>CM068956.1:151848986-151879862 GCA_035128595.1 Eptatretus atami | reverse complement strand
AGACGGCGATGGTTCACGAGCAATGTACACGGTTCGCCTTTTTATTTTTTGACCTTCGAGGGGACGCCACGGGCAAATTGGCAGGAATCGGGAAAAACGTAAATGATGAAAGTTGTAGTACTCGAAGAGCACTACTTGCATACCAACTTTCATTCGAAACAGTTGAAAACCCGAGGAGCTCGATGCCCAATTTATTGATTTTTTTGACATTTTCTAAGTTTCTGTGACCTTGTGACGAAAATGAAAAAATCGAGCTCCGTGGGGCTATGCAGGTGCCATTGGGCTAACCAAATACCGAAACCCCTGCCAGATTCGACAAACCCCTCAGAGAAGATGTAATTGAAACCGGCTACCCCTAAAAACACGTTTTTTTGGCGTGGCTCCACCCATAATGGCGCAGCACGCCCATTCTCAGGAAAACACAACTAGATCATGATATAAACCTCCCACCCAAATTTTATCAGGATCGGATGAAAACCCACGGAGCTATGCTCGGGACAGAGACAGACAGAGACAGACACACACACACATAACTAATATAGTGGTCACTTACTGACTCGTGAACCAAAAATCCACATTCAAATTAATAAGAATACTAAAAAAAAAAAAATGGCTGCCAGACAATGACCTATGATGTTTAAATTATCAAACTATATTCCCAAAGACTCGATCATGCATGTGAAATTTCACGTGGATCGAGTAAGTCGTTCTGGAGAAGATAAAATTGTAAGGTTTAGTCTTCAAATAATTAAATAATTCTGGCTGCAAAACCAAGTGACCAATATCCAAATGGCTGCAAAACAATTTTCAATCCAATATGGCTGCAAAACCAAGTGACCGAAAATGCCATCAATTTAAATGTTTCGACCAATTTATCCAGTTCACCCTCAAAATTTGACATGAGTAGTCAGTCCCTCCTGTGTGAAAATTTTGTCAATCGCTCAAGCTGTTGCAGAGAAAATGAATTTAAAAAAAGAGAATAAACCTGCAAAACATCGGTAGAAGTATAAAAAGAATAAGTAGAAAGCATCTCAAAATAGCGGGTGAGCGGGGAAGGAGCGAGCGGGGAAGGAGCGAGCGGGAAGGAGCGAGCGGGAAAGCGATTCAGCGAACGAAAAGCAACATTGGCTTTATGACGAAGTCCTGGAGCATTGCCATAACCCACAACGGAGAAGGGCAACACGATCCTTCGATCTTCTTACCTTGAACCACAACCTTCCTGCTTGGGACCTAGGTACGAAATGACAATCTCTTATCGGTGTAAAAACCCATTCCGTTATAAATCCCTTTGCCTCAAATTAATGAGCTGCGCATGAGAATGCGTGTTTGAGAACGGGGGTTCGAATCCGGGCATCAGAAATTAAAGAGTTTTGGCAATATCGTTTTAATATGGAGTTGGAAAATGAACGTTTGGGAATTAGGTTTGAAGGATAATGAAGGTTTACGAATGAGGAAGAGTACAATGGGGAATGTTCTCCCAACAATCATTGACCCCGTAATGGTGGCCCGTACAGATGCCGCATTTTCTCCTCGAACCAAACGACGTAACAACTCGATATTTTCGTCCAAATCATAACTTTTCTCTGCCTTTGGTACAACTAACTTTGTCCATTGCTTTACATTCGGGCTCATTAAAAACGGTGCACGAGAAGCAACACAAGGCTCACACAAGGCTCGCAATAGAAAGTAATCGTTCACGCACGAGACTCATCTCAGCTCAAAAACCACGATTGTCGAAATGAAATCCCAAGATAATGGAACGCAACACAATTGGTTGCCCACGATTGGTAGAAACCCGATAGAAGACACCGTGATATTGGAGGGTTTCTGCATATTGTTTTTAGACCCATCTCTCAATGGTGAATAATAATCACTTAAATTTTTTTCAAACTCTGGGTGTGGATCTGGATCCTCACCAAAATCAAATCAATTCATCCTCGTCACACAACCAACTGGTCCACCAAGTTTTGTCTGAATCTGTCCAAAACCTTTTGAGATATCCTGCTCAAAGACAAACAAACAAAGAAAGATGTCGTGCATGCACGATACTTGCGAAATCCATAAAATAAATTTGACCTTCAACATAATGGGAAGTTGAACTCAATGACCAAATATGCAAATCCTGTTCAAATTATCTCTCTCTAAAAAAAATAAAATGGCTGCCAGACAATGACCTATGATGTTTAAATTATCAAACTATATTCCCAAAGACTCGATCATGCATGTGAAATTTCACGTGGATCGAGTAAGTCGTTCTGGAGAAGATAAAATTGTAAGGTTTAGTCTTCAAATAATTAAATAATTCTGGCTGCCAGACCATGCAACCGATCACATCGAAATTTTAAGCATTCATTCCCCATGACTACTAGATCATACTTGTGAAGTTTCACATCGATTGATGAAGCGGTTCAAGAGAAATGGTTTTTGTTTTTTGTTTTTTAAAGATTTTCGTTCAACCCAATATGGCTGCCAGACCATGTGATCTATGATGCTTTCGTGAACACCCTGGTATCCCCAAGGCTTGTGGAACATGTGTGAAGTTTACCCTCTATCTTTCAAGCCGTTCTGGAGAAGGTTTTCAAAGGTTTATTCTTCAAAAACATATGGCTGTCAGACCATGTGACCAAGGAGGTTAAATTTTACACCCAATATTCCCCAAGGCTAACAGATCATGTGCATGAAGTTTTGCATCGTTTAACTAAGCCGTTCTGGAGAAGATTTTTAAAGGTTTTTATTTTCAATCCAATATGGCTGCAAAACCAAGTGACCGAAAATGCCATCAATTTAATTGTTTCGACCAATTTATCCCGAGTTCACCCTCAAAAATTTGACATGAGTAGTCAGTCGCTCCTGTGGTGAAAATTTTGTCAATCGCTCAAGCTGTTGCAGAGAAAATGAATTTAAAAAAAGAGAATAAACCTGCAAAACATCGGTAGAAGTATAAAAAGAATAAGTAGAAAGCATCTCAAAATAGCGGGGTGAGCGGGGAAGGAGCGAGCGGGGAAGGAGCGAGCGGGGAAGGAGCGAGCGGGGAAAGCGATTCAGCGAACGGAAAAGCAACATTGGCTTTATGACGAAGGTGCCTGGAGCATTGCCATAACCCACAACGGAGAAGGGCAACACGATCCTTCGATCTCCTTACCTTGAACCACGACCTTCCCTGCTTGGGGACCTAGGTACGAAATGACAATCTCTTATCGGTGTTAAAAACCCATTCCGTTATAAATCCCTTTGCCTCAAATTAATGAGCTGCGCATGAGAATGCGTGTTTGAGAACGGGGGTTCGAATCCGGGCATCAGAAATTAAAGAGTTTTGGCAATATCGTTTTAATATGGAGTTGGAAAATGAACGTTTGGGAATTAGGTTTGAAGGATAATGAAGGTTTACGAATGAGGAAGAGTACAATGGGGAATGTTCTCCCAACAATCATTGACCCCGTAATGGTGGCCCGTACAGATGCCGCATTTTCTCCTCGAACCAAACGATGTAACAACTCGATATTTTCGTCCAAAGTCATAACTTTTCTCTGCCTTTTGGTACAACTAACTTTGTCCATTGCTTTACATTCAGGCTCATTAAAAACGGTGCACGAGAAGCAACACAAGGCTCACACAAGGCTCGCAATAGAAAGTAATCGTTCACGCACGAGACTCATCTCAGCTCAAAAACCACGATTGGTCGAAATGAAATCCCAAGATAATGGAATCGCAACACAATTGGTTGCCCACGATTGGTAGAAACCCACGATAGAAGAACCCGTGATATTGGAGGGTTTTCTGCATATTGTTTTTAGACCCATCTCTCAATGGTGAATAATAATCACTTAAATTTTTTTCAAACTCTTGGGTGTGGATCTGGATCCTCACCAAAATCAAATCAATTCATCCTCGTCACACAACCAACTGGTCCACCAAGTTTTGTCTGAATCTGTCCAAAACCTTTTGAGATATCCTGCTCAAAGACAAACAAACAAAGAAAGATGTCGTGCATTGCACGATACTTGCGAAATCCATAAAATAAATTTGACCTTCAACATAATGGGAAGTTGAACTCAATGACCAAATATGCAAATCCTGTTCAAATTTCAAGTCAATCGGATGGAAAAAAGCCAAATTTCAAAAATTATCAATGTCGACCTTTTAGCCTATGTTGACTTTTTGACCTCAAAAACAATAGGCTTCTTGCCTATGACGAACTCTACCAGGTGGTAAAGTTATGTGAAGGTCAGTTTAAAATTGTGACCTGCAGACTGACATACAAACAAGCAGACAGACAGACAGACAGAAAAATGCACCCGAGCGGGTTTGACGGTCAGCTCAGATACAAAACTTGATGCAACCGAGTGTTAATCAACCGTAGCGACCCGCATTTATGGCCGTGAAATAAATACTCTAAGTGTGTGCATTTAATGGCTGTATCCAGGACAGAGCTGGACCCCAACTAAAAAGGACCCTCGGGCCACCGAGAAGCTCAATCACTCGCTGCCTGCACGTCTGGGCGGCGTCACGTGACAAGCCAGCTCGGCGTCACATGACCAGCCAGCCCACCGTCAGATGAAATGTCCTAACAAAATCATAAAACGTCCGTTTTTCACCAGAATTCTTTCAGTTGAAGTCAGCGTGTCCGTTTCAGCCGTGTTGAAGTCAGCGGATCTCATGTTGCCCAATAAACAGGGCAAGACGGATCTCGTGTTGCCCAATAAACAGGGCCAGAGGACAGAAGTACCAAGAAACTAGTTGGTCGAATTAAATCTTCTTAATAATCCCTATGAAACCCATTATGCATTATAGTCGTCCGATGCTTCCTTATAGGCCATTCGACCAATCGGTCATTTTACACTTTATGACCCTGTAACCTTGACCCCGAGGCGAAAATGCGAAAAAGGCCTCAGACGATCTATAGAGAGCAACTAGTATTATCGTGTCAAGTTAGAACTCAATCGGCCGAGACGTCTTGGATTGTTGACAGACAGACAGACAAAGACAAACAGACGGACGTACGAATCTGAGGATATCGAACAGTTATATTAGGTCAGCGAGCTGACCTAATAACCCACAAGACCAAACAATATACGAGAAAAATCTTCGCTTTTCCCAAGTAACAGACAGACAGGGGTGAAAACATAACCTCCGTCCACCTTTGGTCGGGGAGGTAACAATAAAAAGTAACTTACCATTGACTGATTGACTGAGCATCAGTGCCAAAGCAGTTTTATGGCAAGGATTATGCCGAGTGGTTTGCCATTACCTTCCCAGAAATAGGACAGAGCAGGAATTTGGCATTTGGCCATGGTCGAGGAGTCACATCCTCTTCATCGAAAGACAACATGGGATCTTTCATGTACATCACCCAAAGCAAGAAAACCACCAGACTGACCGTTTATCGACGGGACGAGCATCGAAGCCAAACCAGGAAGCTCAGATGCAACCAGACGTTACGTGTGCACCATCCTGTAAGGTTCTCCTTGCATTCCATGCTACAAAACTTATTTGATAAATCGAAATCCTTGAAAGCTGAAATTGTAAAAAAAATTAAATAATAAGAAAAAAAAACTGTATTTAACTCTGATGATGTCTTCGGTGGCCAAATTGGAATAATCAGTGTTCAGAGAGGTTTTCTTCACAAGCCCTGTGAAGTCCATCGAGTTTGAAGGCCGAAAGTCCCGAAACAGTTTCATTCGTCTGCTTTTTGAGGATAAAGGCATCGAAAAGATCATGTATGATTGTACAACTCCAATGGTATGTCCATACAAGGAGCAAGTACCGCAGCACAGACAACAAAAATTGAAACGGGGTCAACGAGAGAAATTCCTCTCCGACGTCTATGTCCCTATGGTGTTGTATATAAACTGTCAATAAGTGACTTGCACAAGTCAAGGTTTATTCTTCAATTTACCAACATTGTGCAAACACGTTTAACGACGATGACGACGGCAGCAAATCAACTTTCCCGCATTGTTTACTGTTGTCCGCAAAGTCGATCGTTTAATTTAAAGGATCACAAAGATGAAAGTCCGACGGTCGCCAATGTCACCTAAATGTTTGCGATGGCCTCTCGTGTCCTCACGCGTTCAAGGTCCACATGGTCGTCACGTGGTAAAGAACTTCTGCCACGTCGTTTTGGGGGAGAGCAAGAAATACACCCAATGTCTGACTTCAGTCTATCGAGTACAAACGACGACTTGATAGCCGTACTCAATCGGCCATGGTTGTATTGCTACCTGGCTGAGGATTTCTCTCGAAATAAAGAATTGCTGCACTTTTAGTACCAGCCTCAACATAATCTGTAAATAATCATAATAAAAAACACTTCCCTTAAACTTCCACCTTTCCAAGATTTCCAAATGGCAGTCCCCCACCCCTCCCCCATCATCCTCTCCCAACAACCCTCGTTTATTTTTTTTAATCTTTGACCAATGTGCAAAAATGTGTCGCTTGGCAAACTTGTGATACCTTGATAATTCTGTCTCCCTGCTGTACTCCAGAGCGCATAGCCGCACCATCTGTTTGGAACAAAACATCAAACGACGTCAGCAAAAACGGTGCACACCCCACAAGCATTCCCAAACAGGGAATGACAACGTCAACAACTGAAAGGGCACCGTCTCACCTTCACGTACAGACTGCACGAACACGGGATTGTCACCGCTGACCGTCAGGCCAAAGCCGTGCTCATCTCTCTGGACTATTACACAGCGCTGGACCAACCCTGAAAACAGCCACAAGTAAAGTATTTGTAAGCAAATTACCGCATTTTCCGGCGTACAAGTCGAATTTGGTAATTTCCCCTTTTTTCTTTCCTTCATTCATATATACTAGCACATTCCACATTGAGTGATTGCATCACCGTTAGCAAAAGTGTCATTACTACAACTACAGTCGTTAGCAAAAGTGTCAGTCGGTCAGAACAACAGGGGCGTCGATTCCTCCCAGACACCGTCACAGCCCTATCGCTGCATTGCTGCCTGCAGTACTTCCAGGGTCAAATAAAAACATGAGCACCTGTGGTGTGTTCCGTTAGCAAGCGGCTTCCTCGATTCAAAGCGCTCAAGCAAGCACTCCAACAGGACGGAGTGTTCAGCGTCGCTTAACAACATGGCGGTCTCGGTGTAAACAACGCTATCGTGGTGCTCGAGCAAATGCTGTCCGGGCCGTCATTTTCAGGTTCACCCGACTATCTTGTTATCATTCTCCCAGACAAATTGATTGTGTTTGCGACGGCTGCAGAGTACGAGGAAGAGGGAAGGATAGAGAAGCGGGGAGTCGCTACGGACCTACCGCGACAGACTTTGGGGGCAGGGAGGGAGGGATTTTGCATGTTTGAAGATCTTGAAGAATTAGGATGAAAAGTAGAAGCAACAACAAAGTGTGAAATGCACGTTTCAATAATACTACGAGTACCGGGTACATAACTGGGGTGTGCCTCTGAACATTTCATTGGTTGTGGTATCTTTTTGAATCCGGCGACGGTGGCCATTTTTTGGTAACGTAACAAAGCACCTTGTTTGAATTTTTTGAAAAAAGTATCAACTTGTACGCCAAAAAAAACATGCTAAATGGGGGGGAAAAGGAAAAAAAAAACAAACATAATAATAATCGACTCCAGAGATGAGGGAACCAGCAAAGTAGCTTCGCGTGTAACCGAACATTAACCTAACCTGACCTGACTACGATTCGTCCTGGTGCTAACCAATAAGGATTTAGGAACAACAGGAAGGAATAAGAACATAAGGAAGAAAGGAATACACGGAGGAGGTAAATTGGCCGAAGGCAGTTGAGGATTTCACAGAGGTTACGGGAGGCAATGGCATCGACACCGTCAGGTGCTTCGACGGAGAGATAAATACATGAAATTATTGAAGGACCAACGACAAAGCAAGGTGCACGAAGGAGGTGAAGGCGATGTGATCAATCGGTAAAGGAAGAGGAGTCATTTAAAGGCAAACTGTAATCGACGCCGAGCTGCTCGTCGATGGGAAAAAGCTAAAGCCCGAACGCGAGGATTCGGTCGTTGAAAACAATTTCAACCGCGGTGTACTAAACGTGCAGCAAAGGGCACGTGCACCTGGCAATCGGCCACTACCCACAACTTTTACTCAGAAAATGTTAATTGAAAGAAGAACAAAAGCTGTCAACCACCCCTGCACGTGTAATCAGTTCCGATCGTACATCTCGCTACTCCGATCTCTCTTCACTGTCCCAGATGAATCTACTGCCCCGATACAAGCACAAGTTCCAAGCAAGACGCTCAATGAAGAGTACGTGAGATCTGGATGGAAGAGCGCACAGTCATAACGGGTGGCTACACTTCGGACTCGCAAGGCCCGATACTTAGTGACCGAGTGAAGATGTACATTGACCTTACTCCGACCCCGCCATGCCCACTCACCGGCAGCATCCATCGGCAGCAACGTACGCAAGGCTGCCATGCCAAGCTTACCTGCTTGGCTGTGCCGCGTCACTCACAGAGCCTGCCAGTCGGGGAGCCTGTGAGAGCAAGTAAAATAAAGGAAGGTGATCATCATCTCTGCCTGAAATTCTCATGTAGCATCGTAAGAACAAAAATTGGCGGTATCGAAAAAAATACGTCGGCCTGCAGTAAAAGCATGACAATCCCGCCTCCGCCCTCGTCGCCAACACACTGTGTACATTTCATGAGCGACGTGCTAATGTACATTCAGTTGTCACCCTCGTGTTACATCGCTCCTCCAGAAAAGCCTCGAGTTAACCCAGCGAGTCCGTAGCACCGTGAATCAAGTTATTTAGTGCTGTTGAACACAGGACGTTCCATGAAATCTCTGCATCGCATGGCTCCTGAACATCCTTAAGAATAAAAAAAAAATGGACACCTAAGCAAGCAGTCCCGTTCTTCGACAGAGACACATCACAGACAAATACATCTGAAAACCAGAAGGGCACTCGTTAGAGCACATTCCTCTGCCTGGATCCGGATTCGGATATTCACAAAAATCGAATCAATTCTTCATCACACACCTACCCCGTCCACCAAGTTTCGTCCGAATCCGTCCGCAACTTTTTGAGATATCGCGCACACAAACAAACAAACACAAAGAGGGGTGAAAACATAACCTCCGTCCACCCCTTGGTGGGTGGAGGAAACAAAAAGGATGAGGTGAAGAGGGCGATGTGAATGCTCAAAAGTAATTCTGTACGAATCATAATAAAAGGAGGGGGGTGGACGGGGACGTACATTGATCATACAACTTTATTAGGGCCGGCGGGAGAGCCTAGAAGTACGCACACTCGCCTCTGAGCTGTCTTTCCTGGATATGAAGCTCGGCCAAGCTAATAAACTCTCATCGTGGCGTTTCAAAGGCAGAATGCTTCATCAATGTGTGTGCCGTCCCTCGGACGGAAGTGCAACGGGTATGCCGTCTGCCGGCATAAGTTGGTGGACATTAAAGCTGCCTCGGTGTGCTTAACGAAGAGTAGGCGAGCCATCGTCGGCATCCTGAACAAATGACAAATTCCTGCTGCAACCCGAGTTGAACTTCAGGCATAATCAGCTGGTTCATGAAAGACTTGGGCCAAGCTTCCCCTGGCCAACCCCACAATAACGTGGGAATAGTTGCGGCAGTTAAAGACGAAGACGACTTGTGTTAAATGTCATAACGTAATTATGTCTGGGGGCTATTCGTCTCCTCGACCTGTGTCACCAAGAGGAGAGTTTGCTTTACACGACGACACTCTTTCACAAAAGGTGGGTGAGTATTTGGCAAGGCAAGAGGTTAGGTCCCACTTCCCAATAATCCTCCACATTTGCATTGATAAATTTGTACCTATTCCTCGCTGGGAAAGGGTGAGAGGGCCAGGGGAGGACAACGTTGCAATCAAAAGCTATCGTAATCGTATGAATTAAGAGTTATATATTAAACGAGAAGGGCACTCTGTGGAGAGCATCCCTCTGCCACGCAATGCCTGATCCACGAGAACATATCAGGCCCGATATGTTTTTGAAATATCATGAGATACAGTCCTGCATCAGATCCGGATCTTCACCAATATCGAATCAGTTCTTCCTTGTCACATGCCCAACCTGTCCACCAAGTTTCGTCCGAATCCGTCCACAACTTTTTGAGATATCCTGTGCACAAACAAACAGACAGACAGAAGAGGGGTGAAAACATAACCCCCTTCACCTTCGGTGGCGGAGTACTGAGCATGAGCTCAAAAGGGCTCTGATTTTGAACAGAACAATAAACAAGTTATTCAGGAGAAGGAAAGAGGTCACTTTTATATTAACAAACACAAAACTTACCAGCCAACAATGGCATCGGGATTACAATAAACAATGCAAACAAACAAAGGATTTTTTTTTTAAATGAGTGAGAGATGCAAGAATGAAAAGCCACCTCGGCGACAGGGCAGGTGACTGTCTGTGTCTGTACTCTAATGGTCTCATCACAGGCGGGCCGCGTTACGCTTCCTCGACGCAACACCTCGCTGGCACCGCCGTGTCGTGTCGAAACAGAAAGCAGACACATTATAGAACAGACGCCGCCGGCAGAATGGAACTCGGTACGGCTACATGGTGTTTGTGAAGCACAAGTTCAATGCTCTCATTTATGGGAGCAGAGCAAAGCACACTCAAACCAAACTAGACTCCGAACAAGGCAAACGGCCGTCCATAGAGGGAGCCATAGATTTTAAATAATAAAAAAATATATATATATATATTTGCACGACACGACACAGTGACGCGACGGATTCGAACCCAGGCACGACGCTGAAAAGCTGCCCATCGAGTGCTTTGACCGCCATTTTAAAATAAGACAAACAATGCACATTGCGTATCCTGTGATTGATAGGACAAATCATAAGCACGTGCATGCTTCCTGTGGGAGTTGTCGGCCATTTCATTCGAATCCCGAAAGTCGCCGTACGAGGAGTCCTGACGTGATGGAATAATGGCGGCGGAGAGGCAAGAGGTCAGCAACAGAGGAGGTTGTCACCTTGATCTCTGCCATAAAATGATGTCACGTCGTCGCGAACTGTACAAACTTAGATAAGTCATGCTTTTGCAATTCCATAAAACATTATTCGACTTTAAACCTTGCATTAGTCGCGTGACCTCGCAGCCATGTGTGAGGCCAAGAGTGCTGACATTCTTCCCTAAAATTAACTTCTGCAGCTTGAGCAGGAAGTTTATTGTCTTATTACGGAGTTAAAGAAACGAATGGATGGGATTTCGCATTGTGGCAGCGCGTCATACAACCAATACAGCTTTTACATTGGGAGAAGCAGATTACTATGATCAGAAGTAACACCTGTGAAGATGTTGATGGGTTTGGAAAGGAGGTTGTCATTAACACCCAAATCATTAAATCGTTCGCACCTTTAACCAACTGGCATTGATAACACCTGGAAACAGCTCCGTACTTTTGACGAAAAATTTATTTCCCAAGACTCGGATTAAACGAATCTTTTTTCTTTTTTTTTTACCTCCGCAACCGAACGTGGAAGGAGGTTATGTTTTCACCCCTTTCTGTCTGTTTGTCTGTGTTTGTGTGCAGGATATCTCAAAAAGCTGTGGATGTATTCTGATGGAATTTTGTGGACAGCTTCGGTGTGCGACAAGGACGAACTGATTCGATTTTCGTGAACATCCGGATCCGGATCCAGATACAGGAACTTTAAGTGATTCTTCACCATTGAGAGATAGGGCCAAAAATGATATTGAGCACGATATCTCAAAAAGTTGCGGACGGATTGAGACGAAACTTGGTGGACATGTTGGGCGTGTGACAAGGACGAATTGATTCAATTTTGGTGAAGATCTGAATCCGGATCTGGATTCGAGAATTATTTAATTTTCATTTTTTAAAGTGATTCTTCACCATTGTTTAGAGATCGGGCCAAAAACGATATGTCGCACGATATTTCAAAAATGTCTTGGGCCCAATATGTTCTCGTGGATCAGACATTACGTGGCTGAGGTGTGCGCTCTTCCGAGTGCCCTTCAAGTTGGAAATGTTATCTTTGCGAAATTGAAGCCAGGGACTTCTACTTAGGACAACTCGTGCAAATGGACACGGATCACTTTAAAGAGTGGCAGAGACATCCGGGAGCAGGATTGGTCGCATTAGGAAGTCAACTCTCCCCCATCTTCACCTCTTCCCAAATTTACAGTTTCTCCTTCCTGAGAGTTTGCTTCTGTGTCCATCTTGTCCACCCCACTGCATCCATACCTGCATCTCTGGTTTGTCCGTCTGTCTATTTTGTACTTCGGCCCTGCTGTTTTGGCATTTCACCCCCCCCCCCCCCCCAACTCTTTCTGCTGTTCCTTTTGTTCTGTTGCGTCGTGATCCGTTCTGTGTTTTACTACTTCCAAGTGGCTTGACTTTATAAACAACAAAAGAACAACAAAACAACTGAAAGTAGAAGGGCACTCGGTAGAGCGCATACGTCCGCCACATACCTGATCCACAAGAACATATCGGGCCCAATACATTTTTGAAACATCGTGCTACATATCGTTTTTGGCCCTCTCTCTCAATGGTGAAGAATCACATAAAAAAAAATGAAAATTAAACAATTCTCGAATCCAGATCTTCACCAAAATCGCATCAATTCGTCCTTGTCACACACCCAACATGTCCACCAAGTTTTGTACCAATCCGTCCACAACTTTTTGAGATATCATGCTATGTATCATTTGTGGCCCGATCTTTCAAAAGTGAAGAATCTACGAAATAGATTGGTCAAGTCAAAGATCTTGAATAATATTCCCCTTTTACAAACATGCCAAGAACTGAAAGTTAAGGTTCCGAGGAAAAGCATTCCAGATTTCCAGCTTATTTCCTGTTCTTTGTAACAAGTAAATACTTGTGATTATTTCCAATGTTGAACTCTCAAATAAGATCCTTTTCAAGCAAAAATGACACCCTCTCTTTCCATAAACACTCCAGATATCAACAAAGTACAACTCCACCAGGTGCAGCCGTGCACAGCTCGACAAGTGAAGCTGCAAAAATACGCAGCGTGCGTGAAAAATCGATGCATCTTCGAGCGAACACGGTCGAGACAGGACGTGATGTGACGATGATCAACGCGTTGATACGACGTTGAGAGAACATTATGTTCATGGAAGAACATGCGTGAAGAATATTGAAAGGGGAAGCAAATGAAGACAACGCGGAGCACGTCTCGACAGGTAAAGTATCAAGGAAAAGAGAAAATAAAAATAAAAGCACAGCAGTGATGGTCAACGTATATCGTGGTGATATCTGCAAGTGCCAGTATGGGACACCTGAAAGTTCATTGTAATTAGCGGTGAAACACAATAAAGTTGGAGCTCAACGTCGGCCGTAAGCTTCCCTACCCCCACGACCAATCATCACCCCCCTCCCCTTCCCCTAGGAGGGATGCAACGAGGTAGCTACGGAGTGTGTACAAGATTTGTTCAGCTCTAGGTGTAGCTTTTCCACACCTGGAGCCGAACAAACCCTGCACTCTGCATGCACATATCCGACGGTGAAGGGATCGTGACCCGACCCCCTCCCTCCTGAGTCGACACGGCCAGGCAAGAGAGTAGCACCTGCAAAGATGCCGAACAGAGATACATCGCCACCGGGACTTTATACGTGGCGGCGGAATGGCCGACAGCACGACAGCCGTGCACGATGTCCACCTAGCTAGATAGACAAAAGGGAATGCTGCCAAGCCAACAATGCAGTCTTAGACGCCGCCGAAGAGAACACATTCAACCATACAAAGCGAGAGTCCACGACTGAAAGAACCACCAAAGCAATGTGCGGATCTGCGAGCGAAGGATCGACAAAAGCTTTGGGAAGGAAAAAAAGAAAAATAAAATAAAATAAAAAGCGCGATTCATGCTTTGCGATTGCAGTAGCTAATGAGGCCTTACAAAATAATTCCCCGAACACGACCTTGCTTCATCACTTAATAATTAACTGTTTATAACAGCCGACGTCATTTTGCTGATAAAGGAAGCTGGTGGTGGTACGAGAGAAGAGAATGCATCCCCCATAATGGAAAGGTAAAGAGAATCCCCGAGTTTGCTCGCAGTACCTGAATCTGATCATTTTCGATACACACAGAGGGAAAAAACGTGCTTCGTTTAAACATTGTAAAACATTGAGCAACAAGTTAAACTCGAACTGCACTCGGTGGGGCACATACCTCCGCCAGGCTAAACAGCTGACGGTTTGGTGACGCTCTCCGATAGGCCGGATCTGCATCGGGACCTGAACCAAAAATTGAATCGGAACGTTCTCGTCACATGACCGACTCATCCAGCAGGTTTTGACATCATCCGTCCACTACTTTTGGAGATATCGTGATAAATATTGTTTTTGGACCCATCTCTCAATGCTGAAGAATCCCTGAAACAAAGATTCTCGGATCCGGATCCGGATGTTCACCAAAATCGAATCTCTCCGTCCTTGTCACACACCCAACCGGTCCGCCGAGTTTCGTCCGAATCTGTCTGCAATGTTTTGAGATATCCTGCTCACAGACAAACAGACAAGGGTGAAAACATAACTTCCGTCCACTTTTGGTGGCGCAGGTTGTAACACCCAAACACCAAGGTACTGTAGAGAAATAAAAGGAGGGGGGGCGGGGCAGGGGAGAGAGGGAAGAGGTGGAAGTCTTTTCTACATTCTGCATTTCAGAAAACAAAATATCCATTGCCTGCCTGCTTTGATAGATGAGTGTCGGGTGAGAGCAAGCAAAACGTCTGAACGAGTCCGATCCTCAAAATGTCCATGTCCACAAAGCCACCGAAAGAAGCAAAAAAGTACGAGCTCGGCCTCGACATCCGTTAATAATCCAAAGCTTACTACATCCGTGTACAATGGCTGCTCTCTTACTCAACAAGGTGCAACTGAAAAGCAAGCATACGTAATTTCAAAAATAATAACAACAAAATATTTCATATTAAACAATATAGTGAAAGAACACCGACATCAAGGTCCTTGGGAATGTCACCGTGGTACAAATATGCGCCGCACTGCAAAACAACCCACATGCGTGGTAAATAACCTGACCTAACCGGCATCAGGTAAGGGTTAGCAAATACAATGGGACGGGAATGTTTGTTCACAAAACACTAGACATGAAAAATGATGTAACCAAGCATCCCCTGGCTTCATCTCCTCATTCGATGATGGACGACGACAGCACACGAGTTTAGCAACAGCATAACCCTTGTGGTTAAGCAACGGGCCGAGAAACCGAAAAACAGGTTAAAACATATTCAAACATCGTCACGTTGATTGGCAAATGAAAGCTTGTCCATCCTCTGATCCCACAATGAAATCGCTTTGTTTCGGTGAAGAACTCAACGTTTGACTGCAAGCGACACGCGCACGATGCTAGGAAAGCAGCAAACGTCCTCTACTTTCCCACTGCATAACGCCGCTTACGTGGACACATCTGTCCACAAACTACCGATGATCGTGACGGTTCCCTGACAATCCTGGCAACTCAATACAATGCTGAAGTCGATGAGAGTTTTCTGGTCTGAGCCCATGGCATTAAACAGGTCGCTCACACTGCAAAAGTCAAAAGGAGTGATCTTGAACTCTCAAAGGTCAGCCACTGGCACTGGTCAACTAGTATTTCCTTGGTCATTAACCAAGAGTGTCACTCTCTTGAACTGATCGGCTTCACCAACAGCCAAGACCTCTCCTGGGTCAACCATTTACTGTAATAGTAAAGCTGGCTTCCAAAGCCAGGCCCAGGCTGGGCATCCTCCGTTGTTCCAAGGCATTCCATGGAATATCAAACTATTTACGGACTACAAAGGTTAACAGGGGAGGGGGGGCAGCATTACATCTCTCTTTCTTCGATTCTGTGGAATCTATAGTTCTCAATACTATTGACATCCGACAGGACGAGGCAAAACTAAAGGACTGTTGCTCTCACATTGCACACAGGTGGGTGGGTGCGTGGGCGGCCACTGTTTGTTTTATGCCGCCGTGCCTCTAGTCTAGCTCTCTCGGCCCTCTGACCCTACCCGACTCCTCCAGGGTGTGCGTTTTCTTCCAATAACCCCTCCTGATTAAAGTCCTAAAATACAGGTTGGTTGTACACCACTCCTTTGTACCATTTATATCTCCCGTTTGTGGAATTGCCTTCCAGAGACTGTTCAGTCACGCTCTTCACTCCAGGGCTTCACTCAAGTGGTGCACCATAATTTCACAGACGTCCATCATCACACAGTCACAGACGTTTAAGCCTGATATGGGACCGTTCAAAAACACCCCTTTTGAAGATAATTAACGGCCTTATTTAATGATGTCCTTCACGATCCTCGGCCACCTCGCTCTCTGGGTCTGAAGGCGTTTCCTCGGTAACCTCGCTGGAGTCTGAAGCCACCATGTTTTGTGGCCTGCTCAACCATGCCTCGACTTGGAACAGGCCGCAACGATTTCTTCACGATAAAGTTGTTGTTTTCATTTTCCTCACTCATATTATCAAATGCCTGTTCATCAGAGCTACGAATCGCTGGGTGTATTGCAATGCTTATAAACATCCGGAGACGTCAGCGTTTGTTGCTGTATTCCGTTTGCGCATATGAATACCAGAGAAAATCTCTTAAACTAAGCATTGTTAGAAAATGCAAGGCCAGATTTTAAAGTATCAGCAGTTCCGACTCCCCCCAAAAAAGTGTTTTGTCTAATTCGGACATTTCACGGGCATTTCCGGGTACATAGTTGTCTCGACGGTGATTGGTAATCACTTGCCAAGCCAGGCGTTCTCTTGGAGTGCTTGAGTGCTTAAGCCACTTACCAAGCTGTACAGTGCAGTTCGTGTCCTGATGGGGATGTACAGTCGACAGTTATAACAAGGTAAAGGTATGTATACAGCACACACCGATGTGGTACATTTGGGTAGATTTGGATCTGTACGGACTCTCACGGTCTGGTGTGTGGACATGCCATGCCTGTTACGGTGCCATGGCGGAAAAGTTACATCCTGCATCTTTTGGAGGTTCTTTCAGGTTTTCCTTTGTTCTCGCACCTGTTTCTAAAGCATTTGGTTATCAGATTTGATTTACAAAGGTTATACGTTTCTCTTTGTGATTTTCAAAGCAAAATATATCTGACAAGTCTGGAGACTGCGATGGTCACGAGCAATGTACACGGTTCGCCTTTTTTATTTTTGACCTTCGAGGGGACGCCACGGGCAAACTGGCGGAATCGGGAAAAACGTAAATGATGAAAGTTGTAGTACTCGAAGAGCACTACTTGCATACCAACTTTCATTCGAAACAGTTGAAAACCCTAGGAGCTCATGCCCAATTTATTGATTTTTTTGACAATTTTAAGTTCGTGACCTTGTGACGAAAATGAAAAATCAAGCTCCGTGGGCTATGCTGGTGCCATTGGGCTAACCAAATTCGCACAAAACCCCCTCAGAGAAGATGTAACTTGAAACCGGCTACCCTCTAAAAACGCATGTTTTTGGGCGTGGCTCCGCCATAATGGGCGCAGCACGCCCATTCTCAGGAAAACACAACTAGATCATGATATAAACCTCCCACCCAAATTTATCAGGATCGGATGAAAACCCACGGAGCTATGCTCAGACAGACAGACAGACAGACAAGCCGGTAGGCGGACATGGTAGTTGAACAAGTCGAATTTAGTCGTTTTTCAGCCGTTACTAGCCAACAAAGCGTCCATAGCAACGGTTCTTTCTCACACATAACTAGGATATACCATGAACCTACCATACCAGTTTCATGTATATCTGACTCATAGTCTGAGATATAACGAACTTCGTTTATTTATTGTTTTCGACCAGGGTTCATTCAAAGTCTATCTTCTCCGACAGTTTTCATAGGATCCGGCTGGAAATTTTGACAATATGCTGAATCTACTGCCACAGTCGCTCGTGGCCCGATTTTTGAAAAAAAAAATTTTGAGATTTTTTTGAAAATTTCAAGGTCCGTTGCTAGGCAACGGATGGGTCCATAGCAACGGTTCTCATTTGCACACAACTAGGTCATGGTATGAACCTACCAACACAGTTTCATCGAAATCGCCATTTTATTAATGGAGCACTGGACCGAATAGACATGCATACAGACAGACAAACATATCGACGGAAATTACTTGATAATAAGGGTAGAAAGATCGACTACACAACAGACAGACACACACCCATAACAAATATAGTGGTCACTTACTGACTCGTGAACCAATAATACCCGATTTCTGAGCGGTTTGCCGCATTAACGGTTCGCCGCTAAACTACAGATTCAAAATTTTTTTCCACCCGTCACACGCAGCTGTTTATAATGAATAATGTTTGTGAACATCTCCCTGAAACGTTGACATAAATGTAACATTTTTCAGTGAAAGCTACTCAAGGTTTCTGGGTTGTGTACAGTACGTACTGTAGTCGGTAATCACACTGACTCCAATCTGTCGATTCCCGAAAAATTGTCAATATTGGCCAAGTGTCTGTGCGTGTCTGTGCGTGTCTGTCTGCGTGTCTGCTCCACCATGAGTCTGAGATACTGTAAACCAGAATGACCACACTGTGGTCACAACCTGTAACACAAGATATACGTATATATCTTCTTTTTTTTGGCAAATTGTGATACCTTGATAATTCTGTCTCCCTGCTGTACTCCAGAGCGCATAGCCGCACATCTGTTTGGAACAAAACATCAAACGACGTCAGCAAAAACGGTGCACACCCCACAAGCATTCCCAAACAGGGAATGACAACGTCAACAACTGAAAGGGCACCGTCTCACCTTCACGTACAGACTGCGACGAACACGGGATTGTCACCGCTGACCGTCAGGCCAAAGCCGTGCTCATCTCTCTGGACTATTACACAGCGCTGGACCAACCCTGAAAACAGCCACAAGTAAAGTATTTGTAAGCAAATTACCGCATTTTCCGGCGTACAAGTCGGAATTTGGTAATTTCCCCTTTTTTCTTTCCTTCATTCATATATACTAGCACATTCCACATTGAGTGATTGCATCACCGTTAGCAAAAGTGTCATTACTACAACTACAGTCGTTAGCAAAAGTGTCAGTCGGTCAGAACAACAGGGGCGTCGATTTCCTCCACGACACCGTCACAGCCCTATCGCTGCATGCTGCCTGCAGTACTTCCAGGGTCAAATAAAAACATGAGCACCTGTGGGTGTGTTCCGTTAGCAAGCGGCTTCCTCGATTCAAAGCGCTCAAGCAAGCACTCCAACAGGACGGAGTGTTCAGCGTCGCTTAACAACATGGCGGTTCGCGTGTAAACAACGCTATCGCTGGTGCTCGAGCAAATGCTGTCCGGGCCGTCATTTTCAGGTTCACCGACTATCTTGTTATCATTCTCCCAGACAAATTGATTGTGTTTGCGACGGCTGCAGAGTACGAGGAAGAGGGAAGGATAGAGAAGCGGGGAGTCGCTACGGACCTACCGCGACAGACTTGGGGGCAGGGAGGGAGGGATTTTGCATGTTTGAAGATCTTGAAGAATTAGGATGAAATAGAAGCAACAACAAAGTGTGAAAATGCACGTTTCAATATACTACGAGTACCGGGTACATAACTGGGGTGTGCCTCTGAACATTTCATTGGTTGTGGTATCTTTTTGAATCCGGCGACGGTGGCCATTTTTTGGTAACGTAACAAAGCACCTTGTTTGAATTTTTTGAAAAAGTAATAACTTGTACGCCAAAAAAAACATGCTAAATGGGAAAAGGAAAAAAAAACAAACATAATAATAATCGACTCCAGAGATGAGGGAACCAGCAAAGTAGCTTCGCGTGTAACCGAACATTAACAAACCTGACCTGACTACGATTCGTCCTGGTGCTAACCAATAGGAAACACAGGAAGGAATAAGAACATAAGGAAGAAAGGAATACACGGAGGAGGTAAATTGGCCGAAGGCAGTTGAGGATTTCACAGAGGTTACGGGAGGCAATGCATCGACACCGTCAGGTGCTTCGACGGAGAGATAAATACATGAAATTATTGAAGGACCAACGACAAAGCAAGGTGCACGAAGGAGGTGAAGGCGATGTGATCAATCGGTAAAGGAAGAGGAGTCATTTAAAGGCAAACTGTAATCGACGCCGAGTTGCTCGTCGATGGGAAAAAGCTAAGCCCGAACGCGAGGATTCGGTCGTTGAAAACAATTTCAACCGCGGTGTACTAAACGTGCAGCAAAGGGCACGTCACCTGGCAATCGGCCACTACCCACAACTTTTACTCAGAAAATGTTAATTGAAGAAGACAAAAGCTGTCAACCACCCCTGCACGTGTAATCAGTTCCGATCGTAATCTCGCTACTCCGATCTCTCTTCACTGTCCCAGATGAATCTACTGCCCCGATACAAGCACAAGTTCCAAGCAAGACGCTCAATGAAGAGTACGTGAGATCTGGATGGAAGAGGCGCACAGTCATAACGGGTGGCTCACTTCGACTCGCAAGGCCCGATACTTAGTGACCGAGTGAAGATGTACATTGACCTTACTCCGACCCGCCATGCCCACTCACCGGCAGCATCCATCGGCAGCAACGTACGCAAGGCTGCCATGCAAGCTTACCTGCTTGGCTGTGCCGCGTCACTCACAGAGCCTGCCAGTCGGGAGCCTGTGAGAGCAAGTAAAATAAAGGAAGGTGATCATCATCTCTGCCTGAAAATTCTCATGTAGCATCGTAAGAACAAAAATTGGCGGTATCGAAAAAAATATCGTCGGCCTGCAGTAAAGCATGACAATCCCGCCTCCGCTCCTCGTCGCCAACACACTGTGTACATTTCATGAGCGACGTGCTAATGTACATTCAGTTGTCACCCTCGTGTTACATCGCTCCTCCAGAAAAGCCTCGAGTTAACCAGCGAGTCCGTAGCACCGTGAATCAAGTTATTTAGTGCTGTTGAAACACGACGTTCCATGAAATCTCTGCATCGCATGGCTCCTGAACATCCTTAAGAATAAAAAAAAAATGGACACTAAGCAAGCAGTCCCGTTCTTCGACAGAGACACATCACAGACAAATACATCTGAAAACCAGAAGGGCATCCGTTAGAGCACATTCCTCTGCCTGGATCCGGATTCGGATATTCACAAAAATCGAATCAATTCTTCATCACACACCTACCCGGTCCACCAAGTTTCGTCCGAATCCGTCCGCAACTTTTGAGATATCGCGCACACAAACAAACAAACACAAAGAGGGGTGAAAACATAACCTCCGTCCACCCCTTGGTGGTGGAGGAAACAAAAAGGATGAGGTGAAGAGGGCGATGTGAATGCTCAAAAGTAATTCTGTACGAATCATAAAAAGGAGGGGGGTGGACGGGGACGTACATTGATCATACAACTTTATTAGGGCGGCGGGAGAGCCTAGAAGTACGCACACTCGCCTCTGAGCTGTCTTTCCTGGATATGAAGCTCGGCCAAGCTAATAAACTCTCATCGTGGCGTTTCAAAGGCAGAATGCTTCATCAATGTGTGTGCCGTCCCTCGGACGGAAGTGCAACGGGTATGCCGTCTGCCGGCATAAGTTGGTGGACATTAAGCTGCCTCGGTGTGCTTAACGAAGAGTAGGCGAGCCATCGTCGGCATCCTGAACAAATCAAATTCCTGCTGCAACCCGAGTTGAACTTCAGGCATAATCAGCTGGTTCATGAAAGACTTGGGCCAAGCTTCCCCTGGCCAACCCCACAATAACGTGGGAATAGTTGCGGCAGTTAAGACGAAGACGACTGTGTTAAATGTCAATAACGTAATTATGTCTGGGGCTATTCGTCTCCTCGACCTGTGTCACCAAGGGAGAGTTTGCTTTACACGACGACACTCTTTCACAAAAGGTGGGTGAGTATTTGGCAAGGCAAGAGGTTAGGTCCCACTTCCCAATAATCCTCCACATTTGCATTGATAAATTTGTACCTATTCCTCGCTGGGAAAGGGTGAGAGGGCCAGGGAGGACAACGTTGCAATCAAAAGCTATCGTAATCGTATGAATTAAGAGTTATATTTAAACGAGAAGGGCACTCTGTGGAGAGCATCCCTCTGCCACGCAATGCCTGATCCACGAGAACATATCAGGCCCGATATGTTTTTGAAATATCATGAGATTACAGTCCTGCATCAGATCCGGATCTTCACCAATATCGAATCAGTTCTTCCTTGTCACATGCCCACCTGTCCACCAAGTTTCGTCCGATCCGTCCACAACTTTTTGAGATATCCTGTGCACAAACAAACAGACCAGACAGAAGAGGGTGAAAACATAACCCCCTTCACCTTCGGTGGCGGAGTACTGAGCATGAGCTCAAAAGGGCTCTGATTTTGAACAGAACAATAAACAAGTTATTCAGGAGAGGAAAGAGGTCACTTTTATATTAACAAACACAAAACTTACCAGCCAACAATGGCATCGGATTAACAATAAACAATGCAAACAAACAAAGGATTTTTTTTTTTAATGAGTGAGAGATGCAAGAATGAAAAGCCACCTCGGCGACAGGGCAGGTGACTGTCTGTGTCTGTTACTCTAATGGTCTCATCACAGGCGGGCCGCGTTACGCTTCCTCGACGCAACACTCGCTGGCACCGCCGTGTCGTGTCGAAACAGAAAGCAGACACATTATAGAACAGACGCCGCCGGCAGAATGGAACTCGGTAACGGCTACATGGTGTTTGTGAAGCACAAGTTCAATGCTCTCATTTATGGGAGCAGAGCAAAGCACACTCAAACCAAACTAGACTCCGAACAAGGCAAACGGCCGTCCATAGAGGGAGCCATAGATTTTTAAATAATAAAAAAAATATATATATATATATATTTGGCACGACACGACACAGTGACGCGACGGATTCGAAACCAGGCACGACGCTGAAAAGCTGCCCCTCGAGTGCTTTGACGCCATTTTAAAATAAGACAAACAATGCACATTGCGTATCCTGTGATTGATAGGACAAATCATAAGCACGTGCATGCTTCCTGTGGGAGTTGTCGGCCATCTTCATTCGAATCCCGAAAGTCGCCGTACGAGGAGTCCTGACGTGATTGAATAATGGCGGCGGAGAGGCAAGAGAGTCAGCAACAGAGGAGGTTGTCACCTTGATCTCTGCCATTAAATGATGTCACGTCGTCGCGAACTGACAAACTTAGATAAGTCATGCTTTTGCAATTCCATAAAACATTATTCGACTTTAAACCTTGCATTAGTCGCGTGACCTCGCAGCCATGTGTTGAGGCCAAGAGTGCTGACATTCTTCCCTAAAATTAACTTCTGCAGCTTGAGCAGGAAGTTTATTGTCTTATTACGGAGTTAAAGAAACGAATGGATGGGATTTCGCATTGTGGCAGCGCGTCATACAACCAATACAGCTTTTACATTGGAGAAGCAGATTACTATTGTCAGAAGTAACACCTGTGAAGATTGTGATGGGTTTGGAAAGGAGGTTGTCATTAACACCCAAATCATTAAATCGTTCGCACCTTTAACCAACTGGCATTGATAACACTGGAAACAGCTCCGTACTTTTGACGAAAATTTATTTCCCAAGACTCGGATTAAACGAATCTTTTTTCTTTTTTTTTTACCTCCGCAACCGAACGTGGAAGGAGGTTATGTTTTCACCCTTTCTGTCTGTTTGTCTGTGTTTGTGTGCAGGATATCTCAAAAAGCTGTGGATGTATTCTGATGGAATTTTGTGGACAGCTTTCGGTGTGCGACAAGGACGAACTGATTCGATTTCGTGAACATCCGGATCCGGATCCAGATACAGGAACTTTAAGTGATTTCTTCACCATTGAGAGATAGGGCCAAAAATGATATTGAGGCACGATATCTCAAAAAGTTGCGGACGGATTGAGACGAAACTTGGTGGACATGTTGGGCGTGTGACAAGGACGAATTGATTCAATTTTGGTGAAGATCTGAATCCGGACACTGGATTCGAGATATTTAATTTTCATTTTTTAAAGTGATTCTTCCCATTGTTTAGAGATCGGCCAAAAACGATATGTCGCACGATATTTCAAAAATGTCTTGGGCCCAATATGTTCTCGTGGATCAGACATTACGTGGCTGAGGTGTGCGCTCTTCCGAGTGCCCTTCATTGGAAATGTTATCTTTGCGAAATTGAAGCAGGGACTTCTACTTAGGACAACTCGTGCAAATGGACACGGATCACTTTAAAGAGTGCAGAGACATCCGGAGCAGGATTGGTCGCATTAGGAAGTCAACTTCTCCCCCATCTCACCTCTTCCCAAATTTACAGTTTCTCTTCCTGAGAGTTTGCTTTCTGTGTCCATCTTGTCCACCCCACTGCATCCATACCTGCATCTCTGGTTTGTCCGTCTGTCTATTTTGTACTTCGGCCCTGCTGTTTTGGCATTTCACCCCCCCCCCCCCCAACTCTTTCTGCTGTTCCTTTTTGTTCTGTTGCGTCTGTATCCGTTCTGTGTTTTACTACTTCCAAGTGGCTTGACTTTATTAAACAACAAAAGAACAACAAAACAACTGAAAGTAGAAGGCACTCGGTAGAGCGCATACGTCCGCCACATACCTGATCCACAAAACATATCGGGCCCATAATTTTTTGAAAACATCGTGCTACATATCGTTTTTGGCCCTCTCTCTCAATGGTGAAGAATCACATAAAAAAAAATGAAAATTAAACATCTCGAATCCAGATCTCACCAAAATCGCATCAATTCGTCCTGTGTCACACACCCAACATGTCCACCAAGTTTTGTACCAATCCGTCACAACTTTTTGAGATATCATGCTATGTCATTTTGTGGCCCGATCTTTCAAAAGTGAAGAATCTACGAAATAGATTGGTCAAGTCAAAGATCTTGAATAATATTCCCCTTTTACAAACATGCCAAGAACTGAAAGTTAAGGTTCCGAGGAAAAGCATTCCAGATTTCCAGCTTATTTCCTGTTCTTTGTAACAAGTAAATACTTGTGATTATTTCCAATGTGAACTCTCAAATAAGATCCTTTTCAAGCAAAAATCGACACCCTCTCTTTCCATAAACACTCCAGATATCAACAAAGTACAACTCCACCAGGTGCAGCCGTGCACACTCGACAAGTGAAGCTGCCAAAAATACGCAGCGTGCGTGAAAAATCGATGCATCTTCGAGCGAACACGGTCGAGACAGGACGTGATGTGACGATGATCAACGCGTTGATACGACGTTGAGAGAACATTATGTTCATGGAAGAACATGCGTGAAAATATTGAAAGGGAAGCAAATGAAGACAACGCGGAGCACGTCTCGACAGGTAAAGTATCAAGGAAAAGAAAATAAAAATAAAAGCACAGCGTGATGGTCAACGTATATCGTGGTGATATCTGCAAGTGCCAGTATGGGACACCTGAAAGTTCATTGTAATTAGCGGTGAAACACAATAAAGTTGGAGCTCAACGTCGGCCGTAAGCTTCCCTACCCCCCGACCAATCATCACCCCCCTCCCCTTCCCCTAGGAGGGATGCAACGAGGTAGCTACGGAGTGTGTACAAGATTTGTTCAGCTCTAGGTGTAGCTTTTCCACAACCTGGAGCCGAACAAACCCTGCACTCTGCATGCACATATCCGACGGTGAAGGGATCGTGACCCGACCCCTCCCTCTGAGTCGACACGGCCAGGCCAGAGAAGTAGCACCTGCAAAGATGCCGAACAGAGATACATCGCCACCGGACTTTATACGTGGCGGCGGAATGGCCGACAGCACGACAGCCGTGCACGATGTCCACCTAGCTAGATAGACAAAAGGGAATGCTGCCAAGCCAAAATGCAGTCTTAGACGCCGCCGAAGAGAACACATTCAACCATACAAAGCGAGAGTCCACGACTGAAAGAACCCCAAAGCAATGTGCGGATCTGCGAGCGAAGGATCGACAAAAGCTTTGGGAAGGAAAAAGAAAAATAAAATAAAATAAAAAGCGCGATTCATGCTTTGCGATTGCAGTAGCTAATGAGGCCTTACAAAATAATTCCCCGAACACGACCTTGCTTCATCACTTAATAATTAACTGTTTATAACAGCCGACGTCATTTTGCTGATAAAGGAAGCTGGTGGTGGTACGAGAGAAGAGAATGCATCCCCATAATGGAAAGGTAAAGAGAATCCCGATTTTGCTCGCAGTACCTGAATCTGATCATTTTCGATAACAACAGAGGGAAAAAACGTGCTTCGTTTAAACTTGTAAAACATTGAGCAACAAGTTAAACTCGAACTGCACTCGGTGGGGCACATACCTCCGCCAGGCTAAACAGCTGACGGTTTGGTGACGCTCTCCGATAGGCCGATCTGCATCGGGACCTGAACCAAAAATTGAATCGGAACGTTCTCGTCACATGACCGACTCATCCAGCAGTTTTGACATCATCCGTCCACTACTTTGGAGATATCGTGATAAATATGTTTTTGGACCCATCTCTCAATGCTGAAGAATCCCTGAAACAAAGATTCTCGGATCCGGATCCGGATGTTCACCAAAATCGAATCTCTCCGTCCTTGTCACACACCCAACCGGTCCGCCGAGTTTCGTCCGAATCTGTCTGCAATGTTTTGAGATATCCTGCTCACAGACAAACAGACAAGGGTGAAAACATTACTTCCGTCCACTTTTTGGTGGCGCAGGTTGTAACACCCAACACCAGGTACTGTAGAGAAATAAAAGGAGGGGGGGCGGGGCAGGGGAGAGGGAAGAGGTGGAAGTCTTTTCTACATTCTGCATTTCAGAAACAAAATATCCATTGCCTGCCTGCTTTGATAGATGAGTGTCGGTGAGAGCAAGCAAAACGTCTGAACGAGTCCGATCCTCAAAATGTCCATGTCCACAAAGCCACCGAAAGAAGCAAAAAGTACGAGCTCGGCCTCGACATCCGTTTATATCCAAAGCTTACTACATCCGTGTACAATGGCTGCTCTCTTACTCAACAAGGTGCAACTGAAAAGCAAGCATACGTAATTTCAAAAATAATAACAACAAAATATTTCATATTAAACAATATAGTGAAAGAACACCGACATCAAGGTCCTTGGGAATGTCACCGTGGTACAAATATGCGCCGCACTGCCAAAACAACCACATGCGTGGTAAATAACCTGACCTAACCGGCATCAGGTAAGGGTTAGCAAATACAATGGGACGGGAATGTTTGTTCACAAAACACTAGACATGAAAAATGATGTAACCAAGCATCCCCTGGCTTCATCTCCTCATTCGATGATGGACGACGACAGCACACGAGTTTAGCAACAGCATAACCTTGTGGTTAAGCAACGGGCCGAGAAACCGAAAACAGGTTAAAACATATTCAAACATCGTCACGTTGATTGGCAAATGAAAGCTTGTCCATCCTCTGATCCCACAATGAAATCGCTTTGTTTCGGTGAAGAACTCAACGTTGACTGCAAGCGACACGCGCACGATGCTAGGAAAGCAGCAAACGTCCTCTACTTTTCCACTGCATAACGCCGCTTACGTGGACACAATCTGTCCACAAACTACCGATGATCGTGACGGTTCCCTGACAATCTGGCAACTCAATACAATGCTGAAGTCGATGAGAGTTTTCTGGTCTGAGCCCATGGCATTAAAACAGGTCGCTCACACTGCAAAAGTCAAAAGGAGTGATCTTGACTCTCTCAAAGGTCAGCCACTGGCACTGGTCAACTAGTATTTCCTTGGTCATTAACCAAGAGTGTCACTCTCTTGAACTGATCGGCTTCACCAACAGCCAAGACCTCTCCTGGGGTCAACCATTTACTGTAATATGTAAAGGTGGCTTCCAAAGCCAGGCCCAGGCTGGGCATCCTCCGTTGTTCCAAGGCTTCCATGGAATATCCAAACTATTTACGGACTACAAAGGTTAACAGGGGAGGGGGCAGCATTACATCTCTCTTTCTTCGATTCTGTGGAATCTATAGTTCTCAATACTATTGACATCCGACAGGACGAGGCAAAACTAAAGGACTGTTGCTCTCACATTGCACACAGGTGGGTGGTGTGGTGGGCGGCCACTGTTTTTTTATGCCGCCGTGCCTCTAGTTAGCTCTCTCGGCCCTCTGACCCTACCCGACTCCTCCAGGGTGTGCGTTTTCTTCCAATAACCCCTCCTGATTAAAGTCCTAAAATACAGGTTGGTTGTACACCACTCTCTGTACCATTTATATCTCCCGTTTGTGAATTGCCTTCCAGAGACTGTTCAGTCACGCTCTTCACTCCAGGGCTTCACTCAAGTGGTGCACCATAATTTCACAGACGTCCATCATCACACAGTCACAACGTTTAAGCCTGATATGGGACCGTTCAAAAACACCCTTTTGAAGATAATTAACGGCCTTATTTAATGATGTCCTTCACGATCCTCGGCCACCTCGCTCTCTGGTCTGAGGCGTTTCCTCGGTAACCTCGCTGGAGTCTGAAGCCACCATGTTTTGTGGCCTGCTCAACCATGCCTCGACTTGGAACAGGCCGCAACGATTTCTTCACGATAAAGTTGTTGTTTTCATTTTCCTCACTCATATTATCAAATGCCTGTTCATCAGAGCTACGAATCGCTGGGTGTATTGCAATGCTTATAAACATCGGAGACGTCAGCGTTTGTTGCTGTATTCCGTTTGCGCATATGAATACCAGAGAAAATCCTTAAACTAAGCATTGTTAGAAAATGCAAGGCCAGATTTTAAAGTATCAGCAGTTCCGACTCCCCCCAAAAAAGTGTTTTGTCTAATCGGACATTTCACGGGCATTTCCGGGTACATAGTTGTCTCGACGGTGATTGGTAATCACTTGCCAAGCCAGGCGTTTCTTGGAGTGCTTGAGTGCTTAAGCCACTTTACCAAGCTGTACAGTGCAGTTCGTGTCCTGATGGGGATGTACAGTCGACAGTTATAACAAGGTAAAGGTATGTATACAGCACACACCGATGTGGTACATTTGGGTAGATTTGGATCTGTACGGACTCTCCACGGGTGTGTGGACATGCCATGCCTGTTACGGTGCCATGGCGGAAAAGTTACATCCTGCATCTTTTGGAGGTTTCTTTCAGGTTTTCCTTTGTTCTCGCACCTGTTTCTAAAGCATTTGGTTATCAATTTGATTACAAAGGTTATACGTTTCTCTTTGTGATTTTCAAAGCAAAATATATCTGACAGTCTGGAGACTGCGATGGTTCACGAGCAATGTACACGGTTCGCCTTTTTTTTTTTGACCTTCGAGGGGACGCCACGGGCAAACTGGCGGGAATCGGGAAAAACGTAAATGATGAAAGTTGTAGTACTCGAAGAGCACTACTTGCATACCAACTTTCATTCGAAACAGTTGAAAACCCTGGAGCTCGATGCCCAATTTATTGATTTTTTTGACAATTTTTAAGTTCGTGACCTTGTGACGAAAATGAAAAATCAAGCTCCGTGGGCTATGCTGGTGCCATTGGGCTAACCAAATTCGACAAACCCCCTCAGAGAAGATGTAACTTGAAACCGGCTACCCTCTAAAAACGCATGTTTTTGGGCGTGGCTCCGCCCATAATGGGCGCAGCACGCCATTCTCAGGAAAACACAACTAGATCATGATATAAACCTCCCACCCAAATTTTATCAGGATCGGATGAAAACCCACGGAGCTATGCTCAGACAGACAGACAGACAGACAAGCCGGTAGGCGGACATGGGTAGTTGAACAAGTCGAATTTAGTCGTTTTTCAGCCGTTACTAGCCAACAAAAGCGTCCTAGCAACGGTTCTTTCTCACACATAACTAGGATATACCATGAACCTACCATACCAGTTTCATGTATATCTGACTCATAGTCTGAGATATAACGAACTTCGTTTATTTATTGTTTTCGACCAGGGTTCATTCAAAGTCTATCTCTTCCGACAGTTTTCATAGGATCCGGCTGGAAATTTTGACAATATGGCTGAATCTACTGCCCACAGTCGCTCGTGGCCCGATTTTTGAAAAAAAATTTTTGAGATTTTTTTGAAATTTCAAAGGTCCGTTGCTAGGCAACGGATGGGTCCATAGCAACGGTTCTCATTTGCACACAACTAGGTCATGGTATGAACCTACCAACCAAGTTTCATCGAAATCGCCATTTTATTAATGGAGCGACTGGACCGAATTAGACATGCATTCAGACAGACAAACATATCGACGGAAATACTGATAATAAGGGTAGAAAGATCGACTACACAACAGACAGACCACACACCCATAACAAATATAGTGGTCACTTATGACTCGTGAACCAATAATACCCGATTTCTGAGCGGTTTGCCGCATTAACGGTTCGCGCTAAACTACCAGATTCAAAATTTTTTTCCACCCGTCACACGCAGCTGTTTATAATGAATAATGTTTGTGAACATCTCCCTGAAACGTTGACATAAATGTAACATTTTTCAGTGAAAGCTACTCAAGTTTCTGGGTTGTGTACCGTACGTACTGTAGTCGTAATCACACTGACTCCAATCTGTCGATTCCCGAAAAAATTGTCAATATTGGCCAAGTGTCTGTGCGTGTCTGTGCGTGTCTGTCTGCGTGTCTGCTTCCATGAGTCTGAGATACTGTAAACCAGAATGACACACACTGTGGTCACAACCTGTAACACAAAGATATACGTATATATCTTCTTTTTTTTTCACCTCCTCTCTCCACTCAACTCTCTCATCCTTGCTCATGTCCCATGCGGTGAAAGCTGGGTTTGAGGATATTAAACAAAAACAAATAATTTCCTCATGGCTCAGATCTCTCTCGATCGAGTGCAGTCTGCGGCTGCTGGTTGCATCATTGGTTGGGACGCGGCTATGCCGCTGATGCAGTGTCCCCCTTCCAAGTGCACTGGTACTCATTTTTGCCGACCTCAGAAGGACG
>CM068956.1:151826778-151848288 GCA_035128595.1 Eptatretus atami | reverse complement strand
AGAGAGAATATCTCTCAATGGTGAATAATAATCACTAGATTTTTTCGAACTCTGGGTGTGGATCTGGATCCTCACCAAAATCAAAATCAATTCATCCTCGGCACACAAGCCACGTGGTCACACATGGCAGTTTGTCTGAATCTGTCCAAAACCTTTTGAGATATCCTGCTCAAGACAAACAAACAAAGAAAAGATGTCGTGCATTGCCCGATACTTGGAAATTCCATAAAATAAATTTGAACTTCAACATAATGGGAAGTTGAACTCAATGACAAATATGCAAATCCTGTTCAATTTCAGTCAATCGGATGGAAAAAAGCAAATTAAAAATTATCATGTCGACCTTTAGCCTATGTTGACTTTTTGACCTCAAAAACAATAGGCTTCTTGCCTAATGACGAACTCATACCAGGTGGTAAAGTTATGTGAAGGTCAGTTATAAAATTGTGACCTGCAGACTGACATACAAACAACAGGACAGAACAGACAGACAGAGCAGTAAAAAGCACCCCGGCGGTTTGACGTCGCTCAAGATACAAAACTTGATGCAGACCGAGTGTTAATCAACCGTAGCGACCCGCATTTATGGCCGTGAAATAAATACTTAAGTGTGTGATTTAATGGCGTATCCAGGACAGAGCTGGCCCCAACTAAAAGGACCCCGGGCCACCGAAAGCCAATCACTCGCTGCCGCTGCACGTCTGGGCGGCGTCACGTGACAAGCCAGCTGGCGTCACGTGACCAGCCAGCCCACAGTCAGATGAAATGTCCTAACAAAACTAATAAACGTCTCGTTTTTCACAGAATTCTTTCAGTTGAAGTCAGCGTGTCCGTTTCAGCGTGTGAAGTCAGCGGATCTCATGTTGCCAAATAAACAGGCAAGACGGATCTCGTGTTGCCCAATAACAGGGCCAGAGGACAGAAGTACCAAGAAACTAGTTGGTCGAATTAAATCTTCTTAATAATCCCTATGAAACCCATTATGCATTATAGTTCGTCCGATGCTTCTATATAGGCCATTCGACCAATCGGTCATTTTACACTTTATGACCCTGTACCTTGACCCGAGGCGAAAATGCGAAAAAAGGCCTCAGACGATCTATAGAGAGCAACTAGTATTATCGTGTCAAGTTAGAACTCAATCGCCGAGACGTCTTGGATTTGTTGACAGACAGACAGACAAGACAAACAGACGGACGTACGAATCTGAGGATATCGAACAGTATATTAGGTCACGAGCTGACCTAATAACCACAAGACCAAAATATACGAGAAATCTTCGCTTTTCTCAAGTAACAGACAGACAGGGGTGAAAACATAACCTCCGTCACCTTTGTTCGGGGAGGTAACAATAAAAAGTAACTTACCATTGACTGAGCTCAGTGCCAAAGCAGTTTTATGGCAAAGATTATGCCAGTGGTTTGCCATTACTTCCCAGAAATAGGACAGAGCAGGAATTTGGCATTTGGCCATGGTCAGGAGTCACATCCTCTTCATCGAAAGACAAACATGGGATCTTTCATGTACATCACCCAAAAGCAAGAAACCACCAGACTGACCGTTTATCGACGGACGAGCATCGAAGCCAAACCAGGAAGCTCAGATAACCAGACGTACGTGTGCACCATCCTGTAAGGTTCTCCTTGCATTCCATGCTACAAAACTTATTTGATAAATCGAAATCCTTGAAGCTGAAATTGTAAAAAAAAAATAATAATAAGAAAAAAAAACTGTATTTAACTCTGATGATGTCTTCGGTGGCCAAATTGGAATAATCAGTGTTCAGAGAGGTTTTTTCTTCACAAGCCCTGTGAAGTCCATCGAGTTTGAAGGCCGAAAGTCCCGAAACAGTTTCATTCGTCTGCTTTTTGAGGATAAAGGCATCGAAAAGATCATGTATGATTGTACAACTCCAATGGTATGTCCATACAAGGAGCAAGTACCGCAGCACAGACAAAAAATTGAACGGGGTCAACGAGAGAAATTCCTCTCCGACGTCTATGTCCCTATTGGTGTTGTAATAAACTGTCAATAAGTGGACTTGCACAAGTCAAGGTTTTTTTCTTAATTTACCAACATTGTGCAAACACGTTTAACGAGTGACGACGCAGCAAATCAATCAACTTTCCCCGCATTGTTTACTGTTGTCCGAAAGTCGATCGTTTAATTTAAAGGATCACAAAGATGAAAGTCCGACGGTCGCCAATGTCACCCTAAATGTTTGCGATGGCCTCTCGTGTCCTCAGCGTTCAAGGTCCACATGGTCTGTCACGTGGTGAAGAGAACTTCTGCCACGTCGTTTTGGGGAGAGCAAGAAATACACCCAATGTCTGACTTCAGTCTATCGAGTACAAACGACGACTTGATAGCGTACTCAATCGGCCATGGTTGTATTGCTACCTTGGCTGAGGATTCTCCTCGAAATAAAGAATTGCTGCACTTTTAGTACCAGCCTCAACATAATCTGTAAATAATCAATAAAAACACTTCCCTAAGTTCCTTAAACTTCCACCTTTCCAAGATTTCCAAATGGCAGTCCCCACCCCTCCCCCATCATCCTCTCCCAACAACCCTCGTTTTTTTTTTAATCTTTGACCAGAATGTGCAAAAAATGTGTCGTTGGCAAACTTGTGATACCTTGATAATTCTGTCTCCCTGCTGTACTCCAGAGCGCATAGCCGCACCATCTGTTTGGAACAAAACATCAAACGACGTCAGCAAAACCGGTGCACACCCCACAAGCATTCCCAAACAGGGAATGACAACGTCAACAACTGAAAGGGCACCGTCTCACCTTCACGTACAGACTGCGACGAACACGGATTGTCACCGCTGACGTCAGGCCAAAGCCTGCTCATCTCTCTGGACTATTAACAGCGCTGGACCAACCCTGAAAAACAGCCACAAGTAAAGTATTTGTAAGCAAATTACCGCATTTTCCGGCGTACAAGTCGAATTTGGTAATTTCCCCTTTTTTCTTTCCTTCATTCATATATACTAGCACATTCCACATTGAGTGATTGCATCACCGTTAGCAAAAGTGTCATTACTACAACTACAGTCGTTAGCAAAAGTGTCAGTCGGTCAGAACAACAGGGGCGTCGATTCCTCCCAGACACCGTCACAGCCCATCGCTGCATGCTGCCTGCAGTACTTCCAGGGTCAAATAAAAACACGAGCACCTGGGTGTGTTCCGTTAGCAAGCGCTTCCTCGATTCAAAGCGCTCAAGCAAGCACTCCAACAGGACGGAGTGTTCAGCGTCGCTTAACAACATGGCGGTGTCGGTGTAAACAACGCTATCGTGGTGCTCGAGCAAATGCTGTCCGGGCCGTCATTTTCAGGTTCACCGACTATCTTGTTACATTCTCCCAGACAAATTGATTGTGTTTGCGACGGCTGCAGAGTACGAGGAAGAGGGAAGGATAGAGAAGCGGGGAGTCGCTACGGACCTACCGCGACAGACTTTGGGGGCAGGGAGGGAGGGATTTTGCATGTTTGAAGATCTTGAAGAATTAGGATGAAAGTAGAAGCAACAACAAAGTGTGAAATGCACGTTTCAATAATACTACGAGTACCGGGTACATAACTGGGGTGTGCCTCTGAACATTTCATTGGTTGTGGTATCTTTTTGAATCCGGCGACGGTGGCCATTTTTTGGTAACGTAACAAAGCACCTTGTTTGAATTTTTTGAAAAAAGATCAACTTGTACGCCAAAAAAAACATGCTAATGGGGGGAAAAGGAAAAAAAAACAAACATAATAATAATCGACTCCAGAGATGAGGGAACCAGCAAAGTAGCTTCGCGTGTAACCGAACATTAAACCTAACCTGACCTGACTACGATTCGTCCTGGTGCTAACCAATAGGATTTAGGAACAACAGGAGGAATAAGAACATAAGGAAGAAAGGAATACACGGAGGAGGTAAATTGGCCGAAGGCAGTTGAGGATTTCACAGAGGTTACGGGAGGCAATGGCATCGACACCGTCAGGTGCTTCGACGGAGAGATAAATACATGAAATTATTGAAGGACCACGACAAAGCAAGGTGCACGAAGGAGGTGAAGGCGATGTGATCAATCGGTAAAGGAAGAGGAGTCGTTTAAAGGCAAACTGTAATCGACGCCGAGCTGCTCGTCGATGGGAAAAAGCTAAAGCCCGAACGCGAGGATTCGGTCGTTGAAAACAATTTCAACCGCGGTGTACTAAACGTGCAGCAAAGGGCACGTGCACCTGGCAATCGGCCACTACCCACAACTTTTACTCAGAAAATGTTAATTGAAGAAGAACAAAAGCTTGTCAACCACCCCTGCACGTGTAATCAGTTCCGATCGTACATCTCGCTACTCCGATCCTCTTCACTGTCCCATTGAATCTACTGCCCGATACAAGCACAAGTTCCAAGCAAGACGCTCAATGAAGAGTACGTGAGATCTGGATGGAAAGGCGCACAGTCATAACGGGTGGCTACACTTCGACTCGCAAGGCCCGATACTTAGTGACCGAGTGAAGATGTACATTGACCTTACTCCGACCCCGCATGCCACTCACCGGCAGCATCCATCGGCAGCAACGTACGCAAGGCTGCCATGCCAAGCTTACCTGCTTGGCTGTGCCGCGTCACTCACAGAGCCTGCCAGTCGGGAGCCTGTGAGAGCAAGTAAAATAAAGGAAGGTGATCATCATCTCTGCCTGAAATTCTCATGTAGCATCGTAAGAACAAAAATTGGCGGTATCGAAAAAAATACGTCGGCCTGCAGTAAAGCATGACAATCCCGCCTCCGCCCTCGTCGCCAACAACACTGTGTACATTTCATGAGCGACGTGCTAATGTACATTCAGTTGTCACCCTCGTGTTACATCGCTCCTCCAGAAAAGCCTCGAGTTAACCAGCGAGTCCGTAGCACGTGAATCAAGTTATTTAGTGCTGTTGAACACAGGACGTTCCATGAATCTCTGCATCGCATGGCTCCTGAACATCCTAAGAATAAAAAAAAAATGGACACCAAGCAAGCAGTCCCGTTCTTCGACAGAGACACATCACAGACAAATACATCTGAAAACCAGAAGGGCACTCGTTAGAGCCATTCCTCTGCCTGGATCCGGATTCGGATATTCACAAAAATCGAATCAATTCTTCATCACACACCTACCCGTCCACCAAGTTTTCGTCCGAATCCGTCCGCAACTTTTTGAGATATCGCGCACACAAACAAACAAACACAAAGAGGGGTGAAAACATAACCTCCGTCCACCCCTTGGTGGGTGGAGGAACAAAAAGATGAGGTGAAGAGGGCGATGTGAATGCTCAAAAGTAATTCTGTACGAATCATAATAAAAGGAGGGGGTGGACGGGGACGTACATTGATCATACAACTTTATTAGGGCCGCGGGAGAGCCGTAGTACGCACACTCGCCTCTGAGCTGTCTTTCCTGGATATGAAGCTCGGCCAAGCTAATAAACTCTCATGTGGCGTTTCAAAGCAGAATGCTTCATCAATGTGTGTGCCGTCCCTCGGACGGAAGTGCAACGGGTATGCCGTCTGCCGGCATAAGTTGTGGACATTAAGCTGCCTCGGTGTGCTTAACGAAGAGTAGGCGAGCCATCGTCGGCATCCTGAACAAATGACAATTCCTGCTGCAACCCGAGTTGAACTTCAGGCATAATCAGCTGGTTCATGAAAGACTTGGGCCAAGTTCCCCTGGCCACCCCACAATAACGTGGGAATAGTTGCGGCAGTTAAGACGAAGACGACTGTGTTAAATGTCATAACGTAATTATGTCTGGGGGCTATTCGTCTCCTCGACCTGTGTCACCAAGAGAGAGTTTTGCTTTACACGACGACACTCTTTCACAAAAGGTGGGTGAGTATTTGGCAAGGCAAGAGGTTAGGTCCCACTTCCCAATAATCCTCCACATTTGCATTGATAAATTTGTACCTATTCCTCGCTGGGAAAGGGTGAGAGGGCCAGGGAGGACAACGTTGCAATCAAAGCTATCGTAATCGTATGAATAAGAGTTATATATTAAACGAGAAGGGCACTCTGTGGAGAGCATCCCTCTGCCACGCAATGCCTGATCCACGAAACATATCAGGCCCGATATGTTTTTGAAATATCATGAGATACAGTCCTGCATCAGATCCGGATCTTCACCAATATCGAATCAGTTCTTCCTTGTCACATGCCACCTGTCCACCAAGTTTCGTCCGATCCGTCCACAACTTTTTTGAGATATCCTGTGCACAAACAAACAGACCAGACAGAAGAGGGGTGAAAACATAACCCCCTTCACCTTCGGTGGGCGGAGTACTGAGCATGAGCTCAAAAGGGCTCTGATTTTGAACAGAACAATAAACAAGTTATTCAGGAGAAGGAAAGAGGTCACTTTTATATTAACAAACACAAAACTTACAGCCACAATGGCATCGGGATTACAATAAACAATGCAAACAAACAAAGGATTTTTTTTTTAAATGAGTGAGAGATGCAAGAATGAAAAGCACCCGGACAGGGCAGGTGACTGTCTGTGTCTGTTACTCTAATGGTCTCATCACAGGCGGGCCGCGTTACGCTTCCTCGACGCAACACCTCGCTGGCACCGCCGTGTCGTGTCGAAACAGAAAGCAGACACATTATAGAACAGACGCCGCCGGCAGAATGGAACTCGGTACGGCTACATGGTGTTTGTGAAGCACAAGTTCAATGCTCTCATTTATGGGAGCAGAGCAAAGCACACTCAAACCAAACTAGACTCCGAACAAGGCAAACGGCCGTCCATAGAGGGAGCCATAGATTTTTAAATAATAAAAAAAATATATATATATATATATTTGCACGACACGACACAGTGACGCGCACGGATTCGAACCCAGGCACGACGCTGAAAAGCTGCCCATCGAGTGCTTTGACCGCCATTTAAAATAAGACAAACAATGCACATTGCGTATCCTGTGATTGATAGGACAAATCATAAGCACGTGCATGCTTCCTGTGGGAGTTGTGCCATTTCATTCGAATCCCGAAAGTCGCCGTACGAGGAGTCCTGACGTGATGGAATATGGCGGCGGAGAGGCAAGAGGTCAGCAACAGAGGAGGTTGTCACCTTGATCTCTGCCATAAATGATGTCACGTCGTCGCGAACTGTACAAACTTAGATAAGTCATGCTTTTGCAATTCCTAAAACATTATTCGACTTTAAACCTTGCATTAGTCGCGTGACCTCGCAGCCATGTGTGAGGCCAAGAGTGCTGATTCTTCCCTAAAATTAACTTCTGCAGCTTGAGCAGGAAGTTTATTGTCTTATTACGGAGTTAAAGAAAGAATGGATGGGATTTCGCATTGTGGCAGCGCGTCATACAACCAATACAGCTTTTACATTGGGAGAAGCAGATTACTATGATCAGAAGTAACACCTTGTGAAGATGTTGATGGGTTTGGAAAGGAGGTTGTCATTAACACCCAAATCATTAAATCGTTCGCACCTTTAACCAACTGGCATTGATAACACCTGGAAACAGCTCCGTACTTTTGACGAAAATTTATTTCCCAAGACTCGGATTAAACGAATCTTTTTTCTTTTTTTTTTACCTCCGCAACCGAACGTGGAAGGAGTTATGTTTTCACCCTTTTGTTTTTTTGTCTGTTTGTTGTGTGCAGGATATCTCAAAAAGCTGTGGATGTATTCTGATGGAATTTTGTGGACAGCTTCGGTGTGCGACAAGGACGAACTGATTCGATTTCGTGAACATCCGGATCCGGATCCAGATACAGGAACTTTAAGTGATTCTTCACCATTGAGAGATAGGGCCAAAAATGATATTGAGCACGATATCTCAAAAAGTTGCGGACGGTTGAGACGAAACTTGGTGGACATGTTGGGCGTGTGACAAGGACGAATTGATTCAATTTTGGTGAAGATCTGAATCCGGATCTGGATTCGAGATTATTAATTTTCATTTTTTAAAGTGATTCTTCACCATTGTTTAGAGATCGGGCAAAAACGATATGTCGCACGATATTTCAAAAATGTCTTGGGCCCAATATGTTCTCGTGGATCAGACATTACGGTGGCTGAGGTGTGCGCTCTTCCGAGTGCCCTTCAAGTGGAAATGTTATCTTTGCGAAATTGAAGCCAGGGACTTCTACTTAGGACAACTCGTGCAAATGGACACGGATCACTTTAAAGAGTGCAGAGACATCCGGGAGCAGGATTGTGCGCATTAGGAAGTCAACTCTCCCCATCTCACCTCTTCCACAAATTTACAGTTTCTCCTTCCTGAGAGTTTGCTTCTGTGTCCATCTTGTCCACCCACTGCATCCATACCTGCATCTCTGGTTTGTCCGTCTGTCTATTTTGTACTTCGGCCCTGCTGTTTTGGCATTTCACCCCCCCCCCCCAACTCTTTCTGCTGTTCCTTTTGTTCTGTTGCGTCGTGATCCGTTCTGTGTTTTACTACTTCCAAGTGCTTGACTTTATAAACAACAAAAGAACACAACAAACAACTGAAAGTAGAAGGCACTCGGTAGAGCGCATACGTCCGCCACATATCTGATCCACAAGAACATATCGGCCCAATACATTTTTGAAACATCGTGCTACATATTGTTTTTGGCCCTCTCTCTCAATGGTGAAGAATCACATAAAAAAAAATGAAAATTAAACAATCTCGAATCCAGATCTTCACCAAAATCGCATCAATTCGTCCTTGTCACACACCCAACATGTCCACCAAGTTTTGTACCAATCCGTCCACAACTTTTTGAGATATCATGCTATGTATCATTTGTGGCCCGATCTTTCAAAAGTGAAGAATCTACGAAATAGATTGGTCAAGTCAAAGATCTTGAATAATATTCCCCTTTTTACAAACATGCCAAGAACTGAAAGTTAAGTTCCGAGGAAAAGCATTCCAGATTTCCAGCTTATTTCCTGTTCTTTGTAACAAGTAAATACTTGTGATTATTTCCAATGTTGAACTCTCAAATAAGATCCTTTTCAAGCAAAAATGACACCCTCTCTTTCCATAAACACTCCAGATATCAACAAAGTACAACTCCACCAGGTGCAGCCGTGCACAGCTCGACAAGTGAAGCTGCAAAAATACGCAGCGTGCGTGAAAAATCGATGCATCTTCGAGCGAACACGGTCGAGACAGGACGTGATGTGACGATGATCAACGCGTTGATACGACGTTGAGAGAACATTATGTTCATGGAAGAACATGCGTGAAGAATATTGAAAGGGGAAGCAAATGAAGACAACGCGGAGCACGTCTCGACAGGTAAAGTATCAAGGAAAAGAGAAAATAAAAAATAAAGCACAGCAGTGATGGTCAACGTATATCGTGTGATATCTGCAAGTGCAGTATGGACACCTGAAAGTTCATTGTAATTAGCGGTGAAACACAATAAAGTTGGAGCTCAACGTCGGCCGTAAGCTTCCCTACCCCACGACCAATCATCACCCCCTCCCCTTCCCCTAGGAGGGATGCAACGAGGTAGCTACGGAGTGTGTACAAGATTTGTTCAGCTCTAGGTGTAGCTTTTCCAACACCTGGAGCCGAACAAACCCTGCACTCTGCATGCACATATCCGACGGTGAAGGGATCGTGACCGACCCCTCCCTCTGAGTCGACACGGCGCAGGCAAGAGAGTAGCACTGCAAAGATGCCGAACAGAGATACATCGCCACCGGACTTTATACGTGGCGGCGGAATGGCCGACAGCACGACAGCGTGCACGATGTCCACCTAGCTAGATAGACAAAAGGAATGCTGCCAAGCCAAACATGCAGTCTTAGACGCCGCCGAAGAGAAACACATTCAACCATACAAAGCGAGAGTCCACGACTGAAAAACACCAAAGCAATGTGCGGATCTGCGAGCGAAGGATCGACAAAAACTTTGGGAAGAAAAAAGAAAAATAAAATAAAATAAAAAGCGCGATTCATGCTTTGCGATTGCAGTAGCTAATGAGGCTTACAAAATATTCCCCGAACACGACCTTGCTTCATCACTTAATAATTAACTGTTTATAACAGCCGACGTCATTTTGCTGATAAAGAAGCTGGTGGTGTACGAGAGAAGAGAATGCATCCCCCATAATGGAAAGGTAAGAGAATCCCGATTTTGCTCGCAGTACCTGAATCTGATCATTTTCGATACACACAGAGGGAAAAAACGTGCTTCGTTTAAACATTGTAAAACATTGAGCAAAAGTTAAACTCGAACTGCACTCGGTGGGGCACATACCTCCGCCAGGCTAAACAGCTGACGGTTTTGGTGACGCTCTCTGATAGGCCCGGATCTGCATCGGGACCTGAACCAAAAATTGAATCGGAACGTTCTCGTCACATGACCGACTCATCCAGCAGTTTTGACATCACCGTCCACTACTTTGGAGATATCGTGATAAATATGTTTTTGGACCCATCTCTCAATGCTGAAGAATCCCTGAAACAAAGATTCTCGGATCGCGATCCGGATGTTCACCAAAATCGAATCTCCGTCCTTGTCACACACCCAACCGGTCCCCGAGTTTCGTCCGAATCTGTCTGCAATGTTTTGAGATATCCTGCTCAAGACAAACAGACAAGGGTTGAAAACATAACTTCCGTCCACTTTTTGGTGGCGCAGGTTGTAAACACCAACACCAAGGTACTGTAGAGAAATAAAAGGAGGGGGGGCGGGGCAGGGGAAGAGGGAAAGGTGGAAGTCTTTTTCTACATTCTGCATTTCAGAAAACAAAATATCCATTGCCTGCCTGCTTTGATAGATGAGTGTCGGTGAGAGCAAGCAAAACGTCTGAACGAGTCCGATCCTCAAAATGTCCATGTCCACAAAGCCACCGAAAGAAGCAAAAAAGTACGAGCTCGGCCTCGACATCCGTTAATAATCCAAAGCTTACTAATCCGTGTACAATGGCTGCTCTCTTACTCAACAAGGTGCAACTGACTAGCAAAAGCAAGCATACGTAATTTCAAAAATAATAACAACAAAATATTTCATATTAAACAATATAGTGAAAGAACACCGACATCAAGGTCCTTGGGAATGTCACCGTGGTACAAATATGCGCCGCACTGCAAAACAACCACAGCGTGGTAAATAACCTGACCTAACCGGCATCAGGTAAGGGTTAGCAAATACAATGGGACGGGAATGTTTGTTCACAAAACACTAGACATGAAAAATGATGTAACCAAGCATCCCCTGGTTCATCTCCTCATTCGATGATGGACGACGACAGCACACGAGTTTAGCAACCATAACCCTTGTGGTTAAGCAACGGGCCGAGAAACCGAAAACAGGTTAAAACATATTCAAACATCGTCACGTTGATTGGCAAATGAAAGCTTGTCCATCCTCTGATCCCACAATGAAATCGCTTTGTTTCGGTGAAGAACTCAACGTTGACTGCAAGCGACACGCGCACGATGCTAGGAAGCAGCAAACGTCCTCTACTTTCCCACTGCATAACGCCGCTTACGTGGACACATCTGTCCACAAACTACCGATGATCGTGACGGTTCCCTGACAATCCTGGCAACTCAATACAATGCTGAAGTCGATGAAGTTTTCTGGTCTGAGCCCATGGCATTAAAACAGGTCGCTCACACTGCAAAAGTAAAAAGGAGTGATCTTGAACTCTCAAAGGTCAGCCACTGGCACTGGTCAACTAGTATTCCTTGGTCATTAACAAGAGTCGTCACTCTCTTTGAACTGATCGGCTTCACCAACAGCCAAAGCACCTCTCTGGGTCAACCATTTACTGTAATTAGTAAAGGCTGGCTTCCAAAGCCAGGCCCAGGCTGGGCATCCTCCGTTGTCCAAGGCATTCCATGGAATATCAAACTATTTACGGACTACAAAGGTTAACAGGGGAGGGGGCAGCATTACATCTCTCTTTCTTCGATTCTGTGGGATCTATAGTTCTCAATACTATTGACATCCGACAGGACGAGGCAAACTAAAGGCCTGTTGCTCTCACATTGCACACAGGTGGTGGGTGCGTGGGCGGCCACTGTTTGTTTTATGCCGCCGTGCCTCTAGTCTAGCTCTCTCGGCCCTCTGACCCTACCGACTCCTCCAGGGTGTGCGTTTTCTTCCAATAACCCCTCCTGATTAAAGTCCTAAAATACAGGTTGGTTGTACACCACTCCTTGTACCATTTATATTCCGTTTGTGAATTGCCTTCCAGAGACTGTTCAGTCACGCTCTTCACTCCAGGGCTTCACTCAAGTGGTGCACCAATAATTTCACAGAGTCCATCATCACACAGTCACAGACGTTTAAGCCTGATATGGGACCGTTCAAAAACAACCCTTTTGAAGATAATTAACGGCCTTATTTAATGATGTCCTTCACGATCCTCGGCCACCTCGCTCTCTGGTCTGAAGGCGTTTCCTCGGTAACCTCGCTGGAGTCTGAAGCCCCATGTTTTGTGCCTGCTCAACCATGCCTCGACTTGGAACAGGCCGCAACGATTTCTTCACGATAAAGTTGTGTTTTCATTTTCCTCACTCATATTATCAAATGCCTGTTCATCAGAGCTACGAATCGCTGGGTGTATTGCAATGCTTATAAACATCCGGAGACGTCAGCGTTTGTTGCTGTATTCCGTTTGCGCATATGAATACCAGAGAAAATCTCTTAAACTAAGCATTGTTAGAAAATGCAAGGCCAGATTTTAAAGTATCAGCAGTTCCGACTCCCCCCAAAAAAGTGTTTTGTCATTCGGACATTTCACGGGCATTTCCGGGTACATAGTTGTCTCGACGGTGTTGGTAATCACTTGCCAAGCCAGGCGTTTCTTGGAGTGCTTGAGTGCTTAAGCCACTTTACCAAGCTGTACAGTGCAGTTCGTGTCCTGATGGGGATGTACAGTCGACAGTTATAACAAGGTAAAGGTATGTATACAGCACACACCGATTGTACATTTGGGTAGATTTGGATCTGTACGGACTCTCCACGGGTGTGTGGACATGCCATGCCTGTTACGGGTGCCATGGCGGAAAAGTTACATCCTGCATCTTTTGGAGGTTTCTTTCAGGTTTTCCTTTGTTCTCGCACCTGTTTCTAAAGCATTTGGTTATCAGATTTGATTTACAAAGGTTATACGTTTCTCTTGTGATTTTCAAAGCAAAATATATCTGACAGTCTGGAGACTGCATGGTTCACGAGCAATGTACACGGTTCGCCTTTTTTTATTTTTGACCTTCGAGGGACGCCACGGGCAAACTGGCGGGAATCGGTGAGAAAACGTAAATGATGAAAGTTGTAGTACTCGAAGAGCACTACTTGCATACCAACTTTCATTCGAAACAGTTGAAAACCCTAGAGCTCGATGCCCAATTTATTGATTTTTTTTGAAATTTTTAAGTTCGTGACCTTGTGACGAAAATGAAAAATCAAGCTCCGTGGGCTATGCAGGTGCCATTGGGCTAACCAAATTCGACAACAAACCCCCTCAGAGAAGATGTAACTTGAAACCGGCTACCCTCTAAAAACGCATGTTTTGGGCGTGGCTCCGCCCATAATGGGCGCAGCACGCCCATTCTCAGGAAAACAACTAGATCATATATAAACCTCCCACCCAAATTTTATCAGGATCGGATCAAAACCCACGGAGCTATGCTCAGACGACAGACAGACAGACAAGCCGGTAGGCGGACATGGGTAGTTGAACAAGTCGAATTTAGTCGTTTTTCAGCCGTTACTAGCCAACAAAAGCGTCCATAGCAACGGTTCTTTCTCACACATAACTAGGACATACCATGAACCTACCATACCAGTTTCATGTATATCTGACTCATAGTCTCTGAGATATAACGAACTTCGTTTATTTATTGTTTTCGACCAGGGTTTCTTCAAAGTCTATCTTCTCCGACGTTTTCATAGGATCGCGGCTGGAAATATTTGACAATATGGCTGAATCTACTGCCCACAGTCGCCGTGGCCCGATTTTTGAAAAAAAAAAAATTTTTGAGATTTTTTTGAAAATTTCAAAGGTCCGTTGCTAGGCAACGGATGGGTCCATAGCAACGGTTCTCATTTGCACACAACTAGGTCATGGTATGAACCTACCAACCAAGTTTCATCGAAATCGCCATTGTATTAATGGAGCACTGGACCGAATCAGACATGACATACAGACAGACAGACAACACAACTAGACGAAATACTGATAATAAGGGTAGAAAGATCGACTACACAACAGACAGACACACACCCATAACAAAATTAGTGGTCACTTACTGACTCGTGAACCATAATACCCGATTTCTGAGCGGTTTGCCGCTTAACGGTTCGCCGCTAAACTACAGATTCAAAATTTTTTTCCACCCGTCACACGCAGCTGTTTATAATGAATAATGTTTGTGAACATCTCCCTGAAACGTTGACATAAATGTAACATTTTTCAGTGAAAGCTACTCAAGGTTTCTGGGTTGTGTACAGTACGTACTGTAGTCGGTAATCACACTGACTCCAATCTGTCGATTCCCGAAAAATTGTCAATATTGGCCAGTGTCTGTGCGTGTCTGTGCGTGTCTGTCTGCGTGTCTGCTCCACCATGAGTCTGAGATACTGTAAACCAGAATGATCCACACTGTGGTCACAACCTGTAACACAAGATATACGTATATATTCTTCTTTTTTTTTTCACCTCCTCTCTCCACTCAACTCTCTCATCCTTGCTCATGTCCCGCGGTGAAAGCTGGGTTTGAGGATATTAAACAAAAAACAATAATTTCCTCATGGCTCAGATCTCTCTCGATCGAGTGCAGTCTGCGGCTGCTGGTTTGCATCATTGGTTGGGACGCGGCTATGCCGCTGATGAGTGTCCCCCTTCCAAGTGCACTGGTACTCATTTTGCCGACCTCAGAAGGACGACAGGCTGAGTCAACCTCCTGGTGTATTAATTCAGTGGCTAACGGGGCTTGAACTCAGGACCCAATGATCCCAAGCTGCCACCCTAACCACTAAGCCAACCCAGGCTATGGCTCAGATTACATTCTCTAATGCGTCTCTCAACATTGTCTGCCCGTGTTCCCATGTGAATGAATAAGATTGGATAGATAAGATTTAGAGTGATACCGAGAGGGGATGATTTTACTTTATGTGTTACCTTAATTTTGCCGAGTCTCTGTCTCTGTCTCTTCTCTGTCTCCTCTCACCTTTTTGTTCATGAAAACCTGAAGCTAGTCAGTCAGGGACAGGACCTTGCCATTAAGGGAGAGTGAATCAACTTTAAAAATCCAGTAATGGGCCAATTGGAAAACGAGCATTTAAAACATTTCATAAACTAGAACGGGCACTCAGTAGAGCGCATACCTTCGCCAACGCTACATTTTGCCCCCCCCCCTCCCCCAGAAACCGTTGATTGTGAGGGTATTTAATCCATACCACATCTGCCATCTCATATGTGTTATGATGGCTTAAAAACATTAAATTTCCTGTGTCATATCGTATATCACAAGATTGGGCATTGAATTCACAACATTTTGGCATTGGTTGCATGCAAATTGGATAAAAATCGACCCGCACTATGGCAAAATGACGATTTTGACCTTTCATGACCTCGACCTTGACCTTTGTACTCTTAATTTTGTAATTGGTATTAGAGTGTGGGGAACAGAAGTCAACATTTTGGTGTTGGTTTCATGCAAATCGGATAAGAATTGACCTGTTATGACTAAACCGCAATTTTGCAATGTCGTGACCCCCCCTGACCTTTGACTCCCAACCGCTAATAAGGGTTATACGTCATTTGTCATGTCACATATCACAAGATGGGGCATTGAATTCTGAACATTTTGGCATTAGTTGCATGCAAATTGGATACAAATTGACCGCCTATTGGTAAAAAGACGATTTTGACCTTTTCATGACCTGACCTTGACCTTTGACCCGATCGCTCCCAAAATCTGATCAAATGGTCCTCGGATAATAACCAATCATCCCACCAAATTTGCTGCGATTCAGTTCAATACTTTTGGAGTTATGCGATAACAAACAAACACACATATTCACAAATAAATTAAATAAATAAATAAATAAATAAATAAATACACAGCGATCAAAACATAACCTTCGCAACAAAGTTTGCGAAGGTAAAAATGAACAGGGGACAGACAATGGGATTGGGAAACACATATTTAATGTGCTATTAAAATATTAACTCGACAACCCTCATCCATGTCATCCTCCACCTCGGTTATATCAGAACAAGATGATTCGTCACACGGTCACAGACGTTTAAGCCCGATATGGGACCGTTCAAAAATTATGGAATGCTATTTTTTAGGGAGGCACACACAGGCTTGCTTAAACCTTACTAATAATTATAATTCGACATACAATGATATTTTTCAGGGTACCTCATTGTGATTAACACTAGACCTAAACAAAGCCAATGGAAATCTGACACAACAAACCCGGACAGTGTTTAATCTGCAGAGGCCTACAGGCCTAATGTGTTCGGCCCACCAGAAAACCAAGATGGCGGCCATATCATTTGGTCCGGGAGTCATGGTGGGTGGAGTCAAGTGAAAGACGTGGGTGTGGTCCGGCAGCTGGCCAACCAATGGGTGCACATTTTAAAAATCGACCTCCAACAAGAACCCAATCCAGATCCCCAACCAGAACTCAAACAGCAGCACCAGCAGCAAGGCGGAGCTCTTGGAGACTTGACATATCGCTCGTTAAAAAAAATATTTTTTTTTTTAAAGAAGAAAGGTTTAATTAAAAAAAATAGATTGGAAATAGGAAATCATTCAAGGTGTAGTTGTCAACTTTACCTATATTGGCTGCACTATCCAAACAGATATCCCAATCTGTTGGCGACACTTGAACACCTGCGAGTGTGTCAAAATGTTTACCATCCCGACAAGAGGTCATGACGAATCAAAGTTCCTCAACGTGGATCAGCAAAACTATCTCCCCCTAAAAAACGGACATCTCTCGACATCATCTCTTCGATAAATTGTCACCAACTCTACCTTCATTACCACTCACTGGTAACTTCCTCCTGTGAAGTGCTCGTCTTAGTTGAGGTCGAGCATTCATCCATGTTTCACTTCAAAGTACAAAAAGAATTACACAAGTCAAATGTTCTCTTCGATTCCACCTCGGGATGTGATAAGATGTGAGGAAGTGGCGTAAAGCAAGAGAACGAAGCAGAGAAATGCAGATGAATGCCTCGTATGTCATTGCGAACTGAGAAACGAATTAAAAAATTCACTCGACTTTGCAGATAATTCCAAGGAGGTGACTCCAACAATGCCACGTGATTGTTGGAATTATTTGCAGATAATTCCACCAATCGTGAGGCATTGATTGTTGGGGCTGGAGCTTTCAAACCTGCACGTGGCGGCCCTGCTTTGACTATTAACACCGAAAGCTTAGCAGTGGTTAATGAACTAAATAGGCAAACCAAGAGGTGCCAATAGCTGCAGGCAGAAGAGAACCTGAGTAGGGCAGTATGACCACTCCTTGGCTTTTTTCACAAGATCTGGGCTATTCGTTGTTCACCTTGGCGTCTTGGTTTTCTATTGTTACGGCTGTGGAAATTCGCAATACACCATAAAGGGTCCTTAGATCAGTTATGACGATAAGTATGTGTGTAGTTAGATTTCCCCACCGTTGTTTAGAGGAAATTTCCGTGTTCACCGGGCTGGATCCTTTGAGTTAGCCGTTTTTTCTTTCTCTATCATTATTTTGGACCAATCATCCCCAACAACCAAATCGCCACCACAACGACGCCCGCCAACAACCAAACTCCCACCACCTCCGCTTTTCACCACACGTCGTGCCATGGGCTGTGAATGCGTTCCTTTCGCTCTCAAGAGGCAGATCAGGAATGCTTCACGCCCCCTTTCATCCACCCAATGGCTGAGCATCGGGTGGTGTAGCCCCGCCTCCGAACCCGCTGTGATCCAGAAATTTGCATAGACGCCCCTCCCCCGGGCTATATAAGCGAGAGCACGGCGCAGCTCGCGGCAGAAAAAAGTCAAGTCTGGAGGGTCTGGAGAGCGCAGAAAAGTGGCAGTCTGGAGGGTCTGGAGAGCGCGGAAAAGTGGGAGCAGTGGAGTGCAGCCAGCATCTCAGGACAGTCAAACGTGGACAGCGGCGAATGTGAATCGGCGGAGAGCAGACCCAAGCCAGATGCAGTGTCGTGAGAGAAGTCCAGAAGCCACACAGTGTCGCGGCCAGCTCGATCGGGCAGCGGCGCGAAAGCTCGAAGCCGACGAAAGGCACACGGTGAGCGCTGAGAGAGCTCACCGACCACGCCAGGCGAGCACGAAGCCAGCGCAAGCTACGCTGACATCGCGGCTGCCCGCCAATCGCGCTACAAGAGCGCAGCTGGGAATACCAGAACCTCGTCCCGTGGACCTGCCGCTCATCCAAGGTTCCACGCGCATTAGGCCACGGGCCCAGTCTGACTCCCTTGTCTATGAGGGGTCCTTTTTCGCTTTTTCTTTGAATGCGTGTTTGTTAGCGCCGTGTCTTGTATAAGTAGAAACTGTTTAAGTGCATGTAAATAAACATTGCTTATATTCGGTGTAACTCTTGCTTGTAAATTGCATCTTACTCCGTGGCTGTGAATACGTGCTTGCCTTGTCTGAGTGCGTAATAAATAGTACTTGTCGAAATGTTCCCGTTTCGTTGCTCCTTTCCTGTTTGGAAGTTCCATCTTGCATCACGGAAGAATTGTAGAAAGGGTGTAAGCACCCGGTAAATAATCACGTCCGCCGGGCCGCAATAACACCCGCTCGTTATCACTGAACCACTGAACGGAACGCTCTTAACTTAGTTTGTCCTAGGGCGGCCAGCGGCGAGCTACGATCGCACCGGGTTACACGCTACCTGCGCATTGTAGCACTTAGCTAAGAATCGAGATTTAGCAACAACCACTATCTGCCGCTGGCTGGCCGACTTGCATACGTGTGATCGACAAGACCCACCCGTGACTATCTCCTGGCGGTAGTTCCACGGAGGGTCACGACTGAATTGTCCGTTCCGGTGGGCGAAGAGGTCGCGATTCGAGTTACGTGGCCGATCGCACGCCGGGCGGACCGAAATTCGTAACACTATTATCATCGCTTTTCCGAAACCTTGTGAATTCTTTGCTTTTTTCATTGGCTCACCTTGGCATTTATGAAAATGAGGAGTGGTCACATTGGGGTAGGGTTGTGGAACCCTTGATGAAGCAAATGCAATCAAAAGGCGGACAAATTAATACGATAGATCCACACAAGATTCGTTGCCCTGTGAGTTAAGGTTACTAATTCAAAGGCTAAAATAAGGCAAACATGATAGCAAACCATGCTGCAGGAGTCACGACCACAGTGATTACTCGGAAACGAAAAACCTCATGACGACTACAAATATCAATGTAATCCAAATTCGGCCCAAGAGCCGACTGAAGAAGAAGAATACGAAGAAGGAGAAGGCGGCGGAGGCCATTAGAGAATAAACTCTTGAAGAAAGAGTACGTCCTGATTAAGGAGACCGATGCTCTGGAATGCAGCTGAAATTGTTGACCAGTCTTTGAGAAACAGCAGAATGTAGACCAGATTAGCCTGCCATAATAAAAATGACACCAATGCATGACAGCTTCGTGGAATGAGGTTCGATATGACCAGGGTCCAGCAAAGAATACGCCGTTTGAAGAGACGTGGGTGAGAATGCAAACTGATGAAGTAGACTGTAATATCACAAATCCTGGGGCCTTGAAATGTGGAAACAGGTGCTGTGGAACAATGAATCCAGGTACGCATTTGTTCACAGTCTGCTGGATGTGTTGGAACACCAATTATCGGCTCAACAAGAGCAACCACAAAATCCAAAGGAACGGGGGAACACACCATGTGAGGAATAGTTTATAATCTCACCTCCAACTGATAAAAACGAACAAACAAAAACAAAACACAGTAGCAGATGTTAAAATAACGGTTCACGCTGCGTATATGGCATGGGGAAGGCCCGACAGCATTATCCGTGGCTGGACGCCAAGGCTTGTTACGCATTGACAATGTGTCCCCCATAACTAAAGGAAGGATAACGGAGGGTAAAATAGCCGCAATAATTACATCTTGCAAGACCTCTTGGAGAGACTGCTTTGTTAAACACTGAAGACGAGGGAATGAAGAGAATACGATTTACACTCCAGATTTAGAGCAAAAGAAAACCCGACACTTATTAACTCTGCAAAAACAAGATGAAGTGTAATGAGCGAGTTCTTTCATCATTCGTATTATAATCAACCTACGGTCCTGCAGCTGTGAGCGTAATAAATGCACAAACTCATTCCAAAACAGAGTGAAACAACATCCTGACTTCACCAAAGATGAACAATAAAGACAAGAACATAGCCATGGATGGTTAGTGTAAAGAACTCTTACCTTGCTCACCCACAGACTGGCATCCTGAAAGTCATGGTGAAATAATGGTTGAGGGCCACAGAGTGAAAACCCTGTAAAATCAGAAGAGCAGATTGCAACTAGTTAGTGCAGGGGAAAGTGGGGAGTGGGAGGGGTTAGGGTGGTAGGTGATGGAATCTGGGAGGGCATACAGGCATTCTACTCTGGGGGGGGGGATGAGGGAATGCAGGGAGCAGCACTGCACCACAGCGTTGGAAGGAGGTGTGTGCACCGCTGGGAGGTAGCGGAAGACAAAGTGGGTGGGCAATCTGTGAATGGGGGGGGATATGGGGGTCACCCTCGAGATGGGTAGGAGAAACAATGGGGAGAGAGCTTTATAGGGGGGAGGTAGGGAGGATGGGAGTTTTGTGGGTGGGGGGTTAGGGGGAGTGCTCCGTGGTGGGTGGAGGAGGGACAACTAGGGAGGTGGTGTTCCGTGGTGGGTGGAGGAAGGAAAAATGACAGGGATGGGTGCTCCACAGTTGGGGAGTGGGGGGGGTGGGAGACGGTGAGGGTAGGTGATCCACAGTGGAGGAGAGAGGGGGAGCCGTCCACTCCACTGGGTGAGATCGCTACACTGGAGGGGGTACGGTGGAGGGGGCACGTCCTCAGCAATGGAGTCCCTATGTTAAAGGACTTGCAACAACATATAATTTAACGCCATTTTGTTTCCATCGAGCGCGGAGCAGCAAATCTGTGCTCATTGTGCGTGAAGCGTAATGTGTCCGTTTCCTCATCAAACTGTCTTTCTCTGCACCCAAAAGGAAGATTATATTACTTAATGCTTTATTATCGTTCTTTCAGTGCACAACAATAAGCGTACGATTAGACAGCATTGACAAAATTAAAACATCGCAGAAATCGTCGAAAAAAAATCAAGTGGAATGCGCGAGTAAGAGTTCACCCTGATGAGTGCCTAATTCAAGGTGAACAGAGTGAGTGAGTCGAAGAAGAAACACGTACAGGTAGTGGCTGCGTGCAGAAATTTGAAAGAAGCGGAAGAACGAAAGTGAAAGAGAAATGGAGGAAAAGTAGAGAATTAGAAAGGACAACTGTGAGTTTAAAAATGATAATTAAATTTAAA
>CM068956.1:151798816-151811883 GCA_035128595.1 Eptatretus atami | reverse complement strand
TGAAGTGCCGCTGTAGGTGTAGTTTGCGCAGAAATTAGTAATTTGCTTCAGGTGAGTAGGGTGGATATACTATTCTGGCCTCACTTTTCCCCATGTAAATGATGGGACTTTTCAGCGATTCACATTTTTTTTCCGCCTAAAATTACACCCCCTTTTTATCCCAAGGCTATATTTGTTTGTCTCTCCCTTCTTAACCTAGGCCCGGCATTCATTCAAAAACCCGAATGCCCGACAAGATAAAGATTGGTTCAAGTAGCAACGTATGTAATGTGCGGTTTGTTCAAGGCTGATTTCTGAAGAGATATCTGAACCTGCTAAGCCTAGGGACACTCATTTTCAAATTAACCAATGCTATATTTTAGCTCACTCATTGAACTATAAACATTGTGCATGTCTCATATTCGTTCATAGCTTTATATTTTTCTTTGTAAATTCCATCAAAAATATTTAAACAAAAATTGAATTTTATATTTTACTAGATACCCGTTTGTGCCATATATGAAATTGATAACTTTCTTAATGATCTCTCATTGCACCTCTGAGCAATATATTTTGAGATTATAGTAAATTTTTTCATTGCTTAATTGATAATCGAGTTTTCAGCCGTGCCGTGTGAAATGAGGAAGTGTTTTTCACACGGCGTGCATGTAAAAATAGAGGAACTGTTTTTGCAAGTCATGCTGTGAAAAAAAACAGGACACTATTCTGCGATCCAAGCGTCTCGAGCCCAGCTTTCCCATTTAAACATTTCTTTTGCTGGGTGTGGGGTGGCGGATTGCGCCAATTGGTGTGCTTTACTGTCCTTCAGTGGCAATGAGCTTGTTTGCAGTTCGGAATTATTTGTATGGAACTAATACTTCACAACTTGATGTAACGGGATTTCAACCTATTATCTGTTGAGGGTAAGATTTTTATTTTCCTATTTTCCAGTTCCTTTTCTTTTTTTTTTTATTTTTAAACTCGACTCATTAATAATTAAATAACTTAATTATATACATTATTATTTTCTCTCACAGGCAAATTGTATCTGAAATGCATATCAAAATACGATCTTTGCCCACAACTTGGCGGCCGAAATGTGTTGGGACTGTGCGTTGAAGACCTTATGAGTGACCAAGACCCACAGAACGAGCTCGTCCTCCCATGATGACCCCCATAAGCAGTTATACGTTGGAGACCTCCATGCAGCGACCAAGACCCACAGACGAGCTACGACCTTGAGGTCAGGATGACTTTGGGTCCTGTGGGGAATATCGACTATTTGTATGGAACTAAAACTTTTCTAAGCTGATGAATTGGATTCAAACATTATCTGTGAGGTAAGATTTTTTATCCATATTTTCAGTTCCTTTTAACATCGACTCATTAATAAATTAAATAAGCTTAATTAATGTTACATTATATTTTCTCTCACAGGAAATTGTATCTGAAATTGCAATATCACAATACACGATTTGGCCACAACTTGGGGCCCGAAATTGTTGCGCTTGGTTGAATACCTTATGAGCGACCAAGACCCACCAGAACTGAGCTCGTCCTTGATGCACCCAACCAAAAGTATATACGTTGGAGACCTTCATGAGCCACCAAGACCCACAGAACGAGCTAGAATCTTGAGTGGATGACTTTGGGGTTCCTTGCGATATCGACTATTGGTGCTATGGAACGTAAACCTACAACTGATGTTACTGGACCCCACCCGGATTCAAACCGATTATCTGCTTGAGGTAAGATTTTTATTGTCCTATTTTCAGTTCCTTTTAAACACTCGACTCATTTAATAATTAAATAACTTAATTATACATTATTATTTTCTCTCACAGGAAATTGTATCTGAAATAGCCAATATCAAAATACCGATTTTGCCCACAACTTGGGCCGAAATTGTTAGTGCTTGGTTGAAAGACCTCATGAGGCGACCAAGACCCACCCAAGGAAAAAAAACAGCTCGATTCTTGCATGACCCAACCAAAAGAGTTATACGTGGTGATCTCAGGCAGCCGGACCAAGACCCACAGAACGCAGCTAGGCTTGAATGGTGATGAGCTTGTTTTGCAGTTCGATATTTGGTATGGAACTAAAACCTTCAAGTTGAAGAATTGGATTCAAACTCTTATCGATTGATGCTAAGATTTTTATTTTCCTATCTTTCAGTTCCTTTTAAGCCAATCGCTCCATTTAATAATTAAATTACTAATTAATACGGTGATTATTATTTTCTCGTCATCGGAGTGAGTAGGTATCTGAAATGCAATAGAAGGTGGGGAATAGGCCGGATTTTGCCACAACTTGGGGCCGAAATGTTGGCTTGGTTGAAGACTCTCATGAGCGACAAGCACCCAGCAAGAACGACCGTTGCGTCCTTGATGACCCACAAGAGTTATTACTTGGAGACTTGGAAAGCTTGGGTTTATTTTGGAGGACTTGAAATGCCTATCACGCTTTGGGATTCTAAACCTATTCGATGTTAGTTCTTTTAGTTGGATGGTGCTTGATGGAGTCAAGATCAAGCAAAGTTCTGGAAGAAGTGCAGGCTTACTCCTCTGCTGTTGCGTGACGTCACTGATGAGCGCTGAAAGCCTTTAAAAGACAGAATGGAAGAGGAGAAAAAAAAAAGAAAATTTATGAAACGTAAAAAATATACTATAGCGTGAAATCTCATTTTGAAAAAGACTTGTGTGGTGGGGGGAGGATTGAGTTGGGGGGTTTGAGATTTTTGAATGTGAGCGGTTGGGACACACACACACACACACACACGCCACGGGAGTCGCGGGACACACACATACACAAATGCCATACACACACGACGCGAACACACACACGCATACACACACACGCACAACACGACACACGCACACAGCTACACGGCAGCACAGCGCACGCACCACACACACATCGCATACACACACGCCACAGCAAATGCAACACACACACGCACACACACACACCGTCATACACACACACGCACACACACACACACGCACGCGACACACACACACATCACAGCACGCCGACACGACACGACGACGCATACACACACACGCACACACACACGCACACACACACACGCACACACGAGCGCACACGAGTGCAGCACGCATTACACGGGGTGGGACCCACGGCAGCGGGACGCACACGCCACAGCGCACTGAGCGCTACACACACCACATCAGAGCATGAAGCAAGTAAGCCGGTGTTGGATATTCAGGTTGGAGATTCTTGTTGGCGGCTTCACAGAACTCTAAGAACGTCCCCTTGACACATTATATTCTGTTATACACCTTCGGACGCCCCTCGAGTGTCTCACAATGGTGTATGCAGGCAGGAGTGAAGCCGGCCGAACCCATTGCTCCCATGCACACAGGGCACCATTATATACTGTTGGGAGTTACATCTCGACTTGGCCCCTCGAGTGTGCCGACATATATTGGTGTAAGATGGGGAGGGAGTGAGGAGCTGGCCAAGCGTGCCGATGCTCCCATGCACACACGATGTATGATACTGCCTTATACATCTCGGACTTGGCCCTCGAGTGTCCACAATGGGGGTGAATATCAGGAGCGGTGAAGGCGCCGTAACCGAGTTTGCTCCGCATGTTGCACGACACAATAGTATGACTGTAGTAGCATCTCGGACTTGGCCCTCGAGTGTTCCACGAATGGTGTGTGGTGATTAGAGGAGCGGAGTGGAAGTCGCCACCCATTGCTCCCATTTGCACACGGTACCAGCGCACACACACACACGCACACCATTGCGCACACCACACGCATACACCAACACACTACGCACACACGCCACGACACACGCCACACACGCACCACCACACAACGCAACACACCATAGATACATACGCCACACACGCGCACAACACGCACACACGCACCACACACACACGCACGAGCGACAGTCGGCGACAGCGCGGACGGGACGCGGGCGGAGTACACATCAGCGACGCACGACACAGCGCGATGACGATGCCACACAACGCGACACGACGAGCAGCGCACACCACAACAGCACGCGACAACACAGTACACACACCCACGCCACACACACACACACACACACGACAATCAGACAAACAAATGTGTGAAGGCCTTGAGGATTCAGTGGAGGGATTCTGCTTTTTGGGGTTCACAGATCTTAAGAAGCGTCCCCCTGACACTACATTGATATACTGTTATACACCTCGCGACTTGCCCTCTAGTGTCCAACAAAGCGTGAGTCATAGTTAGGATCGGAGTGAAAGGGGGCGAGCCATTGCCTGCCCATGGGTATTATCCTGCTCTAGTTTTGTCTTGTGTGTAATCCTGTGAATAGGAATTCTAAAATCTGGTGTGCTCCCCTTGCCAAATGGGCATAATCTTATTAAGTTTTTACTAGGAGGAAGCCGGTATCGGATGACGGGATCAGACAAATAAAAAGGTCGGTAGTTAGCTCTCATCTAGGTTTACGAAAACCTTTTTTCAAAATGAGATTTCACCTGTAAATATTCTTACGATGATCGACCAACTTTGAACTTAGGTTTCTGAGTGGGTGGTTGGGGGGATGACATTAATCGTCTGTTTTCATATTTTAATTTGTAAATGTTTCTGATGGCTTTCATATTTGTTGCACGCTATGAATGTGGTGAGTTATACTTATCCACAATATATCTCTGAAAAAGATGACCATTTGTTGTGAACCGAGTGTGTGAATTTTAATATGTCCTCGTTAAGTGACATTAAATCGTCAAAACAACCGCCTTCCCGCAGAAAGGGTGAGGGTGTTAGTAAGGTAAACTGTTATTTTTTAGAAAATTCATAAATGTCTATGCTTATAAAACTCTCTTCCGGCTCATCGGTCCACAGAGTTAGCGTTCTTTACTTCGGTTATGTAAGATATTCTTGCTTTGAAAGGCCTAAATGGAAGAGTTATTGACGCTGGTTTGGTTTTTTATAGGAAGGGCAACCCAGGGCCGTATCTATCCTCAATCAATAACGGTTAAGCATAGCTTTCGTACCGCCTGGATCATTATGAGCTTCAATTCCAAATCAGCAGACCAGATATAGATCACTTCGTCTTGCGTAATGAAACTTTCTCTATCGTCTGGAAAACTTTGTGATAATTGGTTTATGTATCGGCGGCACTCTTGAGGAGGTTGTCATTGAAAACTCCTGGGTCTCACCTCAATCAGCCACAATCTCTCTTGGGTAAACCACATTTCAAAGTTGGCCTCCAAAACCAACCATCGACTGGGAATTCTCCGTCCTACAAAGTCCTTCCTTGGCACTCCTGAACTACCGTCCACCTCCAAGACCCTCATCTGCACCTTGATGGAGTACTGCTCTCCCCCTCTGGGCTGGCACACCTGAACTACCGTCCACCTACAAGGCCCTCATCTGCACCTTGATGGAGTACTGCTCTCCCCCTCTGGCCTGGCACTCCTGCCTTACACCTTGCTCAATTTGATGTCGTGGAAACCAAGGCCTTCAAGATCATGGGAATCACCTGCGGTGGAGCTGAGTCGATGGGATCATCACTTCACCATCAGCCACCCTTCTGGTGAAACTCCGAAAATTCAGGACCCATGCTCTAATCCTCCACTCCTTCATATCCTCGTTTTCCCACTGTGCAACAAACCACCCAATCTCTTCAATCTCATTCTTTCCCTCCGGCTTCAAACATGTTCACACCATCTTCGTTCATCCCCAACTTAAAAACATAACCTCTTCTCCCCATGTTAACCCCACCTCCAACCCCCCCCCTCCTTTCCATTTCTAGGTTTTCCCTCCTCAGATTCCCTTCTGGAATCCATCTTGTACCCTAATAATCCTCTCCTGCCCCCCCCCCCCCATTCCTGTCCATGTCTGCCTCCATCTTGGCCTTCAACTTCACTGTTCCTTTTGTCCTGACGCCTTCAGTGTAATCGCTTTCCATTGAGCCTCGACTCGGTCTTCAAAAGAAAAACCATGCTGTTTTTGGATTAGAATTTTAAACACGATATCAAAAAAATTTTCAAACAAACGTCCAAGGTCAATGAAACGCAATCATGCCCTCAAAAACACGCACTGACTGTGCCTTAGGTGAGAAGTTTAAATTTGTACAAACTGATTGTTTTTAAATAAATTTGTTTAAACAGCAGAGTAACTGACAAATGTGTATTAATCATTTAAATTCTTCAATACATCGACACATTTGTAATATATATTGTTACGGTTGTGGAAATTCACAGAACACCATTTAGGTTTCCCAGAGATCAGTTATGTCGATAAGTGGGTGTCAGATTAGATTTCCCCACCGATGTCTTCTAAAGGAATTACGTATTCGTGTAACCGGGCTGTGATCTTTGAGGTAGTATTATTCTTTTGCTATATTCTTTATTTTTGGAACAACCGCATCTCAAAACCACAACCGCATCTCAACAACCACAACCACATCTCAACAACCACGCCATCCCCACCACAGCGCCAACCACGACATCTCCTCAACAACATCTCACAAACGAAACACATCGCCTCACCTTCAATCTCCATTGCGCCGCCATCTTTTGTGCCAGCAACTGCATTCGACGGAGAACGGCATCTCCGCGACAGGCGCGGGGACTCCCTCGTTGGGGCGAGAGCTGATGATCTCTACCACGTCCGCTCTCTCCGCGTTTGGCGACGAGATCGGATCAAAACACCGAAAGGGGCGGAGCAGCAGGGTTGAAAGGTGAGGTGGGGAGATCAAACTCACCCCCCCCCCCCCGGACCCCATAAAAAGGCACGCTAGAATGCCAAGCGAGCAGTTGGATTCTGAGTTCGTCTGAAGTCTGTCAGGTTTCACAGTCTGTCTGCAGCCTGTCGGGGTTCAAAGTCTGTCTAGAGTCCAGCTGGAGTCGGGGTGGAGAGCGCCAAGGTTCGAGTCAGTGGAGGCAGTCGGGTCGGTCGGAGCGCAGCGAAGCCTGGGGCGCAGACCAAGCCTGCAGTTACCGTGCCGAACTGTGGTCGGTGGTGACGGCCGAGAGAGAGATCGCCAGCCAGCGAAACGCGGACGACGGAGCAAACGCTGAGGAACGGGCGGGCTCGTAAAAGAGCATCAAACTCTTGAAAGAGCAAAGGGCCCGTTCGTTCCTCTGAGGCGTCGTCGGATAGGCCGATCGACCAGCCGCACGACAAGGCCCGGACCAACCGAGTCGCCATTACACCAACTTACCGTGTTGATGGGAACATCGAGGGTCGCCCAGCGAGTCACCACGAGGGTGGCAGGTAACCAGCCCGTCTCACGGAGCTCCTTCGGTCTCCAAAGCTCCGTGAACATTAAAGGCCTACGGTCCTGTTCTGCCCTTTCTTTTCCTGGGGTTTCTTTGTATGAAAGTTTGTGCGCCGTGTCCACTAAGTAGAATTGTTATAAGTGTACGTAATAAATAGATACGGCTGTAGGTCTTTGTTTGCTCGTGTCTTGTCCCTACCCCATTCAGTGCATACGTGCTTGTATATCTGCATTGCTTCATTGACTGCATACGTAACAAATAAATGTCATTGTTGAATGTTCACCTGCTCTTTGCGCCCCTTCCTCCATTGAGCTGCTGTAATTACGTACGGAATATTTAGCTGGCTTTTAAATAGCCGATAAAGTAATCGGATCCGACGGGGCTTGGCGATATACAACCGCTCGGCAAATCGCAACGGCGCGAGCTGCGTACAGCGGCTCGTATCTGACGGTCCCGTCGAGGTGTAAATCCCGGGCATTTCTGTCTGCGCGCATACTTAGGTAAATCGACAATTCGGCGATCGGACCCTGTCCGCGCGGGACAGAAGAGTTGGCTGATTTACGGTGTGGTTAAAAACACACCCGTATCTGGATTTCGGCGTTGATCCAAAAGCTGCGACTAGGATTGCCCGTCTGTGGGCGTGCGGACGACCCCTTTAGCTAATCGCGGCCGCACGCGAGCGGGTGGAAATGATAACAAATATATATGTTGCGGTTCAACAAAACCACATGCCTGTAAGACAATGGCACCCAACATACAGTGATCCCCAGGCAGTTATTTCATGAGTCTTCATGTGGTTAGTCCTCTCCTCATGTCTTGTGGCGTTAACGGACGAAGTGCGATGCGTGGATCTCGGCAAAGGTCGAGTCACTATCTCTAATTCATATTCTGATTCTTACTCCAACCCTTTCCTTTAAGCCAAAGTCCAAAACAAACATGCAAGCACACACACACACACACACCATTCAATGGGTGATTGATAAGCACACCACGATGCCTCCCGTGGCTCGGATCCAACACACCACTGCACTTCACACACACAACCCACGCACGGCATCGCGTGCCATTATTTCATTCAAATCTGCCGCCAATTCCCAACCGCCCTCACTTACCAAACCTCACCACTTTGACCACAAAGCCTCCCGCACCCCATCGTACCTCTGCATCGCTACAATTCGACTCTATTTTGAGGAGCACCGCACGAATCGGATTGTCCTCGGAACCACACGATGCTTGACCAAGCAACAGACGTTAATGCTCGACCGCATCTCACCGGGACGTCCTGGGTGGCATCCGGAATTGATACAACCCTCATCCAGTCGCCAGAACAGGCAAGACCAGGGCAACGAGGTGGGTCACGAGAAGGGCGATCCGGAGTTTGGTTCAGGGCCCAGGGTGCATTTTGGCTATGAGGGGGCCCGTGGGTGGCGGGGAAAGTCCGTTTCTATTCGACATTCAGACTGCACTCAGAGCACGTTCAGGGCGGAGTGCCGGCTCAGGGAGCATGCCCTAATTGAGTAAGGAGCTCCACCCGTGCCAAAGCGGGTGGGCAACTGAAACGGTTTCCGTCCCAGAGTCTGGCAGGGCGTGGCTCGGCCCTGTGGCCCAATAGAATTTGGGCCACAGCGTGTCCTTTCGGTCATACCCCACCCTTTGCCCGGGCTTAAAAAAAGGGAGCGCGGAGCCTTAGACTCTCTTTGCTCTCTGCTCAGTCCTCACTGGCTCTTAATTCGCCTCTTCACTCTCCTGTCTCACAATTGGTGTGGATTGCCAGACGTGCTTCTTCTTGAGAGCCTGATCCGGACGACTGCCGAGACTCCCTGCCCTGCTGTCAACGTTCTGCCATCCCCGTACAGCCAGACGGACCAGTGCGGAGCGCACGTTGCCACGAGCCCCGGAAAGTAATTAAGTAGGAGATAAGGCATCACATCTCAAGGTGGGAACGCTCAGGTGCCGCATCACACGGAGGTACACGCTACACATACAGACCTTTACACAGCTGGTTAGGGATCTTTCTCCTTACGCATCATTCTCCTCTCTCTATCCACCCCTCTATCCCGTCTTCTTTGGAAACACAAAGAGCATCGTTACTGACTTGCAATCCCATTTTCTTCTGGCAGACACCGCACCCCTCACATTGCACTACACCACACTCTCACTCACACACCTTAGACACAACCAGTATTCCTCCACCGACCTCTCCCGGAGGCTCTGGTCATTTATCCTCACCTGCTTTCTTTCTCTCTAACTATCCAATCGTTGTGTGTGTGTGTGTGTGTGTGTGTGTGTGTGTGTGTGCGATGGCACCTGTCCTCAATAAATTAAGATTGTACAAGATATAACAGGATAACTCTGCTCTGTTTTCTTTTGTAAGGTGTTGCCTTATGCCACACCCACAAATTCATTGCTATCTCTGCTGTACATAAAATATAACCCGTTCAATGTTCCACGTACTTTCCTCACCAGATTGTAAATAAATGCTTTGCACAGAAATGTTCCCAGCTCATTTTCGTTTCTTATCATGTCTCAGCATGGCCCGCACCCAGTTTAGCCGGGACGTTATTCCCCAATGATCTCTTTCTGAGCCGTACGTGCTTGGCAGTTCTGCTCGGCTGGATCTGATCTGGTATGTGATCCGGTTTGAGCAAGTGCATACCAAGGGCGTGTCCCCCAGTAATTAATCACGTGACCTTTAGGTAAACGTATTCATTAGACGGAGGACCTAGTCACGTGGTCAGTTATTGCCGTTCACGGTCGATAGCGACCCGCCGCATCACAAAGTTATTCATGTGTAACGGCCTTCGATTCTGGTGGGATTTGGTACACTGCGATGATCCAGTCGTTGAGTAGAACATGGCTCGTAGCGGTGATGTATAAGTCCTCTCAAACGCTAAACTGGAAGAGGCTCAACCAAGTGGGCAGTTTGTTTACTCTACCAGACAAATACAGATGAGAGATCATCAACAGTTCAAAGTCAGGGTATTAGCACCGTTCTGCCAGCTGTGCAAATAATGATGCGTGTCCAAACATATCGGATCTCGTGAAAATGCCAGTTTACCACCAACAGGTCCTGTTATCAATCATACACCTGCACAACAAGTCTCTCTTACTCTTCTACAAATATCAAGCAATTCAATTGGACAACCCAATAACACATCCATGGTCATGAGAACCCCACTATCCGAGAACGCCTTTTTCACACACTGGAGCGCAAGCATTGTGTACACTGAAGACACAAAGAAAGACAAACACCTGTGTAAGGTACGAGCTTTCATGCACAGGTGAGCGAGCATACTACTTGCATCAGCAGGTGAGATTAGACAACAGGCTAATCTGCTCCATAAGATCAGAGGTGAGGATCTGCAGAGGCTCCTGTCATAAAAGCTCCCTCGCTGCGTATACAAGCAAAGCCAATCTGAAGAAATATCACCAAGCCACGTGGACCTCAGAGGATGATCCATAGGATGAAAGGTATCAGTTGGAGACAAACATGGTACCTCGCTCGATTCGCAATGTGAAAGCTTTTGCCATGGTAAATCTTGTCCGGAGATTCAAATCACACATTCCAGATGCTACGAAACATCAAGTCATTGACGATAAAGAAATAGCCGCCAGGCTGAACAGTTCACGTTTTGTTTCCCACCGATAGGCCGGATCTGGATTTGGACCTCAACCAAAATCGAATCGGCTTGTTCTCATCACCTACCCAATCTGTCCACAACTATTTGAGATATCCGGCTCACGGACAATCAGGGGTGAAAACAACCTCCATCCACCTCCGGTGGTGGATGTAACAAAGTATGGCCAATCTCAGTCCAACATTGTCATGAGTAACAAAAGGACTACCTGATGCTGTCAAAACTACTGCCGAGTTAATGGAAGATCTCCTCAAGTACAAGCATCTCTGGAGATGATCAGCTTCAGATCTTACATCATGCAGCGAGCATCGTGCGGAATGAGATCAGTACAGTTGGAGAGCCAAACGGATATCCAGCAAGTAAAGATTGATGCCTTCATGCTTCACTTGAGTTTGTTCCTCCTTTCATCCAAGAAACCATCCTCTGGTAGACTGACAAACATACATTGGGAAAAGGCCCCATCACAAGAAATGACTCTTGGTTTCGGTCATCAAATGGGAAAAGCATGATTTTAATCAAGAGAAAAGACCGATTCTTGTGGGTGGCATAAAAGATGGCAGCGTGACCAAGCTGGTTACATCAGAATGAACACAGGACCATCCAGGGATGTATTCTACGCGTGAGGAAGCTGGTACTTGAATGCTGTTGCGTGCATCAATGGCTGACCATGAATTCATGGATAAGAGACACCATCATTATTAAATCTCCACACACACCGATATGTTTGAGCTAACAATAAATCAGATGGTACTATTTGAACGTACACGTAAAATGGATGTTATCTTGGCACACAAATAGAGACAAATGACCACAGAAGGTTCAATCCAGTTCACCATGATGTAAACACAATCACACTGTCTCTCTGTTTCAGCCTCCCATATATCCATGCACTAATAGGCTGCGATAATGTTTACTACTACTACTACTTTGCTTATTGAAGTTTCTGAAGTGTTGGAGAACACCCAAAGGTGTTCGATGAGGTTGAGGTCAAGGATCTGTGCGGGCCAGTCAAGTTCTTCTCGACAAACCATTTTTGTATGGACCTCACTTTGTGCACGGGGGCATTGTCATGCTGAAACAGGAAAGGGCCTTCCCCAAACTGTTGCCACAAAGTTGGAAGCACAGAATCGTCTAGAATGTCATTGTACGCTGCAGCGTTAAGATTTCCCTTCATTGGAACTAAGGGGCCTCGCCCTAACCATGAAAAATAGCCCAAGACCATTTTTTCCTCCTCCACCAAACTTTACAGTTGGCACGATGCATTCGGCCAGGAAGCGTTCTCCTGGCATCCGCCAAACCCAGATTCATCCATTGGAGTGCCAGATGGTGAAACGTGATTCATCACTCCAGAGAACGCATTTCCCCTACTCCAGACACCAATGACGGTGACCTTTACACCACTCCAGCTGACGCTTGGCATTGCACATGGTGATCTTAGGTGTGCGCGCGGCTGCTCGGCCTTGGAAACCCATTTCATGAAGCTCTCGACGAAGTGTTTGTGCTGACGTTGCTTCCAGAGTCAGATTCGAATTCGGTAGTGTGTTGCAACCGATGACAGACGATTTTTCCGCGCGACGCGCTTCAGCACTCAGCGGTCCCGTTCTGTGAGGTTGTGTGGCCAACCACGTCGGGGTGAGCTGTTGCTCCGAGACTTTTCCACTTCACAATAACAGCACTTACAGTTGACCGGGGCAGCTCTAGCAGGGCAGAAATTTGACGAACCAACTTGGTGGAAAGGTGGCATCCTCTGACGGTGCCACGTTGAAAGTCACCGAGTTCTTCAGTACGGCTCATTCGTCTGTCAATGTTTGTCTGGAGATTGCATGGTTGTGTGCTTGATATTGTTGTGGGCCAGGGGTTGGCGGAGAACGACCACTAGGTGGGGGAAAGCTACGTCGATTCCCACCAGACTCCCTGGAATTGTACGCCGTCGCTCACAGATAATTCCGTGACGCGGCGGGTCGCTTAACCGACCATGGACGCGAATACCTCAACCACGTGGCATAGGGTACTCCTGTCTAGAATCAAGTTACCTAATTAACCACACGGTTTAGAATACCGGGGAACCACGCCCTCGGTACGCCTTGCCTGAACCGGATCACTCTACCAATTACCGACTACCTTTCCGGATTGGATGCAGTCGAGCGGCACTGCCAAGGACGTACCGGCTAGAAGGAACGGATTATCGGGAATAA
>CM068956.1:151763699-151780446 GCA_035128595.1 Eptatretus atami | reverse complement strand
AAAGAAGAAGAGATCAGTCTCGTGCCAGTCAAGTGACAGCAATGAGCAAACGGATGGATGGATGGATGGATGAATGGACGCAAACACGGTGCAGCGGGCCGCCATGCGGCCCGTGTTGTAGCTGCCAACCGGGCAGTTCTCGCAGCTTGCAAACTGTTGCCTTGATGCCTGGCGACATGGCAATGAACAGGTGGGGCAAGCAAAATAGACGGGGCTGGTGGACATGGGGAGTGGGCATGGCATGGCAAAGGTGAGCAGGTAAACACAGCTCAGAACAAGGCCGTTGCTAGCAACAGCAGCACGGCAGATGAACTGGCGCCAGGCCCTCAGAAACAGCTGCAGACGATCCGGCGGCGGACGGTGAGCAAAAAGCTGCAGACGATCCGGCGTACAGGCTCGGCAGCAAAACAAAGCTGCTGATGAATGGCCGGCTTGCCTTGCAGGGAGGTTGGGGAGGAGTGCGGTGGCTGCCACTCGGAAGGCGGGCTCGGACCTATACCTACGGTCTCCCTCCGAACCTATCGCGCTTCTGCCTGTCACTGTCTATACCACGTCCTTAATTTGTAAAACTATATTTAGCCACAACTAAGTTTTTGTTTTTTATGTTTACTTCCGACCTATAATTCGTTCCACTAAGCCCTTTAACTGTCTCTGTTTCGGTAACCTATTCTCGTCCTAGCTACTCACCAACATACGTTCTCTCCGGGGGGAATAAGGAGAGCTAGCGTGCCTGCGTGAGGCCAACACTAAGCCTCAGATGGCTCCCGACTTCAGCGATTTTAACCAAAGTGGGTCCACGCCACACGAGACGAGGATGGATGGTGCGGAGGGGTAGCACTTCCTAATCGTACTACCTAGACTATGAACTGTTAAAGGCTACCCCGGGGCTTTCCTTACAGCGCTCTGCTTTAACCTATTGGTTCTAATCAAGCCACGCATGTCCCGTCGACTGCTGTTGGTGGTCCTCACAATGTTCCGGGATGCTCGCGTCCCCATTTTTTCCGTGCCTTCACACGGTGGTCAATGGCGTGGGGACTGCTGCTCCCTTGGCAGGCGACGCCTCTGCGATTTCCTACGATGACACGAAGGGCCGGGCACTCATATCATCTGCTGCCTCGAGGCCCCATACCAGCTCCTAAACACGCGGTGGAGTGGCTGCTCGCCTGGCGATCTTTCCCCTGAAACGGTCACGTGGCAGGCTGGCTTCGCGGTCGTTAGCCCCCTTTCCGAGGGTCCACCGCGTGGCCTCACAACACTGCCCACGCGGCGCTAACGCGCACCCGGGCCCCGATTCCTGTGGGCGGGTTGTGCCGTGCCCATATGGAGCTAGGCGGACTGGCTCATCCGGCCCCAGTTATGGGTCGCTTTGGCCTCTACGCCGGACTAGCCTGGTGGGGGTTTCCACTCAGCGATACCAACCTTTCGCAGCAGCCAGCCCGTCAGCCAGAGTGCTCAACGTGCACCCGTCCAAAATGGTATCGAGCCTAATCCCGCACGAACACAACGATCTCATTTGTCAATTTAACTAACCCGCTACTCACTCTAAACTGACGGACGGATACTTAGGGGGGAAGTCGGAGCTCCTCCCCAATCACCTATCGCACCATGGCATTCAATTTCAATTCGTCTCACACACAGACCCCTGGCTCACTATTACACGTTTCTTTCACACATCGTCACAATCACACGGCTGAAGATCCTGCCATGCCTTTACTCTACCTCCCTACTACTTCGTTGCTCCACAGTCGTCCTTAACTACGACGTTCCTTTTAACACGAACGTAAGCTAGCTAGTCCCTTTAAATCACACGGTAGTATGTACTGTCAAATCCAATTTGGTCCCGGTCACAAATATCATCATCCCTTACCTAATCATTCTCACGGGCTCCATGAGGACTTACCTACTGCACATGAGACCGGTCTAGATGCTAACCTTCCCCTACTGTTCATCCTGTGCCCAGGCAAGAGAGAGTCTTTCACCCCTTGCCCGGGATACTCTGGTTCATTGACCAGAAGCTAGGCTTGCTTTGTTCTTCGACGATTTTTTTGTTTCCTCGCTTCGCAAAATTTGTGCGCGCAGGGATATTCCACCAGTGTCGCGGGCACTCAGCGCCGGCGGCAGTTTTGCACTTGCCCGTGCCGTCATGGCGCTGCACGTGTAGTCGTCATCTCGTGGGACGTACCATCCGCAGGATTCAATTCACCTCGTGCCGGATTCCACCTATGTGCAGCCTATGAGTCGACACTGACCGCACCCAAGAAGCAATCTGCACTTTTGAGGGCGGCTCCCTACGCTGACACATGGTGCCTCTGCCCAGTGTGGAGCTTAAACCAGCCCTCAGCGTGGATGGACCCATCGTCCTAATCGTTTACCTGCTACAACTTGTGGTCTCGTTTTACCCGCGTCACGAGATGCAGGATCCACTCGCTGGCGTCGGACCGGGCTATCACCCACGCAAGCGAGCACGTGGGGGCCTCGTGGTTGCAACAGCACGGACCTCGTGCTTCGGCTGATCGGAGGAAATTCCCGGCGCGGTCCCCTTGAAACAACCAGTGCCGCTGCTCCTGGTGTTTCGTCTCTCTGTCGCCGTCGTTTCGGTCGCAAATTCACCAGACTCTCTGCGTGTTACGGGTACATCTGTACTCTCATTCAGGTTCACACTCAGACACTCGGTTTGCGTTGGGTGTTCATTAGATTCCGGTAGATACGTCTCTCACATAGACACAGTTCACACACACGGGGGCCATCCTCATACTCGAGCCGTTTCACCATTCCATGCACTCCCTCGGACGACGTGGTCGTTCCACGCACGGATCGCACTCACCCTTGTCACCCACTCACACGGGACAACCACACTGGGGTTTTGTGTGCCACCCCATTGTTTTGTTTTTACCGCGTCTATGGTGGCCTCTATACCCAGCTAGACTCGTGTGCACTCCGTTCAACAGCATTCTGTTTTCCCCTCGACTCCGCTCGATTTTTCTATAATCGACGCATACTCGACCTGGTCGTGATCAGTCAAGGGGCAATCCCCTCCCCTCGTTCCTGGAGGAGGCTTCCAGCTGCGCAACGGGTCTCACACGTTCTGTCAAGCTCGCTCCCATTACCTCCACTACCTCTGTGTTGTGTTGTCTGTTCTCTTAGCTCCGTCCAATTTACCCTCGTATCTCCCGCTGTGTCCATGTACATTGGATTAGGTTCGTTGTCTCCTTGGTGTCTATTAGTCTTCTGCTTCTTCTGGCGTCTTATCCTTGTCTTTAGTAGGTCAAGCTGCTTTCGTCCTTAGAGTCGCTCGCTCCTTTTCCTCTGTTTGTCCACTCTGCTTCATTTGTCACCGATCTGGCGTCTACTCATCCTTGCTTTCCGTCAGATTGTTCTTATTCTCTCCTGCGCCATCGCTTTTCACCTCTGTGCAGTCTCCGTCCTTTCCGACACTCCACGCTTCTCGCCCAACAAGTCCCGAATTAATTTGTCCTCCCACCTCCACTGCGGGCCTGACAACCGTTGCACCCCCCTCCCGAGCTCGTTCGTTCAGCAGCGGGCGTCGCCATTTTGAGCTTCCACTGCCCGCGTTTGCTCCTCGCCATTTGCCATTATCGTGCCTGCAGGCAGGGGGTCTATTCGCTGCATCTCACCCCGCAGTGTTTGCGTATTCGCTTCCATGTCATCCATTTTATTATTTATTCCGCCAGCATGGCGAATAGCTGGGCCATGTCGGGTGCCGCTGGGTGAGCGTTTCGGCAGGGATCGGGGGATGGGGAGGTGTCATACACCGCGGCCGCTGCCGCGCCATTTCGGGCCTGGGGTCGTTTGTGGGGGGGTTTGCTCCTGCACATTAAGCATTTCCTGCTCGGGGCTTTCCATCCTGGGCCTGGATCCACATTACTACACATATATTTCTAATACCCCCGGCACCGCTCGCCTTGAGAACTCACTTATTTCACGTAACGGGTTAATTTTAATCGCTCGTAATTGAGGGAATCGGGGTCGCTCCCTCACCCGAACCGATTCCCCGTCGGAATTTAGCTTGGCAGACCGAGAGTTCGTTTCCCGGCTCTCTGACAGTGTTGCGAATTCGCGCCCGCCGGCGTGCGAACGGCCACGCGACTCGATGCGGCCGCCTCGCCCACGGGACGGACAATTCAGGTGTGACCCTCTCGGACTAACGCCGGGAGCCAGTCAGGTGGCCTTTCGGCCTCACCACGATCGTGCAATCGGCCGCCGGTGGGATAGGGTTGTTCGCCAACTCGACCTACCTAGTACCCACGGCGGATGGTAAACGGCGATCGCACTCGCGCAGGTCGACTTCGGACACGACCGCTTAAGGCGGTCCGTTCCGTTGCTGATGCGGGATAACGGAGCGGTGTTATCGTCGGCCTCGACGGTTCAATTAATTATCGGGCGTATCACGCCCACTCGAACCCTTTACGTGAAGCAAGATGGAACCCAACAAAGGAAAGGACGCAGCGAAACGGGGAACAATTCAACACAAAGCACATTTTTTCCAGCACACACGGATAGGCACACATATACAGCACGTATTTAAGCCAAACAGCCAGAATGATGCACATATATCAATATAAACACAGCAACGACGACGCAGAGTTAACGACCGACTAACGCGTACACACGGCAACACTTGTACAGTTTTACTTCACAAGACACGGCGCACAGCAAGTTCCACACAAAATCGAAAGAACAAAGGACTTCCCTTGGTGGGCCGTCGAGCCCTTCTCACGTCAACTCGATGCTCCGTCTCCTTCGCCGTCCCTTACTGCCGAGCTCGACGACTCCTCACAGCTCCGTCCAGCCAGCTCACGAACAAGGGGGGAAAAAGACCGAGAGCTTTTTGCAGATCAGGAAGCATCAGGAAGCTCATTCTCAACGTTGAAGTCTTCATCATAGGTCACTTCTTTATTATCGCCAGTAAAATCGCTCCACATCAGCTTTTTACACCCGGCGTGGTAGACGCAGTTCGTCGGCCCCACCGGCACAGGGAAGTCAGCGCTCGTGAACAGCCTCCTTTTTGAGCCTCTCCGTCGGCGTCCTTATACCAGGAGCTCCGCCTGTTGCTCCGCCCCGTTTTTGCTGCCGCCCCTTCGAGGCGCTTCGAGAAAGGTTTCGAAGAGGGGCGTTCTCTCCTGGCGCGTCACACCGGCGCATCCACCATTCGGCGGCCAGCTGCCCGACCCCGCTTCTGTGCAACTCCTCGCCGCGGGAAAGAATGGTGATGGCGAAGATGCAGTCGCGCAGAAGATGGCGGAGGCGGCGCGGCCGCAGAGCGCGGTCGGCGCTGTGGTGGGGATGGGGTGGTTTGTGGTTGAGACGTGTGTGGTTCAAAAATAAAGAAAGAAAGAAAAACGACTGACTCAAAGTGTCGGCAGCCCGAATGATCACATTAATTCCTTAAGCAACGGTTTTGGGGCTAACTACACATGTCTTTCAGAAATACCTCACCTACGGGACCTGAATGGTGGTTGCGAATTGTCCACAGCCGTAACATATATATGTATATATACAGTATATATGAGCAGATATGTTACACTACATAATACATACACAGGTTGCACAGAAAAAAAGCTATTGCTTCGGGTTTGGGGGTATTTTATTTATTTTTGTCAGTTATATTATTGCTAGGAAATACCACTTTTTTTTTTTGTATACTTGTCGAGGCTCGTGTGAGAGCGAGGCAACAACGCGACAGCAAGGGGCATGAGACGAGGGGCGGGAGTGGGAAGACAAAACAGTGGGAACGACGACATTAGGAGATCTGTGGAAGGGAGAGGGATGGGGCGGGGGACATGGGGATACAAGATGGACATTCATACGGGACTTTCAGGAAGGAAGCAGGGAATTTGAAGGAGGTGGGCTTGGGTGGATTATCGGGGTAGAAAAGATCGAGGATTTGGATGGGGGTGATAGAGGTGGTGGTTGAAACGCTGTTTTGAAGCCTGGAGGGAAGAATGAGATTGAATAGAGTGAGGGAGTTTATTCCAAAGGTGGAAAAAAGGAATGAAAGAGTGAGGTGAGCAGTGATTCGTGATTTGGTAGTTTTACCAGGAGGGGGTTGTTGGGGAACTTGAGCGCCTGCGGAAGTATGGTGGGGACAAATCGCAGAGAGAGCGGGGGGGGGGAGGAGGCTGGAGAGAAGACGGTAGAAGACAGAAAGACCACGCTAGCCTGCGGTGAGAGAGTGGGAGGCCCAAAGACTCAGCCTCATTGCGGGAGATGCAAGAATCGAAACCTGTCGCTTCATTAGCAGGAATATAAAAAGGGGGAAGGGAGAGGGAGAGAGAAAAATATGTTTATGGCTGAATGAAGAACACACACACCCACACACAACACAAACGCTTCTCCTTTCACCAAAAGATGCAAAAATCGAGTATAATCTTTCTTGTGCCCCGGAACTAAACAAAAATGTATCTATCTATAATTCCAGCAATCTGTGTGGGTGTGTGTCTCTGTCTGTTTGTCTGCGAGCAGTTTCTTCGACGACCACCGGTCCAATCGGATTGAAACTTGCAGGAAATTCGGGGCCCGCAGATGTGCTTTCGAGGTTTGATGTCAATGGGACAAGCGGTTCCAAGTTACGGCCATTTATCTGTCGACCATGACAAGACATGGTGCTATGACGTCACGAATGACGTCACAATTAATGTTTATTTATTTAATTATTATTTTTTTGTTGCACGATTGACGCCACAATTCTGCTTCTTCTTCTTCGTTGGTATGACGTAAATCGACGCTGGGGAACCTGAGTAGTGCCTTTTCAGGTTTGATATCGTTCTTCATCCGTTTCAGCTGTTTCCCAGTGTTTCCCAAGGTGTTTCCCAAGTGTTTCCCAAGTGTTTCCCAAGGTTTTGAAAGCTGTTTTTTTTCCCAAGGTTTGAATTAATTGTTCAAATTATTAATTAATCCCAAGGTTTGAATTTTCCCAAGGGAAACAGCTGTTTCCCAAGGGTTTGAAAGCTGTTTTTTCCCAAGGTTTGAATTAAATTGTTGTGCTTGGTAGACATTTGTGAATACATTTTACAGAGAGGGGGGAGAGAGGGGGGGCGTACAATTCAAGAGAGGGGGGAGAGGAGGGGGGCGAGGAGAGGGGGCGTCACAATTCAAGAGAGGGGGAGAGGAGGGGGCGAGAGAGGGGGTGAGAGTGGGGGCGAGAGAGGAGTGGCGAGAGAGGGGGGCGAGAGAGAGAGAGGGGGCGTCAAATTCTTCTTCTTCTTCGTTTGATATGATGTCACAATTGACGCTGGGGACTGAGTACGTTTCCAGGTGTTTCCAAGTTATGGCCATTTATGATACGGTTGGTCCGATCTAATTGAAACAATGCCCCAATCTCAGTCGTCGTTTACGAGAGTGAAGGAACGAAGCTGCATATACTGGCACGCACCTACGGGCCCCGCACTCGTTGCTTAAAATCAAGATCTCTGTCGGGGCTGGGGATGACACATTCCAAAATGGTGGCATACGTTGACGTACCGTTTCCATGGAACTGGTTTAGTGGTTCATTTTCGGGACAAAAAAGACGATAACTCGGAAACGCTTCAAGATCGGTATCAATTGCAAACAAGGTGATGGTGACGTCATTTGCATGATTTTCGTCATAACCATCAGGCTACCACTGACACCATTGTTTTAATGTTTCCCAACCCCCCCCCCCCCCTCACCGTCTTCGACCTTGTCGGAGGGGCCGGGACATAAATTAATGCTTTACCAACATTGAATGTGTGAAAAATAGGCATGACGTCATATAGAAAATATTCATAATAGCATGACGTCTCCAGGTTCAGGTGTGCTCAGTGTGTTGTGTAAATATCAACCTTGAAAAGGCACATCCGCGGGTCCCCAGCAATATTCCTGGCAATTTCAATCAGATGGGACCGTCAATCATGCAAAAATTAAATAAATAATAAATAAATAACTTAATTTGACGTCTTTCGTGATGTCATAAGCCCGTGTTCTTGTCATTGGTCGACAGATAAATGGCGTAACTTGGGAAACCGTCGTCCGATTGATATCAACCTCGAAAAGGCACATCCGCGGGCCCTGGAATATTCCTGGCAAGTTTCAATCATGCAAAAGAATAATAAAAATAAATAAATAAAATTAATTGTGATGTCATTCGTGATGTCATAGCACACGTGGTCCTGTCATTGGTCGACAGATAAATGGCCGTAACTTGGAACCGCTCGTCCGATTAATATCAAAACCTTGAAAAGGCACATCTGCGGGGCCCGGCAAATATTCCTGGCAAGTTTAATCAGATCGGACGTCAATCGTGCAAAAAAAAATACAAAAATAAAATAAATAAATGAACATTAATTATGACGTCATTCGTGATGTCATAGCACGTTCTTGTCATTGGTCACAGATAAATGGCCGTAACTTGGGACGCTCGTCCGATTAATATCAAACCTTGAAAAGGCACATCCCTGGGTCCCGGCATATTCCTGGCAAGTTTCAATGAGATCGGACGGCGGTCGTCGAGAAAACGGCGGTCGCGACAAACAGACAAACAGACAGACACACACACAGAGATTGCTGGAATTATAGATAAGATTCACACCACAGTGACACACCTGAACCTGGAGACGTGTGTTCCCTTACCAAGCAGATAGCGAGTGCTTGCCAAGCCAGCTGTTCTTATCAACAGGTGTGAATGGAGTGCTTGCTTGAGTGCTTAAGCCACTTGGTGAGCGTTCCACAATAAACTGGGGAAGCACAACAGTCCATGGGGGTGAGACTGAGAATGTGTTTTCATCATTTGTGTGCATGTATCACACACACACACATATACAAGACAAACACAAAATGAATTAAAGAAAGGAGAGAAGATACAAAACAAACAAGTTGGCACACACGATACAACACACAGGTGAGCAGAAGGCAGAACACAGCCATAAAGCTCTCTGAACCCTACGTGCTAGGAAATGATATATACCCCCCCCTACATCCTAGGAAAGAGGAGGAGGGTCTTCAATCGTCCCCCATCACCGGGGAAAATGAGGAAGCACCACACTCGATAACAAGACGAGGATGGAGGGATAGCTGAAACTGTGCTCCACGAGACTGCGATCACCCAAGAAGGCAAGGAAACAAAAGTGGGACCGAGAGGTGTGAAGATACCTGGGACGGTTTACAAAGGAACCGCCAATCAAATTCCGATCCCGGAAAGGTGCATCGAGAAGAGAGCTCGACACAAGTGATTGCTCCTTCAGTGCTTTATATAGTCGCCAGAACGGGTTGAGCCGTGATCCGGTGCTTCTAGACGTCCGCTGTTGGTGACGTCACAGATCACGTGGTCGTGATGCGTGTGTGGTTTTTAACGTCATCTGGAGACATGGTTCTCTTGCTGGATGCGAACGTATATTATGACGTCACTAGATAATGTTGTTTTGCTGTAGTGCGAACCGGATTAATGACGTCATGCTATTTTCACACATTCAAGTTGGTAAAGCATTAATTTATTGTCCTGGCCCCTCCGACAGATCGAAGACGGGGAGGGGGTTTGGGAAACATTAAAACAAAGAAGGTGTCACGTGGTAGCCTGACGGGTATGACGAACATCAATGCAAATGACGTCACCATCACCTTGTTTGCAATTTGATACCTGTATCTTGAAGCGTTTCCGAGTTATCGTCTTTTTTGTCCCGAAAATGAACCACTATGACACTCACAACTGCAACCACCCCTCACCCCCATCCTCCAAACATGATTAGTCCTAAGTATCATTTTAACTTGCCTGTTCATCGACAAAGCTCCAGATGACCTTCCCTCGGTGTGAAGAAGCACGAAGGTTTGGTTAGAACGCGCCCACCTACGAACTTTAGCCTTTCACGGGTGCACATCCATCGTAGTTTTTGCAGTACGAACTGCAATGTATCACTTTTTTGGACGAGTTTCATCGGGAAGCTCTCCAACTGTTTCGTTGTGCAGAGGCACACTCCTTTCTCGCAGGTCCGCTTACAGTATTTTTGACTTCTTTAAAATTATTTCGTCGTTTCATTCTACAGTCATAATCTGAGAGGCATGAAACGTGTCAGCTGGCCCAATTTGCTTTGTTACTCGGGTTTCTTACACATGCCCGAGCAATCTGCGCGGATTACTTCATTTCAAAAGTCCCGTGTTGGAAAATGTTTTCTTCCAGTAGAAATAATATAATAATAATAATAAAGTAATGCAGGCAGGGTAATGTTTAGTGTATTGTCATTTGGCATAAGGTACGGAAGCAGTTTTTATTGACCCAGTGTGAACATGTTTTGAATGTTTTTTATTTTCTCTCATTCTACTTCATTTGCTGAATGCAGTTGTAAAAGTGCTTGGTTGTGTTTTAATACGAGCAGAGCCACGAGGAATGGACTGTGTGTAACCGCTGCGAAGCGTACAGGCCGCCTCGCGTCACCACTGCCGTGTGTGTGGCCGCTGCGTCCGCAAATGGATCATCACTGCCCCTGGTGAGCTCGTGCCGTGTTTTCAATCCCGTCCTTCTGTGATCGCACTGGTGGAAGTAATTGATCTGGATTCGATGTAAAATGCAGCAGCAGTGCTGAACCGTTGCCTTTGTCGTAATATTCACAAGCAAAATGGTGTGGTATTTGTCAACATAAAACTACTTCGTTCTTTGTTTTTTTTGTTTGTTTTATCACACATTGCACAAACTCGTTTTTTCTTCCTCGTCCTACCTTACCCAAGCCCAAGTGCCGATTCGAATTTGCGTTATCGCCGCTGACAGTCACCCTTTTATGTTTTCAGGATAAAAACTGTGTGGGTGAGCTGACCAGCGTCACTTCATCCAGTTCCTCTTCTACTCTGGTGTGTCCCCCGGTAATATCGATTGCTTTTGCGTCTTTCGTTCGGACTGTGCGCACTGCATCATGTCAGAGTAGTGATGTGGATTTAACGGTCCACAAAGGTGTTAAGTAGATGTGTTGGACTTGATTAACATTTATGATTTGTGCTTTGAAGCATTTTCGTGGTGTGTGCACTCGAGACAGGTATATTAAAAGGGGGATGTGCTAGTAATTCTACAGCTGACCTTCCAGCACTTTGAACCATTGTTGTAATGCCCACGTATGGTAAACGAGACCGAGAATGATCATGGTCATGAGGTACGACGGTTTTTTCAAATTTGTGATCCGGACCCTTGTTGATACTCTTAACTAATCTTGTACTTATATTGGAAAAATTATCATTCATTGCTTTTTAAGGAATTCTAAGCTTTGGAATACACTTGTCCCATCAAGAGCGAAGTTTATGGTACGTGATGCGGTCGCAGAGGGTTAAATGTGTGTACTTGTACCCTGTTAATGCATTGTAGTCAATGCAAAACCATGATCTCTTTTCTACCTAGTTAACCCCCACTCTGCCACCTGTCCATCCAAATTTCAGTTTTTTTCCTCCTGTGAGGTTTCTTCTGTATCCATGCTTGTCCTTTCCTGCCCCCCCCCCCAATTCTTCCCCACATCCATTGTGTGTCAGTCTCCCTCTGTCTTGGCTTTCAACTCTGCTGTTGCTGTTTCCACACTCTCTCTCTCTCTCTTTCTCTCTGCTGTTCCTTTTGTCCTGTTACAATCCTGTGATCCCGTTCAGTGTACCCCTCTTCCACGAGCCTTGACTGCGTATACAAAAAATAAGTGGTGCATTAATGCGGTACCCAAGGGTATAATATATGGTGTTTGGGCTGGCAGGTTGGCCAGAGGCATGCACTCTACACTTCTCAGCTGGTATGCAGATTAATAGGAGAAGTAGTAGTACAACACTGCCTTCAGAAAGTATTCACACTTTTGCCACATTTTGTTGTGTAACAGCCTGAATTTAAAATGGATTAAATTTTAAATATTTTCGCACTGATTCTACACAAAATACTCCATAATGCAAAGTGAAAACATGTTTTCGAGAATTTTTTTTACAATTTTATGACAATGAAAAGGCTGAAATGTCTTGCATCATAAAGTATTCAACTCTGAGTCAGTACTTTGTGGAAGCGCCTTTGACGGCGATTACAGCTTCGAGTCTTTTGGGTATGTCTGCATCAGCTAACAGCAATCTTCCACGTCTTCCACAGATTCTCAATGAGATTCAAGTCTGGGCTTTGGCTGGGCCACTCAAGGACTTTCACGTTCTTTTCTGAAGCCATTCCCGTGTTCCTTGGCCGTATGCTTGGGGTCATTGTTCTGTTGGAACATAATTTTCACCACAGTCTAAGGTCTTTTTCACTCTGAAGCAGGTTCTCCTCAAGACTTGTCTGTATTTTGGCTCCATTCATTGTTCCCTCTATCCTTACAAGTCTCCCACTCCCTGCCACTGAAAAGCATCCCATAGCTGGATGCTGCCACCACCATGCTTCATGGGAGGGATGGTGTTCGATGGATGATGAGCTGTGATCGGTTTCCGCCAGACGTAGCGCTTTGCATTCAGGCCAAGAGTTCAAATTTAATCTCATCAGCCACAGGTCTTTTCCTCATGCTCTCAGTCTTTCACGTGCCTTTATGAAACTCTAAGCATGCTGTCATGTACTTTTTCTCAGGAGTGGCTTCTGTTTGTGCACTCTCCCATAAAGCCAAGATTTGTGAAGTGCTGCAGAGACTGTTGTCCTTCTGGTAGGTTCTCCCATCTCATCCAAGCAACTCGTTGTTCTGTCAGAGTGGTCATTGGGTTCTTGGTCACCTCTTAACCAAGGTCCTTCTTGCCCATTGCTCAGTTTGGTCGGACGGCCAGCTCTAGGAAGAGTCTGGGTAGTTCATATTCTTTCCATTTCCTAACGATGGAGTAACTGTGCCCTTGGGAACTTTCAACACTCCAGAAATTGTTTTATACTCTTCCTCACCTATGCCTCTCACAATTCTATCTCAGAGTTCTACGGACAGTTCCTTGGACTTCATGGTAGAGTTTCTGCTCTGACTGACTGTCAACTGTGGCCCGAACATAGAAAGGTGTATTTCTTTCTAAAATCATGCCATTCATTGAACTGTCCACAGGTGAACTCCAAGCAAGTTGTGGAGACACTTCAAGGATTATATCAAAAGAAAGTGGATGACCTGAGTCAATTTGGAGTGTCACACCAAAGGGGTTGAATACTTATTGACGCTAGACATTTCAGCTTTTCATTTTTTAATAAAATTGTAAAATTTCTAAAAACAAGTTTTCACTTTTGTTCATTGTAGGGTATTTTGTGAAGATTATTTAATCCTTTTTAAATTCAGGCTGTACACAACAAAATGTGAAAAAAAAAGTCAAGGGGTGTGAATACTTCTGAAGGCACTGTACCTGTGTTTTAATTAATGTGTATGAACAATAATGATTCTGTCCTTTTGATTTGCTGAAAAGCAGTTTGACATGCATCACCGTTTCCGTGTGCCCGTGCAGCTTTGTGTTGTGTTTATCCGCCACCTGGTGGTCGGCACCTGGCCTCAAAGAAACATGGGCAGCGGAAAGGCCGTCATACTCAACCACAAACCATTGTGAGTGATTCCCACGGCCTTTGCTTCATTTCACAAACTCCATGGAAGGTGATTTGTTGTGGAGCGAGGCAATATGTGAATGTACGGTCGTTTGAGCTTCGTAGGACATTCACATTAGGAATGCGTGCCGAATATGGTAAACGGTTGGGTTGTTAAGGGATGCAAATATTTAGTTGAATAACGTTGATCGTAAAAATGGGGGTAATTATAAAGATTAAAGAAGAAAAGTCAATTGTATTTAAGCTAATGGGGGTCGATAAATCGCAGGCAGGATGGGCCAAATATCCTCTTTGTGTTTATTTATTGCAAAGGGCTGGTGTAGAATTTCATTTTGTGAATTCAGTGGCAATGGCCACAGATTCAGTTCCACTTGTTTGGGCTTGGCTTTTAGACACAACCTCTTGTCCTCAGGATATTTAACCTGTTCAGTGAATCTATGATTGTTAAACGATCGGTAAAGAACGAGGAAATTTTCTCCTGTTCAATATCTACTTGTTCCTTCCGTTCCCTCTTCCAATCAAGGACTTTGGCAATCTTGCTCTTTGTTGAGTCATTGCTCTTCGGGATCTTCACTTTTGTCGTGTTCTATGACCAGGTTGGCATCACAATTGCTCTTGCGTTCCACGTTGACCACTGAGATGATGTTTTTACTGATTTGTAAGTTGTTTTTTTTTGTTTTTTGTATGCAGTCGAGGATCGTGGAAGAGCTAGAACACAAACAGGATCACGACGCACAGAAAGAGAGGGGGAACAACACACACAGCAGGGTTGGAGGACAATGTGGAGGGAATTTGGACAACAATGGGGGATGGGGAAAGACGCATGGGGGGTGCACAAGATGGATACAGAAGGAAACTCTCAGGAAGGAAAATTGGATATTTGGAAGGTGGTGGGGTTAACGAGGGTAAAAAAGATGATTATTTTTGAATTGGGGGATGATCTGAGATGGTAGTGAAGAACTGGAGGGAGAATGAGAATAGGAAGCTTTAAGGTGAACCAGAAATTTTGTATACTGTCTGACCCTGACATTCGTGCACCCCACGTATTCCCAGTTTATAAATGTGACTTACTTCTACATTTATGGGGGGGGGGGGGTTCCGTGTATTTGCGGTTTTTCTGACGTGCTTCTGCAATCGCGGCTCTGTGCTTCACGTGTTCACGGGATTTGTTTTTTTTTTCTGGCATTTTTGCAATTTTTCATGTGCATACTTGGGAGGGTGGGGGGGGGGGGTTCATGGTTTTCTGACCTTTCTGCATTCGTGGTCTGTGCTTCGCGTATTCATGGGTTATTTTTTTTTGCGGGCGTATTCAGGGTTGTTTTTGGCATAATCGCGCTTTTTTTTTGTTTGGTTTTTTTCATGTATTCGCGGTTTTTTCTGACCTACATTCGCGGCCCTGTGCTTCATGTATTCATCCTTTTTTGGGGCGTATTCGTGGTTTTTTACAGGATTTTTGATTGGTTTTTTTTTCCCTGATGAATCACGAACTGCGGGACCTATCCCCTCTTTGCTATTGAAACAATGCCTGACCTTCACGGGATTCGGCATTCGTGGATTTTTCAGGAGCATTTCCCCAGGATGTCAAGGTCCAACTACTGCATACTGTTTATATATATATATATATGTTATGTATACTGTATATATATATATATATATATATATATATATATATATATATTTGTTATGGGTTTCCGCGCGTTCGGCGTGCGGATGACCGTTCTAGCCAAATCGCGGTTGCGCGCCCACCGAAGGCCGCAGTCAAGTCGTGACTTTCCGGACCACCCCAAAATCCAGTCACGGATGCCTTAAGCTAATAAACTAGCCAATTATTCTGTCCACGCGCTACAGGGTGGATCGCGAATTTGATATAACTAATTATCGCGCGGACAGAAATACCGGGAGTTTATACCTCGACGGGACTTGTACGAAACGAGCCGTTAAGCGTCTCGTTTCGTGTGCGAAGCCGAGCGTTTTAAATCGCAAATCCCGTCAGACCAAATTTACTTTTATCGGCTTTAAAAGCCAGTTAATCACCGATACGTGCCGTGGCAGTCAATGCAGGGAAAAATGACACAAACGAGCAGGTTGACATTCAAGAATGGGGGCATTTATTTACAAAAGGCATGCAGTCAATGAATGGGGATAGGGGACAAGACACGAGCAAAAACCTACAGCCGGGTATAAGAAATGCAAGTATATCAGGCACTTATACAATTCACCTACTTATTTGGACTGGGCGCCACGACACACACACACACACACACCCTCACAAATGATCGGACCAGCCGGTCTTATTAAGACCTTCTCGGACTGCCCGCTCGTGCGGTCTTCGAGGACCAGGTCCCCCAGCACGATCCGGATGGTCCAAGCGAGCGAAGTCGGCAGGCCGACAGGCTGGCGGGAGAAGACCCTCCGTGCGCACTTTCCAGAACTCGTGCGCGACCAGAACCACAGGAGGACCAGCGGAGAACCAGCCACGAAGGACGACAGGAGGAACGCCCGAGAACCGCGAAAGAAGCTTGAAGCTCGAAAGAAGCTCGTAGAAAACAACAACCACACTGTTTCCGTCTCTTCCCTTTTTATTTCTCAAGGCGTGCCTCGCTTCCCGCGTGACTCATCCGCTGTCGGTGGGGGTGCCGCATTCCATTCCCCCCCGCTGGCTGCTTTTATGCCCATATTCGGTAAGGATATTTGGATTGTGGATGCAGTCTGAAACACCCGCATTCCATCCCCCCGCGAGCGTGCGGAGGATGCCGGGAGCAGAGGGTTTGTGCTGTTCCGCAGCGTGTCCATAACCAACGGGCATCTTGCGGCTGTCGCTGAAGGATGGGGTTTACCTAATACAAATCGCAGCGCCTTTATTTACCATTAAACAAGGGAAAAGGCCTATCTACAAAAACACGTACTTACCGAGATAACTATCTATGGAACCTGAATGTCTGTGTGCTCATGGCTTCCAGATCGCAACATATATATACACGAGAGGAGAGAGAGAGAGAGAGAGAGAGAGAGAGAGAGAGAGAGAGCCCCCACCGACAGCGGATGAGTCACGCGGGAAGCGAGGCACGCCCTTGAGAAATAAAAAGGGAAGAGACGGAAACAGTGTGTGGTTGTTGTTTTCTACGAGCTTCTTCGAGCTTCAAGCTTCTTGCCGGTTCTCCGGGCGTTGTCCTCCTGTCGTCCTTCGTGGCTGGTTCTCCGCTGGTCCTCCTGTGGTTCTGGTCGCGCACGAGTTCTGGAAAGTGCGCACGGAGGGTCTTCTCCCGCCAGCCTTCGCCCTGCCGA
>CM068956.1:151700845-151731822 GCA_035128595.1 Eptatretus atami | reverse complement strand
GGAATGTAGCGAGTAACTATGCACGGCAGATCGAGTTCGGATTTTTATTTGTTTTTCGGAGTGAGTCGGGAAAAGGAAGTAAGCTGAGCTTGGTGTTGGCTTGACTGTTAAGGTAGCTCGCTTAAGATCTTCAGTTCTTGAGTTTAAGCCCCTGTCATGTTTAAGCCCCTTGAGTTTAAGCCCCCATTCCTTTGAAATAACACCAGGTGGGTTGATTCAGCCCGTCATCCTTCCAAGGTCGGCAAAATGAGTACCAGCTTACTGGGAACGGGCACTGCATCAGCAGCACAACCTCGCTTCCAGAAAATGATGCAACCAGCAGCCACAGGCTGAATATGCAACAACAACAACAACGATTAAGCTGAGGGATCAGAAGTAACGATACTTGGGATAAAAGTGGTGAAAACGAAGCAAGTGTTGTCAAAAACAGACAGAAGCAACAAACTGACGAGCTCAGCCATACCCGAGAAGGTCGGACTTTACCAGGAACAGAAATTCGACAATTTGACACAAGGTATAGTTTGGCACAGAAAATTGTATAAAACACAACCAGCAACACAGGAATGAAACTAAAACATCAAAACACAATGTATCTCGTCCGGGAAACTTACCTTCGTTGAGCTGGAGGGAAGAACTCACAAAGCAGCGACACGTGTGGAACAAACCGGAAGCGGAAACCCAAACTCCTTCATCTGAGTTGATTGAGAAGATGGCAGGAGACGAGCAATCTGCATTCGATTAGAGAGTTATTGACTTGAGAAAACATCACATGGAGGGATAGTCTTAAGATGATGGTGCATTTGTGTTATTGGCATGTCTGTGTCCCAACGTGTTTCTCACCTATCGCAGGCAGATTGTGGTAGACTCGTTTTCTATCCCTTCACTCCTCCCTTCGTCCCCACCCAGGTCACTCTCTTTCTTCGAGAATCGCTCGGAAATCTCTCTCTCTGCCTCTCTGCCTCTCTCTCTCCTTCTCTCTCTCTCCTCTCTATCCCTCGCTCTCCCCCCTCTCTCTCTCTCTCTCTCTCTCCTTTTCTCATATATTTTGCTCCTTCATAACTCAAAACTTAAGGGAGAAAGTCCTGAAGAGAGGCATTAACAAAGAGAGACCACCGACCGGCCTGCTGTGAGAGAGCAGCAGTCTCTGCACTATCCATGTGAATTACACCCCCACCCCCTTCCTCTGCAGGCTTTACCGTACTTCGACCGCCTTGATTACGTCTCGATGATGTGCAATGAACAATGCTACTCTCTCGCTGTGGAACGCTTGTTGAACATCACAGCACCATTACGTGCCCAGTGGATTCGAGGTACGAATGACGAGGTTGTTTGTATGAAATGGTTTTGAGTTTGTAAAGAGAGGACTTGATATTGCTATTGTTTCTTTTTTAACCCTTTCCCCCGTGCAACAGGAGACGAGGTTTTGCAATCGCTTCTGTTCGTGTGTAATCTCTTATGTCTGTCCGGGCCGTAACTTTATTCATTAATTTTTTTTAACCATTTGAGCTTTTGTCATGACATTTTCAAGAAAGCTTTATTATTAGAATATGGAGAAGACAAATTAATAATGTCCAAAGGTCAAAGGTCAGCATCAGATTAAATCGTCGATTTTTTTCATCCAATTGACCTGAAATTTTAAGAATTTGCATATTGTGTCGCCAATCAAAAGCTAGAAGCCGATTGTTTTATTTATTTTTGTTTTTTTTTAGATCAAAAGGTCAAAGGTCAAGGTTGTATAAAAGTCATTTTTCATTTAGCTGTTTTCGTCAAGTTTGTTTTGGGTACAAAGCGGACGTGGACGGGCTTTTTGCATTTTGGGATACTCTCTGTTTTATTTTATTCAAACTTCAGCCCACTTGTTTAATTTATCCATGAATGTGGTTCATAAAGTTGTACGAACAACATACAATCGTCTTAAACAGCCACCAATAATGTATTGGGATACAGTGTCTCATCGGTAAGAAGACCGGTATATTTATTGTGTCATCTGCTTCAAGCTGGATGACTTTACAAAGAATGTTGTAATCTCGATAATGTCTTTACATGTGATCTCATTTAGGCCCCTTGACCCCCAAACTCCCCAGTGTTGTTTGCAGAGCTAACCCGGTTGCTGAATCACGTCATGGCTTTAACCACCCATGCGCTCGATGTCGGAGCAATGACCCCTTTCTTCTGGATGTTTGAGGAGAGGGAGAAAGTGAGTAACATTATCCACAGTAAGGTGGTTGTCAAGATTTGCCATGATGCAAAGATGTGGGAAGTGGATGGTAGTGGAGTTGTCTGGTGGTGGAGTTGTCAGGTGGTTGTATTGGGCTTGTGATGGAAAGCCGATGCAAGATTCCACCTGATCCGTGAAGGTCATTAGTGAGCCACCTGGGTTCGTATCGACAACTTGATCAGTGACATGGTAATTCTGAGTGTCATCTCGTTTCTGGAAGCTTGTAATCCAAATCCTGAACATAATGTTGCCTTCAGGATTTTGGAACCTACAACATCTGACGTGCTAGTCTCACGGCTTCGCCACCAGGCCCCTTTGTCCACATTCTTCCCAACGTGCCTTGGGAACTCGGTTTACAAATTTATTCTCGAATGGGGTTCCGTTGTACATTTTTGATGCTAATGGAAGTTAACAATTTGTTTTATGTTGGCACGAGATTAACAAGAGTGTAATCGAATTGCTCACACGTTTGCTGCCGTTGATCCCGTTAAATCTCAGATGATGGAATTCTATGAGCGGGTGTCGGGAGCCCGGATGCACGCTGCTTACGTCAGGCCAGGGGGCGTCCATCAGGCAAGCTTTATTTTCCTTCACTCCGCATGCGCTTGGAACGTGTGGCTGCGGAGTATGTTGTCACTGCTAATTATATAATATTTGTACCCAAGGTTGCAGAACATCCAACTCGTGTGTTGTCAGAGGGTAGTACGTCTTGACGTGTTGTATTTGTCGTGAAACCGACACCTTTGGACGATCTGAGTCGAGTTCACCTTTGGTCGCAAATAGCAAACATAGATTGTGGTTAATAGTTGATCCGGTGTTGATTGTTCTGGGGATGCTCGTTAAAACCACCTCGGATCTGTTTGCGTTCTTGTGTTTTGCGGCAGGACATGCCACTGGGGCTCATGGATGACATTTATGAATTTGTGAAGAATTTTTCTCTCAGGATCGACGAGTTGGAGGAGGTGAGAAAATTATGCAGGCTTGCGATACAACGTGACTGGGCCCTTTCTCGTCGAGGTCTTTGCACACTGCTTATTGCCTCAGGTGCATGACGCGGTGTACAACAGGTTATTCTTCTTCGTTCGTATGCAGCACAAGGCTGTGGGGTAGCATCATTGGCTGAGGGCCTGGCTGTGCCACTGATGCAATGCCCTCTGCTGGTTAGGGCAGGAATCAGTAATTTGTTCATGATGCTCGCGATAGCTTGCCTACTCATCGTCAAGGACACCGTGGGGTCTTTAACATTAACCAATGAATGCCGGTAAATGGGACTTGCAGTTTGACGTCCATCCGAAGGACGGCACGTACATTGATGAATCGCCTTAGCTGTGAAATATTGGAATGACAGTTTATAGCTTGGTCAGGATTCAAACCCAGGCTAGACAGCTTGGAGGTGAGTGTGTGTACCTCTAGCTAGGCAATCCTGTCAGCCCACAACAGGATACGTTATCTTGCCTTTTCTTTTGTAAATATCTGCTTCTTCCATGCATGTTGTGCTGCCCTTTGCCACGACCTGGGTATTGGGTAGTTCAAAGCGAAAGTGATGGACTGATCCAACCAATTTTACATTGAGGTTTTATAAGAATGCAGCGTCGGCATCCCGATTCATTTAGCGTGGCTATGGTATTGTGGGAATTAAATAATTTTGAAACGTTTGTATTATTTATTTTAGTGTTGTTTCCTTTCAGATGCTCACCAACAATCGTATCTGGAAGGGCCGTACGGTGAATATCGGTGTAGTATCAGCAGCGGATGCACTCAACTATGGTTTCAGGTGAGGAGAGGACGGTGGAGAGCAGGTAGAGACGAGGTTACAGCAGTTGATCCGGCGGAGAGGGTGGCAGGTGCTTACGAGTTGGGCCTGAACTTATCATGGAATCAATAATTGGAGTATCGCATCAATATAGGGAATTGCTTTTTTAAGAAAGGTGTTCCAGGTGCAAAAGGAAGTGGATGGCGAAGGGGGCGTTCATTTATTAGTACGCATGGAGAGGCGTGTGTGTGTGTGTGTGTGTGTGTGTGTGTGAGTGACAGACAGATCAAGGATTTCCACCACATTTTCATGCATCATAAATAAATGCCCCCTTAGGAACAGGTGAGTTGTAAGTTGGGTATAAAGTTGAGGGGAGTTCTGGTGGAGATGGATGATGAGTTGGGATCCATAATCTTCCATTTGATGTTTACAAGTGGTCATTGTTCAACCATAACCCCAATTTTGCGAGATCAGTGGTTGCGGAGACGAGTGGAATAAATAATCGTAACGATTTAAAAGATATCACGATCACGACGCGACTTCTAAAAACGTTTTCACCGTTTTGTTCATTGTCCTTGCCGATATATTTCTGCTGCTTGTTCTGTCCAGTGGTGTGATGCTCAGGGGTTCGGGGATCAAGTGGGACCTGCGGAAAACCCAACCGTATGAGGTGTATGATCAGGTCGATTTTGATGTACCCATTGGCTCAAATGGAGACTGCTACGACAGGTGGGTCTTGTCGAGGAGAGCATTATGCTCTCTGTCCTCCAGTGGTGCAGCCCGCTGTGTCTTTCAACCGAATTGGATGTGTTTTCTTGCTTTTGGATTGGCAAGAGGTATTATGGAAAACCTAAACCTCCACCCTGACGACAATGTCGCAACCTTCCCCGTGGTGCCCTGTCGTAGGTACCTGATCCGAGTGGAGGAGATGCGTCAAAGCTTACGCATCATCAACCAATGCCTGAACCGCATGCCTGAGGGTGAGATCAAGGTCGACGATGCCAAAATCTCGCCTCCCAAGCGTTCCGAGATGAAGGTCGGACATCTGAAAAGATTTATTTGCTGTTTTCAATGCACAATATTTATCAGTTTTGTCATTTGTGATGAAAAGTTTTCGTTCTTTGCTTTTTTTTGTTTGTGTGTTTACTTTTGCATCATCACCGATCCCCCCCCCCCAGTCTTCAATGGAATCTCTAATCCATCACTTCAAACTCTACACTGAAGGTTACCAGGTTCCTCCTGGTGCTACCTACACAGCCATCGAAGCCCCAAAGGTTTGACTAATTTGTACTGAGCTGGGGTTAGGGAGGTGAGGGGTAGTGTTCTGCGGAGTGTGGTAGACATTGGGAGCCTCTATGTTGCTGAGTGCATTTCAATGTCCGGTCGTGTAGTTGGGGACTCCACGTCACTTTTTTTTTTTCCTGCAGGGCGAGTTTGGTGTATATCTCGTCTCGGACGGTACAAGCCGACCGTACCGCTGCAAGATCAAAGCTCCTGGCTTTGCTCATCTGGTGAGACATCGAAAGGGTAGTTTGGGATTCGAGTTGAGAGACCATGTTTGTGGCATTGACTACAAATATATTCATAACCAAAAACATGGTTGAGTTTTCTGGCAGTTGGGTGACAACTGGACAGTCCTTCGGTTGGGAGACCACATGATAGTGGATGCGGCCCGGTTTCACGGCAAAACGAGAGATCATGCCTGTTCTGTTGCTTCTTGAAAAATGCTGCTTGCTTTTTCAGGAGGAGGTAACACAGTTGTAAGACAGGCTGCATTAAATGGAAATGGCAGTTTTCAGGGTTGGGGTCTTGAAAGGAAACCAACGGCAGAGGTTTTGGCTCGTCACTCAGCTCTAGGGATGTTGTGGAAACACCACCGTTACCTCCTCCTGGATGTGTGACAATGACCAATTGATTCAATTTTGGTGAAGATCCGGAACCAGATCCGAGAATCTTTTCAGTGATTCTTCACCATTGAGAGATTGGCCCACAAACGATATTTCAAAAAAGTTATGGACGGATTCGGATGTAACTTGGTGGATGAGTTGGGTAGGTGACAAGAACAAGCCGATTAGATTTTGGTTCAGGTACGGATGCAGATCCGGCCTATCAGTGTTCAGCCTGGTGGAGGTGTGTGCTCTCGCAAGTGCTGTTCTTGTTTAGATTCTGCAATTTGACTATTTTCTCAAAATATCATGCTTCTAGATTCTCAATGGAATGGACTGTGATTGAGGAAGCAATTCGGTTTTGTATATTGAATGCTGATGTGGTTGAACACCAAAGAGAATCGGACAAATTCGCACGACGTATCGACACCTTGGACAGTGTGTGGACATCTTTCCCCGCTTTGTGACCGATTTCATTTCCTCCTCTGCACCTAGGCTGGTCTGGACAAGCTGTCCAAAGGACACATGCTGGCCGATGTCGTCGCCATTATCGGTGAGTGTGCAGCTTTTACATTCGCACGTACATCTCCAACGTGCTCTCTCGACGCGGTGCCGATCCCATCGGTTTTGGATTTTTAAAAAACCAATTATAATGAACGAGATCGATCGCAATCGATGCACGTGCTGCCAAAAAACATCCTTAGATATGATGCACATTCAAGGTATCAAATAAACTCGTCGTTAAATGGGGCAACAATGTTGTGGTTAAAATGTAAGAACTTTATCGGACCGGGCTGAAGGCCGCTTGGTGGTGCGATGTTAAAACGGGTCACAGTGGCGGCACTGTGTGAAAGTTGGTCTGTGCATGGACTCTCACACATCCCGTTTACAATACGAATCGCCTCCTCCTTTCAGGCAAGGCCAATAAGTACGTCAGTTTGCATGTGACTACTCTTCCATGAGCCTTAGAACCTGAAAAGTCCCTGCTTGTTACTCATTGCTATGATGTCAACCTATGTAGTTTTTTTTTTTTGAGACGATTCTTCGGTAAAGGAAGGAGTCGTTGAGGAATGTCCTTCGGCATAAAATGAACCTCCAATTGATTTGAGATGTGAATCGATCTGTTCTGGATATTTATTCAGAGACTGATGCTTCATCTTACAATTCCACTTGTTGTGTTGCAGGAACTCAGGACATTGTGTTTGGTGAGGTGGATCGATAAAACTTGGTCTTTTTCTCTTTTTTTTTTTTTTTTCTTCTTCAACTTCTCTTCCCTCTGTTACTGTACCCTCATTCCTTTCAGGTTCATGGCTGCTTTGATGTGACTTGTTAACAAACTTTCCCTTCCACCACTCCTCATTGTACACCTGTATTTTACCGATTGTAAATTGTTCTACACTGTCATTCATCAGGATGAGAATAAAATGTGAGTTGAATGCTGTTTTGGCTCAAACACTTGTGATTGCAGATTTTGTACAACGCTCTTGGAAAGCTGAATGAGCAAAACCATCAGGTCGACAAACTATGAAAGTGTGTGTGGGGGAGATGGACATACGCAAGGATGAATAACACAAACATTGGCCCGGAGAGGAACAGATCATGGGAAGTAATGAGCGTGTGTAGGAGATAGTGTGGACGTGCATGAGGTAATGATGGGCGGAACATTTGAAAGAATGAAGGGAGGAGGATACGACGATGTAGAGTATTCTGCAATTGGCACAACACACACCAAAAACCAACGGAAGCTCGACACAAGACTGACAAAGCAGTCACGTACTAACAACCTCCCCATTATAGCCACAGATCCTGTAGCAAGAGGGCAGTTTTGTGGAAGGAAGGAGGCAAATTAATGAATAAAAGTTGTGCCGATGGAGAGAATAAAGAAAGAAAAAAACCCTCCTTGGCAGAAAATAGTCCCACCTTCTGCGTTCAGGCTGGGGATGACTCGCGCGTCATATGGTCAAGTTGGAGAACTTCAATCTCCTTCATGACACCGGTCATGCCAAGACCACAACTGGCACCGCTGGGATGGGATGCAGCTCAGCTCTGTGCAACCTGCAACACTCTCCAGACTCCTCTCATTCAATGCAATCTGTCCACTACTTTAACTTCATTGTGTGCCCCCCACTTTTGGCTTTTCAAGGGGTGGACCGAAGCATAGCTCTCGCAGCTGAATGTCCTTACGGGGCTTTGTACCCCCTCCACCTTCCTTGGGGTCACTATTTCCCCCTTGGGTGACACGGTATCGCCATTGTAATCTATTTCTAAATGAAGAAGCGTCCGTCTGTCCGTGTGCCGCACTTACTTTTATCCCAAGGGTTCATGGATAAATCTCGATGACTGAATAAGATGGGTCCAATGGACCCAGGAAGTAAGTTAACTTGTAGAATATGTCATTTATATTTTTTATGTTATGGTTATGCTTTTATATACAATGGATATTTGCAAAAATAAATAAATAATTTGATCATGTTATTTGAAGAAAACCCCAAAAAGTGGTTTATTTATATATTTTTTCTATTCAGAGTTGTGACTCGTATTGGAGTATTTGCTTAGAGAATGTGGATTCACTGATACACACACACATATATATATACATACATACACACTTTCCATCAATAGACCAGGAACTGAAACGAAGTAAAATACTGGGGAAAAATAAGGATAAGGATGCAGAAAAGGTTTGTACAATGCTCTCAAAAGGAAGAAGGCGCACCTCACAGATCACGTGATATTTCATTGGAAGAAAACAATTCATAAAGTCAAAAGAAAATGCTTATCTTTGGCAAAGAAATTGAATCGCTAATCGTATGGGAAATTTGAAACATCAAATAAACACGAAGTTGAGAAAGAAAAACTCAGGAAGTGCATGAGAAAACAAGATGGTGAAAGCACATTGAAGCTTTCAAAATAACTTGAATACATCACAAATGACTGGACGTTCCCTTGGAGATCTCTCTCTATCGAGTGCAGCCTGTGGCTGCTGGTTGCATCATTGGTTGGGACGCAGCTATGCCGCTGATGCAGTGTCCCCCTTACCAGTACACTGGTACTCATTTTGCCGACCTCGGAAGGATGACAGGCTGAGTCAACCTCCTGGTGTATATTAATTCAGTGGCCAACGGGGCTTGAACTCAGGACCCTGGGATCCCAAGCCGCCACCCTAACCACTAAGCCAACACCAGGCTTTCCCCCGGAGATGATGAACCTTGAATGGAATGCGTCATGTGCAAATTACGAAGTATACTATGTAAAATGCCACCACGTGTCCATTGTACTTGAGCCATGTACCGTTTTTATTTAATGTAAATAAATTATTCCCGTTAAAACTGAACGGAATAATAAAAAAATTATACTACAGAAATGTAAAAATTCGACTTGAGGGACACATGAAAGGGCATGCAAATAGAAATTGAAATAAAACAGTTATTGCACATCAAAAAAAAATAAAAATCAGCCGGGTCCATTGGATCCTGCCGACGCCTGCTTGGGTAAGAGTTCCTGCTGTTGTAAAATAAAAATGGTACCGTTGGAAAGCTAATGATCGATTTACAAGTAATTGTACTTCTTCGTTAGAAAGCCAACAATCAATTTCTTTGAAACAAAAGTTCGTGTCTGTTTAATCTCAAGGATTCATGTTTTGAAAGCCAGTTTTTAAAAGACTGAAGAAGAAGAAGAGGGAATGAAAGCTCAATGTTTCGGTTCTAATGGTAACATTTATTATTCTACGAGAGCAGGAATCCTTCAGGACATTGAAGGAGCACACAAACAACAACCACGTCTTCGACAGCAGCAACAACAACCGCGTGCTTATAAAAATCCTTTTTTTCACGGTTCACTTCATTTTACACCCTCATTGAGATTCACGGATAGACATATCTGTGAAGTACAATATGCTGTGTTTTTATTAAAGCCGTCAGCAAAGCAACACGGCAGTATATTTACATGAACACAAATACACACGGGTTTACCACTCTTTTTCATACAATATTCAATGTGTACTTTATAGACAATTGCTGAAAGTATTCTGGGTGAGTGGTGATGCATGCTGGGATACGTGTCGATGTGATTCAGCTACAAAGGATCTTCACTCGACGGCATGTAAGGAGCAAAGTCAAATTAAAACTTCCATCTTAACAATGGGGTACATTGAAGGACAAAATATTTGTAACCAAGGACAGATGAGTGATTTGATTTTAGGTTGCATAAATTGAAAAGATGATAAATACAATTCCTACTCACCATTTATTAGGTGGATTGAAGAACAGTTGGAGTAAACGTTCACAAGTGAAAATTCGGCTTCAATTTCCCTCTCCACTTGGGAATCACCATAGGCCGAGCAGTATTGAGAAGTCAAAATAACTCGCAAAAAACAATCCGGCCATCAAAAAAATCCGATATCAAAAAACAAAATCCGATGAAAAAATTCCGAACATAAAAAATCTACACACAAAATCCATAAAAAAACCACTATAAAAAAAAATCCGATAAAAACATCTGATAAAAAAATCTGATTAAAAAAAATCCAATTAAAAAAAAAATCTGATGAAAATTCCGACAAAAAATCTAAGACAAAAATCCGATAAAAAAACACTAATAAAAAAATCTGATAAAAGAATCCGATAAAAAAATCTAATTAAAAAAAAATTCCGATGAAAAAATTCCGACATAAAAAATCCACTATAACAAAATCTGGAAAACATCCGAATATAAAACATCCGATATTAAAAAAAGAATTTTTAAAAATCTAATTTTAAAAAAATGATAAAAAAATCCGATATAAAAAAAGATTTTCAAAAATGTATAATTAAAGAAAATGATTAACATCTGATATAAAAAAGATTTTAAAAAAAGATTAAAAATCAAATATAAAAAAAGATTAAAAATCTTAATTAAAAAAAAATATAAAAACATCTAGATATATAAAAAAAGATTTTAAAAATCCGATATGAAAACATCGATATAAAAAATCGGTATAAAAAAAACATCCGAATGAAACAAAAATTCGACAATAAATCCGATAAAAATACCACTATGAAAAAATGATAAAAATTAATTAAAAAAAACATCGTTATAAAAAAAAAATCTGATATAAAACAATTGATATTTAAAAAACTGAGGTCTTCAGAGACAAAATCCTCAGGAAGGAATAACAAGAACATTCTTTGTGAGCGCAGTATGGTGAAAATATTCAGTGATGAATTAGAATCCACAACCAGGTCACGGAGAGACGTCCTGGGCAAAACTCCAATTCGGCAGGAACTACAATTGAGTTCCGCACAAGACCATAAGTCCTTCAGTCCTCTTCGCACCATCCTTTCCATTCCAAGTGACGTCATTCTCACTCGATGAAGATCGGCCGAGAAACAAAAGAAATCTCATTTTCTCCTTCTGAAAAGAGAGTCCTTATATGAAGAGTAGGGACAACTTGCAATTTGACGCCATTTTGTTTCCATCGAACGCGGTGCTCCGAACCTCATTGTGCGTGAAGCGTAATGTGTCCGTTTTCTAATCGAGCTGTGTTTCGCTGAGCCCAAAAGGGAGATTATATTACTTTATGCTTATTTTTGCTCTTCCATCTTGTCAGAATAAGTATCCAATCAGACAGGATTGATTTAACCTTAAAACATATCATAGAAACGGCAGCAAAATGAAGTGTAATGTACGAGTAAAGGTTCCCACTGATGAGTGGCTAATGTGATGTGTCCAGAGTGAGTAGGAGAAACACATACAGGTAGTGAATGAATAGAGAAATTTGAAAGAAGCAGAAGAAGTGAAAGAGAAATGGAGGCACACCGTCCATGCTGGATGTGTGCGCCTTCAAGAGAGTGGAGCATTAGAAAAGAAAATAATTGTGAACGAAAAAGAGAGAAAGAGTTTGGGAATATTGGATTAATTGATTGATTTGTGCTCTGCCTCAAGGCAGGTCCTTGGCTACTTGGCAAGAGTGATGCCGGGTGGTTTTGTGCATTGCTGTCCCAGCAGTGTGTCAGACAGGAGTTTGTAATTTGTAAGGGTGCTGGTGATTAGCTCGCCTACTCTGATGAAGGACACGTAGGATCGTTAGCAGTCCACTGAATAAATACATACACTAATGTCGAATAATAAACATAAGCATCCAAAATGGAAAACCCATACAAGCACGCACACACAACACACACACACACTACACACACACACACACAGCACAACACACACACAACACACACACACACATTTCCAAACACACAACACACAACACACACACAACACAACACACAACACGCCGTGGTTTTTACCTAAAAGCAAAACTTTCCCCAGGATGTTCTTGATAACGTAATAAATCATCTATCCATGTTTTTTATATGATTTTAACGCCTGTTTATGAGTTATGCATTACTGGCCACAACTATATAATTACACCACTAACAAATGCGACTTACAAACTTACCTGGAACAGAAACCACTCCAATGTCAGTTTCCATCTCAGATTAACTTAATATTCCCACAATTTCCTTGTTTAGGAATCTGCAGGGAATCCATACTGTACACACACTCTGAATCCCTTTTCCAACCCATTGGTGCACCCAAAGGCACAGCATCCCGCCATTTTGTAAGAATATAACCACATGATGATTCTCGAGCAGTATACACCGTTGTCCGATGTACAAACAAAAGCGAGAATTGCTTTGCAGTACATGTCCCCTACCGATGTGATATTTTCTTAGTTTAAAAAGGCCATAACCCTGTGAAAAATTGACGAAACTCCCTGAAACTCCAACTTGTTCTGTAACTTAAGAGAGGATCACTTGATATACGGATTCCAACATGATGAAGGTTAAACTCTTATTGACCCCAAAGGTGTCTCCTCCCTTGTCTCTCCAAATGCCCCTTGTGTTTGCCAGGGAGCACAACAATGGCAACCTGATGTGGAGTACCTCCAACAGCACAACAGGCGGTGATGTATCCAAACGAAAGAAACCTCCAAGTGGGTCGCACCCCTTTTGCATGGTGAGATTACATCTGGCTGGTGTTTGTTATTCATGGTGAGATTACATCTGGTGTGGTTTGTTATTCATGGGAAGATTACATTCTGGTGGTGTTTGTTATTCCATGGTGAGATTACATCTGGTGGTGTTTGTTATTCATGGTGAGATTACATCTGGTGGTGTTCTGTTATTCATGGTGAGCTTATATCTGGTGGTTGTTTGTTATTCATGTGAGATTACATCTGGTGTGATTGTTATTCATGGTGAGATTACATCTGGTGGTGTTTGTTATTGCATGGTGGAGATTAACATCTGGTGGTGTTTGTTACAAGAAACGGATTTTTACAACCGTCTGCTTCATGAATCTTTTCATGAAATCCAAGGATCTCTCGTGGAACGAGAACGCGCATCGGTAGATGCTGCACACTCTCCGCCCGGCTGAAACAGTTCACAATTTTTGTGTGCCACTGACGAGTCCGAATCTTAATCCGGAAACTTGACGAAAACCGAATCGGCTGTTCTCGTCGCCTAAACCGATTAATCCAACAGTTTTGTCATAACTCGTCTACAACTTTTTTGAGACGTCGTGCTGCACGTCGTCGACGACGGAGAGACCACGACCCCGTCTGCGATGGCAAAAGTGACAGAATACCACAGACCCTCTGCTTGAATGGAAGGACATACTTGATGTTCTTGAAGCCTTGGTTTTCCAACTGGGATATAAAGATTCCCGTCGATGGTGAAGAATCACTTTTTAAAGAAAAAAAAAAAGGGTCTCGGATCCGGATCTTTAACCGAAATCGATCATTCTTCAACGTCGCACGCTGATCGTGTCCGCCACGTTTCGTCCGAATCCGTGCACAACTTTTTGAGACGTCGTGTTCACGTGCAACCTCTGTCCTGTTGTGCACGTGGGTTTGATACATCCTTTGGTGGTTCCCTCGTGGCAGCCCTAAATACGACAATGAAAGATGCTGTTCTGAAGAAGGTTGGCAGCAACCAAGTCCGCCAAAATGAAAATAAAACGTTGGAAAGCCTGTCCCATTTAATTTTTTTAACTTACTCCATAGCCGTGATGAGATTGGTGTTCGTTAAAAAAAAAAATTTCCGGAATACTGAAGTGTTTTGCCGCCTTTCGTTCCCTCCTCCTAACTCCCCAAGCTTCTTCTCCTTCTTCCTCCTCCCTCCCATGTCACCATCTTCTTGTTATCTTGTTTCTTTCATCGCTGTAATCTTGGCATATGTAAATGTGAAGCTTTGCCCTCGCACAGCGCTGTTATATGCTCATTGTATTAAGTTTATCAAATCTTTCTTTATATTTCCATCAAATTATTTTTGAACTCGGATGTAATGGTTTTTATATTTTTCTGCCGTAATTGCTCAGACAAGGATGAAATTCAAGAACGGCGTGTCCTCGACCATCGCCCTCAACTTTGGACCCAGCACCCGGCGGCCCACGGTGTGCTGCGCCTCGTCATGGAGCTTAGTGAGAGAGTGTGGCGGAGGTGTGAACCCACAACATCGGCTTTGCTGCATCGTGGGACGCGAAAAACTCAATCGGTTACAAGACTTACTTGCAGGTATTACTTCTTTACTTTGTTTTGTAATCCGTAACGAGCAGCTGCAGCCTCCGTATAGACAGGCGATAGGTAGAAGGTAATACACTGACAGTGTAATGACCCGTGGATGTGAGGAGGAGACGAGTGAAACTGGAGTTTTTTAATTTTATTTTTTATTCTGTATCCTGAGTCGAGGCTCGGGGAAGAGCGAGAACACCGATGGATCAGGGCACAGACAGACAAAAAGGAGCAGCAGGAGGGAGGGGGGGGCACTAACAGCAGGGCCGAGGCCCAAAATTGAGGGAGTGGACAACAAGGGATGGGGTAAGAAATGGGGCTATGAGGATACAGAGAGTGGATAGATTTGATATAGAAGCAAACTCTCAGGAGGCAGAAATTGGAAAAACAAATTGGGTGGTGGGGGTGTTTTAACGAGGGTGGAAAAGATCATGGTTTGAATGGGGGATTGTTGAGTATTGGTGGTGAAAGAATGACATTGAAGAGAAATGTGGAAGTTAATTCCACAGGCAGAAAAAAAATGAGGAACGAAGGAGTAAATGCGAGCAGTGATTCTGGATTTTTGGAGTTTTCACGAGAAGGGGACCTTGGGGGGTGGGGGGGGGGGGGGGTGGAAAAGTAGCGGAAAGAGCAGAGGGTGCAAGACCAGAATAGGACCACCGACCTGTCTGCGTGGCAAGTGACAGAACCACAGGCTCAGCTTCATGCAGGACTTTCTGACGTTCTTGAAAGCTTGGTTTCCACTGCATAAAGACGAGCAAGGTGTGAGGCAGGAGCGGCAGCCCAGAGGTGAGATCATTACTCCATGAAGCTGCGGATAGAAACCCTTCTTCCTTCCTTCCATACAAGTACTGCTTTAATCAAGATGAAGATTACCCTTGTAGGTGGAACATTGGATTCAGGTGTGCCAAGGAAATGGATTTGCATGACTGAGGATGCCCAGTCGATGACTGGGCCCTTGGAAACGCAAACTTTTGAAATGTGGGTTTTTGCCCAAGAAAGATCGTGATGAATGTGAGCCAAGAGTTTGAATGACTGAGTTTCTTCGAGAGCTGTTGTGTGGGAAAGTAGATTCAGGGTGGGGGGAGGGGGTGGTGTTGGCCAGAATGATCCTTTCCGGAGAGAGGTAGTTTGAGAGTGTGAGTGAGAATGGTGAGATTTTGGTCCAGTATTGAAAGACATATTCCAGGTTTGACAAACCTTATGATTTGTCAAAAGGCCTGAAAGAGAGGGAAGAGGCTGCAACCTGCCTGTCTAAAGGATGAGCGATGTTCAATAGTAGGGCATGGAGTCCGTCAGCAAAATGGATAAGAGGAATTTTCCAAGAGAGTCAGAGAGATTATTGATGAATCAGGAATGGGACCGGCTTTCGAGAAACATGCCTTGAGGGCGCTTTGGGTTCTGAATTCGTCCGATCGCACATGTGGCAAGGGAGGAGCGGATAATTATTTTTACTCTGTTTGCCTGTCTGGCGGTGAAACAAAATTTGAAATCATTCCAAACAAGGACGGGAAACTTACTGTTTTAAATGATGTGATAAAGGACCAAACAAAGGCACGAATAACTAAATGGAACGTGGTTTTAAAAAAGGTGGTGTAAAAGATAACTGCATCAACGGACGGTAAACTTGCCGTAAAAATTTTTTTTCCTACGGCCTTTTTAAATCTTTTTAAATTTTGATTGAATTATTACTTGAACAATTGGAGAACACAAAATCACCTTTTTAAGCAATTTCAAAACCTTCCATTTAGCAGTACTTGGACAAAATATTTACACATCTTACATCATCACGACCAATCAAATTTGCCAGCTCATGGACCCTGCCCATGTCCTTGTTTCTTAAGACAGTACGGTGTAATGTGTTCCATGGACTCTCCAGTTTAATGATGGCAGTAGAGAAGTTGTGTATGGTGGTACGGGTGCAAGAGGTTGGGACACAGGGATTTTTGGAAGCAACACAGAATTGAGGCATTGCGGCCTTCTCAAACGGAGCGGTTCAAGTCGGTTGTGGGGGTCATTTGAAGAGAGGGAAGGGATGGAAGGTGAGCATACACCAGAAGACAGACTTAACAAGAACGGGCACTCGGTGGAGTGGCAAATACGCTCTGGCCACCGTAATGCCTGATCCAGTAGAACATGTCTGGCCCCAAGAGTTCCATGTGCCACCCGGTTTTAGGGAAGGGCGATAAGTTTTAAAAGTTTCAATCTGAAGATTTGGACAGCTGTATTTTCTGGCTCCCTGAGAGTGGACACACACTTGTTGTGAGCTTTGTGGAAATGACCTGAGGATGAGGTTTGCCTTTGGTCGAGTTTTGCTTTCCAGGAAAGAGAATGCATGTTTTTCAAAGGCAAATGCATCACAAAATTGATTTGGTGTGCCTTGGGTGGGAGGATGGTTGAGGTAACATGAAAAGACAAGCTGGGATGTGTGCATACGGGAGGCAGGTTTCTGTGGAAGAATTCCCGGTGAGTAACATCAAAGGGGGCAGTAGATATAGGAGAGCAGTCGCGCGAAGTGTGATGGCTGCTTGTAGTTACTGGCCAGTTTGCATGCGTGAACTGCCAGACTCTCTGGTGCTGAGGCTGTTCTCTGAGAATGGCCAGAAGAGATGTTGACCTTCACGAAGCACATGATGAGATGAAACCAATTTGGGGGGAAAAAAAAATTTTCCACAAGGGGAAAAGAAAGCAAAAGGAAAAGAAAAAAACCCCCATTGGGGGCATGGAAGTTGTCATGGTCAATCCAAAAGGGAGATTTGCCATTGATACGAAATCTGGGTGAAAAGTTCGACAGAATCGAGTCAGTCCCATGTTCATCACCAAGTTTCTTTTTTGCTAAAGTGCCATGACTGGTGAGAGAGAGGTCCAACACCGAGCCAGTTGCATGGTGACAATTGAAATCACCAACAAATGAGAGATAGAGATAGAGGAGTTGATGGAGGAGTCAATGTTTGGGACGGTCCAACATGGACAAACATGAGGTAGGAACAGAAGGGAAGTCGTTTCTACATGAAACAGACTTCATGGTGGGATGGGAAAATGTTTTTTGTTGAAGGTAAATAGAGGAAAATGGATTGTCGGTACAAGTGGAAGGTTTTGGATGAACTAAGTGGTTTTGAGTGAAAAGGGTTTGGGAAATAACCCTTTTGAAAAGAAGAGGAAGAGGAAAGATTTTGATGAAAGAGGAATAAATAATTGGTTGTTTCTAACGTAGTAGTAAGGAGAGTGGGGCATTTTAAAATAATTTTGAAGCGTTTAAGAGATTTTAAAGGAAGAAACGTTTTATTCAGTGAGGATTCAGTTTGGGGATATTGAAAAGAAGGGATAGGGAATGTAGCGAGTACTATGCACGCAGATCGAGTTCGGATTTTTATTTTTTTTCCGGAGTGAGTCGGGAAAAGGAAGTAAGCTGAGCTTGGTGTTTGGGCTTGACTGTTTAAGGTAGCTCGCTTAAAAGATTCAGTTCTTGAGATTTAAGGCCCCTGTCATGTTTAAGCCCTTGAGTTTATAGCCCCAATTCCTTTGAAATACACCAAGGTGGGTTGATTCAGCCCGTCATCCTTCCAAGGCGCAAAATGAGTACAGCTTACTGGGAACCGGGCACTGCATCAGCAGCACAACCTCGCTTCCAGAAAAATCGATGCAACCAGCAGCCACAGGCTGAATATGCAACAACACATACAACGATTAAGCGCTGAGGGATCAAGAAGTATAACGAATACTGGGATAAAGTGGTGAAAACGAAGCAAGTGTTGTCAAAAAACAGAACAGAAGCAACAAAACTGACGAGCTCAGCCATACCCCCGAGAAGGTCGGACCTTTAACCAGGAACAGATTCGGACAATTTTGACACAAGGTATAGTTTTGGCACAGAAAAATTTAAGACAAAATAAAAAAGATTAGAAAGAAAAATTAAAAAATAATAGAAAAAAAAAAAACTTATAAAAGAATAAAGAAGACAAATAGTAAAGAAAATAAAAAAACACAACAGCAACACGAATGAAACTAAACATCAAACACAAAATGTATACCTCGTCCGGAAACTTACCTTCGTTGACTGAGGGAAGAACTCAACAAAGCAGCGAACACGTGTGGAAACAAACCGAAGCGGAAACCAAACTCCTTCATTGAGTTGAATTGAGAAGATGGCCAGGAGACAGCAATCTGCATTCGATTTAGAGAGTTATTGACTTTGAGAAAACATCACCATGGAGGGATAGTCTTAAGATGATGGTGCATTTGTGTTTATTGGTCATGTCTTGTCCAACGTGTTTCTCACCTATCGCAGGCAGATTTGTGGTCAGACTCGTTTTCTATCCTTCAACTCCTCCCTTCGTCCCCGACCCAGGTTTCACATCTCTTTCTTCGAGAATCGGCTCGAAATCTCTCTCTCTGCCTCTCTGCCTCTCTCTCTCCTTATCTCTCTCTCCTCTCTAATCCCTCGCTCTCCCGCCCTCTCTTCTCTCTCTCTCTCTCTCTCTCTCTCCTTTTCTCAATATATTTTGCTCCTTCATAACTCAAAAACTTAGGGAGAAAGTCTGAAGAGAAGCATTAACAAAGAGAGAACCACTCACCGGCCTGCTGTGATGAGAGCAGCAGTAGTCCCATCTGCACTACCATGTGAAAATTACACCCCCACCCCCTTCCTCTGCAGGCTTTACCGTACTTTCGACCGCCTTGATTACCGTCTGCGATGATGTGCAAGTGAACAATGCTACTTCTCTCGCTTGTGGAACGCTTGTTGAATCATCACAGCACCATCTACGTGCCCAGTGGATTCCGAGGTACAATGACGAGGTTGTTTTTTGTATGAAATGGTTTTGAGTTTGTAAAGAGAGGACTTTGTGATATTGCTATTGTTTTCTTTTTTAGACCTTTCCCCCGTGCAACAGGAACGAGGTTTTGGCAATCGCTTCTGTTTCGTGTGTAATTCTCTTATGTCTGTCCCGGCGTAAACTTTTATTCATAATTTTTTTTACCATTTGAGCTTTTGTCATGACATTTTCACAGAAAGCTTTATTATTAGAATATGGAGAAGACAAATTAATAATGCAATAGGTCAAAAGGTCAGCATCAGATTAAATCGTCGATTTTTTCATCTCAATTGGAGCCTGAAATTTTAAGAATTTGCATATTGTGTGCCAACATCAAAAGCTAGAAGCCGATTGTTTATTTATTTTTTATGTTTTTTTTTTAGATCAAAAGGTCAAAAGGTCAAGGTTGTATAAAAGTCATTTTTCATTTAGCTGTTTCGTCAGTTTGTTTTGGGTAACAAAGCGGACGTGGAGGGCTTTTTGCATTTTGGGATACTCCTCCTGTTTTTTTTATTCAAACTTTCAGCCACTTGTTTAATTATCCATTGAATGTGGTTCATAAAGTTGTACGAACAACATACAATCGTCTTAAACACCACAATAATGTTATTGGGATAACAGTGTCCTCATCATCGTAAGAGACCGGTATATTTATTGTGTCATCTGCTTCAAGCTGGATGACTTTACAAGAATGTTGTAATCTTGCGATAATGTTCTTTACATGTGGGATCTCATTAAAGGCCCCTTGAACCCCCAAACTCCCCAGTGTTGTTTGCAGAGCTAACTCCGGTTGCTGAATCACGTCATGGCTTTAACCACCATGCGCTCGATGTCGAGCAATGACCCCTTTCTTCTGGATGTTTGAGGAGAGGGAGAAAGTGAGTAACCTATTATCCACAGTAAGGTTGGTTGTCAAGATTTGCCATGATGCAACGATGGTGGAAGTGGATGGTAAGTGGAGTTGTCTGGTGGTGGAAGTTGTCAGGGTGGTTGTATTGGGCTTGTGAATTGGAAAGCCGATGCAAAGATTCCCCTGATCCGTGAAGGTCATTATGACCACCCTGGTTCGGTAAATCGACAACTTTGAATCAGTGGAATGGTAATTCTGGTGTCATCTCGTTTCTGGAAAGCTTGTAATCCAAATCCTGACCATAATGTTGCCTTCAGGATTTTGGAACCTACAACATCTTGACGTGCTAGTCTCACGGCTTGCCACCAGGCCCCTTTGTCCACATTCTCCCAAGTGCCTTGGAACTTCGTTTATCAAATTTATTCTCGAATGGGTTCCGTTGTACATTTTTGATGCTAATGGAAGTTAACAATTTGTTTTATGTTGGCACGAGATTAACAAGAGTGTAATCGAATTTGCTCACACTTTGCTCCGTTGAATTCCGTTAAATCTCAGATGATGGAATTCTATGAGCGGGTGTCGGGAGCCCGGATGCACGCTCTTACGTCAGGCCAGGGGGCGTCCATCAGGCAACGCTTTATTTTCCTTCACTCCGCATGCGCTTGGAACGTGTGGCTGCGGAGTATGTTGTCAGCTGCTAATATATATAATATTTGTACCCAAGGTTGCAGAACATCAACTCGTGTGTTGTCAGAGGGTAGTACGTCTTGAACGTGTTGTCAATTTGTCGGTGAAACCGACCACCCTTTGGACGACTGAGTCGAGTTCCCTTTGGTCGCAAATAGCAAACATAGATTGTGGTTTAATAGTTGATCCGGTGTTGATTGTTCTGGGATGCTCGTTAAAACCACCTCGGATCTGTTTGCGTTCTTGTGTTTTGCGGCAGGACATGCCAGCTGGGGCTCATGGATGACATTTAGAATTTGTGAAGAATTTTTTCTCTCAGGATCACGAGTTGGGAGGAGGTGAGAAAATTATGGGCAGGCTTGCGATACAACGTGACTGGGCCCTTTCTCGTCGAGGTCTTTGCACACTGCTTATTGCTCAGGTGCATGACGCGGTGTAAACAGGTTATTCTTCTTCGTTCGTATCCAGCACAAGGCTTGTGGGGTAGCATCATTGGGCTAGGGCCTGGCTGTGCCACTGAGCAATGCCCTCTGCTTGGTTAGGCAGGAATCAGTCATTTTGTTCATGATGCTCGCGATAGCTTTGCCTACGTCATCGTCAGGACACCGTGGGGTCTTTAACATTAACCAATGAATGCCGGTAAATGGGACTTGCATTTGACGTCCCAACCGAAGGACGGCAGCGTACATTGATTGAATCGCCTTAGCTGTGAAAATATTGGAATGACAGTTTATAGGCTTGGTCAGGTTCAAACCCAAGGCTTAGACAGCTTGGAGGTGAGGTGTGTGTACTCTAGCTAGGCAATCCTGTCAGCCCACAACAGGATACTTACTTGCTTTCTTTTGTAAATATCTGCTTCTTTCCATGCATGTTGTGCTGCCCTTTGCCACGACCTGGGTATTGGGTAGTTAAAAGCGAAAGTGATGGAATGGATCCAACCAATTTTACATTGGAGGTTTTATTAGATGCAGCGTCGGCATCCCGATTCATTTAGGCGTGGCCTATGGTATTGTGGGAAATTAAAAATTTTGAAACGTTTGTATTATTTATTTTAAAGTGTTGTTTCCTTTCAAAGATGCTCACCAACAATCGTATCTGGGAAGGGCCGTACGGTGAATATCGGTTGTAGTTCAGCAGCGGATGCAACTCAACTAGTTCAGGTGAAGAGAGGACGGTGGAGAAAGCAGGTAGAGACGAGGTTACAGCAGTTGATCCGGCGGAGAGGGTGGCAGGTGCTACGAGTTGGGCCTGAACTTAATCATGGACTCAATAAATTGGAGTATCGCATCAATATAGGGATTGCTTTTTTAAGAAGGTTGTTCGCAGGTGCAAAGGAAGTGGATGGCGAAGGGGGCGTTCATTTTATTAGTACGCATGGAGGGCGTGTGTGTGTGTGTGTGTGTTGTGTGTGTGAGTGACAGACAGATCAAGGCTCTTCCACCACATTTCAATGCATCATAAATAATGCCCCTTAGGAACAGGTGAGTTTTGTAAGTTTGGGTATAAAGTTGAGGGGAGTTCTTGGTGGAGATGGATGATGAGTTGGATCATATCTCCATTTGATGTTTTACAGTGGTCATTGTTCAAATAACCCCCATTTTGCAGATCAGTGGTTTGCGGAGATCGAGTGGAATAAATATCGTAAAACGAAATTAAAAAGATATCACGATTCACGACGCGACTTCTAAAAACGTTTTCCAACCGTTTTGTTCATTGTCCTTGCCGATATATTTCTGCTGGCTTGTTCTTGTCCAGTGTGTGATGCTCAGGGGTTTCGGGGATCAAGTGGGACCTGCGAAAACCCAACCGTATGAGGTGTATGATCAGGTCGATTTTGATGTACCCATTGGCTCAAATGGGAACTGCTACGACAGGTTGGGTCTTTGTCCGAGGAGAGCAATTATGCTCTCTGTCCTCAGTGATGCAGCCGCTGTGTCCTTTCAAACCGTAATTGGATGTTTGTTTTTCTTGCTTTTGGATTGGCAAGAAGGTATTATGGGAAACCTAACCTCCACCCTGACGACAATGTCCGCAACTTCCCCGTGGTGCCCTGTTCCGTAGGTACCCTGAATCCGAGTGGAGGAGATGCGTCAAGCTTTACGCATCATCAACCAATGCCTGAAACCGCATGCCTGAGGGTGAATTCAAGGTCGACGATGCAAAATCTTCGCCTTCCCAAGGTTCCGAGATGAAGGTCGGACATCTGAAAAGATTTATTTGCTGTTTCCAAATGCACAATATTTATCAGTTTTGTCAATTTGTGATGAAAAAGTTTTCGTTTCCTTTGCTTTTTTTTGTTTTGTGTGTTTACTTTTGCATCATTCACCGAATCCCCCCCCCCAGTCTTCCAATGGAATTCTAATCCATTCACTCAAAACTCTACACTGAAGTTACCAGGTTCCTCCTGGTGTACCTACACAGCCATCGAAGCCCAAAGGTTTGACTAATTTGTACTGAGCTGGGGTAGGGAGGTGAAGGGTAGTGTTCTGCGGAGTGGTGGGTAGACATTGGGAGCCTCTATGTTGCTGAGTGCATTTCAATTCCGGGTCCGTGTAGTTTGGGCTCCAACGTCAACTTTTTTTTTTTCCTGCAGGGCGATGTTTGGGTGCGTATATTCTCGTCTCGGACGGTAAACAAGCCGACCGTACCGCTTGCCAAGATGCAAAGCTCCTGGCTTTGCTCATCTGGTGAGACATCGAAAGGGTAAGTTTGGGATCGAGTTGAGGAGACCCATGTTTGTGGCATTGACTACAAATATATTCATAACCAAAACATGGTTGAGTTTTCTTGGCAGTTGGGTGGACAACTGGACAGTCCTTCGGTTTGGGAGACCACATGATAGTGGATCGGCCGGTTTCACGGCAAACGAGAGATCTGCTGTTCTGTTGCTTCTTGAAAATGCTGCTTGCTTTTTCAGGAAGGAGGTACACAGTTTGTAAAGACAGGCTGCATTTTAAATGGAAATGGCAGTTTTCAGGGTTGGGGTTCTTGAAAGGAAACCACGGCAGAGGTTTTGCTCGTCACTCAGCTCTAGGGATGTTGTGGAAACACCAACCGTTTACCTCCTCCTGATGTGTGAACAATGACCAATTGATTCAATTTTGGTGAAGATCCGGGAACCAGATCCGAGACATCTTTTTCAGTGATTCTTCACCATCTGAGAGATTGCGCGCACAAACGATTATTTCAAAAAAAGTTATGGACGGATTCGGATGTAACTTGGTGGATGAGTTGGGTAAGGTGACAAAGAACAAGCCGATTAGATTTTGGTTCAGGTACGGATGCAGATCCGGCCTATCAGTGTTCAGCCTGGTGGAGGTGTGTGCTCTCGCAAGTGATGTTTCTTGTTTTAGATTCTGCATTTGACTATTTTCCTCAAAATATCATGCTTCTAGATTCTCAATGAATGGACTGTGATTGAGGAGCAATTCGGTTTTTGTATATTGAATGCTGATGTGTTGAACACGCAAGAGAATCGGACAGAATTCGCACGACGTATCGACACCTTGGACAGTGTGTGGACATCTTTCCCCGCTTTGGTACCGATTTCATTTCCTCCTCTGCACCAGGCTGGTCTGGACAAGCTGTCAAAGGACACATGCTGGCCGATGGTCGTCGCCAATTACGTGAGTGGAAGCTTTTACATTAGCACGTACATCTCCAACGGTGCTCTCTCGACGCGGTGCCGTCCAATGGTTTTGGATTTTTAAAAACCATTATAATGAACGAGATTGATGCAATCGATGCACGTGCTGCAAAAAACATCCTTAGATATGATGCAACATTCAAGGTATCAAATAAAACTCGTCGTTAAAGGGGCATACAATGTTGTGGTTAAAATGTAAGAACTTTATCGGACCGGGCTGAAGGCCGCTTGGTGGTGGATGTTTAAAACGGGTCACAAGTGGCGGCACTGTGTGAAAGTTGGTCCTGTGCAATGGACTTCTCACAATCCCGTTTACAATACGAATTCGCCTCCTCCTTTTCAGGCAGGCCAATAAAGTTACGTCAAGTTTGCAGATGTGACTACTCTTCATGAGCCTTAGAACCTGAAAAGTCCCTGCTTGTACTCATGTGCTATTTGATGTCAACACTATGTAGTTTTTTTTTTTTTGAGACGATTCTTCGGTAAAGGAAGGGTCGTTGAGGAATGTCCTTCGGCATAAATAATGAACCTCCAATTGATTTTGAGATGTGAATCGATCTGTTTTCTGATATTTATTCAGGACTGATGCTTATCTTACAATTCCACTTGTTGTGTTGCGGAACTCAGGACATTGTGTTTTGGTGAGGTGGATCGATAAAACTTGGGTTCTTTTCTCTTTTTTTTTTTTTTTTTCTTCTTCAACTTCTCTTCCTCTGTTCTGTACCTCCATTCTTTCAGGTTCTGGCTGCTTTGTGTGACTTGTGTAACAAACTTTCCCTTCCCAGCCACTCCTCATTGTACACCGTATTACCGATTGTAAATTGTTCTATTACTGTCATTCATCAGGATGAAGAACTAAAATGTGGAGTTTGAACGCTGTTTTGACTCAAGCAACTTGTGATTGCACGATTTTTGTACAACGCTTCGTGGAAGAGCTGTAAATGAGCAAAGCCATCAGGTCGACAAACTGGGGGAGTGGGGGAGATGTGTGTGTGTGTTGTGGGGGAGATGGACATAACGCAAAGGATGAATAACACAAACATTGGTGCCCGGAGAGGAAAGATTCATGGGAATAATGAGCGTGTGTAGGAGATAGTGTGGACGTGCATTGAGGTAAATGATGGGCGGAACATTTGAAAGAAATGAAAGGGAGGAGGATAACGACGATGTAGAGTATTCTGCAATTGGCAGCAACACCACCAAAAACCAACGGAAGCTCGACACAAAGACCTGGACAAAAGCAAGTCCATCGTACTAACAACCTCCACCTCACCCATTATAGCCACAGATCCTGTAGCAAGAGGGCAGTTTTGTGGAGGAAGGAGGCAAATTAATGAATAAAAGTTGTGCCGATGGAGAAGAATAAAGTAAAGAAAAAAACCCTCCCCTTGGCAGAAAAATAGTCCCACCCTTCTGCGTTCAGGCTGGGGATGACTCGCGCGTCATATGGTCAAGTTTTGGAGAACTCAATCTCCTTCATGACAACCGGTCATGCAAGACACAACTGGCACGGCTGGGATGGGATCAGCTCAGCTCTGTGCAACCTCAACACTCTCCAGACCCTCTCCATTCAATTTGCAAATCTGTCCACTACTTTAACTTCATTGTGTGCCCGCGATACCCCCTTTTGGCTTTTCAAGGGTGGACCGAAGCATAGCTCTCGCAGCTGAATGTCCTACGGGGCTTTGTACCCCCTCCACTTCCTTGGGGGTCACTAATTTCCCCCTGGGTGACAACGGCTATCGCCAATTTGTAATCTATTTCTAAATGAAGAACGTCCGTTGTCCGTGTGCCGCACTTACTTTTTATACCCAAGGGTTCATGGATAAAATCTCGATGACTGAATAAGATGGGTCCAATGGACCCAGGAAGTAAGTTAATTGTAGAATATGTCATTTATATTTTTTATGTTATGGTTATGCTTTTATTACAATGGATATTTGCAAAAATAAATAAATAATTTTGATCATGTTATTTGAAGAAAACCCCCAAAAGTGGTTTAATTTATATATTTTTCTAATTTCAGAGTTGTTGACTCGTTTGGAGTATTTGCTTAGAGAATGTGGAATTTCACTGATACACACACACATATATTATAATACATACACACTTTCCATCAATAGACCAGATTGAAAACGAGTAAATACTGGGGAAAAATATAAGGATAAAGGATGCAGAAAAGGTTTGGTGACAATGCTCTTCAAAATGGAGAAGGCGCACCTCAACAGAATCACGTGATATTTCATTGGAAGAAAACAAATTCAATAAAGTCAAAAGAAATGTTATCCTTGGCAAAGAAATTGAATCGCTATCGTAATGTTGAAATTTGAAACATCATAAACACGAAGTTTGAGAAAGAAAACTCAGGAAGTGCAATGGAAAACAAGATGGTGAAAGCACATTGAAGCTTTCAAAATAACTTGAATACATCACAAATGACTTGGACGTTCCCTTGGGAGATCTTCTCTCTTCGAGTGCAGCCTGTGGCTGCGGTTGCAATCATTGGTTTGGGAACGCAGCTATGCGCTGATGCAGTGTCCCCTTACCCCCAGTACACTGGTACTTCATTTTGCCGACTCGGAAGGATGAACAAGGCTGAGTCAACCTCCTGGTGTATATTAATTCAGTGGCCAACGGGGCTTGAACTCAGGACCGCTGGGATCGCAAGCCGCCACCCTAACCACTAAGCCACACCAGCGCTTTCCCACCGGAGATGATGAACCTTTGAAATGGAAATGCGTCATGTGGCAAATTACGAAGTATAACTATGAAAATGCACCACGTGTCCCATTGTACTTGAGCCATGTACGCGTTTTAATTTAATGTAAATAATTATTCCCGTTAAAACTGACGGAAATAATAAAAAAATTATACTACAGAAATGTAAAAATTCGACTTGAGGGAACACATGGAAGGGCATGCAAATAGAAATTGAAATAAAAAGTTTATTGCACATCAAAAAAAAAAATAAAATCAGCCGGGTCCCATGGATCGCTGCCACGCCTGCTTGGGTAGAGTTCCTGCTGTTGTAAATAAAAAATGTACCGGTTGGAAAGCTAATGATCGATTTACAAGTAATTGTACTTCTTCGTTAGAAAGCCTAACAATCAACTTTCTTTGAAACAAAGTTCGTAGCTGTTTAATCTCGAAAGGATTCGAATGTTTTGAAAGCCAGTTTTTAAAGACTGAAGAAGAAGAAGAGGGAAGTGAAAGCTCATGTTCGGTTCTAATGGTAACATTTTATAATTCTACGGAGGCAGGAATCCTTCAATGGACATTGAAGGCACACAAACAACAACCACGGCTTCGACAGCAGCACAACAACCAGCGTGCTTATAAAAATCTTTTTTCACGTTCACTTCATTTTACACCCTCATTGAGATTCACTGGATAGACATCTGTGAAGTACAATATGCTGTGTTTTTATTAAAGCCGTCAGCAAAGCAACACCGGCAGTATATTTAAACATGAACCAAAAAAAATTAAACAAAAACACGGTTTTAAACCACTCTTTTTCATACATATCAATGTGTACTTTATAAGACAATTGCTGAAAGTATTCTGGGTGAGTGGTGCATGCATGCTGGGATACGTGTCGATGTGATTCAGCTACAAAGATCTTCACTCGACGGCATGTAAGTGAGCAAAGTCAAATTAAAACTTCCATCTTAACATGGGGTACCTTGAAGGACAAAATATTTGTAACCAAAGGACCGTAATGAGTGAATTTGATTTTTAGGTGCAAAAAATTGAAAAGATGATTAAATACAATTCCTACTCACACATTTTAATTAGGTGGATTGAAGAACAGTTGAGTAAACGTTCACAAGTGAAAATTCGGCTTCAAATTTCCCTCTCACTTTGGGAATCACATAGGCCGAGCATGTATTAGAAGCTCAAAATAACTCGCAAAAAATCGGACATCAAAAAAAGCCGATATCAAAAAACAAAAACCATAAAAAAATTCCGACATTAAAAAAATCTAACACAAAAATCCGATAAAAACCACTATAAAATCCGAATAAAAAAACCAACAAGAATTCTATAAAAAATCTGATTCAAAAAAAAATCCAATTAAAAAAAATAAATCTGATGAAATATCCGACAGACAAAAATCTAATGACAAAAATCCGATAAAAAAACCATTCATATGAAAAAATCTATAAAAAGATCCGATATAAAAAAAATCTAATTAAAAATAAAAAATTTTCCGAATGAAAAAAATTCCGAACATAAAAAATCCACTATAACAAAATCTGAAAAATCCGATATAAAAACATCCGATATATAAAAAAAGCATTTTAAAATATCAAATTTTAAAAAAATGATAAAAAAAAAATCCGATAAAAAAAGATTTCAAAAAATGTAATTAAAAGAATGATAACATCTATTATAATTTAAAAAATTTATAAAAAAAGACATAAAAATCAAATATTAAAAAAAGATTAAAAATCTAATTAAAAAAAAAATGATAAAAACATCTATATAAAAAAAGATTTTTAAAATCGATTATGAAAAACCATCGCCGATATAAAAAAATCGGTATTAAAAAAAACTACCGAATGTAAAAAAATTCCGAAATAAATTCCGAAATAAAAATCCAGTATAAAAAAACTGATTAAAAAAAAGCCTTAAATAAAAAAAACATCCGTTATAAAAAAAAAATCTGATATAAAACAATCTGATATTTTAAAAACTCTGAGGTCTCAGAGACAAAATCCTTCAGGAAATGTGATATAACAAGAACAGCTTCTGGCTCGGAGACGCAAGTATGGTGAAATATTCAATGATGAATTAGATCCACAACCAGGTCATGAAGAGACTCCTGGCCCAAAACTCCAATTCGGCAGGAACTACAATTGAGTTCCGCACAAGACCATAAGTTCCTTCAGTCCTCTTCGCACCATCCCTTTCCATTCCAAGTGACGTCATGATTCTCACTCGAATGAAGATCGGCCGGAGAAAACAAAAGAAATCTCATTTTTCTCCTTCTGAAAAGAGAGTCGCTTATGATGAGAGGTTGAGTAGGGTGGGACAACTGCAATTTGACCCAATTTTGTTTCCATCGAACGCGGTGCTCCAACCTCATTGTGCCGTGAAGACGTAATGTGTCCGTTTTCTATCAGCTGTGTTTCGCTGAGCCCAAAAAGGTGAGATTATAACTTTTAAGTGCTTATTTTTTGCTCTTCCATCTTGTCAGAATAAGTATCCAATCAGACAGGATTGATGTTAACCCTTAAACATATCATAGAAACGGCAGCAAAATGTAAGTGTAATGTACGAGTTAAAGGTTTCCCACTATGAGTGGCCTAAGTGATGTGTCCAGATGAGTATGAGAAACACATACAGGTATGAATGAAGTAAAATTTGAAAAAGCAGAAAGAGTGAAAAGAGAATGGAGGCACAGCCGTCCATGCTGGAGTGTGTGCGCTTCAAGAGAGTGGAGCATTTAGAAAAAGAAAAATAATTTGTGAACGAAAAGAGAGAAAAGAGTTTGGGAATATTGGAATTTAATTGACTTGATTTGCTGCTTCTGCCTCAAGGCAGGTCCTTTGGCTACTTGGCCAAGAGTTGATGCCGGTGTGGTTGCCATTGCTTGTTCCCAGCAGTGTGTCAGACAGGAGTTTGTAATTTGTACAGGTGACTGGTGATAGCTCGCCTACTCTATGTAAGGACACCGTAGGATCGTTTAAGCAGCACTCGGAATAAATTAATATCACTAATTCGAATAAATAAACCAGAAAGCATCCCAAAATGGAAAACCCATCAGCGCAGCACCACAACCACCCAAACAAACAGCACAACACACACACACACACACACACCATCAACACAAACACCAAAAACAAACAACGCCGTGTGTTTACTTACCTAAAGCAAACTTTCCCAGGATGTTCTGATACGTAATAATCATCTATCCATGTTTTTATATGATTTTAACGCCTGTTTATGAGTTATGCCATTACTGCCAAGCAACTATATAATTACACACTAACACATGCGACTTACAACTACCTGGACCAGAAACCACTCCAATGCAGTTTCCATTCTCAGATTAACTTAATATTCCCACAATTTCCTTGTTTAGGAATCTGCAGGGAATCCATACTGACACACACTCTGAATCCTTTCCAAACCCCATTGTGCACCCAAAGGCACAGCATCCCGCCATTTTGTAAGAATATAACCACTTGATGATTCTATCGAGCAAGTATACAACGTTGTCGATGTACAAACAAAAGCCAGAATTGGCTTTGCAGTACATGTCCCCTACCGATGTGATATTTTCTTAGTTTAAAAGCGCCATAGACCCTGTGAAAAATTGATCCAAACTCCCTGAAACCCAACTTTGCTTCTCTGTAACTTATATATAAAGTCATGTACCAAGTTTTCAGTTAATAATGTTAATGGATGGACAAAAATTCTGAAAAATCAACAGGTGGGAGGATGACGGACAGCAAAACCTATAGCCTCCCCCCCCCCCCCCTTGTGAACCCCCCCCCGTGACCCCACCCGTGGAAAACCAATATTGGATTTTCCACAGTGATGGAAACAAAATGGCGTACAGAACTCGTGGC
>CM068956.1:151660579-151682771 GCA_035128595.1 Eptatretus atami | reverse complement strand
AAAAAAAAAAAAACTTCGTAGGAAAGAGCATTTCTAGGTTTAGGAAATGACAAATCGACTATCGGCTGCACGTTTGTGTTCCGATTCGTATTCTAGTGTTCAAAATATAAAATTCAATTAAAATCAAGCAGTTTCTCAATCACAGACAGACCGATAGACAAAGTGAACCAATTGTTTAACCCAACTTTTTGCTTCGCAAGCAGGGTAACAAAGTCGGCCAAGCAAAAACAATCATGGCCAGGTCTCAGTCACGAGACACAATGTTTATAGAAAAACCAAAGGTTATTGTTATTACTTCGTATACTGCCTGTGGCTGCTGGTTGCATCATTGCTGGGGGCTCGGCTGTGCCGCTGACGAAGTTCCCCCTGTTTCCAGTAAGCTGGTACTCATTTTTCCGACCTCGGAAGGATGACAGGCTGAGTCAACCCACCTGGTGTTATTTAATGGCGTAACAAGGGCTCAATACTCAAGACCCTAAGATCTTAAGCCAGACACCTTAACCGTTTAGCTGACACCAGGCTACCAACGAGGTGATCGGGTTTCATTTAAAAATAAAAAAAAATTAAACCGAGAACATGGATTAGCAAGAAGGACATTGTGGTGAGATGCATTGATAATTTGGTGTCTTTCTGTTCTTTGCGAAGGTGTGGAAGAGAGACGTGGAACCCAAAGGTGTGGTGGTGCTCGGAATGCTGTCAGGACTTGGTGGTGTCGTCGCCATATCAGGTGTCACTTTTCTTCTGCGATTTCACAACCACAGGTGGTGGATCTTTCCCTCTCCTTTTCAAAGCTATTACCAAATGGAAATCGATATATTGCACACACAAGAGAGGGGAGGGGGTGTGGGTTGGCAAAACTGAGATAACTTGAGAATACTAAAATGGGAGAAAAGGGAAGATAGAAAAGTTAGGTTGGAAAGGAATCAAAAGAGGAAGGAAAATGTAAGAGGGTTGTATCGGTGGGAGAAACAGGTGGGTGGGGGTGATCAATCATTCCACCAATAATATAATGGGGAAAGAAGATGTAAGCTATGCTCCACCTAACCTTGTGACAGACCAGTCCGCCTTGGAAGTCCTCATCTGGGCATCGTTTCACTACTGGGCAGCCTAGTAGCTTATGCTGCAGTGCCCCTGCTCATCCTTCCTCCAAGCTCCCCTTATGCACAGGTACTCAAGTCCCAATATTAACTTGTTCAAAATCACAAAGCTGTATTCTCTCGTTTCCCCCTCATTGCTGTGTAACACGCGGATTCCTCCGATTCAGGTTCGAGCCTGGTTACTCTGCTTGGGCTGTACATTGACTCAAGGACCACTTCTAGCTAAGACCTGGCGCATTCAAAAGATTTTCAGTGGTCACTCGGTGTACAATCGTTTGGTCAGTTGGTTTGTACCGTCTCATGATTACCCAAAGTCCTTGACTTCCAGTAGTTCCCTCTCTGTTGCTTTTGTTATTGCTCTTCTCATTTTCCTTGATTCCCTGTTTCCTCATCCATTCCCCTTCTGACCTGCCTCATGTGCTCTGCACTCATCCCCCAGGCAATGAGGGACGGGCGAATGCTGCGTGGTGTTATGGTTGTTGCTTTGTTGGACTTGTTACTGCTATCAGCATGGCATATTACCACATTCTTCAAACCTTTACATCAGGCATGTTTGAAGGCATTGTACTTTTGAGCAACACCATCAGAATTAGAATGGAAGATTGTCCAGGTCATTGAAGTTTGGTAAACAAAGAAAAATAGATCGAGGGTGGTCTTGTTTGTAAAGGTAAGATATCGATTATGAAACTGCATCATCAATACCTTACAGTGAATTATAACAAATAGCCAGTCATAAAGTCATAAAGAAACATTTATTCGAATAAGATTGTGGAACGAACGTCCCGATGAACTTGTTTGGGTCATACGTTATATGCTGGTCCACCCACACCCTTCCCTTTCTATTAACTTTGGATACATTTTTAGTACTCCACTAAAGATACTTGAATGCTCATATGTTATTGCATCTCATTGCTTCCTCTTGCTAGGTGGAACCAGGTGGAAACTCGGGTTGGGTACAGAACTGGGTCTGGCTGGGGGTCCTACTATTCTACAAGGTACTCAAGCAAACATAATTTCCCTTATCAGCACTTGTTACCTTTACCAATCAATTCATTATCCGTCCACACTTCTCCCTCTTTCCCGAGTTAGCTTTGGCCTAATTAGAAATACAATGACGGACCAATGGAACACTTTTACAGTGCTCTTCTCAAGATCGCTGACTTGCTACCTACCTTGCGTGAACAGGCTGTGCCAGTGGGTTTCTGGGCAATGTTGGCTTGGAAGATTCGTGGCATCTCAATTCCTGGCCTGGCAGACCCTGGTTCCTCACTACTTTCTGCTCAAATACTGTTGCTGGGGGCAGCAGTGGCAACTGGGGGAGACCTCTATGCTTTACAAGGCCGACCGGGACTGCTGAGCGCAGTTACAGTGTTTCTCTGCACCACCACTACCAACACGCTACACGTTCTGCCCCGGGTATGATTAGCATTGAGGGATTTTGGATTCACTGGTAGAAAGTGAAACGAGGGAATATGAAATGCATTCCAAATTGGAAGAGATTCACAAATAACAGGAGTTCAATCTAATACACAGCGACATGTACAGATAGTGAATAAAAATGTGGAAACAAAAAAGGGTACACGGGCTATACAACATGTATGCAAAGCATGGCGCACGTGGCCGGAGGACGAAATGTGTAAATCTCTTCCAGGAAGTCCTTTTGTTGTGTGTATATACATTGTGCCGAGAGAAAATCTACACCCCCTTTCAAAATTTTCACCTTTTGTTTCCTCATAGCCTGGAATTAAATTCCATCAAATCAGACTTTTTCCACATCGTAACCCATAACTTCCACGTGAAAAACAAATTCTACAAATTTCAGAAAATTAATTAAAAATACAAAACTAGAATATTTGGTTGATAGTGTCCACCCCCTTGTAATAGCAATTCTAAATTATCTCAGGTGCAACCAATCACCTTCAAAATCACATCAACAGTTAATTGGCCTCCACCTGTGTTGAATTGTAGTGATTCGGATCAGTTTCAGAATAAAATCAGTTGTTCTGGAGGTTTCCTCTGTGGGTGTGCATTTCACAGCAAAGACTCAACCATGAACACCAAGGAGCTTTCAAAAGACTTCCAGGATAAAGCTGTGGAAAGCACGATCAGGGGATGGGTATAAAATATTTTCAAAGACCTTGAATATCCCTTGGAGCACAGTCAAGACAATCATTGTGACAACAACATCCCAAGCAACTCCACAAGTCTGGCCTGTACGGTGGGGTGCAGAAGGAAGCCATTTCTCAAAAAGCCCACCTTGAGTCCCGTTTAAGGTAAGCAAAAAATCACTCCGGAGATTCTGAAGCCAAGGGGCAAAAAGTTTTGTGGTCTGGCGAAACCAAGATGGAACTTTTTGGCCGAAATGCAAAAAGTTACGTTTGGTGCAAACCAAACACAGAACCTCACCCAAAGAACACCATCCCTACTGTGAAGCATGGTGGTGGCAGCATCATGTAATGGGGATGTTTCTCATTAGCAGGACTGGGCACTTGTCAGATAGAAGGGAAATGTATGGAACAATATACAAAAAAAAAAATCCGACAGGAAAACCTGCTGCCCTCTGCAAGAAAGCTGAACTTGGGACGGAAGTTCACCTTTCAGTATGACAACGATTCCAAGCACCTAGCCAAAGCTACACTGGAAGTGATAAGGAACAAAAAGATAAATGTTCTTGAGTGGCCCAGTCAGAGGAATCTCAATCAGACCTCAATCCAATTGAAAATCTGTGGCATGACTTGAAGATTGCTGTCCATCAACGCTCCCCACGCAGCTTGACTGATCTTGAACAATTTTGTGCTGAAGAATGGGAAAATATTGTCCAATCAAGGTGTGTGAAGTTGGTGAGACTTATCCCAACAGACTCACAGCTGTAATTGCCATAAAAGGTGTTTTCCGCCAAGTATTAACTCGGGAGGGGGGGGGGGGGGGATGGACACACAATATATATATATATATATATTATATATGTACATGACGCCACGGTACCGAGTGTATTAGGAGTGGGTTAATCCTCGTTTCTCCTCAGAGGAACGGACCTGGGACCACCGCTCACAAATTACTTTGTGATACGGTGGGTTGCTTTATAACCATGAACGCCAATCAGTTAACCACGATTTACAGTGTCCACCGCCTAATTTGTCGTTTAACTGGAGGTCACGTGGCTTCCTCAGCGCGTTCCCGGTAAAGCACCAATCTTATCTTGATTAGATCTTAAGTGGGGCGGCCGAGCGTTTACCGCCAGTGCGTGCCGACGATGACAGGTTAATTAGTTTGGGAACTACCTCCCAGTCTATCTAGGTTCGGACAATGCTGGATCAATGGAAGGAAAGGACAAGCACGGACAACAAGGTTGGAACGTCAACAAGGAATTTATTATAAAGAAAAAATAAATAAACTAAAGAACTTTTTATTCCTTTGTGGTGAAAATAGGTAAATTGAAATCAATCAAAATAATCTCAAACAAAAAAATAATAATCAGGCACTGATAGAAAAAGAGACAAAGAGCAGATACTTATCACTATGCCTTACTTAACAATTAAACAGGAGACAAGGGTACCCAGCAGATCATTCAGGGGGAAAAGAAATCCGGTCTCGGCTTACCAAGGAAGAAGTTGTCGTGCGTCCAATAAAATGTCCCAAAATGTGTGAGCGAGCCTTGGTCTGCTGCCAGTGCCCTGCCTCGCCGTGCACCCACTCGCAAACAGGTTCGAACACCAATCGACGTCACGTCGTCACCCCCTCGGAACCAGGGATGCCAAGAATCAGGTACGAGCAGAACCAGCAGGAACGGTCCAACCGTCACGCATCAACAGGAGCTATCAGGAGCCGTAACCAATGGACAACTGTAAGAAGCTGTAACCAGCTGACACCAACTCACCAACTGTCACCGACTCACCAACTGACTGGAGCTGAAAGGAACCGTCACCAGCTGTCACAAAACTGTCAGGAAAGCAGTCCTCCTGTCCTTTTTTTATAGGCGACCAGAGTGGGCCAAGCCTTAAGTAGATTTAGCCACCTTGCCTATTGGCGCATCGTTGCACGTGACCAACTGTCAACCTCGCGATCATTCCTTCCTTACCAGAACGAGATGCAACCCCAAATCAACACAGGCCTGGCTTACGATGCCATGTTTGGAGTGCTGGACGAACGGCAGAAAGCAGCCATTTGCCAGAATTACCGAATGAAAACGTGAAGTGCTCACAAAACGCCAACAACAACCATCACCTCTCCGTTCAGCCCGACACGAACAAGAGCCAGCCAGCGTCCATAGAGCTACTGAACGGGGCGTCAAACGTCAATGAAAGAGATGTGGGTGTCAAACGTCGATGAAAGATAGGTGGGTGTCGGACGTCAATGAAAGAGATGTGGGTGAGGTAAATGATCCACAACCATATTTGACCGTCAGAATAACTGCTCAGGAAAAGCCTGCTGTGTGCTTAATCAAATGTCCTGCAAGTTCAAAGTGTAAATAAATCGTCCACCTCCAAGCCAATGTGTCCCGATGGAAAGGGGGTAGAACAAACCTCCGTTAGGCTAACAGCTATCACACATGCATGAACAATGTGTCGTAAAGAGGAAAAAGGCCATCCCATAAGAAAGGGAGTCTGTTCTATACCCTTCTCCAACGCATCAAAGTTAGAATCCCACCAGACAAGGGGATGGGTCTATCCTGGACATGCATTTATGGAAATAACTGTCTGAGGCCTTGAATGTTGTATGCATTAGTCAGATCCGATTCTGAAATCCATAACAATATACATGTGTGTGTGTATATATATATATATATATATATAAAATATATATATTACAAATACACATACATACTAGTGGGGTATGCTTACACATTGTAAGCAATAACAAACCGTGCTTTGTACGTAGGTACATTAGAAATCGAAGCTTTATGTTTATAGGCAAGCATCACTGACCTACACAACAAGGCTGCCATTATTTTCGGATATTTTCATATACAGATGCTTTTAAATGGTTCTGTATTGTTTACCAGTGAATGGGCTTCGATGCCCATCGGCACACAAAATTTCAGCTTTCTACGTCACCGGGAAGGTACCGAACATTAATGTCAGTGAGTGGGTGGTTAGACTGATATATATATGTTGTTGTTCACTGGGCGTAGTGGCATGTGGCTGTAATCCGGCTACTCGGATTAGGTTGAGGTGCGTTGAGGATCGCTAAAAGAAAGAATAAATATATAATATATATATATATATATGTTGCTGTCCGTCTTTCGGCTGCTCCCGTTAGGGGTCGCCACAGCGGATCATCCATTATGATCCGCATACTGATTTGGCATAGGTTTTACGCCGGATGCCCTTCCTGACGCAACCCTGGTCGCCTCTTAACGACAGGGACAAGGATTGGGTTTCGCCATGATTCCGGGCTGCCCTACACCCTCTCATAGCGCGGCCCAGCGCAGAGCTCCGTCCTCAACGCGATCCTCCACCCAAGCTCCGAGTAGCCGGATTACAGGCGCACGCCACTACAATGATATACAGTATATATATTGTTACGAATTTCGGTCCGCCGGCGTGCGATCGCCACGTAACTCAAATCGCGACGCCGTCGCCCACCGGAACGGACAATTCAGTCGTGACCTCCTTGGAACTACCGCCAGGAGCTAGTCACGGGTGGGTCTTTCGACCCCACCACAATCGTGCCAATGGCCACCCCGCAGGAAGGGTTGTTCGCCAAACTCGACCTACCTAAGTACTGCGCGAGCAGTTAACCGGGCGATTACCTCGCCGCTGCGGCCTGGACACGAACCGCTTAAGCGGTCCGTTCTGTGCTTCAGTGATAACGAGCGGTGTTATCGCCGACCCGACGGATGTGATTCTATTTACTGGGTGCTTACACCTTCTACCAATTCCTTCCGTGATGCAAGATGGAACTTTCAACAAGGGAAAGGACGCAACGAATGGGGAACAGTTCAACAAGCACATTTATTGCACACTCAGACAAGCACGTATTTAACGCCATACAGTAAATCATGCACGTACACAGTAAAGCAAGCAAGGCAGAGTTACAACCGAATAAAGTGTCTTTATTTCACACGCAATTACTTAAACAGTTTTACTTACAAGAGCGCGCACCACATGCAACACAAAAAGAAAAGAAAAAGCCACCCTCAAAGACAAGGGTGGCAGACAGGTCCGTGGACAAATGTACGTGGAACCTGGATGAGCGGCCAGGTCACGAGACCGAAGGGTCTTACCCGCGCTCGTGGCGCAATGGCAGGCAAGCCGCGATGTCAGCGTAGCTGCGCCTGGCTTCGTGCCCTGTGGGTGGAGGTCCTCTTCTGGCGTTTCTCCGCGCAGGCATGTGTTTCACCGTCGGCACGGTTGGGGAGGGGAACGGACGGGGTTACCGGCGCTTTCTTAGCGCGGAGCTGGTAAGGGAGAGGGGAATTGCTGACGCTCCGAGCTCCTTCCTCTCCGTCTCCCGACTCCCGTCTGCCTTTCCCCTTCTGCTTCGAGCTCCGTCTCCGACTCTGCCCACCGACACTGCCGCGTCTGCCTTTCGAGCTCCGTCTCCCGACTCTGCCCCACCGACACTGCCGCGTCTGCCTCTTCGAGCTCCGTCTGTTCTCCGACCCCTCCAGACTGCCACTCTCCAGACCCGACTTGACTGCCGCGAGCTGCGTTGTGCTCGCGCTTATATATGGCCGGGGAGAAGTGCATATGTAAATTTTGGATCCAGCGGGTTTGGGCGGGGCTAACAACTGATGCTCAGCCATTGGATGGATGAAAAGTGGGCGTGAATCATTCTTGATCCGATTTCTTCTTCGAAAAGATCCCATTCACAACCCATGGCACGACGTTCGGTAGAAAGGCGAAGGTGGTGGGAGTTTGCTGTGGTGGTTTGGGAAGGGTGTTGGTGGTGGCGATTTGGTTGTTGGCGGCGTCGTTTGAGAGTGGGGGTGAGGCAATGTTTGCGGGGTGGGGTTGTGGAGGTGAAGGGGGAAGGTGGTGGTGGTTTGGTGTAGTTGTTTGGGGGCGTTGTTGGTGGTGGGATTTGGTTGTTGGGGGATGATTGGTCAAAATAATGACAGAGAAAAGAAAAACGGCTATCTCAAAGGATCGCAGCCCTGTGAACACGGAAATTCCCTCTAAACAACGGTGGGAAATCTAACTACACACTACTTATTCGTCATAACTGATTAAGGCCCTTTATGGTGGTCTGCGAATTTCCACAGCCGTAACAATATATAGATATTGTTGCGGTTATGGAAATTCACAGAAACCATTCAGGTTCCTATAGATTAGTTATTCTGGTAAGTACGTGTTTTATAGATAGCCTTTCCCCTAGTCTAACGGGTATTTAAATGTTCCTGCACTGTGGTTTATTATTAATAGTCAGGTTTTCTTTTCTTTATTCACACCACCAACGACTACAACCACGCAGCATCGTTTCACCTTCACCTCGCTCTGCCCGATGCCATTATCCACACACCACCGACCACGAATGTGGGCGGGAGTTCGCTCGGGATTCCGCCCAGCATGAAGAGGGGTGGGCCTCCTTGGCCAATCAAGGACTTCACTGCCTCAGCTCGAGACTCCGCCCAGGATGGAGGAGTGTGTCCCTTGCCAATCCGGGATCGCACCACCTCAGATCGAGAACGGAGAGGGCGGAGACGTTTCACCCCCCCCCCCGAAACAGGCGAATAAATACGTGGCCGCGGAGCTTGCAAAAAGGATCACGTCTCGGTACATGGCCTTGGTGGTCATCTGGGCGCTCATCTTGAGGAGGTACATGACTGCTCGTGGACAACACATCTCAGGGGACAACGAAAGAGGAGCAACGAATGCTTGCGTTAGTGGGCGCACGGCGCTGACTGCAACGCACGGATCGGAGGCGTCTCGCTGCCGCTGTGCGGACCGCTTCGCGACGGTGGTCTGGGTCGCTCGTCAGCTCGAAGACCACACGAGGTGGACAGGTCCGAGACAGGTCTAATAAAGACCATTGGTCCGATTCTTTGGGTTGTGTGCCCGTGGGCCCGTCTCGTAGTAGTGAATTGTTTAAGTGCTTCGCTGTATATACTTGCATTCCTTATATTCGGTTTAAATCTGCTCTTGTGTGCTTCCCTCATTCCCCCATTATTGTGAATAAATGTCCTATTGTTGAATGTACTCAGCTCGTTTTGTATTTTTCCATTGACTGAGCATGTCGTGCGTGTAAGGGATTAGTTGCCATTGCCGGGGTCACAAGATAATCGGGCCGACGGAGCTCGGCGATACAACCGCTCGGCAACGCACGCGGAACGAGCGCGCTTAAGCGGCTCGCTTCCGTACGAGTTCCGTCGAGGGTGAAGTACCCCGGTAGCTGGATCACGTGGGTACTTAGGTAAGTTGAAGTTGGCAATTAACCCTACCCCACGTGATCTACCCATTGGCGTATTTCAGTCCAAATAACCAGGACCCGCCGACCTCGGACTTCTCCGGGTTGGTGATCTGTAATTCCGGGCGATCGAGCTGAGACGGCCCCACTGCTCTCGAGGTCGTGCTCGTGGCGACGCGCCGGCGGAACACAACAACAACAAAAAATATATATATATATGTCAGGGGGTTTAACCCTTATGGACAGATGGCCAAACAGTTCTCCCTTGGAGGCCGACAGCCGAGTTTCTCGGAGATTAATGGCGCGCGAGAGAAAACAGTTTAGCGCTGCACCAGGACGGCACAAATACACAGATACAAGCAAATTGAATTAAATAAATAATAAGTTAGTGAAAATAGAGGTAACATTTACATGGGACAATAATTCAGGGAAGAGAAAGGAATGAAAACTAAAGTCCAAGTCGAGGTGCCTCTACACACGGATTTAAACACAGACAAGGGGGAAATTAAACAAAGAAAAATCCCTCCTTTATCCCGGCACTTAGCTGTGTGCCAGAGATGGTCTTGAGGGAGCTTTGAATCGAGGCACTTCATCCTTCATGGGTAAACGCACCCAAGAAAATGGCGCTGAGCTCCACTCCGGCAGCAGGAACATACATGAGGTATTCGTGAGGGGTATTCTACCCCAGCTCACCAACCACTGGGCAGTCTCTTCGTCCGTCGATCGTCCTCCCCGACCTGCTGCTTTTTAGAATGGTGCCGTCCCTCTCGGTGACAGACACGAGGCTCAGGGTGCGTCCTTCACTCCCCAACCAAGGGCCAAAAGCCAGCGTCTTGCTCAGCACGCGAGCCAATTCCTCAGCACGAACACTAGTCCATCGTGCTGTCTGTCTTCCTCATGCGTTGAAGGAAAGCCAGCTTGTCGTGCTGAGAGGAGTGCAAAACGAGACCCTCCGTCCCAGTCACGTCGCACCGAACTACTGTTCCACCTCAATACGAGTTGCTTCCCCCGTCCTCTCTGAGACGCACTCTTTACGGCTCAGCCGAACAGCAATGACCAGCGTCCTGCCCAGCATGCCGCAAATTCACACAGCACGAGCACAAGAATCGCGCAGCCTTCGTCGTGCCGTGAGCAAAAGTGAGATCCTCTGTGTCTTCTCAGCAACGTCCTCCTCCCGCGCATTCTATCCTCATGCCTCTCTCGTCACGCCCATCAATCATCCACCATTGGGGCGTGGCCTGCTCACCCAAAAACCCGGGAAGGCGGGGCCTCTGCCCGCTTGTAGTTGTTTTAGGGACGTGTTCCCCACCTTTATTGCCGATCTTGGAATACAAAAACATAGGGAAAAGTGACATGGGGGCAATTACTTACTGGGGGAATTATCCCTATCAAATTAACACAGCACCGCCCCCTGTGTGGTGATAAGTAACACTTAAGCTCACAGTCTCCCTCTTTAATTACATCAAGATGTCTCCTACACGTCCACGGACCAAACAACTCTTGTACAATCCTATCTTTCCAATGAAATCCCTTCATCTACCCCACAAACATAACGATATAGAAAAAGCTCTTTCTGACTGACTCACCACTCACAAACTAACTCACTTACTGATATTAAAGATCGGTACCTTCCAGGTGACGTAGAAAGCTGAAATTGTGCGTGCTGATGGACATGGAAGCTGGTACACCAGGAAAAAAATATATCACAGAATCGTCGGACAACATCCTTAGATGAAAACATAAATGAATGAAAAAAAAGAAATTAAAAAAAAAATGCAGGTGAGCAACCGAGACAATGGGGAAATCACGTTAATTTTGTGTGCCGACGGAGATTGAAGCCGATACACCAGGAAAAGTCACAGAAGTTGGAGCGTATCTGTACTAGCAGGGTATGCTTACACATTTGGAGGCAATAACAAAATGAAAAGATAAATTAATGTAAATAAAGGAAAACTCAAATGCAGGTGAGTGACCCGAGACAATAGGGAAAGCACGGTTCGTTATTGCTTACAACGTATAAGCATACCCCGCTCGTATGTATGTGTATATATATATATATATATATATATATATATATATATATATATATATATATATATATATATATATGCTGTACATAATTGCGGACATGATCCTTAGGGGCTAAAGAATCCTCAGCATGAGTGTTTGTTCGTCTGTGGGCAGAATATCGACAGGATTTGGTGGACAGGTTTGGTGTTTACAAAGGCCGAATTGATTAGATTTTGGTGAAGATCCAGATACGAGGATTTTTAAAGTGACTTCACCATTGAGCGATCGGGCCCAAAACGATAAACACAATAGCACGATATCTCAAAGATGTTACGGACGGATTCAGACGAAACTTGGTGGACAGGTTGGGTGTGTGACAAGGACGAATTGATTAGACTTTGGTGAGGATCCGGATCCAGATCTGAGAATTTAGTTTTTCAAGTGATTCTTCACCATTGAGAGATGAGGCCAAAAGCGATATTTAAAAAAGTTGTGGAAGGATGCTGACAAAACAAGGTGAATGAGTTGGGTATGTGACAAGAACAAGCCGATTCGATTTTGGTTAAGGTCCAGATGCAGATCCGGCTGATCAATGGATACAAAACGTAGCCGTTCAGCATGGCGCATGTCTGCCCTCCACTGAGTGCCGTTGTAGTTATGACTTTTAATCTTCGGTTTTACTTGCAAATCCTAGTTTCAGTAATAGACAAATGCAATATCTGTCTAACCCCTGCTTTGTCTCCACGTGTCAAAGGTGAGAGATCTGTTCTGGCCTTCATCGTCATGTCGATCCTCCTCACTATGCCATAAGATAGAAGACAGAAGTACAAGTGGTGCCATGTACACCGATGAACAAATATTCTCCATTCTCTCAATGAACTCGACCATGAGACATCAGATTTGCGAGGTAACATGGGTAATTAATAGTCTTCAAAGCAGTGTTAACACCTTGCCCCATCAGCATCATTCAACACATCGATATCAATCGACAAGCCTTACATCACATCCAACTTATATGCTGTACCAAAACATATTGTGCTGAAATGACATTTCAAGGACAAAGGCTGGATTAGATGGTGCTTGGGACCTACGTTAGCACATTCAGTGCGGACAAACAGATAAACAAACAAACGGATGCAAATGCAACACCCTCTCCTCTGGCGAGGGTAATAATGACAGCACCAACCACGGCACTCAATCAAAGGAAAAACATCAAAACCAAATGCAGAAATCTTAATTTCCGTCACAATACGAAGGTACTCCAAATTTGATCTGGGCTTTTGTTGGAAAGTATGCTTGTATGTATAATCCGCCCCAAAAGGTAAATAAATACATTACCTTTCCAGGTATTCTTCCAAGTTTTGGGCAGCACAGCTTTGATCATTAATGGTATGCTCAACACGCTCACGTGTGCACTGTTCATCGAAGTGTCCAATCATCCGTGTGTGGTTCCTTCTATTCACTCTTCGGTCCATCTTTCAAACATGATTTACACAATTTCAACAGATGTCTTTCCTGAGCAATCATTACCTTTACTCTGCAGCCAATCAACTCGAAATCAAAACAGGGTTGACAGTATGTTTTCATTCACAAGAAAGTCTTGCTGATACCGAATTGCTGTCCCAACTTTTTTGTCGCTGCCATATTGATTTTTCAGCCCGTGGTTTGTCAGGAAACACGAAACTAGGGTTACCGGTTACCAACTCGACAAATTCGTTCACTTCAGTCTGTCTGTCTGTCTGTTCACAAAGTCAGTTTATGATTGAGGAACAACTTCATTTAAATTGAGTGTTATATTTTGAACACGAATCAGAAAACAAACCTGTATATTAACAGAACCTCGGCTCTGAATTTGTCCCGTTTGTACATATGCAGAGGAGTGAGATAATATAGTCACTCTCTGTCTGTCTGTCTGTCTGTCTGCCAGTCAAACAAAATTGAAACTTACTGTTTTTAAGGACATCATAAAGGACGCAAACACCAAGCATGTAGAACCGATTTAACGTTTTAAATAAGTTGGTGGCAAAGGCACTGCTTCAACGGCAGGAAACTTCCAAAAATTTTGTTTCTATACTCTCTAAAATATTTATTTCATTTCAATTTATTGATATACTTGAACACTGTAAAAACCCTTCCTTTTAGCAGTAATTGGTTGGACAAAATATTATGGTGTTTTATGTCATCGTGACCAATAAAATTAGTCGCTCGCAGACCCCACCCACGTCCTTGTTGCTCAAGACTGTGGGGTGTAAGGTGTTCTTTTAACTCTCCAGTCGTTTTATGTAAATGAGAAAGGGGAAGGATAGGTTCGGGATCGAGCCATGGAGAAATCATTCTGATCCGGGAGTAAAATGACTTCAGATGTACAAAGAGTGGATAGTCCTCAAGGAAACATAACATGAGCGAGAAATTGTGAAGAAAACAGAAGGAAACCTTTCCCATGTGATTTTTTTATTTAAATTTTGTCTTTATATACACAATGTCAAGGCTCGTATAAGAGCTAACACACAGAACGTATAACAAGGGGACAAGGAGACAAGAGGGGAGGGAGAGGGAAGCACAAAACAGTGGGGAACAGAGACAGTAGGAGATCTGTGGAAGGGAGAGGGATGGGGTGGGGAACATGGGGTACACAAGATGGACACTACAGGGACTTTCAGGTATGAAAGCAGGGAATTTGAAGGACGTGGGTTTGGGGTGGATTAACGGGGGTAGAAAAGATCGAGGATTTGGATGGGGGAAGATAAGAGATTGTGGTGAACAGCTATTTTGAAGATCTGGAGGGAAGAGTGGGATTGAAGAGTGTGTGGAAGTTTGTTCCAGAGGCGGGGATAAAAAAAAAGAGGAATGCAAGAGTGAAGGTGAGCGGTGATTCTTCATTTTGTTGGTTTAACCAGAAGGGGGTACAAACTTTTTTTTTAATTACCTCCACCACCGAAGGTGAAGGAGGTTATGTTTTCACCCCTTTCTGTCTGTTTGTGTCCAGGATATCTCAAAAGGTTGTGGAGGGATTCGGACGAAACTTGGTGGATACGTTGTGTGCGTCGCAAGGACGAGTTGATTCGATCTTGGTGAAGATCCAAACTGATCTGGATACGAGAATTATTTAATTTTCAAAGTGATTCTTCACCATTGAGATAAGGCCAAAAACATATACGAGGTGTGTTCAAAAATATCCAACCTTAATTTTTCGTGCGTAAACAAATGAAGCTAGGGAGGCGTGGTTTGGTGCACGTATGTAGGCGATCCTAATCCGTATGCGTGAATATTTTCCCGCCTGCAGAAGCTGTCAGTCGCCGACAGACCGCCGAGGAGTGAGGAAGTGTAAGTGAGCGCCGTCGGATTTTCGTTTTTGACAAAATGACGGATCACTGTGGTCTCATCGCCAGTGATCACTGTGTTGAAGAAGTTGGGATCGCTGTTCACAGTCTCCAGCATGTCCTGTGCGATCTCCAAACGGAGTTGCTTCTGCTCGATCGTTAGCAGCTTTGGCACGAACTTCGCTGAGATTCTCCTTAAGCCCAAATCCTCAGTCACAATGGAATGAATGGATCCAATGCTGACGCCCGCCTCGTCTGCAAGTTCTTGATCGTGATTCGACGATCCTGCATCAGCAGGGTCCTCACTTGGTCAATGACAATCTCATTTCGGGATGTTGAGGGCCTATCAGAATGTGCTTCACTTTCCACTGTTGTGCGACCATCTTTGAAGCGGTTGTACCACTCTTTTATCTGTGTGGTGCCCATTGCTTCGTTCCCAGAAGGCCTGTTGAATCTTGCGGATCGTTTCCACTTGGGAATCGCCAAGCTTTACACAAAATTTGATGCAGTAGCGTTGTTCAAGTTTTTCCGTCATTTTGTCAAAAACGAAAATCCGACGGCGCTCACTTACACTTCCTCACTCATCGGCGGTCTGTCGGCGACTGACAGCTTCTGCGGGGGAAAATATTCGCATACGGATTAGGATCGCCTACATACGTGCACCAAACACGCCTCCCTAGCTTCATTTGTTTACGCACGAAAAATTAAGGTTGGATACTTTTTGAACACACCTCGTATAGCATAATATTTCAAACATGTAATGGGCCCGATATGTTCTCATGGATCAGGTATTACATGGCGGAGGTATGCGCTCTACCGAGTGCCCTTCTAGTTATATTATTTAATGAAATGTCATGTTATATTAAGTTTGCTGAAGAATTAATACATTAATAGTATCTCACTCCTCTCTGGGTATTAAATTTTCGTACAAACTCCTGTATACGAGTCGTGAGTAGACATTGTCATGTCCTTCACACTTTAACCTTCCCAGATGATGAAAGTAAATTCACCTTGGTGATAGTGATACTTATTGCTGCATCGACTGCACAAACAGTGAACAAAATAGAGACCGTCGAGTCAAATGGAAACTGGAACAGCACTCGGGAGAGCACACACTTCGGCCAGACTGTACAGTTTACTTTTTGTATCCTACTCAGAGGCCGGATCTGCATCCAGACCTCAACCAAAATCTAAATCGACTTGTTATTGTCACTTCGCCAACTCATCCACCTAGTTTTGTCATAACTCATCCACACCTGTTTGAAATATCATGATATATACATCGTTTTTGGCCTCTTCTCTCAACGGTGAAGAATCACTTTAGAATGAAAAAAAAATTCTCGTATCATTTATACTTTAAAGGGAAACCATGAAATGTGAGTTTCATGGTTTCCCTTTAATGCATTGCTGTTCACTTTTGTCTTTCATTTCCTTCACATTTCCCCCACTGTTCCCCTTGCCAGAGAAGAGGGTATTGCATTTGGGTCCATTTGTTTGTCTTTTTGTCCACATAGAACGTGAGTATGTGGATTAATTACATTCGAGATTAGAACCTTCAGAACTCTAAGATCCTTTGAGATCCCCTGAGAGTCTTTAGAGTTTAGCCCTTAATTACACCCATTGACTTTCAGACCATTTGACCTTTACAACTTTTCAGACCTTTGACCTTCACACATTTACGACGACACAATTTAGACCTTTAATTTGCAATCAATGACCTTTCATTTAGTATTCTTCTATTTGTTTGCCGCACAAAACAAGTCTTGGCAAGGGTCTGCAATCTCTGATTGTTCTTTCTTGTTTCTGGATGTTTCTGGCAGAAAGAGCAGCAACTGCTGCATCTCAGGCAGCAGGTCCAAGTCGCGAGTGGGCGATTGTTCCAGCTTTTGGGTGGAGAAAACGACCTTGTGGGTGGAGGACAACGAGCATACGATATAAATGATGAACGCACAACTTACGGGAAGACGTCATGCGAAGAACAGAAGATTGAGAGCTTGGAGGATCAATGTAGCAAGGAAGAAAAGAAAATGACCAAAAAGGGGGAACACGATCTTGTATTAAAGTCGTCGAGAGGAATTGATGATGAGGTGGCCATACCTGGTTATATTGTTAGGGAACAGGGTATTGAGCTTCAGAGGATTGAGACACAACATGAGGATGAAGAGCTGACAGGGTTGATAAGAAATGAGAACCAAGAAGGGTTTGTTGAAGAATTGTACACTTTTAGCAAAATGAGCGAAGGAGAGGATCGCAACCCAGGTAGAAATGAATTGAGCGATTGCAAAAGTCTCGAAGAGGTGAGTGAAGATGTGATGATTAAAACAGATGATGGAGATGAGAAGGAAAGTGTTAAACATGAGGAACTAAGGAATTTGATCGAGGAAGTTTGTGAGAGGTTGAGACAACTTGGGGCATCAGAAAATAAGGGAAGTATTTGGCTCGGACGGGTCAGGGGTGTTGAATGTTTAAGGGAAACAAGAGAGAAAACAAGAATGAAAGTACAGGATCCAAGGAAGGAAAATTATTGGGAGACAAATTCGTCTGCTTCATCGAGTTCATTTTGTTATGAAACGACTCCTTTTTACCCACTCAAGCCACATCCAAACTTTCAGAACCATCAGGGGACCCAAAGACCTCTCTCTACACACCCTTCCATCCTCACCCCACAATACCGCTTCTCATCCTCAAAGAATATCCTCACACCCCCTCACCCTCACTTACCACAAGAGATATGTCCCAGTTGTAGAAATCTTAATCCTTCCCATATGCCCTTATCCTGGGAAGAGTATCACGAGAGCAATTCCTCTGATTCGGGGAGTTCCATTGAAGATGAGTTGGCTTTCCACCTGCCACAGACCCCCACATTTGTCTGAACACGTCTTCCTCTTCCACACCTCCTCCTCCTCCTCCTCGTCTGAAGAGGGAAAATGGGATGCCTGTGATTTGCTTGTGAATGTTGGATTAAGTAACTGAAGATTTGCCATGGACAGGTCACTAAACCAACCCCAACGGCCTCCCTTTTTTGAGAGATAACAAAAACCTTGTTGAGCATAAAACCCCAGGAGTACTACTGTTCACCATCATTTGATGTTTATGGTACAACACTGACATGTGTAATCATCCATCCAACAATCCATCGGGACCATACTCTGTGCAGAGCGTTGGTGCTGCCAAAGCAGTCTCCTTGGCTATTGGACACAATCCTGGACGGGTCGCCACTCCGACACAGTATACCGGCAAGTTGGCACTCATTTTGCCGACCTTGGAAGGATGACAGGCAGAGTCAACCCCACCTGGTATTAATTCAATAACCGAGCGGGATTTGAACTCAGGATCCTAGGATCACAAGCCCACCACCCTGACCATTAAGCCAACACCAGGCATAATGTTTAATTATTAAGGGATTTAGATAACCTCACAGCATTCCAGAAGCATGAAAACGAATACAATGTACAAACGGTTGTTCACAGCGATCATTCTCTCCTGATTTGGGTTATCTTGAATCTTCAGGCCACAGGCTGATAAGTGAGCTGTAGTTCCACTGACCTCACAATCCAAACAGGGATGTACTTCCTGTTGTGGGAATTTATTGATGCTTGGACAGTCTGCTCGTTGGGCACAGCTTGGTACCAAAGTGCTTCCTGTTGGCATGGTGGGCATCTGTGAGTGTGTGGTTCGGAGTTTGATCTCTAAGATGGGACACAGAAATGGACAAAGCCCCAATTTTTTTTTTTTTGGAATACAAGTGAGGTGTGGAGGAGCTAGAACTCGCTCTCACTGGCTCTTTCGCTCTGTGTTCCGGTTTTTCTCCGACGCTCGCGAATAGATTGGCGCTCGCTTACAACCACAGAGCACAGCTGTGGAGAGCACAGGCCGCCTCGCTGCCACGACTGATACAGACAGCGAGACGTGAGCAGACGGGTGTGGGGCCTTGCTGAAAGTCCGAAGACCATTCACAAGCAAGACGGAATCACCGGAGCACAGGTTCTTCCCTTCTGTCTCGTCCACTATCCCTGTTAATAAAACCCCGTTGAATCTCTCCTTCATGGTGTGGACTCAGTTCACGGTCAAAGTTTGGATATCAAGTGTTAACCACGCACGGAAAAAGCACGGCTCTGGGAAATTGGCGCCATTACCTCACAGAAGGTGTTAAAAAAAAAAAAATGCACAGCCGAGTTCATCCTCACCCGCCGCTTCGCTATCTTAACAGGCGGACATTCGGCTGAGCGACAGATTCTCATTCGAGCTTTCTGTGCACTAAATAAAAAATTACCCCGGTTGGGGGTGACGGTCATCTCTGAAGCTCTGTAGATGTGGATCTCTGATCGGCTTAGAATGGCTTCGGTCGTCTTGTCTTTTGGTTCAACGTACAGACGAAAGCCCGGAGATAAAAAAGGATTAGAAAACCTCAGAAATCAAATTACATTTCTGAGTTATCCGGAGATAGATTTTGAAAATGGTTGATTTGGAACATTTATGATCAATGTGTCTTCAAAAGGATAGAAACCAGACCTCAGAAAGCAAACCGCATTTCTGAGTCATAAATGGCGGATGATATTTTGACAATGGATGATTTCACAAGTTTGACTGCAGGCGGTAATTTTGGACAAACACCGCAAAGTTTTGTAGTTTAGATCACCGGAGATCTTGAATTTCAAGGCAGTGCTTTCTTAGGTACTGCACAGATCGGCCACATGACAATCTGCCAACTATGAAGTCACGCGACTCGAAAACGAGGACAAATTCGAAAAATATGACCCGACCAGATTCAGATATTGTACCCTACTATCATAATCCGTTGGATTCCACGAGAATCGGATAATAAATGGGCGGAGGTAATGTTGAAATTAGCTGATTTTTCAACTTTGGAGTGACCTTGACCTTCAATCGTGTCTAAAGTCATACGCATCACTCATCGACCCCTACCTACATACCAAGTTTCATCAAGATCGGGCGAATTTTTTTGACCGTATCACATCGACTATTTTTCCAACTTTGAAGGCACGTGACTCGATAACCAGGAGGAATTTTAAAAACCGGCCTGACTAAATTTAGATATTGTTCCATATTATCAGAATCCGAAGGAATTTCGAAGATCGGATCATAAACGGCGGAGGAGATAGATTTTGAAAATGGACGATTTCACAACTTTGGAGTGAACTTGACCTTGACTGACCTTTAATCGGGTAAAAGGTCATACCGTCGTGCATCACTCATCGACCCCTACTACATACCAAGTTTCATCAAGATCGGGCGAATTTGTTTTTGACCGTATCACATCGACGATTTTTCCAACTTTGAAGACACGTGACTCGATAACCCGGACGAATTTCAAAAAACCGGCATGACCAAATTTAGATATTGTTCCATATTATCAGAATCCGAAGGAATTTCGAAGATCGGATCATAAATGGCGGAGGAGATAGATTTTGAAAATGGACGATTTCCCAACTTTGGAGTGACCTTGACGTTGACCTTCAATCGGGTCAAAGGTCATACCGTCGTGCATCACTCATCGACATCTACCCACATACCAAATATCAAGAAAATCGGAAGAAAGAAATGGGGACGTATGTACAGACATCGAGACTGGTTTTATTAGGTCATCTCGTTAAGCAAACGTGTAGTTGGCTTTCCCGGTGGACGGTGTATGCTCTCTTTCGACGGTGCATTACCGAATCGTTAATCGTGTGGGTGAAGGACTTGACCTCGAGTCAACGTGGCGATCCACCGTTACAATATATTATACTCAATTTGTACAATTAATAAACAGTTGCAAAAACTATTTTCTACACAATGGATCACATTAAAGCGGCTGTAAGCCGTCTAACCTGCTGGGTTCGAATCCAGACCCAGCTATAAACTGTCATCCTGATATTTTTTCCACAGGCAGGGTGATCCACATCAGTGTTTATGTGTCGTCCCTCGGATGGACATTAAAACTGACGTCCCGTCTGCCAGCATTAGTTGGTGAACATTGAAGATCCCACGGGGTCTTTCGCGAAACAAAGGTGATCGCCATCACCGGCAACCTGAATGCATCACAAATTCCTGCCCTAATCAGCACGGGGCGTTGCATCAGCAGTGGCACAGCCTCGCCCTCAGTCAATGATGCTACCCCACAGCTTCGTTCCGAGCATACGAATGAATACGAACATGAAAGCTTCAGATTTTCATTTATCTTCTGTAAATTACTGGGAGGTTCAGATTTTCATTGATCTTCTGTAAACTACCAACGTCCACGTGATGTAAATGTGGAACGGTTATTGACAAGCAGCTCGTTCTCCAACACACCGAGCATACGAGGCTTGCTTCTTACCAGTCAAGATAGTTAATTTTGTTTTGGCCCGTTCCAGCTCCGCTTGTTTTTCAGCAATGCAATTTCTTTCAAGGCCTCCTGATACCAGACATCCTTCTGCAAAAACAGCAATATCAATTGTGTCGTACAATTTTACAATTATTCATTCTGTGAACACACGCTCACTCAAATAGCAACAAATTGCTACAAGGCCTGTAACAGTTTACATTGTGTACGTATTGTTACAAATTTACCGCCCGCCCAGCGTGTGAACAGCCGCTTTAGCCAATGGCGGCCGTCTCGCCCACCGGACGGACAATTCAGTCGTGACTTTTCGGAACAACGCCGAAAACCAGTCACGGGTGTGCTCCAAGCGCACACCACGGCCTAGTCAATATTCTACCGCACGCGACAGGGTCAATCGCCGAATTAATCGATATTACCTAAGTATTCGTGCGGGCAGCCTACGAGAGACCGTACCTCAGCGAGGCCTGCTGACACGAACCGCTAAGCGGTTCGTTTCGTCTGGGATAACCGGCGGTTGTATTATCGCGAGACTCACTGGACCCAATTCTTTTATCGGCTATTAAAAGCCCATATTATTCCGAGAGCAATACGGCGGTCGATGGGGAAAGAGGACACACGAACGGGTTACATTCACACAAGGACATTTATTTATAATGCCACGTTAAACAAACAATCATGCGATGGATGCAAACACGCATGCAGTTATTCAATGGATGCGGGTAGGGACAAGACACAACAAAGGCAAAGCACCTACAACCATGATATTATTATTATTTACAAGCACTTACACAGTTCTAACTTGTGGGACATGGCGCCACAACATTCACACAAAGAAACGGGAAAGACCACCCTCAGAGACAAGGGGGTCAGACTGGACCCGTAGGCTTTTTACGTGAGACTTGGCGCCGAGGAGTCCACGAGACCTGTTGCAAGGTTTACCTCCACCCTCGTGGTGCCTCGATGGGGCGACCCGCGACGCTTTTTCCCCACGGCAGCTAGCGTATCCACGGTTGCGCCCAGGCCTTGCCAGGCGGCCGTGAGAGTCGGGCCTCAGCCGGCGACGCGCTGAGAGGAACGAACGGGTTTGGATG
>CM068956.1:151643599-151654776 GCA_035128595.1 Eptatretus atami | reverse complement strand
CTTATCGGCATAACTGAACTAAGGACCTATATGGTGTTCTGCGAATTTCCACAGCCGTAACAGTATATTAAGACTTTAGATGGTGTCATCTGCTTGGAGTCCGGGAGGTCGGCAGTTCCAATCCCGGCGGAGTTGCGCCAAAGTCTAAAAATGGTAGGTGCTCCATACTTGATTGATTTAGTGTTTATCTGTTTATCATTCAAAAGAGGAGAGCAAGAATAAATACAACCAGAATTTGGCAACCATATAATTGTGCAGATTTGCATATAGTCGACACCTTCTCTGCTGAAGCTTCTTGTAAATAAACATATTGTTATGATTGTGGGGGTAGATGGAGGAATCTCTGAGTGAAGATAAGATTGTATAGTATAGCATGGTCCGTGAACGGGTAGGAGGCATCTCGATGTACATTATGTAGGCAAAACTGTGAGCTTAAGATTGTTTACGTGTCACCACATGGGGGGTGGTGTTGTGTTAACTAGGTAGGGTTTAAGGCCCAGTATCTGATTTCCCCGTGACCTTTTCCTACGTTTTTTCATTTACGGGGCCGGCCATAAAGAACCCCGTTTTTACAACAACAATAACCGGCAGACTAAACCCCACCTCCCAGGAATTGCAACCAGCAGGCCACGCCCCCGAGGTTCACGATTGGTCGGTGTGACGTCATAGCGAGCAGGATCGAGTGGAGATGGCAGTTGGAACAGTAGGCTCTCTCTTGAATTCCCCTCGGCACTGTCAAGAAAGCTGCGCGATTTTCGTTGTTCCTGCTGGAACAAGACGCTAGCCATTGTCTGTTTGGCTGGGTCGAGAAGTTTGTGCACTTTGGGAGGACAGGAAGAGAAGGAGACGAGCACGTGTCTCAGTTCTAACTCGACAGACTCCGTTGTTGTATGATCGAAGAGAAAAGCAGTGCCATTTTTGTGTGTGCGGACCTGGTACTGAGGGGGAGCGGCAGTGCCAATTTTGATCGTGAGAAGGAACTGTGACGGCGGTTTGTGGGCTCTGGGCGGAGGACCGCCCGCACGAGTTATCCCACAGACATGGCCAAGGAGAGTGACTGCATCATTTTGTGCGCTTCCCATGCGGTGACTTCGATGTTCGACGACTGCCAGGCTCCTAAAGGTCATCTCTGGACGCAAAGCTGAGTGCCGGCATAAAGGGAGGAATTAATTTTATGTTTTATCTTTCCCCTTGTCTGTTTTTGTGACTGAGTGGAGACATCTCCAATTAGGATTTTGTTTTACCTCACCCTTTGATTTATGTTCATTAAACCATTACTTGCTGAATTTCCTTGTGTTCGTTTATTCATTGTGGGTTCGAGAATAAACTGGTGTGCCTCCGTTCTGGTACGCGTCTTCGCCACCTTCCGTCTCGCACATGCCATAATCGCCAAGAATCTCGGCTGTTCGCCTCCGAGTTATAACCGTTCGGCTATCCGTCCAGGCTGGTGTTAACCGCCGTGGACACGACAATGTTTATTCAGTGTAATTACAACCAACATAAACATATATATATATATATATATCTCCAATACATCATGCATCTCACAAAAGATTGTGAAAATAATTCAATATTTAGTCACTGTACCCTGCAGGGAAAGGCCAAAATCTCAAATTTTATCAACCTGCATTCTAACTTTGAAACATCAACAACAACAACAAACTAGATCGCTCCGAGGAAAAAGGACTAGAAAAAGGAACGAACGGAAGGTTTGGTGCTCCGGTGGAGTCTCCTTGTTAAGTCATTGAAATATTTCCTGTCGTCTGAAATAAGAATATAGACCAGCAACATGGAGAGACAGGTTAAGATGACTTGTTAAACACAACTTCATTTGACTCTTAAAAATGTCAACACAACATATCCTAAAAAAACCACTCAAACATTGCAACAACTTCCCTCCCCCCACCTCATATTAACCAAGTGTAATGACAAAGTAAAATGACTCTTACCACCACGACCACCACCACTCAAAAAATAGGACCGCGCATCCTGAAGCTCACCTGACGGAGCAACAGTCACTTAAAGGACCGCGCATCCTGAAGCTCACCTGGATGAGAGCAACAGTCACTCAAAGGACCACACATCCTGAACTCACCCGATGAGGAGCAACAGTCACTCAAAGGACCACGCATCCTGAAGCTCACCTGGATGAGGAGCAACAGTCACTCAAAGAGCCACACATCCTGACTCACCTGATGAGAGGCAACAGTCACTCAAAGGAACCACGCATCCTGAAGCTCACCTGATGAGGAGCAACAGTCACTCAAAGGACCACCATCCTGAAGCTCACCTGGATGAGGAGTACAGTCACTCAAAGGACCACGCATCCTTGAAGCTCACCGGATGAGGAGCAACAGTCACTCAAAGGACCACACATCCTGAAGCTCACCTGCGATGAGGAGCACAGTCACTCAAAGGACCGCGCATCCTGAACTCACCTGGATGAGGAGCAACAGTCACTCAAAGACCCACACATCCTGAAGCTCACCTGGATGAGGAGCAACAGTCACTCAAAGGACCACGCATCCTGAAGCTCACCTGGATGAGGAGCAACAGTCACTTTAAGGACCACGCATCCTGAAGCTCACCTGGACGAGTCCAGGTGAGTTAAAAACGCGCGCAATTCGGCAGTGTTTGACCTGAGAGGAAAGGGCGGTGATAACCAAAGAGCCTTAAAATCACTAACCAATGACATTTTAGAAGCACCAAGTTATAATAGTTAATAATAAACCAACATACCGTATATTTCCACCAACGTGGCCGAACACCAGAACATGTTTGTCCGTATCCTTGTCGAACATGTTTGTCCGTCTCCTTGTCGAACATGTTTGTCCGTCTCCTTGTCGAACATGTTTGTCCGTCTCCTTGTCGAACATGTTTGTCCGTCTCCTTGTCGAACATGTTTGTCCGTCTCCTTGTCCGCCGACGGCACAACACACAAGGTCCAGTCATGGTTTTCAAAGTTAAAAATTAAAAAACAAAAACTCACAAACATGAGGAAGGAAGGGATCGAGAGGGATTATGGGAAACGGGAAAGATGTAAATTCTGAGGGAAAGAGAACAGTTTTCTCTCTCTCAAACACGAGCACGCCTCAAAGTGACGTCAAAGTGACGTCAAACTGACGCATCGTGACTGACCAATGAGAACCGAGAGGATATTATTTATTTTCTCCTTTTGATATATTTATATATTTAATACATTACATCCTGAACCACAAAATAATAATAGTAAAAATAATAAAAATTATCCTTCTTTGATGAAATATGTTAACATTCCAAATTGGGTAATCAAAAGTTGATGAGTTATAATCGCTACTTTTTTCCGGTAATTTTTTTTTCCAGTTCAACTGAGCTTCTTCTTCCTCTTTCACGTCTCCAACTTTTAGTGGATTTGTCAACCAGATTCTCTCAGCGAGGGAACCTCGTGATTGGAGGAGGCCAACGGGCCGACCACGTGTCTCGTGAGTGGAGGAGGCCAATGGGCCGACCACGTGTCTCGGGGAGTAAAAAGGATAGAAAACCCAGAATTCAAATTACATTTCTGAGTTATCCGGAGATAGATTTTGAAATGATTGATTTGGAACTTTATGATCAATGTGTTCTTCAAAGGAAGGAAACCAGACCTCAGAAATTCAAACCGCATTTCTGAGTCATAAATGGCGGATGATATTTTACAATGATGAATTCACAAGTTTGACTGCAGGCGTAATTTTGGACAAACACCGCAGTTTGTAGTTTAGATCACCGGAGTCTTGAATTTCAGGCAGTGCTTTCTTAGGTACTGCACAGATCGCCACATGAAATCTGCCAACTATGAAGTCACGCGACTCGAAACGGACAAATTCGAAAAATATTGACCCGACCAGAATTCAGTATTGTACCCTACTATTCATAAGTCCGTTGGAATTCCACGAGATCGGATAATAAATGGCGAGGTAATGTTGAAAATTAGCTGAATTTTTTTCAACTTTGGAGTGACCTTGACCTTCAATCGTGTCTAAAAGTCATACCGTCGATGCATCACTCATCGACCCCTCCACATACCAAGTTTCATCAAGATCGGTCCGAATTTTTTTGACCGTATCAACATCGACTATTTTCCAACTTTGAAGGCACGTGACTCGATGAACCAGGAGGAATTTTAAAAACCGGCCTGTACTAAATTAAGATATTGTTCCATATTATTTTTTCAGGGGGAAAATCCGGAGGAATTTCGAAGATCGGATTCATAAACGCGGAGGAGATAGATTTTGAAAATGGACGTTTCACAACTTTGGAGTGAACTTGACCTTGACTTGACCTTTAATCGGGTAAAAGGTCATACCGTCTGTGCATCACTCATCGACCCCTACTACATACAAGTTCATCAAATCGGGCGAATTTGTTTTGACGTATCACATCGACGATTTTTCCAACTTTGAAGACACGTGACTCGTAACCGGACGAATTTAAAAAAACCGGCATACCAAAATTTAGATATTGTTCCATTATTTCAGAATCCGAAGGGAATTTCGAAGATCGGATCATAAAATGGCGGAGTGAGATAGATTTTGAAAATTGGACGATTTCCCAACTTTGGAGTGACCCTTGACGTTGACCTTCAATCGGGTCAAAGGTCATACCGTCGTGATTCACTCATCGACATCTACCCCACATACAAATATCAAGGAAAATCGGAAGAAAGAAATGGCTGACGTATGTACAGACATCGAGAACTGGTTTTAATTAGTCATCTCGTTAAGCAACGTGTAGTTGCTTTTCCCTGTGGACGTGTATGCTCTCTTTCGACGGTGCATTCCGGAATCGTTAATCGTGTGGGGAAGACTTGGACCTCGAGTCCCAACGTGGCGATCCACCTTTACAATATTATTATACTCAATTTGTACAATTAATAAAACAGTTGAAAAAACTATTTTCTCTACACATGGATCACATTAAAAGCGCTGTAAGCCGTCTAACCTGCTGGGTTCGAATCCAGACCCAGCTATAAACTGTCATCCTGATATTTTTTCCACAGGCAGGGTGATCCACATCAGTGTTTATGTGTCCGTCCCTCGGATGGACATTAAAACTGAATGTCCCGTCTGCCAGCATTAGTTGGTGAACATTGAAGATCCCACGGGGTCTTTCGCGAAACAAAGGTGATCGCCATCACCGGCAACCTGAATTGCATCACAATACTGCCCTAATCAGCACGGAGGGTGCATCAGAGTGGCACAGCTCGGCCCTCAGTCAATGATGCTACCCCAAGCTTCGTTCCGAGCATACGAATGATACGAACATGAAAGGCTTCAGATTTTCATTTATTCTTCGTAAATTTACTGGGAGGTTCAGATTCATTGATCTTCTGTAAACTACCAACGTCCACGTGATGTAAATGTGAACGGTTATTGACAAGCAAGCTCGTTTCCAACACCACCGAGCATACGAGGCTTGTTCTTACAGCTCAAGATAGTTAATTTTTTTGGCCCTGTTCCAGCTCCGCTTTTTTCGCAATGCCAATTTCTTTCAAGGCCTTCCTGATTACCAGACATGCCTTCTGCAAAAACAGCATATCAATTGTGTCGTACAATTTTACAATTATTCATTTCTGGTACACACGCGCACTCAAATAGCAACAAATTGCTACAAGCCTGTAACAGTTTACATTGTGTACGTATTGTTACAAATTTACCGCCCGCCCAGCGTGTAACAGCCGCTTTAGCCAATGGCCGCCGTCTCGCCCACCGGACGGACAATTCAGTCGCCCGACTTTTCGGAACAACGCCGAAAAACCAGTCACGGGTGTGCTCCAAGCGCACACCAACGCCTAGTCAATATTCTACCCACACGCGACAGGGTCAATCGCGAATTAATCGATATACCTAGTTATTCGTGCGGGCAGCCTACCGAGAGACCGTACCTCAGCGAGGCCTGCTCGGACACAACGCTTAAGCGGTTCGTTCCGTTCTGGATACCGGCGGTTGTATTTATCGCGAGACTCAAACTGGACCCAATTCTTTTTATCGGCTATTAAAAGCCCATTATTATTCCGAGAGCAATCGGCGGTCGATGGGGAAAGAGGGAACAAGAACGGTGTTAACATTCACACAAGGACATTTTTTTAATGCAACGTAAACAAACAATCATGCGCATGGATGCAAAAACGCATGCAGTTTATTCAATGGATGCGGGTAGGGACAAGACACGAACAAGCAAGCACTACACCATATATTATTATTTTTACAATCACTTACACAGTTTCTACTTGGGGACATTGGCGCCACAACATTCACCACAAAGAAACGGGAAAAGACCCCTCAGAGGACAAGGGGGTCAGAACTGGACCCGTAGCCTTTATTACGTGAGACTGCGGCCCGAAGGAGTCCACGAACCGTTGCAGTTACCTCCACCCTCGTTGGTGCCTCGATGGGGCGACCGCGACGCTTTTTTCCCCACGGCAGCTAGCTTATCCACGGTTTGCGCCCGGCCCTTGCCAGGCGGCCAGTGAGAGTCGGGCCTCAGCCGGCGACGCGCTGAGAGGAACGAACAAAAAAATTGCAAAATATCGAAGGGTTTGGATGCTCTGTTCAAATTTGTGCTCTTGTAAAGAACCCGTTCGTTCCTCAGCGACGCTCGGACTGTCCCAAAGCCCGATCACCTTCCGAACCGTTTGGCGCTGGATGTGTGAGAACTCTCTCCACACGAACGCGCAGGTTCTGCCCGGCCACGCAGGCTCAGCCACGCTCTCTGCCTCGCGCGTCCTCCGCCTCCCCTGGACTTCGCCCGCCTGTGTTCTTCCGGCTCCAGGCTTCTCCGACCGCCTCCAGACTTCCACGTACGACTTCGTCCTCGGAACTGGGCGGCCCTCCGTTTGGGCCTTTTATAGGGTTGGTGAGACGAGATCTGACCTCCGCTCTCTGACCTCCACGGCCCGCCCCTTTTTCTCCTGTGATCCGATTTCCAGGCAAGCTTTTACAGAGCGGCACGTCGTGAAATCATCATCGCTGCCGCTCTGCTGAACCTCGACAGGCCCCGCCCCTTTCTCCTGTGATCCGATTTCCGACGCGAAGCTCCACAGACGGACGTGCTTGAAATCACCTTCGCTTGCGCTAACAACGAAACCCCCGTTGTCGGTTTGCAGGCAACGCTGTTCGCTGGGATCGCCGGCTTGGTATGCGCAAAAGATGGCGTCGCTTCTCGGGGTGAAGGTTGACGGCGATGTTATTTGGGTGGGGGAGAATGTCGTTGTAATGAAGGCGGTGTGGAGAGGTGGTGTGTTGAGGCGATCGTGGTTGGTGTTGATCGTTGGTTGTTATGGTTGGTGGTTGGGCGATCGTGGTTGGTATGATCGTGGTTTGTTGTGAAGTGTTGGGTCCAAAATAACGAATAGCGAAAGGAAAAAAAACGGCTAAACCTGAAGATCACAGCCCGGGTGACACGAATAATTCCCATTCTAACACGCGGTGGGGAAATCTAATGAACATGGACTTATCGGGCATAACTGCAACTAAACCTATATGGTGTTCTGCGCGAATTTCCACAGCCGTAACAGTATATTAAGACTTTAGATGGTGTCATCTGGCTTGGAGTCCGGTGAGTCGGCATTTCCAAATCCGGCGGAGTTTGCGCCAAAGTCTAAAAATGGTAGGTGCTCCATACTTGATTGATTTAGTTTATCTGTTTATCATCAAAAGAGGAGAGCAAAAGAATAAACTACAACAGAATTTGGCAACCATATAATGTGCAGATTTCATATAGTCGACACCTTCTCAGCTGAAGCTTCTTGGTAAAATAAACATATTGTTATGATTGTGGGGTAGATGGAGGAATCTCTGAGTGAAGATAATGATTGTATAGCTTATAGCATGTCCTGTGAATCGGGTAGGAGGCATTCTCGATGTACATTATGTAGGCCAAAACTGTGAGCTTAAGATTGTTTACGTGTCCACCACGATGGGGGTTGGTGTTGTGTAACTAGGTAGGCGTTTAAGCCCAGTATCTTGATTTCCCCGTACCTTTTCCTACGTTTTTTCATTACGGGGCCGGCCATAAAGAACCCCGTTTTTACAAAAACAATAACCGGCAGACTAAACCCCACCTCCCAGAATTGCCAACCAGCAGGCCACGCCCCCGAGGTTACGATTTGGGTTGACGTCATAGCGAGCAGTGATCGGTGGAGATTGCAGTTGGAACAGTAGGCTCTCTCTTGAATTCCCCTCGGCACTGTCAAGAAAGCTGCGCGATTTTCGTTGTTCCTGCTGAACAAAGGGACGCTAGCCATTGTCTGTTTGGCTGAGTCGAGGAAGTTTGTGCCACTTTTGGAGGAACAGGAAGAGAAGGAGACAGCCTGGTCTCAGTTCTAAACTCGAAGACTCCGTTGTTGTATGATCCGAAAGAAAAGCAGTGCATTTTTGTGATGTGGCGGACCTGGTAACTGAGGGGGAGCGGCAGTGCCAATTTGTGATCGTGAGAAGGAACTGTGACGGCGGTTTGGTGCGGCTTCTGGGCGGAGACCGCCCGCACGAGTTATCCACAGACATGGCCAAGGAGAGAGTGACTGCATCATTTTGTGGCGGCTTCCCTGCGGTGACTTCGATGTTCGACGACTGCCAGGTCTCCTAAAGTCATCTCTGGACGCAAAGCTGAGTGCCGCATAAAGGGATGAATTAATTTATGTTTTATCTTTCCCTTGTTGTTTTTTGGACTGAGTGGAGACATCTCCAATTAGGATTGTTGTTTTACCGGTCACCCTTTGATTTATGTTCATTAACCATTACTTGCTGAATTTCCTTGTGTTCGTTTATTCATTTGTGGTTCGAGAATAACTGGTGGCCTCCGTTCGGGGTACGCGTCTTCGCCACCTTCCGTCTCGCACATGCCATATCGCAAGAATCTCGGCTGTTCGCCTCCGAGTTAAAACCGTTCGCTATCCGTCAGGCTGGTGTTAACCGCCGTGGACACGACAATGTTTATTCAGTGTAATTACACCAACATAAACATATATATTATTATATATATATATATATATATATATATATATCTCCAATAATCATGATCTCACCAAAGATTGTGAAAATTAATTCAATATTTAGTCACTGTACCTGCAGGGAAAGGCCAAAATTCTCAAATTTATTCAACTGCATTCTAACTTGAAACTTCAACAACAACACAAAGCAGATCGCTCCGAGGAAAACAGGACTAGAAAAAGGAACACGAACGGAAGGTTTGGTCTCCGGTGGAGTTCTCTTGTTAAGTCATTGAATATTTCTGTTGCTGAAATAAGAATATAGACCAGCAACATGGAGCAGACAGTTAGATGACTGTTTAAAAACACAACTTTCATTTGACTCTTAAAAATGTCAACACAACATATCCTTTAAAAAAACCACTCAAAACATTGCAAACAACTTCCCTCCCCCCACCTCATATTAACCAAGTGTAATGACAAAGGTAAAATTGACTCTTACACCACGACCACACCACTCAAAAAATAGGATCCGCGCATCCTGAAGCTCACCTGACGAGGAGCAACAGTCACTTAAAGGACGCGCATCCTGCGAAGCTCACCTGGATGAGGACAACAGTCACTCAAAGGACCACACATCTCTGAGCTCACCCGCTGAGGAGCAAACAGTCACTCAAAGACCCACGCATTCGCTGAAGCTCACCTGTGCATGAGGAGCAACAGTCACTCAAAGGACCACACATTCCTGAAGCTACCTGATGAGGAGCAACAGTCACTCAAAGGACACGCATCCATGAAGCTCACCTGATGAGGACAACAGTCACTCAAAGGACCACACATCCTGGAAGCTTCACTGGATGGAGGAGTAAACAGTCACTCAAAGGACCACGCATCCTGAATCTCACCTGGGATGAGGAGCAACAGTCACTCAAGGACCACGACATCCTAAGTCACCTGGATGAGGAGCAACAGTCACTCAAAGGACCGCGCATCTGAAGCCTACCGGATGCAGGAGCAACAGTCACTCAAAGGACCCACACATCCTGAAGCTCACCTGGATGAGGGAGCAACAGTCACTCAAAGGACCACGCAATCCTGAAGCTCACCTGGATGAGGAGCAACAGTCACTTTAAGACCACCATCCTGAAGCTTTCACCTGGACGAGTCCATAGGTTTGAAGTTAAAAACGCGCGCAATTCGCCAGTGTTTGACCTGAGAGGAAAGGGCGGTGATAACCAAAGAGCCTTAAAATCACTAACCAATGACATTTTAGAAGCACCAAGTTATAATAGTTAATATAAACCAACATACCGTATATTCACAAGCTGGCGAACACCAGAACATGTTGTCCGTATCTTGTCGAACCATGTTTGTCCCGTCTCCTTGTCGAACATGTTTGTCTTCTCCTTGTCGAACATTTTGTCGCTCCTTTCGAACATGGTCCGGTCTCCTTGTTTCGAACATGTTTGTCGTCTCCTGTCCGCCGACGTGCACAACAACAAGGTCCAGTTCATTGGTTTTCAAAGTTAAAATTAAAAAACAAAAACTCACAAACATGAGGAAGGAAGGGATCGAGAGGGATTATGGAAAAGGGGAAAGATGTAAATTCTGAGGGAAAGAGAAAGTTTTCTCTCTCTCAACACGAGCACGCCTCAAAGGTGACGTCAAGGACGTCAAATGACGTCCAAACTGACGCATCGTGACTGACCTAATGAGAACCGAGAGATATATTTATTTTCTCCTTTTGATATTATTTATATTTATACATTACATCCTGAACCACAAATATAATAGTAAAAATAATAAACATTATCCTTCATTTTGATGAAATATGGTTTTAACATCTTCCAAATTGGGTAATCAAAGTTGTGAGTTTAATGCTTACTTTTTTTCCGGTAATTTTTTTTTCCAGTCAACTTAGAGCATTACTTCTTCCTCTTTTCACGTTCCAACTTTATGGATTTGTCAACAGATTCCTCAGCGAGGGAACTCGTGATTGGAGGAGGCCAACGGGCGACCACGTGTCTCGTGAGTGGAGGAGCCAATCGGCCGACCACGTGTCTCGTGAGTGGAGGAGGCCAATGGGCGACCACGTGTCTCGTGAGTGGAGGGGCCAATGCGGCCGACCACGTGTCTCGTGAGTGGAGAGGCCAATGGGCCGACCACGTGTCTCGTGAGTGGGGGAGGCCAATGGGCGACCACGTGTCTCGTGATGTGAGGAGGCCAATGG
>CM068956.1:151618742-151643574 GCA_035128595.1 Eptatretus atami | reverse complement strand
ATTCCTCATGCAGCAGGTTGATCATCATCTCAGGAGATGGGGATGGGCCGACATCTGCCGGGGGATGGCCAGACGAGGCCCTGGTACCGGCGGAAGTGGACGCAGCGACGCCGCTGCTCCGGCGCACATGCTCCCTGACCTGACCTGCACGTTGCCATGACGAGATCATCAGCAAAACGCTACTTCATGTCCAATCAAAAAATGTGCCACGTTTACAAAATTTACTGGGCTACTTCCGCTTTCATTTGCGGTCACACTCTAAAATTTGGAAGCTGTCCTTCAATGATAACAGTCATTTTTTAAAAAGCTTCAACCATAAAACGTTATTAAACAAACGTCTCATCCAATATAAAGCAACAATATGGAAAGGAAAAACAAACAACAGTAGCGCAATCCTCCACACGCGACATCAGCCGGGGCGCCTGGCAATGCCGCCTTGCAGCCACATGGGAGGGAGCAGTGTGCAATAATTGATTGATTAATATGGTTAATTGCAGAATTAAAAAATAATCAGCAAAAGAATGAATTTTCTTAATCAATTGGCTCATCAGCATTACCCAAAACCACCACTGTTTCATCCGAATCTGAAACTTTTTGAAAATGAAGTCATAGAATGGCAGAAACTAAATTAATTAAATTGATTAATCAATAAATCAAAAATCACCCTTTATAGACCAAATACTTCTTCACTGTATCGAGCAAATAACAGCTTCGAGCTTAAAAGGTGCCTGCGATATTGCCCAGGATGAGATATAAAATAAATTGATGAATACATCGATAATTAATTATTAATTGATCGAAAATAAAAAATAACATTTTTGCCAAAGAACATCTCATTTTGTGCCTAAATTTCAGCTTCCTCGCTCAAAGGATGGCCGAGGATATCGCCCGGAAAGCAAGAAAGAAAATAATTAATCGATTAATTGATTATCAATAAATCAGACATACTCTTCATAGCCAAATCACTTATTCACCGGCATGTCCAATTCATCTTCCAGCTCGAATATTCCTGAGAATTTGCCAGGATGAGAAAGAAAATAAATAAGTAATTAAATAAATGATGATAATTAAGTAATTAATAATTGATTGATTAATCAAAAAAAATATCAAAACACCCTTATAGCAAATACTTGGTCATTGTCATGTCAAAATATCAGCTTCCTCACTCAAAATATTCATGAGATATTGCCAGGATTGAGAAAGAAATAAATAATATAATTGATAAATCGATATAATTAAGTATTTCATCAATTAGTTGATAATCAAAAAAGAATATTTTGCCAATGCACATCTTCACTTTTCTCTCCATATGTCAGTTTCCTAGATCAAAGGATGGCTGAGATATCACCCGGACAACAAACAAACAAACAAGAAGACGACGTCATGCAGAGCACAGAACTTGCACAATCCATAAAACAATTTGACCTCAAAAATAATTGTGGTTGGATTCAATGACAATATGTAATCCTCTTTCAAATTTTCAAGTGAATTGGACTGAAAATGACGATTTTAGAATCTCACGAAGTCGTTGACCTTTGACCTATGTTGACCTTTTGACCTCAAAAACAATACGCTTATTCCTCATGACAAACTCTACCACGTGGTGAAGAGTTTCGTGAAGATCGGTTTAATTGCTGACCTGTAGGCGATAAACAGATATAATAACAAAATCGACTAACCAATGTACTTGAAAAATCTCGATTTTGCAACAACAACACAGAAGACAGACAGAAGACAGAGAGAGAGAGAGAAGAGAGAGAGAGAGAGAGAGAGAGAGAGAGAGAGAGAGAGAAGAGAGAGTAGAGAGAGAGAAGAGGAAAGAGAGACAGACAAAGAGAGGAAGACAGAAGAGAAGGATGAAACATAACCTCTTCACCCTTCGGTGGCGGCGGGTTAAAACGCTTTCCACGAACGCCGCTAACAGATCAAATAACGAACTCATACATATTCTTCGGATTCGATTTGCCACGGGGGAGAGTGAAGTTTGAAAATAATTCCTATTTCATCTGACACAATTTCTATCCTGAATGTACACAACAATCATCTTGTCATATCTCGTTTTAGGTCGTTCTTGCCATGTGTAAGCGTGATTCCAACCAATGGTTGTTTCCAGCTGACGATTTCCTTGTGCGCCTCTTCTATTTATCTTTTTTGGATACACTGTCGAGCTCAATGACGAGCGAACATACAGAACGATACAACAAGGGGGGGGGGGCGGGCAGAGCAAGCGATAAGAGAGGGGAGGGAAAAAAACAGTGTGAGAAGAGAGACATGAGGAGATCTGTGGAAGGAGAGGATGGAGACAGGGTCTATACAGGGTAAACAAGATGGACCCTAAGGACTTTTCAGCAAGCAAAGCAAGAGGGATTTGAAGGAGTGAGGTTGGGGTGGTTTAGCGGGGGTAGAAAAATCATGGTTTTGGTGGGGGAAGATAAGAGATTGGTGGTAAAACCACAAACCCCACACAGAGCTGTTCATTTGAGAGACTTGGAGGGAAGAATGGGATTGACGAGTGTGAAGTTTTTCACCAATGGGGGGAAAAAGAAGAGGAATGAAAGAAGTGAACGTGAGCCAGTGATTATTTATTTGAGGTAGTTTATTTTACCAGAAGGGGGTTGCTGACAGGACCTTGAGGGCCTGCGGAAATATTGGGGGGGGAATATCTCAGACAGAGCAAGGGGTGGGTGAGGCGGAGAGGAGACGGAAGAAGACAGAAAGACCACTGACCATGCCTGCGGTTGAGAGAGTGAGAGGATCCCAACAGACCTCAGCTCTCATCAGATGAGGAGATACAATGTCCTAATGCCGTTTTGGTTCACAGAGTGAACGATAACGGTGAGGCGCGGAGCACCAGCCCAGAGAGAGAGAGGCAGTTACTCACATCAGGCTGTGCGAAACAAAAGCCATTTTATGGGGTCAGGAGCCCAGGTTGGCCCAAGAAAACGGACTTTGCACAACGGAGGATGCCAGTCGGCGACTAGCTTTTGAAGCGAGCTTCGAAGAATGTGGCTTTCCCAGAAAAGATCATGGTACGAATAGTGAGAACCCAGAAGCTTAAAATGAAAGACTTCTTCAAGAGCACGTTGATAAGTAGATTGGGAGGTGGGGGGTTCCAGACGGTTCCTTTCAGAGAGACAAAGTGAGAGGTGTGGAGAATTGTCAAGATTGAAAGACATGTTTCCACTGTTAGACCAGCGTATGATTTTAACCAGATTCACGAGTAGAAAAGGCTGATTGCTTCTATCTGAGGGATGACAGATAGGATACAGCAGAGGGTGGATATGCTTCGCTCACCTCCACATATTGGTTCCCTTTTTCCCCACACTGTGGAACAAATTCCACATTTTCCTCAATTTATTCTTACTCCAGGATTCAAACAGCTGTTCACCATCTCAGATTTTCCCAATCTGAAGCATAATCTTTTTACACTCATTAACCCCTCCTTCCCTACCCCCAAGCCCTCTCCTCTTCCTAAATTTCATGTTTTTTCTCAACTCTACATGTCACTTTCACTTCTGTATCACCTAATCACCAATGGGTTCTTCTTTTGCTTCTCCCCATCTATAGCTCCAAATCTCTCCTCTCTCTCTGTTCTACAACTCTGCTATGATGTGGACCCTCCTCCCCTCTCTAAGAGTCCCTTTGATTCTGATTATGTCCTCGCTCTTTCCACGAGCACTCGACTCGTCTTCCTAAAAAAGAGGCTCCTCCAGTGCTGATAGTGTGTAGGATTTTGAGGAAATGTTAAGTAGCGGCTGAGTGGGAAGGTTGGTTGCGAGAAATGCACTCTAACAGACATGAGAACACCATGGGAGATGCTAGTCACGGTATAGATCCCAACAGTCACGGAGACTGGTCCGTACTCCGTGAAAAACAAGAGAAGATGGGAGGCAGAAGTCAGTTATTTTTGTGGTGGCTCCAGGTCATTAGAATGCCAAGGAGGAAGAGCGCAGTGCCAGCGTGGGGAGGATTTCTGCTTCGAGAAAACCTTGGAGGAAAGGTGACGGCCAGAATAGGCACTGCATCGGGCCAGAGCCACGAGAAGACCACCATGAGTGCAACATCGGGGACAAGAGCAACACACAGGCTGCTCAGAGTGAATTAGACAGCAAAAGTTGACAGCTGAAATGGGTGGTGGAGAGCGGCACTTGAGACGATGAAAATCTGATGCCTAAATTGTGAACGGCTTTTGGACATCTTCTTTGGACTCTCCGTTTAATCAATGCATTTCCATTCCTTCACCCTTCCTTGACAGGTATATTGACTCGTTCAATTATATTCGTTACTTTCTCTCACTGCCCGCATTTACTACTCCGCAATACTACTGTTGCTTTGCTGATGGGATACTAGATTGGGAGAAGAAAAGATGGAGGTTGGAAAAGAGAAGGGGATGGGCAGGAGAGAGCAGAGAGAGGTGAGAGAGAGAGAGAGGAGAGAGGAGAGAGAGAGGTGGGTAGAGACGAGGAAGAGAGTGGGAGCAAGCGAAAGGAAGGAGAGCAAGGAAGTAGGAGGAGGGCGGGGTGGGGGGTTTGAGTGATTGCCTCACCACCAGCAATCGCCTATAATCCGGGAGGGAGGGGGCGGCGGAGAAGCAAGAAGAGATAGAGATGGAGGAAGAGAGACAGAAAAGAGGGAGCAGAGATAGAGGGACATTTGACATTTCTGTTCTCTCTTGTATTTCCCAGAATCATGTGACACAAGGAATCAAAACCAAAGGCAAATATTGTAAAATTAATGGGGAAGAAGTAGGACATAAAAGCAAGGTAAATCATAAATAACTAGAAGGGCACTCGTAGAGCGCATACCTCCACCAACGTAACGCTGATCCGAGAACAATATCGGCATTAATTTTTGAATATCATGCTTATACGAACTATATGGTTTTTGGCCCCTATCTTCAATGGTGAAGAATCACTTAAAAAATTATCAGATCTGCTTCAGATTTCACAAATGGAATGCATTCTTCCTCGTCCACACCCCAACTTGTCCACAAGTTTCCATCCGAATCCGTCACAACTTTTTGAGATATTGCTATATATCATTTTTAGCCGATCTCTCAATGGTGAAAAATCACTTCAAATTTCCAGTCCGTCGGATCGGATCCTGAATCTTCACCAACATCTTTCAGTTCGTCTTGTCAGCATACAACCTGACCTCCCTAATTTCATCGGATCCGTCCATAATCTTTTTTGAGATTATCCTGTTACACAGCCAAAACAAACAAACAGACAGAAATGGGGTGAAACATAACCTCCTTGCACCTTCGGTGGGGGGTACTCCATAAGGGACACCATCACCACAGTTCAATCAAATGATTCCATTCACACACCATTCTTGTAAAAACAACGTAAAACCACCGAGTTGAATTCAAAGTGCAAACGTTGACGTGAAAGGCTTCAAAAGATGAAACTAATCATCAACAGAATTCCTGTCGACTCTATTCCTTGACAGGTATACAGGCAGTTTAGCTCCGGAGACCAAATAATTTTGCAAAAGACACTCATTTTGCATCGGTCGAGAGATATAAAAACCGAAAGATACAGAACACCATGTGTACAAACAGCCTACCCTCCGGAGTACATTCTGATAAGATCATAAAAAGGGGGGGGGGGGCGAAACTTGGGCACTCATAAAAATGTTGAAAATATTTTCAGTAACACCACAGAAAGCAATTCCCGTGTTATGAGGGCATATGCGGTGAGCCAAAACAATATAGAGGTAAGAATGTAGTAGCGCCAGCGCCACTGCAAGATCACAGAGAGATATTGGCAATGGGCATGTTATACATAAACAAGCATTGGAATTGCAGTGGAAGGAAGTAACCCGGAGCATCCTCTTCCAGTCTTGTGGTTCGCAGGATCTTATCAGGAAAAGGGCTTACACAAATAAATACAGTACGTTTTTCATGAGTTAAGAGGGATTAAACCTTGAAAGTGAGTAAAAGTGCTGGAACAGGGGCGTTGGAGGAAGGTGTGGGAGTCCAGCTGTGGAGTCCTTTTAACCAAGAACTCTAATTAAAGCGTGAGAATTAGAGAGAAAATTCTCCGATGACTCGAATGGAATTCTGCCCTATGACCCTCTAAAAAGAGGGTTGAAAAAAAACTTGGCTCATTTAAAAACATTTTAGGAGAGTGTTACCTCATCACGGCGGACGGTGATGCTACAACGCCTCAGCATTACTTCTTAGAACAGGGCACAATCGTGCATGATCAATTTCTACTTTTGGTGTCCATTAGAAAGAGTTCTTCCTGATCAATACCAAGTTCGCATGCCTGCCGAAGCAGGCAGTGAGCGACAAGGCTTTCAAGAAACATCCGTGTAATAACAGCCTGCGCAATGAAGAGGAGGCGAAAGCCATACTTTGCATGGTAAACTGGCCAACCAGCCCATGTCCTCCTTCGGCCAATAGGCACGGCTTAGCACCCGGGAGGAGCAGTGCTTTCCCCCTCCCCTCCCCCTCAAAATAAGTCAATAAAAATGATTTGTAGTTTTTTAAGAATGAAATTCTGGGGGTTGTATGCCAGTAAAATAATGCCAACAGATTGACGCCTGCAAGGATTTTAATACAAGAGGTTTGCCCCAGATTAGAAGATGTGACAAAGTCTTCCTTCCATTTTCGTAACCGTTCTCAGTTTTATTTATTAAAAAATTCCAAGTTTTTTAAAACGAAATTTGAGTGGCAGGAAGCCACGCCCGAGAAAGAAAAACAATATCCATCCATGCCAGTTCAAGTTGGGCTCGGCAGGTGTCGGGGAAGTGCCCATTTTGCGGACCAAGAAGAGAGCTTATGCTCTTTTTCCAGTTTACTTTGGTGGAGCTTGCAAACTGAGATTCATGGCACCAGTGGACCAGGCAGAAGACATCCTCATCTGATGGATAACCACAAAGATCATCCGCATAAGCAATAACTTTAACTGGGTTCGCCAATTAGGATATGTGGAACAACATGAAGATAGACCGCAACCAAATGAGAATCGGTTCGACTATAGTAGGGACAAATGAGAAGGCGGTTAAAGGCAGTTCTTGCCAATGCCTCTACTGCTGGGAAAGGCTGACATAAAATCATCGTTAACTTTGAGTAAACTAAAACATGTTGGTTATTACAGGAGTATAGTAATGTAAGAGATAGAGTTCCCCAAAAACCAAACCCTCAAAAAAAAGGAAAAAAAGATTAGAGGTGATCAGACAGTCGGCAAGCTTTTTCCTGGGTCTAGAAAACCAACCAACATTTTTGCCAAGGAGTGAGAATATCAATCAATTGTCTCGCACAATAAAAATACTGTCTTTATTGTTCTTTTTGGACACAATAGGATTGTAGGCGTGTATAGCTTTCCCCAATCACGAGGTGTCGAGCCGGATTGCAGTAAGAGCCTTGAGAAATTTTATTAATCCGTGCAATCAATGAAAACAGGACGTCAGTAGCACGGGTTTGCTGAAGCGTCACCTTTTTTTGGGACAATGCATAGTCTGTCCCTGCTGACAGCTTTCATGGCAACAAACGTGTAGACCGTCATCAGAGCCTCAAGTACTGATCCCAGAAGGTCCCAAAAGGTTTGTTGTAAAGTCTTAAGGCATTCCATCAGTCCAGAGGTTTTGCTGTTTTTAGATATAGTAGGGGCCTGAAGTTTCCTCAAATGTTATTTCCTTTGTCTAGTTGTAGACGTGCCGGATTCTGATCAGGTTGGGTAGGGAAGAAGTCAGGGCATTCACGCAATCTCATTATCAGTTGGCTTCTTGGCTTGGTTAGAGTTCAGAGATAAAAGTAATCCTTGCAGCGAAACTCTGATGTCTTTTTGGCAGTTCGGTTAATTCTTCCTTCTTCATCTTTAGTGAGGCTATCTGATGAACATGTTTTTTTCACAAACTTCCAGTCCGAAGAAGAATTGGAGGAAGTATCCACGTGACACAGATTTTCCTTCAGAGACAGATCAGAGCTCCCCTGGTTGCTTTGACAGACCCAGAAGAATGAGCTTTTTTCTTTGCCAGCAAAAGTTGGTCCTTTTGGATTAGAGCTGAAGGTTGGATTGCAAGATAGTATTTTCTCTGGCAACAGGGTTGAAGGGCAGTCATGTCGAGTCTTGCTACAGCCTCCGGTATTTGATTGGCAGAGGATCTCTATCTGTGCTTTGACATTGTCCACATTGCAAACAAGATGGGGAAAGGAGAGTTTACTTGGAGTACAAGTCCTCCAAACACAAGAAAGGTATGCCAGCGAACATTGTTGATCCTCAAGGAGGTTACATTAAAGCTCCAGTGACAGCACCTCGGTTACGAACCGGCCTGGGTCCGAATAAGAAGTGTGACTATGTGATGGTCTGAAGAAACCTCGGGACAATTCCAGTTGTATCCACAATATTTTTTTAAAATCATTATTAATATAAAAACGTCTAACTGCTGGAGGGACAGAGCAGCTCTAAACACAAGAACCTGTATATTGTCGTGTAGATGGTTACAAGTTCTCCAAATGTCGAATTAAGGGAGAGAGGAGATTTGGGACCAGACTCTGTGCAGAGCATGGTGCGGCTTAACCAGTCGTCCTGGGCTATTGAAACACAATCTGGACGGGTCGCCCACTCGACACTGCTGGCACTCATTTTGTACCTCGGAAGGAGAGACAGGCCGAGTTAACCCCGCTCCCCCCGCGTATTATTCAACAGGGCTGACGGGAATTTGAATCAGGACCTTGGATCCAAGCCCACACCATAACCATTAACCACACCAGAATAATTGGAGAAAGTTGTCAAAGTCCTCGTCAGGGCATAATGCTCGCCGAGTGAGGTTCTTTCCGTTGCGCATATGTTAGAATCACGTGCAGTAAATCCCCTCCGGAACAAACAAATCCATTAAAATCAAGCGTGTGAGGGATGTTTCTAACGTGTGAAAAAACAAGTTCTATCCGTTCTGTCACTGGCGTGCATAGACTATTGAGTTTGTGCTGTTTAAAACCATTAAGGTAAAAGAGTGAGATATTAAATACCTTTTAATTATTCATTAAAATACAATGAGATTACAGAGAGAGTGGATATCAAATAGATGGCTTACACCCTCATGGACACTCTAGGCTGCTGAAGAACCACCTTCCTTTCAGCATTCTCTCCATGTTTCAGTCATACGGGGGAACCTGCTCATACAAGGGGAACACATCAGGTTTCTTGTAAGAGTAAAAATCAAAGTGGTTCTCAATACAAGCTCCTTGAAACTCGCTTTATGTAAATTTGGAACGTTCGGCCTTGATATTTGAAGTAGCTATCGAAAAAGCCATAGCATGGAATTTTAAAACAGGTTTGCTCAGTGGCTGGGTTATGGATGCAGTATAAGGTTTTTCCCTGCTTTCAAAAACCCCCAAATTTCTTTAGAGATGGAAAACCTTTTTGTTGCTCAATCATACCAACTGCTCACACTGAAGGACGCCACTTGGCAGAGGCTGATTAAACTGTGCAGGTCAGAAATAAATCTTGAAATTTGAAGATGTCTCTTATGAGAGGTATGCTGTAGAACTCATAATCTCTGGGGGGGGGGGGGGGCACATGGAAACCCTGCGTTCTTGAGATAAGCCTGGATCTTCCAGACTTCAATGCTAATACCCAAAGCAAGCGATGAGCCCTGTCAGAATCATAGTCTGATGTGTGATCTATATTGGAACCATGCACCACAGTTGCGAGCAGGTATTTCTCCATTTTGCTGGCGAGGGGCAAAGACTATGACCAAAGCAAGAACACAACATGGCTCCCTTCTGTAAGTCGGGGTGTCTGCTAACGCAGATGACTCAACACTTCACCTTCAGCAGAGCAGAGGGAAGGACAAGAATAGCACGAGGACATTGATTCATCTCGCAACTGCGAGAATGTTTTCGAGCCCAATGAGCTCCCGAAACCCATTATGACATCATCAACACTGACTCATCTGGTGGACAAACTATGAACCCCAGTTGTTTGGAGTAATTGTGCCTCGTATACACACTATTATGCAATTACGTTTTGCCATTGGTGAAAGTACAATGTAATTGAAGAATCGAAAACAAAGCAAACTACACACAAGCCAAATAGGAAGTGGAGGAAAAACAAAAATTTATTATGAACACTCAGTTATTTAGCCAAGAAAAGGCGAAACGTATAGAACACAGCAAATAGAAAAGCATGCCCAAAAACCAGAAGGTCCTGAAAGGCCTGCAAATCATCACTGTCACGCTCTCTTCTTCTCTCTCCTGTCTCAACAAAGAAAGAACACAGGGGAAAACTTCAAACACAGCAAGGCAAAGGGAGCGAAAAGCGATTAGGAAAAAACCCAACACCGACACAGTACTTCCACAGCTCCATCACCAACGCATCATCTCCACAACCCCAACAACTCACCAACAACCAGGCAGGGGGAGAGAAGAGAGAGAGAGAGAGAGAGAGAGAGAGATAGAGGACAGAGAGAACTAGAGGGGCATCGGAGAGTGCAAAACCTCCACCACCAATTACTCGCTGGCTCACTCATGAACTTTTTCTTATTCATTAAATATGAGTTCACAGTGCTGACAGTCAATAGTTTTTTCTCCAACATTTTTTATTTTGGGGGGGGGGGGGGGGGGGTTGGAAATCACATTAACACTGATAGAAATGCAAAAAAAGAAATCGAAATTTGGTTGAAAAAAGTTGCAAAAATTTTTTTTTCTCTAACAATTTTTTGGGGGGGGGGGGTTTGGAAATCACTTAAACATGTGAAATGCAAAAAAAACAAAATCTTTTTTTGGGGGTGACAATTTTTTTGGGGGGGGGGTTGCGAAATCACTTAAAACATGTGAAATGCCAAAAAAAAAAATCTTTTTGTGGGGGGTGGTGACAATTTTTTTGGGGGGGGGGTTGGAAATCATTAAAACACTGTAGCAATGCCAAAAAAAAAAAAATTTCTCTAACAATTTTTTTTTTTTGGGGGGGGTAACAATTTTTTTGGGGGGGCTTGGAAATCACTTTAAACATGTAGAATTGCAAAAAAAAAAAAAATTCTTTTTTTGGGGGGGGGGTGACAATTTTTTTGGTGGGGTGGGTTGGAAATCACTTAAACATGTAAAAATGCCAAAAAAAAAAAATTAAAATTCTCAATTTTTTTTGGGGGGGGTGACAATTTTTTTTTTGGGGGGGGGGGGGTTGGAAATCACTTAAAACATGTAGAAATGCAAAAAAAAAAAATTCTTTTTTGGGGGGGGGGGTGACAAATTTTTTGCGGGGGGGTTGGAAATCACTTAAAACCTGTAGAATATGCAAAAAAAAAAAAAATTTTCTCTAAATAATTTTTTTTTGGGAGGGGGGGGGTTGGAAATCACTTAAAAATGTATAAATCCCAAAAAAAAAAATTTTGGGGGGGGGTACAATTTTTTTGGGGGGGGGGGTTGGAAATCACTTAAAAACATGTAGAAATGCAAAAAAAAAAAATTCAATTTTCTTCAAAATGGCGCCATAGCGGCCACATATTGGTTTTGGACCAAGTCCAAAATCTTGGCATTGATCTTGGACATACCTAACCCCCACCAAGTTTCGTCGAAATCCGTCGAGGAGTTGTTTTCGCGTAACTACTGTTCCAAACAAAACAAACCAAATAACCAATGTCACCTCGTGGGCTGATCCGTATCTATGCCAAAAAGTGACCACGTGTTGACTTCGTTTAAGTCAACTGAGGTGAACAGGCTGCTATCACCAGGGGACTCCTTTGGGAATATCTGCTACGAGAGATTCGTGAGATCGTTCTAACAGATTAACCATGAAAATTGCGTTCTGCCTCATAACGTCACCAAATGAGTCATAATGTTCAAGCTTGATATATTAGAACACTCATCGAGGTGTTCAATTTGAGGTACTAACGAATATGGTTCTAAAACTTGAAAAATTTGAACCTTGGGGTAAATATGTTTGACCTTAGGCGTTAAGCGCATAGAAGGTTAAGGCAATCGCCACCAAAAAATTAATCATCTGAATGCCAGACCATGAAAATATCATTCCCATGAAGTTTTGAAGACGATCCGTCAAAATTTACTCAAAAAATAAAGGGTTTCGTCGACTCCCCTGATTTGCGACAAAGTAGACCTTGACCCCTTTGACTTGACCTTCAAAATTTTATGCGACCTGAAAGGGACTCTGATAGGCTCATGATATGCCGAAGTTTACAAAATTTCCAATGATGAAACTGTGCGCTCCTGCCAGAGTGATTTATAGTGTTACAGAAAAAAAAAAAAAAAAACAACAAAAAAAAACACATCGAAGGTCAAGCCAATCGCCACCAAAATTAATCAGCTGACGCAGACCATGAACTATTTCCATGAAGTTTGAAACGAATCCGATCAAAATTTACTCAAAAAATACAGGGTTTTGTACGATTACCCCTGATTTGCGAAAAAGTGACCTTGACTTTGACCGTTCCTTCAAAATTTTTGGCTGAACGGGACCTCCATAGCCTCTGAATATGTGAAGTTACAAAAATTTCCAATGAACAACTGTGGTCTCAGAATTTTTTTTTCGATGTTACAGACAAACAAACAAACACAAACAAAAAAAAAAAAAAAAAAAACATACGACTGACTACATATCTTGCAAAAACTTCGTATTTGGCAAGATAACAACAAACACAGAGGGTGAAAAACAGTACCTCCATCCATCATTTGATGGGAGGTTAAAGATGGGTAGGAGAGATTAGCAAATTAATGTTTATGCTTTATTGAAACACAGAGCGCACGTGTTCACACCCACACACACACACACCACACACACACACACACACACACACACAACACACACACCACACCACACAGTTTATTCCCTTTACGTCATAATGCGTTCCGAAATCCTTCCTGGAAAACATCATTTAATCAAAATAATTGTAAATCGAAACTTCAAAATCCAAATTAACTCATGTACTAAATGGGGAATGTTTCCTGATAGAAAACCAATTTACAATTTGCGTGCAAAAATTAAAAAAAAAAATTCAAAGTAAATAATTAAAACTTATTATTACAATGAAAATTACAATATATTAAATATAAGGGGTTGCGAATGGTTGCTTGAATGGGGGTTATCTCTCTGGTGTGCCGACCACGTGTCTCGTGAGTGGAGGAGGCCAATGGGCCGACCACGTTCCTCATTGCAGCAGGTTGATCATCATCTCAAGGAGATGGGGATGGGCCAGACATCTGCCTGGGGGATGGCCAGACGGAGGCCCTGGAGTACCGGCGGAAGGTGGACGCAGCGACGCGCTGCTCCGGCGCATGCTCCCTGACCTGACCTGTTGCCATGACCGAGTCATCGGCAAAACGCTCTCATGTCCAATCAAAATGTGCCACGTTTACAAAATTTACTGGGCTACTTCCGCTTTCATTTGCGGTCACACCTCTAAAATTTGGAAGCTGTCCCTTCAATGATAACAGTCATTTTTAAAAAGCTTCAACCATAACAACGTTATTAAAACAAACGTCTCATCCAATATAAAGCAACAATATGGAAAGGAAAAACAAACAAACAAGTAGCGCAATCCTCCAACACGCGACATCGCCGGGGCGCCTGGCAATGCCGCCTTGCAGCACATGGGAGGGAGCAGTGTGCAATAATTGATTGATTAATTGGTTAATTGCAGAATTAAAAAAATAATCGCAAAAGAATGAATTTCTTAATCAATTGGCTCACAGCATACCAAAACCACCACTGTTTCATCCGAATCTGTAACTTTTTGAAAATGAAGTCATGAATGGCAAAACTAAATAATTAATTGATTAATCAATAAATCAAAAATACCCTTTATAGCCAAATCACTTTTCACTGTCGAGTCCAAATATCAGCTTCCGAGCTTAAAAGGTGCCTGCGATATTGCCAGGATGAGATATAAAATAAATTATGAATACATCGATAATAATTAATTAATTGATCGAAAATTAAAAAATAAATCATTTTTGCCAAAAGAAACATCTTCACTTTTGTGCCTAAATTTCGCTTCCTACGCTCAAAGGAATGGCCGAGATACTCGCCCGGAAAGCAAGAAAGAAATAATTAATCGATTAATTGATTATCAAAAATTCAGACATACTCTTCATAGCCAAATCCACTTATTCACCTCATAGTGCAAATTCATCTTCCGAGTTCAAAATATTCCTGAGATTTGCCAGGCATAGAAAGAAAATAAATAAGTAATAAATTCGATGTAAATTAAGTAATTAATCAATTTGATTGATTAATCAAAAAAATAATTATCAAAAACACCCTTATAGCGCAAATTTACTTGGTCATTGTCATGTCAAAATATCAGCTTTCGAGCTTAAAAGGTGCGTGCGATATTGCCAAGGATGAGATATATAAATAAATTGATGAATACAATGTAATTAATTAATTAATTGATCGAAAAATAAAAAATAACATTTTGAAAGACCATCTCACTTTTGTGCTAAATCTTTCAGCTTCCTCCTCCAAAGGATGGCCGAGAATATCGCCCGGAAAGCAAGAAAGAAAAATAATTAATCGAATAATTGATTAATCAATTAATCAAATACTCTTCATAGCCAAAATCACTTATTCACCGTCGATTCCAAATATCATCTTCGAGCTCGAAAATATTCCTGAGATATTGCCAGGATGAGAAGACAATAAATAAGTTAATTAAATAATGATGATAATTAAGTATTTAATGATTGATTAATCAAAAAAAAAATATCAAAAACACCCTTTATAGCCAAATTACTTGGTCATTGTCATGTCAAAATATCAGCTTCCTCACTCAAAATATTCATGAGATATTGCCAGGATGAGAAAGAAAATAAATAAGTAATTGATAAATCGATGATAATTAAGTATTTCATCAATTAGTTGATTAATCAAAAAAGAATATTTTGCCAATGCACATCTTCACTTTTCTCTCCATATGTCAGTTTCCTAGATCAAAGGATGGCTGAGATATCACCCGGACAAACAAACAAACAAACAAGAAGACGACGTCATGCAGAGCACGATACTTGCACAATCCATAAAACAAGTTTGACCTCAAAAATAATTGGTGGTTGGATTCAATGACCAAATATGTAACTCCTCTTCAAATTTCAAGTGAATTGGATGAAAATTGACGATTTTAGAAATCTCACCGAAGTCGTTGACCTTTGACCTATGTTGACCTTTTGACCTCAAAAACAATACGCTTATTCCTCATGACAAACTCTACCACGTGGTGAAGTTTCGTGAAGATCGGTTTAAAATTGTGACCTGTAGGCGATAAACAGATATAATAACAAAATCGACTAACCAATGTACTTGAAAAATCTTCGATTTTGCAACCAAGAGAGAGATAGATATAATAAGCTGAGAACATATGAGTCATTTGGTGACGTTATGAGGCAAACGCAATTTTTCATCGGTTACACTGTAGAACGATTCTCCATCGGAATCTCTCGTAGGCAGATATTCCTCAAGGAGTCGCTCCTGGTGGATAGCAGCTCTGTTCACCTCAGTGTGAGAAGAAGTCACACGTGGCATTTTGGCAAGATACGGATACCTAGGACGGGTGACATTGGTTATTTGTTTGTTTGTTTGTTTGAACAGTATTACGGAAAAACTCCTGCGGATTTTCGACGAAACTTGGTGGGGGGGTTAGGTATGGTCCAAAGGATCATGCCATTAGATTTTGGACTTGGTCCAAAATCAATATGGCCGTATGGCGGCCATTTTGAAGAAAAATTGGAATTTTTTTTTTTTGCATTTCTACATGTTTTAAGTGATTTCCAACCCCCCCCAAAAAAATTGTTACCCCCCAAAATTTTTTTTTTGGGGATTTCTACATGTTTAAGTGATTTCCAACCCCCCCCCCCAAAAAAATTGTTAGAGAAAATTTTTTTTTTTTTTTTGCATTTCTACATGTTTTAAGTGATTTCAACCCCCGAAAAAAATTGTACCCCCCCCCCCAAAAAAAGATTTTTTTTGCATTTCTACATGTTTTAAGTGATCCAACCCCCCCCCAAAAAAATTGTCACCCCCCAAAAAAAATTGAGAATTTTTTTTTTTTTTTGCATTTCTACATGTTTACGTGATTTCAACCCCCAAAAAAAAATTGTCACCCCCCCCAAAAAAGATATTTTTTTTTTTTTGCATTTCTACATGTTTAAGTGATTTCCAACCCCCAAAAAAAATTGTTACCCCAAAAAAAAATGTTAGAGAAAATTTTTTTTTTTGGCATTGCTACTGTTTTAAGTGATTCCCCAACCCCCCCAAAAAAAATTGTCACCCCCCCAAAAAAAGATTTTTTTTTTTGCATTTCTACATGTTTTAAGTGATTTCCAACCCCCCCCCAAAAAAAATTGTCACCCCCCCAAAAAAGAATTTTTTTTTTTGCATTTCTACAGTTTTAAGTGATTTCCAAACCAAAAAATTGTTAGAGAAAAAAAAAATTTTTTGCAACTTTTTTTTCAAACAAATTTCGATTTCTTTTTTTTTGCATTTCTACATGTTTTAAGTGATTTCCAACCCCCCCCCCCAAAAAAAAATGTTGAGAAAAGACTATTGACTGTCCACTGTTAATCATATTTAATGAATAAGAAAAAAGGTTCACTTGAGTGCACCAGGCAGTATTGGTGGTGGAGTTGCACTCTCCCGAGTGCTCCCCCTAGTCTCTCTGTCTCTACTCTCTCTCTCTCTCTCTCTGCTCTCTCTCTCGCCCTGCTGGTTGTTGGTGAGTTGTGTGTGGGTGTGGCATCATGGTGGGTTGTGTGATGGAAGCTGTGAGTACTGGTGCGTGTTGGTGTTTTCCTATCCCCTTTTCGCTCCCTTTGTGTCCTTGCTTGTGTTTGTGAAGTTTTCCCCTGTGTGTTCTTTCTTTGTTGTAGACAGGAGAGGAGAGAAAGAGAGCGTGCACAGTGAGTGATTTGCAGGCCTGTTCAGGACCTCCTGGTTTTTTGGGCATGCTTTTCTATTTGCTGTGTTCTACGTTTCGCCTTTTTCTTGGCTAAATATGTGTTCATATAAATTTTTTGTTTTCCTCCATTCTATGTTTGCTTGTGGTAGTTTGCTTTTGTTTCTGATTCTTCAATTTACTTTGTACTTTGCACCAGGCAAACGTACGTTTGCATAATAGTGGTACGAGGCACTTACTCCAAACAACGGGGTCATAGTTTTTCCACCAGATGGAGTCAGTGTTGATGAATCATAATGGGTTTCGAGAGCTCATTGGGCCGAAAACATTCTCGCAGTGTCGAGGATGAATCAATGTCTCGTGCTTTCTTGTCCCTTTCCCTCTCTCTGCTGAAGGTAAGTGTCTGAGTCATCTGCGTTACAGACAACCCCGGACGTTACAGAAGTGGAGCATGTGTGTTCTGCTTTGGTCATAGCTTTCCCCCCGCAGAAATGGAAATACGCTCCACCTGTGGCATGGTTCCAATATAGATCACCAATCAGACTATGATTCTGACAGGGCCTCATCGCTTGCTTGGGATAGCATTGAAGTCTGGAACGATCCAGGCTATCTCAGGAACCAGGGGTGTTCCAACTGTGCCCCCCCCACCAGGAATATAGAAGTTTCTATCAGCATACTTCCATAAGAGACATCTTCAATTCAAGATTATTTCTTGACCTGCACATTTTTATCACCTCTGCAAAGTGGCTGCTCCTTCAGTGTGAGCAGTTTGGTATGATTGAGCCACAAAATTTCATCTTAAGAAATGGTTTTGAAAGCAGGAAACTACTGCACCATACCCAGCCAACTGAGCAATACCTTGTTTTAAAAATTCCATGCTATGGCTTTTCGATAGCTACTTCAAAATCAACGGGCGAACGTTCAAATTTACATAAAGCTGAATTTCAGGAGCTTGTATTGAAAACACTTGAATTTTTACTCTTACAAGAAACCTGATGTTCCCTTGTATGAGCAGGTCTCCCCTGTATGAGCGAATGGAGAGAATGCTGAAAGGAAGTGGTTCTCAGCAGCTAGAGGTCCAGAGGTGGGGTAGCCATCTATTTAATCCCTCTCTCTGTAATCTCATTGTTGATTTTAATGAAATAATTAAAGGGTATTTAATCTCACTCACTTTTACTCTTTAATGGTTTAAACACACAATACTCAATGTCTATGCACCAGTGACAGTACGGATAAACTTGTTTTTTCACACGGTTAGAAACATCCCTCACACGCCTTGATTTTAATGGATTTGTTTGTTCCGGAGGGATTTTAACTGCACGATGGATTCTAAACATTGATCGCAAACGGGAAAGAGCCTCACTCGGCGAGCATTATGCCTCTGACGAGGACTTTGACAACTTTCTCCATTATTATGCCTGGGTGTGGTTAATGGTTATGGTGGTGGCTTTGGATCAAGGGTCCTGAGTTTCAAATCCCGCTCAGCTGTTGAATTAATACGGGGGGGAGGGGGTTAACTCGGCCTGTCATCCTTCCGAGGTCAGCAAAATGAGTGCCAGCATGTGTCGGAGTGGCGACCCGTCCAATTGTGTTCAATAGCCAAGGAGACTGTTAAGCAGCACCATGCTCCGCACAAAGTCTGGTCCCAATCTCCTCTCCTCCTTATTTGACATGGAGAACTTGTAATCATCACACGACAATATACATGGTGTCTGTGTTTAGATGGCTGCTGTCCCTCTCAAGTTTAGACCGTTTTTTATATTAATAATGATTTAAAAAAATATGTGATCCACACTGGAATTGTCCCGAGTGGTTTCTCAGACCATCACATAGTCACACTTGCTATTCCCCACGGTTCGTAACCGAGGTGCTGTCTACTGGAGCTTTAATGTAAGCCTCTCGAGATCAAATTCCTTGATACCTTTCCTTTTTTTTGGAGGACTTTACTCCAATGTAAACTCTCCTTTCCCCATCTTGTGCAATGGTGGGACAATGTCAAAACACAGATAAGATCCTCTGCCATATACGGAGCTATCAAACTCGAACATGATGCCTTCATCCCTGGTTGCCAAGAAAATTCTATCTTTGCAATCCAACTCTCTCAGCTTCAATACCAAAAGGACCACTTTTGCTGGCAAAGAAAAAGAGCTCTTTTGCTGGGCTCTGTGCAAAGCAAGCCGGGGAGCTCTGATCTGTTCTGAATGGAAATCTGTGTCACGTGGAGTACTTCCTCCAAGTTCTTCTTCGGACTGGAAGTTTGGAAAAAAACAAGTCAGCAGATAGCCTCACTAAAGATGAAGGAAGGAAGAATTACACACTGCCAAAAGACATCAGAGTTTCGCTCAAGGATTACTTCTCGAACTCCTACAAGCAAGAGCACTGATAAATGAATTGTGGAAATCCTGACTTCTTCCCTACACTTACAGAATCGCAGTCTACAACTAGACAAGGAATAACTTTGGAGGAACTTCAGGCTGCTATACTCTACAACAGCAAAACTCTGACTAATGGAAGCCTGTAGAATTTACAAAACTTTTGGGACCTCTGGATCAGTTACTGAGGCTCTGAATGACGGTCTACGATCGGTTTTGTTGCCATGAAGCGTCACAGGGAAGTACTTGCCATTGTCCAAAAAAAGGTGACCTTCAGCAACCGTGTACTGACGTCCTGTTTCATTGATTTGCACGGATTATAAAATTTTCTCAAAGGCTCTTACCAACCGGCTCACACCGTGATTGGGGAAACATACAACCCTGATCAATCCTATTGTGTTCCAAAAAGAACAATACAAGACAGTATTTTTATTGTGCGAGACATGATTGATATCTGCACCTTGAGGCAAAAAATGTTGGTTGGTTTTTCAGACCAGGAAAAAAGCCTTTGACACTTGATCACCTCTATCTTTTTTCTTTTTTTTGAGGGTTTGGTTTTGGGGGAACTCTATCTCTTACATACAGCTCCTGTTAACAACATTTTTAGTTTACTCAAAGTTAACGATATTTTAGTCAGCCTTTCAGCGAGTAGAGGCATTGGTCAAGACTGCCCTTTAAACCGGCTTCTCTATCCCTAGCATCGAATTTGCTCATTGGGTTGCGGTACATCTTCAGGTTTTGTTCCCCAAAATGGCGAACCCATTAAAGTTATTGCTTATGCGGATGATTTTGTGCGGTTATCCATTCAGATGAGGATGTCTCTGCCTTGGTCCCTGTGTTCCATGATTCAGTTTGGCAAGCACAAAGTAAACTGGAAAAAGAGCAAAGCTCTCTTTCTTGGTCCGCAAAATGGCGGCCACTCTCGCCTGCCCTCGAGCAACTTGAATGGGATGGGATGGAATTTTTTTATCTCGGCGTCTTCCTTGGCACTCAAAATTCGTTTTAAAAACTGGGAATTTTTTAATAAATAAACTGAGAGACGGTAGAAAATGGAAGGGATGACTTTGTCAAATCTCATATCGGGGGCAAACCCTTGTTATAAAAACCTTGGCGGCGTCAATGCTTTGGCAATTTTACGGCACTACAACCCCCAGATTTCATTCTTAAAAAACTACAATCCATTTTTAATTGACTTATTTTTGAGGGGGGGGGGGGGGAAGCACTGGCTCCTGCCCGGTGTGGCTAAGCCTGCCTATTGCCGAAGGAGACAGGGCTGGTTGCCGTACCAGCAAAGTGATGGCTTTTCGCCTCCTTCATTGCGCAGGCTGTTATACCACGGATGTTTCTTGGAAAGCCTTCGCTACTGCCGCTTGGCAGGCAGGAAATGGTTATGATCAGGAATCTTTCTAATGGACACCAAGAAAATTGACATCACATCAGTGCCTGTTCTATAGAAGTATGCTGGAGGCGTTGAGGCAGTCACCCGCCGTGATGACGGTAACTACTCTCTCAAATGTTTTTAAATGAGCCAAGTTTTTTCAACCCTTTTTTAAGAGGTCATAGGAGAATTCCATTCGAGTCATCGGGAGAATTTTCTCTAATCTACGCTTTTTCAAGCAGTCTGGGTTAAAATGGACTCCACAGCCGGACTCCACACCTTCACTCCAACGCCTTTCCAGCACTTTTACTTCACTTTCAAGGTTTATCCCTCTTAACTCAATGGAAAACGTACTGTTTATTTTTTGTGTGTTAAAGCCCTTGTTCCTGATAGACCGCGGAACCACAAGATCACTGGAAGAGGATGCTCCGGGTATATCCTTCCAGGCAATCCAATGGCTTGTTATGTATAACATGCCCATTGCCAAAGCGCTCGGGAGACTGCGTGGGCGGCTGGCGCACTAATTTTTACCCTCTATGTTTTGGCTCACCGCATATGCTCTCATAAACGGAATTGTGTCCTTTCTGTGGTGTTACTGAAAAATTTTCCACATTTTTATTGAGTGCCCAAGGTTGCCCCCCCCCCTTTTTTGATCTATCAATGTATCCGAGGGCTAGGCCTTGTTTTTAACATTGTGTTTGTATCTTGGTTTTAAGTATCTCTCACCGATGCAAAAAGAGTGTCTTTAGCAAATATTATTTCTTCCGAGGCTAAACTCGCTGTATACCTGTCAAGGAAGCAGTAGAATGCCGACAATTCTGTGATGATGTAGTTCATCTTTTGGAAGCCTTCTTCACGTCACGTTTGCACTTGAATTTCAACTGTGGTTTTACTTGTTTTTACAGAAGTGGTGTGGAGAAATCATAGTGAAACTTGTTGAGGTGTCCTTAGTTACCTCCGCACCGAAGGTGAAGGAGGTTATGTTTCACCCCCTTTCTGTCTGTTGTTTGTTTGGCTGTGTACAGATATCTCAAAAGATATGACGGATCCGGATGAAATAGGGAGGCAGGTTTGGTATTGGACAAGGAGAACTGAAAGATGTTGGTGAAGATTCGGATCCGGATCCGACGACTGGAAATTTTGAAGTGATCTTCAATTGAGAGATGGGCTAAAAAGATATATAGCACGATATCTCAAAAGAGTTGTGGACGGATTCGATGAAAACTTGGTGGACAAGTTGGGTGTGTGACGAGGAAAATGATTCCATTTGGTGAAGATCTGGAAGCAGATCTGATAATTTTTTAAGTGATTCTTCACCATTGAGAGATAGGGCCAAAAACCATATAGTTCGGTATAGCGAGATATTTCAAAAATGTAATGGGCCCGATATGTCTCGTGGATCAGGCGTTACGTGGTGGAGGTATGCGCTCTACGAGTGCCCTTCTAGTTAATTTATGATTTTACCTTGTTTTTATGTCCTACTTCTTTCCCCATTTTAATTTTGTACAATATTGCCTTTGGTTTTGATTTCCTTGTGCACATGATTCTTGGAAAAAGAGGAACAAATCAAATGTCTCTCATCTGTCTCCTTCTGTCTCTGTCTTCTTCCTCCATCTCTATCTCTCTCTGTCTTTCTCCCGCCCCTCCCTCTCCGGAGTGATATGCGATGTGTGGTGAGGCATCACTCTAACACCCCCACCCCCCCTCCTACTTCCTTGCTCTCCTTCCTTCCTTGCCCATCTCTCCTCTTCTTACCTCCTCTCTCTCCTCCTCCTCTCCTCTCTCTCACCTCTCTTCTCTCTCTCCATCTCCCTTCTCTTTCCCCTCCTCTTTTCTCTCTCCCTATTAGTATCCCATCAGCAAAGCAACAGTAGTATTTGCGAGTAGTAAATCGCAGTGAGAGAAAGTACATAATAATGAACGAGTCAATTATACCTGTCAAGGAAGGGTGAAGGATGAAATGGCTTTGATAAGACAGGAGAGGCCAAAGAAGATTCCAATAGCCGTTCACAATTTAGCATCAGATTTTCATCGGTAAGTGCGCTCTCCACACCATCAGTCTGTCACTTTTGCTGTCTAATGTCATTCTGACAGCCCTGGTGTTGCTGCTTGCCCCGATGTTGCACTCATTGGCTTCTTCGGGTCTGGGCCGATGCAGTTGCCTATCTGGCCTGCATTTCCTCCAAGGTTTTTCGAGCAGACAACTTCCCACGCTGCACTCGCTCTTCCTCCTTGGCTCTAATGAGCCTGGAGCCACCACAAATATACTGACTTCAGCTCCTCTTTTCTCCTTGTTTTTCACGGAGTATGGACCAGTCTCCGTGACGGTGGGATCATACGTGACTAGCATCAGCCATGTGTCATTCTGGTTAGTGGCATTTCTCAACCACTTCCACTCAGCCTACTTAACATTTCCTCAAAATCCACACAAGCACTGGAGGGAGCCTCTTTTTTTAGAAGACAGAGTCGAGGCCGTGGAAGAGCGAGGACATAACTAAGAAAAGGACTGTAGAGAGGGAGGAGGGTCACACAATAGCAGAGTTGTAGGAAAAGAGAGAGGAGATTTGGACAGAGTGGGGAGAAGCAAAGAAGAACCATGGGTGATAGGATGGATACAGAAGGAAACCATTAGGAGGAAAAAACAGAAATTTAGAGAGAGAGGCTTGGGGTAGGAGGAGGGGGTTAATGAGGGTAAAAAGATTATGGCTTCAGATTGGGAATGATTGAGATGGGAAGCTGTTGAAGTCCTGGAGGTAAGAATGAAGGAGGAAAATGTGGAAGTTTGTTCCCAGGTGGGAAAAGTGGAAAAGGTGGAGGTGAGCAATGATCCACCCTCTGCTGTACCATCTGTCATCCTCAGATAGGCAAGCATCAGCCTTTTCACTCTGCAGATCTGGTAAAATATACGCTGTCCAACGTGGAACAGTCTTTCAATCTTGACAATCTCACACTCTCACTTTGTCTCTCTGAAAGGACCGTCTGAACCCACCTCCCAATCTACTTTATACAACGTTGCTCTTTGAAGAAGTCCTTTCATTTAAGCTTCTGGTCTCACTATCTACCATGATCTTTCCTGGAAAGCCCAATTTCCAGCTCGCTTCCAAAGCTAGTCGCACGACTGGGCAATCCTCCGTTGTGCAAATCCTTTCTTGGCACACTCTGAGCTCCTGACCCCTAAAAAGCTTTTGTCCACAGCTGATGGAGTACTGCTCTCCTCTCTGGCTGGTGCTCCCGCCACCTTTTCGGCTTCACTCTGTGGAAACAAAGCATTAGGATCATTGTATATCTCCCACGAGAGGCTGAGTCGTTGGGCTCTCACTCTTACCGCAGGCAATGTCAGTGGTCTTTCTGTCTTCTTCCGTTCCTCTCCGGCCTCACCCCCCCTTGCTCTGTTGAGATATGTCCCCCCCCAATATTCCGCAGGCGCTCAAGGTTGTCAGAACACCCCTTCTGGTAAAACTACCAAAATAAATATCACTGCTCATTCACTCTTTCATTCTCTTTTCCCCCCATGTGGAAAAACTTCCACACTCTTCAATCCTTCTTCCCTCCAAGTCTCAAAACAGCTGTTTACCACATCTCTTATCTTCCCATCCAAACCATGATATTTTCTACCCCGCTAATCCACCAAACCCACTTCAATTCCCTGCTTTGCTTGCTGAAAGTCCCTGTAGGTCCATCTGTTACCCTGTATACCTGTCCCATCCTCTCCCTTCCCAGATTCCTCATGTCTCTCTTCACACGTTTTTTCCCTCCTCTCCCATCGCTCTGTCTCCTGCCCCCCCCCCTTTGTACGTTCTGTATGTTCGCTCTTATTTGAGCCCGAGTGTATCAAAAAGTAAATAGAAAGGCTCAGACAGTGCAGCTGAAAGCAACCATTGTTGAAACAGCTGACACATGCAGAACGACCCTAAAACGATGAGATGAAAATGATGACTTTTTATCACTGGAATAAATGTGTCAATGAAATAGGAATTAATTTCAAACTTCCTCCCGTTGGAAATCGATCCGAACGATATGTAATAGTTTCGTATGATCTGTTAGGCTTTCGTGGAAGGTCTTTAACCGGGCGCGGACGAAGGTGAAGGAGTATAGTGTTTCAGCTTCTCTCCTACTCTCTCGTCCTTTTCTCTCTCTCTCATCTCTCCTCTTCTCTCTCTGCTCCTCTACTCTCTCTCTCTCTCTCTCTCTTCTCTTCTCTCTTCTCTTCTGTCTGCTCTGTCTGTTGTTT
>CM068956.1:151601169-151614397 GCA_035128595.1 Eptatretus atami | reverse complement strand
TCTTGTATTGTTCTTTTTGGAACACAATAGGATTGATCAGGGTGTATAGTTTCCCCAATCACGGGTGTGAGCCGGTTGGTAAGAGCCTTTGAGAAAATTTTATAATCCGTGCAAATCAATGAAACAGGACGTCAGTAGCACGGTTGCTGAAGGTCACCTTTTTTTGGGACAATGGCAAGTACTTCCCTGTGACAGCTTCATGGCAACAAAACCGATCGTAGACCGTCAATCAGAGCCTCAAGTAACTGATCCCAGAAGGTCCCAAAAGGTTTTGTAAAGTTCTACAGGCATTCCATCTAGTCCAGAGGTTTTGCCTGTTGGTAGAGTATGTAGGGCAGCCTGAAGTTCCTCCAAAGTATTTTCCTTGTCTAGTTGTAGACGTGCGGATTCTGATAAGGTGGGTAGGGAAGAAGTCAGGGATTCCACAATCTCATTATCAGTGCTCTTGGCTTGGTAGAGTTCAGAGAAGTAATCCTTGAGCGAAACTCTGATGTCTTTTTGGCAGTGTGTAATTCTTCCTTCCTTCATCTTTAGTGAGGCTATCTGCTGACTTGTTTTTTTCCAAACTTCCAGTCCGAAGAAGAACTTGGAGGAAGTATCCAGTGACACAGATTTTCCATTCAGAGACAGATCAGAGCTCCCCTGGCTTGCTTTGCACAGAGCCCAGCAAGAAGAGCTTTTTTTCTTTGCCAGCAAAAGTTGGTCCTTTTGGTATTAGAAGCTGAGAGGTTGGATTGCAAAGATAGTATTTCTCTGGCAACCAGGGATTGAAGGCGCAGTCATGTCGAGTTTGATAAGCTCCGTATTGATGGCAGAAGGATCTTATCTGTGCTTTGACATTGTCCCACCATTGCACAAGATGGGGAAAGGAGAGTTTACATTGGAGTAAAGTCCTCCAAAAAAAAGGAAAGGTATCAAGGAACATTTGATCCTCGAGGAGGCTTACATTAAAGCTCCAGTAGACAGCACCTCGGTTACGAACCGGTGGGTGAATAAGAAGTGTGACTATGTGATGGTCTGAGAAACCACTCGGGACAATTCCAGTGTGGGTCACAATATTTTTTAAAAATCATTATTAATATAAAAACGGTCTAAACTTGAGAGGGACAGACAGCCATCTAAACACAGACACCATGTATATTGTCGTGTAGATGGATTACAAGTTCTCCAAATGTCAATAAGGGAGGAGAGGAGATTGGGACCAGACTCTGTGCAGAGCATGGTGCTGCTTAAACAGTCTCCTTGGCTATTGAACACAATCCTGGACGGGTCGCCACTCCGACACATGCTGGCACTCATTTTGCTGACCTCGGAAGGATGACAGGCCGAGTTAACCCCCCTCCCCCCCGGTATTAATTCAACAGCTGAGCGGGATTTGAACTCAGGACCCTTGGATCCAAAGCCCACCACCATAACCATTAAGCCAACACCAGGCATAATAATGGAGAAAGTTGTCAAAGTCCTCGTCAGAGGCATAATGCTCGCCGAGTGAGGCTCTTTCCCGTTGCGATCAATGTTAGAATCCATCGTGCAGTTAAAATCCCCTCCGGAACAAACAAATCCATTAAAATCAAGGCGTGTGAGGGATGTTTCTAACCGTGTGAAAAAACAAGTTCTATCCGTACTGTCACTGGGTGCATAGACATTGAGTATTGTGTGTTTAAAACCATTAAGAGTAAAAGTGAGTGAGATTAAATACCCTTTAATTATTTCATTAAAATCAACAATGAGATTACAGAGAGAGGGATGTAAATAGATGGCTACCCCACCTCTGGGACACTCTAGGCTGCTGAAGAACCACCTTCCTTTCAGCATTCTCTCCCATTCGCTCATACAGGGGGAACCTGCTCATACAAGGGGAACATCAGGTTTCTTGTAAGAGTAAAAATTCAAAGTGGTTCTTCAATACAAGCTCCTGAAACTTCAGCTTTATGTAAATTTGAACGTTCTCCATTGATATTTGAAGTAGCTATCGAAAAAGCCATAGCATGGAATTTTTAAAACAAGGTATTGCTCAGTTGGCTGGGTTATGGATGCAGTAGTTTCCCTGCTTTCAAAACCCATTTCTTAAGATGAAACTTTTGTGGCTCAATCATACCAAACTGCTCACACTGAAGGAGCAGCCACTTTGCAGAGGTGATAAAACTGTGCAGGTCAGGAAATAAATCTTGAATTTGAAGATGTCTCTTATGGAAGGTATGCTGTAGAAACTTCATAATCTCCTGGGGGGGGGGGCACAGTTGGAACACCCTCTGGTTCCTGAGATAAGCCTGGATCGTTCCAGACTTCAATGCTATCACCAAAAGCAAGCGATGAGGCCCTGTCAGAATCATAGTCTGATTGGTGATCTATATTGGAACCATGCACCACAGGTGGAGCAGGTATTTCCATTTCTGCTGGGAGGGGAAAAGCTATGACCAAAGCAGAACACACATGCTCCACTTCTGTAACGTCCGGGGTTGTCTGTAACGCAGATGACTCAGACACTTCACCTTCAGCAGAGAGAGGGAAAGGGACAAGAATAGCACGAGACATTGATTCATCCTCGACACTGCGAGAATGTTTTCGAGCCCAATGAGCTCTCCGAAACCCATTATGACATCATCAACACTGACTCCATCTGGTGGACAAACTATGACCCCGTTGTTTGGAGTAAGTGCCTCGTACACATTATTATGCAAACGTACGTTTGCCATGGTGCAAAGTACAAAGTAAATTGAAGAATCAGAAAACAAAAGCAAACCTACCACAAGCAAAACTAGGAAGTGGAGGAAAAACAAAAAATTAATATGAACACAGTATTTAGCCAAGAAAAAGGCGAAACGTAGAAACACAGCAAATAGAAAAGCATGCCCAAAAACCAGGAGGTCCTGAACAGGCCTGCAAATCACTCACTGTGCACGCTCTCTTTCTCTCTCTCTCCTGTCTCAACAAAGAAAGGAAACACAGGGGAAAACTTCACAAACACAAGCAAGGACACAAAGGGAGCGAAAAGGGGATAGGAAAAACACCAACACGACACAGTACTCACAGCTCCACTCACACACCCACCATGATGCCACACCCACACACAACTCACCAACAACCAGCAGGGGGAGAGAGAGAGATTAGAGACAGAGAAACTAGAGGAGCACTCGGGAGAGTGCAAAACCTCCACCACCAATACTGCTGGGTCACTCAAGTGAACCTTTCTTATTCATTAAATATGATGTCAACAGTGCTGACAGTCAATAGTTCTTTTTCTCCAACATTTTTTTTTGGGGGGGGGGGGGGGGGTTGGAAATCACTTAAAACATGTAGAAATGCAAAAAAAAGAAATCGAAATTTGGTTGAAAAAAAGTTGCAAAAAATTTTTTTTTTCTCTAACAATTTTTTTTGGGGGGGGTTTGGAAATCACTTAAAACATGTAGAAATGCAAAAAAAAAAATCTTTTTTGGGGGGTGACAATTTTTTTGGGGGGGGGTTGGAAATCACTTAAAACATGTAGAAATGCAAAAAAAAAAATCTTTTTGGGGGGGGTGACAATTTTTTTTGGGGGGGGGGTTGGAAATCACTTAAACATGTAGCAATGCAAAAAAAAAAAAATTTTCTCTAACAATTTTTTTTGGGGGGGTACAATTTTTTTTGGGGGGGGTTGGAAATCACTTAAAACATGTAGAAATGCAAAAAAAAAAAATATCTTTTTTGGGGGGGGTGACAATTTTTTTGGGGGGGGGTTGGAAATCACTTAAAACATGTAGAAATGCAAAAAAAAAAAATAAATTCTCAATTTTTTTGGGGGTGACAATTTTTTTTGGGGGGGGGGTTGGAAATCACTTAAAACATGTAGAAATGCAAAAAAAAAAAATCTTTTTTTGGGGGGGGGTGACAATTTTTTGCGGGGGGTTGAAATCACTTAAAACATGTAGAAATGCAAAAAAAAAAAAAATTTTCTCTAACAATTTTTTTTGGGGGGGGGGTTGGAAATCACTTAAAACATGTAGAAATCCCAAAAAAAAAAATTTTGGGGTAACAATTTTTTTGGGGGGGGTTGGAAATCACTTAAAACATGTAGAAATGCAAAAAAAAAAAATTCCAATTTTTCTTCAAATGCCGCCATAGCGGCCATATTGGATTTTGGACCAAGTCCAAAAATCTAATGGCAGATCTTGGACACATACCTAAACCCCCACCAAGTTTCGTCGAAATCCGTCGAGGAGTTTTTCCGTAATACTGTTCACAAACAAACAAACAAACAAATAAACCAATGTCACCGTAGGGTGATCCGTATCTTGCCAAAAGTGACCACGTGTGACTTCTTTAAGGTCACACTGAGGTGAACAGAGCTGCTATCCACCAGGAGCGACTCCTTGAGGAATATCTGCCTACGAGAGATTCCGATGAGAATCGTTCTACAGAGTAACCATGAAAAATATGCGTTTGCCTCATAACGTCACCAAATGACGTCATAATGTGTTCAAGCTTGATATATCTAGAAAGCACTCATCGAGGTGTTCAATTTGAGGTACTACACGATATGGTTCCTAAAACTTGAAAATTTGACCTTGGGGTCAAATATGTTTGACCTTAGGCGTTAACCATGAAGGTCAAGGCCAATCGCCACCAAAATTAATATCTGAATGCCAGACCATGAAATATATCCCATGAAGTTTGAAGACGATCCGATCAAAATTACTCAAAAAATAAGGGTTTCGTCGACTCCCCTGATTTGCGACAAAGTGACCTTGACCTTTGACCTTGACCTTCAAAATTTTATGCGCTGAAAGGGACCTCTATAGCCTCTGATATGCGAAGTTACAAAAATTTCCAATGAAAACTGTGCTCTGCAGAGTGATTTATAGCTGATTACAGAAAAAAAAAAAAAAAAAAACAACAAAAAAAAACACATGAAGGTCAAGGCAATCGCCACCAAAAATTAATCAGCTGAGCGCCAGACCATGAACTATATTCCCATGAAGTTTGAAGACGATCGATCAAAATTACTCAAAAAATAAGGGTTTTGTCGATTACCCTGATTTCAAAAAGTGACCTTGACCTTTGACCTTGACCTTCAAAATTTTATGGCCTGAAAGGGACCTCCATAGGCCTCTGATATGTGAAGTTACAAAAAATTTCCAATGAAAACTGTGGCTGCAGAATTTTTTTTTCGTGATTACAGACAAACAAACAAACAAACAAACAAAAAAAAAAAAAAAAAAAAAACATAACAGACTGACTAACATATCTTGCAAAAACTTCGTTTTGGCAAGTAACAAACAAACAAACAGAAAGGTGAAAACAGTAACCTCCATCCATCTTTGATGGCGGAGGTTAAAGATGAGGGGTAGGAGAAGTTAGCAAAATAATGTTATGCTTTATGAAAACACAAGCGCGCACGTGTTCACACACACACACAACACACACACACACACACACACACACACACACACAACACACACACACACACACACACACACACACACACACACAAGTTACTTCCCTATTTATCATAGATGCGTTCGAAAATCCTCCTGGAAAACATCATTTAATCAAAATAATTGTAAATCGAACTTCAAAATCCAAATTAACTTCATGTACTAAATGGAATGTGTTCCTGATAGAAAAACCAATTCCAATTGGTGACAAAAATTGAAAATAAAAAATTCAAAGTAAATGAATTAAAATATTATTTACAAGAAAATTCAATATATTACAATATAAGGGTTTGCGAATGGTTGCTTGTGAATGGGGTTCGAGTCCGGGTGTCAGAAAGTGAAGGTTTGGGAATGAGGTTTGAAGGAAATGAAGGTTCGGGAATGAAGGTTTGAGGAAATATGAGAGGTATTGGGAATGAGTTGAAGAAAATGAAGGTTTGGGAATGAGGTTTGAAGGAAAATGAAGGTTTGGGAATGAGGAAGAGAACAACGGTGAAGGTTCTCCCTCCTACATTCATTGACCCCGTAATGGCGGCCCACAGATGCCACATTTTCACAGAGCGAACCAATCTAACAAGTCGATCTTTTCACCAAACGTCATCACCTTTCTCTGCCTTGGCACAACTAACTGTGTCCATCGCTTTACGTTTGGGCGCCATTAAAAGCGATACAAGTGAAACACCAAGGTTCATAATGGGAGATAATCGTGCACGCACGGGACGCAAACATTGACTTATCTCAACTCAAAAACAGCGATTGGTCGAAACCCACGATATTTGAAGGTTTACTGTGATGCATAAAATCGCTCCAACCTCCAAATTTAGAAACTGTAACACCGACAAAATCGATTCGTAAGTACGAACGCCAGTCATTGGATGATGTGAAGAAAGTGAAAAAAAATATTTTGAACGTTTTATCGTACAGAAACCATTATGACCTGGTTACAAGGCAAGGCATTTCTGAGCAGGCTGAAAGAAAATGGTGGCTTCAGACCCCTGCGAGGTGAAAACAGGCTGACCAAGGACGTCTTCTTCTTTTTTTTTTGCTTTTTCAAGACGAGCAAGCACCCGATTCATTATGTTCAAAAGGGGTGCTTAAATTTACCCAAATACCCAGTTTTCATGAATGCACTCCCTTGGAGTTCCCTTTGTATGCACACGAAGTTTCAGGTCGCTCGGCTTCATGGTTTTGGAGTTATAGAGGAGACACACTGATACACAAACACACACACACACACACTTATTATTATAGATGGACGAGGTATATAACAGGAACAAATTACACAAGTCGGTGGAATTTTTATTTTGTTTTTTGATTTTTTTAATCGCCAGGCACCCATGCAGTGAATTATTTTCTTTGCACCCCCTACCCCAACCCTCTGCCCCCTCCATGCCTTCAAACAAATGATTTGAAAACTGCATGTTTGATTGCACACCTTGCTCAACCACCGTTCAAACAATGGCAACATTATATGCATCGTTCACACAAACACATTCGCAATGCCCAGATCGTTGAAAATTTCTTGACAGTTCACATAAAGCCAGTATTTAAAAAAAATAAATATTTTTTAAAAAAAACCTCATTTCCCCATATTTCTCCGAATGCGTGTAACTAAATTGTATGTGCAGTCTTAAAATGGAAGCAAGCCTGCTGCAGTAAGTAAAAGCAAAAGGAAAATGGAAAGAATTCCACAATTGTACAAAAAAATAACAAAAATCAGTCTTCCTACAACGAGTTAATTGGGAAAACATTTTTTAAACAACAAAAGAAATACTTCACTACATTGTTCACAATATAAAGATAATGCAATTTTATTTGTGTGGATGGCACGGATTTCCAACAAAGTTAAACAGATGAGGATTGTGACGAAGGTTCACCAAAATAAATTAGATTTGTTGATGTTTTATTTTTTTTTTGCAAAGGCGCCTGCAGCTCTGTTGTTCAATATGTTTGGGAGACTCGGATTGTCACAGTCTGCATATTATACAGGGCGTGACGCAAGAAGGTAACGAGCTCAAAATGGTTCGAATCTTACTGTGAAGCAAATGTACGGTAAAGTTTAGTGTGGTATGTTGAAAAACCAAGAAGTCTTTCTCCTGCCAGATTGCTATATCAAGGAATTGATATAGCAATATCAGGATGGGGCCAGTTATTACAATGAAGGTCTAAACACCATTCATGTTCACAATAAGAATTTTGTAACCATCCCCTGTATTAAGTGCATGTTCAGTGCTAAGTCATCCTTTGTACTGCCGCTCGGGGGATGGTGTTGTCCAATTTAGTTCATAGACAGGTTAAGGTTGCCTAGTCCTGTGTTCCCCCTCATCTGAAACTGGTTTGGGTCCGGGCTGGGTTTGAATATTGTGGTGGCTTCACTGAGGTTTGTGGTCCAATGTGTGAGACTACCGGATAATGGCTTGTGATTGTCTCTGCATCTGTTCCCACACACATGCGCAATGGGTGGAGAACAGCACCAAGTACTGCAGGCCTCTTTTGGCTCTGTGTGTGCAGGGGGGGGTGCCGACCTCTACATTGACGGGCGTGTGGAGCGGGGTGCCACCGCGATGGGTCAAGCTGACGTCATCCTGTAAGGATGAGAATGCGGTGAGAACGGATAAAATGCTATGTGAGCTGGATACTCAAGGAGATTCAAAAGGGGCTCGAGATGACGGATGAAATCTTAAGAGAGCCCTGTGTTTGAGTGTGAGTAATCACTGGTACTATCGAACCTCCGGTCTTAATTTACAGAGAGAGGAAGAAGTCCCCGATCTTGTATCTGCACTCCTCGCCCCTGTCGTATCATTTGCCATGAGCAAACTGCTGCCTATCTGCACCTCTGCCGCCCTGTGGAGCTACATCCTGTAAAACCCAGCCCAGTTTTGTATGAATGATCAGAGTGTGTGGCACCTTTTGTTTTTGATGAGTTCTGTGTTAATTAAGGATTGTGTTTTTAATTAATTGTCTTTGTGCTGGGATCTCCATTTGTGTTCTGTTCTATGCCACTAAAGCTTATATATTTTTTTTTATCCAAGCCTTGTGTGCATGTCTGCCTGACTATTCGTCCCTCACACAAACTGTTATGGTATATCAGGCAATCCCTGGTGGTTTAAATTTGGATAATAACCCTAACTAATTGCCGAAGTAGTTTAGACCTCGCCTGGTGGGCTAACGCATTTCCTGCCTGGGTGTGTTAGTGACCGAATTGAGCCTTAAGATGGCTATCCACGGAACTAGCAACTTGGGCCGCCTCGGTTTGCTCCTCAGCTGCTGACGCGCGGTTGGATTTTGCGCCTCGGCCACAGTCACGCGTTTGGACAAGGGCTGTAAACGTAACAATACAGAGTACAGCAGTCCAGCAAAATAAAACTTTGCTTCTTGACATTTTGGTGAATCTTGCAAATTCTTAGCATTGCTTGAAACAAAATGGCCTCTCAGAACTTTTTGTGGCCCATCCTGTAATACATGCCGATTCAAGTGCGAAAACTACCTGTATACAATTGCTTTTAAAACGCGACTTCAACGTTTTACACCGACATGCTCATGCTGCTCCAAAGTTTATAAAACGCGCATGTCGTGGATAAAGCACAGATTTACTGCAATTTGATCCGATGCTGAAGCAGTGGAATTATGAAGCGAGTAACTTGTTGCACTTCGTGCGAAGGCAAGTGGGAGACCATCGACTGAATAACTGTCCCAATGAGCGCTTGTATTTGGAGAGGTGGACGATGAGGGCTGTTTGTAATGATACAATATTGTGTGCAATCTGAGTGTGGGGGAAACTTTCCAACATTTCTCATACGTATTGCGCAGATGGCACCCGAGGTGGCACGTCCGAGAGATAATGTCGATCGAGTCAGGCCAACCAAAGTGCACACTTGCAGGTACAGTGCTTATCAGTCGTAGAAAAATATATAAAGGTATGAGCTTGTTTAATATGAAACAAATTGTACACAAACCAGTGTTTTAGACATCTTTGTTGCTCAAAACAGTTTAAGTTTGCTGTTAGTGCATTTGTAAATATACAAGCAGGGTTATTAAACACCTTGTGTTTGTTTTTTTATATCATACTATCATTATAAGTGCTTGTTGGGTGAAGTTGTGAACTTTACGTTCCCGGCAGCTGCTGTATGCAGGAGCAAGAAATGTCGAGTCTGAAACAAAAACAAGAATATTTTTTAGACTGCATCACAGGAACCTTGAGGGAAATAGAGTTCCATCAAATAAAACACTAAATACTGCATCGGAGTCATCAGGAGGAACCTGGGTAGGATTCAGGTTTCAGCTGCTACTCCTCGACCCTCAAAACCCATCCAGGTGCAGCCAGGTACAAGTGAGCCTTACAGAAACAAAATTGTGAGATTTCGCCTCTCCATACACAGTTAGATAAAGAAAGAGAAATGAAGTACAGAATATATAACACAATTAACCACAACAATAACACTCATGATAAAGCACACAGGCATGTTCAAATTAATTTTAGGCCTTCCGTACACAAAGGTGGTATGTTTCTTGTGAATACTGCTCTCCCTTCTGGGGTGGTGCTCCTGCCTCACACCTAGTTTGGCGTCACACTGTGGAAACCAAGGCTTTTAGGATCATTGGTATCGCCCACGATGAGGCGGAGTGTTTAGGTCTTTCAATGTCTCACCGCAAGGAGGTTGATGGTCTATCTGTCTTCTACCGACTCTTCTCTGGCCTTGCACCCCCTGCTCTGTCTGTGCTGTGTCCCTCTAATATTTCTGCAGGGCGCTCGAGGTCAGTCAGCAACCCCCTTCTGGTGAAACTGCCAAGGTCAAGAATCACTGCTCACCTTTACTCTTTCATTCCTCTTTTTCCCCCACCTCTGGAACAAACTCCCACACTCTTCAATCCCACTCTTCCATCCAGGTCTTCAAAACAGCTGTTCACCACCATCTCTTATCTTCCCCCATCCAAAACCATGATCTTTTCTACCCCCGTTAATCCAGTCCAAGCCCACTTCCTTCAAATTCCCTGTTTTCCTTCCTGTAAGTCCCTGTCATGTCCATCTTGTATACCCCGTGTACCCCGCCACATCCCTCTCTCCTCAACAGATCTCCTCATGTCTCTGTTCCCTGCTGTTGTTGTGCTTCCCTCTCCCACCCCTCTCGTCTCCTGCTCCCTTCGTTGTATGTTCTGCGTATTAGCTCTTATACGAGCCTAAACAAAGTATACAAAAGAAAATGCCAGGCAATTTCTCTGTGTTGCTGAGACTTCGCCAAAGAGTCACCTCAGTTTTGCCTCACAATTGAATATACGTTGTACGGGATCTGCTTTTCAGTAACTCCATTTGCCCAAACATTTCCCTACAATTGCCACCAAGTAGGACACCTTGTACTCCCTTAGCTGATTCTCTGCATTTGAATATTTTTTTTTTTGCCATTGACAAAAACTGAAGATTCTATTTCTCGCGTATGGCTTTTAATTAGCCTGGTGACCGCCCGCTTGTTTATCCGGGGCCACGTCCGCATGTACTGTATGGGGCGGGTGATTGAAAGTTTGCGATACCCTGTGCACACTGTCGGGGGAAAAAAGCGAACAGGGAAGCAAGAGAGATGCAGGAGAATGGTAATGCTTGGTGGTCTCTGGGACTGCCAGGGAGGGTTTGAGCTCAGACTCTGCACGGTCGCCCCAAATTTGCTGTGAAAGATTATTTTCACACTGGAAGGTGAACGTCACAATAAAAACTTTCCATTGTGAATACAATTGATATAAAACATGAAATATCCACTTTCAGTAAGCTGATCAATTCCCGTGATGTACGATGCACACACCGCGTCGAACAGAGAGGTCCTGATGTAAATCAGTCATATAAATGGTACGCAACTACTTTTCATGCACGTACGTGTATTGATGACTTAGCTTATTTATGATTGGGCACTGAACCTCCTGACTTCTTTAAAATAAACAAGGAGCTGACACAATAGGTCCCCTGCCTTTTGGATGGTATGAGGAATAGATCTGTATAATATGAAAGCTAGATATTCAACAATTTTTGAAATATCGCATACACAAAAGTACATGAACGGATGATCGGTCGGTTGGATGGAGCTCTTTTCAATGTTCCCCAAGTCCCACCTTGTTGAGCTATCTTGCGATGCTTGCAGCACTAATTAAAACAATCAAAGCTTCAAAGTGTACACACCAATCCAGCACGAACAATTTCATCTTCTAAAGGGAATGTCCACATAAAGTCGTCACAAGATTAACTACAGGGTTCATAGAGCACCTTACCCCGTGCTGTCTTGAGGAAAAAAAGGAAATGGACAGAGTCTACACGAGGCAAATTTGATTGGTTGTGATGACATAAAATGCCGTTATATTTTATCTAAGTATTGCTAAACGGAAAGGTTTTGAAAGTGCCAAAAAGACAATTTGTGTTATAAAGTGTTCAAGTACAGTGACCTGCAAAAGTATTCACCCCACCCCCCCCCCCCCCCCCACCTCCAAAGTTTTCAAATTTTGATGCCACTTGAGCTTATTTCATGATATTTTCAAATCAAACTTAATATATAGAGTCTTCACAAATGCCTCCAAACTAATAAAGCTAAAAAAATTCATATAAAATATGAATAAGTTAGATTAACAGCGAAAAATCCAAAATGATTCTCAGTTTCATAAGTATTCAAACCCTCTACCTAATTAACCCTAAACCACTTCAGGAGCAAACTATTTGTTTGAAAAGTTACAAAATAAGTGTAATAAGTTTCACCTGGATGTAATGAGTGGTTTAACTTAAAAATTAAACTCCCCCACTTATCGAGGGAGTTTTAAGGTGCAACTCACTTGGTCAACCAGCAAGGTAAACATGAAGACCAAGGAGCTTTCCAAAGAAGTCAGGCATAGAGTGGTGGAGAAGCACTGTTCAGGAGAGGATTATAAGATGATTTCAATGTGAATCATTATTCCTTTGAGTACGGTGAAATCCATCATTAAGAAGTGGAAGACTTGTAATACCACCTAGACTCCACCCAGATCAGGTCGCCCATCCAAACTTATCAGCCAGGCAAACAGGAAACTGGTTTGGGATGTCACTGTAAGTCCAACAATGACTTTGAACGATCTGCAAGGATCTATATCCGAGATGTGGGTCAGTTTTCATCAATCAACAATATCCTGTTCGCTTCACAAAGCTGGCCTCTATGGACAGGTGGCAATAAAGATGCCATTACTGAAAAAGACTCATCTAAAAGCTCATATGTACTATGTAGTTTACTAAAAAGCATCTTAATGATACTGCAGGCGTGTGGAAAAAGTTTACTCATATGTAGTTTACTAAAAGGCATCTTAATGATACCCTACTGTCAAGCATGGTGGTGGCAGCATCATGTTATTGGGATGTTTTTCATCAGCAGAGACTGTCAAGCTTGTCAGGATAGAAGAGACAATGGATGGTGCAAAGTACAGGAGAATCCTTATTGAAAACCTGCTTGATCAGCCATGAATCTGAAACTGGGATCGAGATTCACATTACAGCAGGACAATGATCCGAGGCACAAAATTAAATCCACACTGGAGTGTCTGAATAAGAAGGAAATAAATGTTCTTGAGTGGCCCAGTCAAAGTCCTGACATGAACTCAATTGACCATTTATGGTGACATTTGAAGACTGCAGTCCATCGCCGATCCCCATAAAACTTGGCAGAGCTAGGAAAAAATTTCACCATCTCACTACGCAAAGCTGGTATAGACCTACCCAGAAACACTCATGGCAGTTCTTGCTGCAAAAGGTTCCTCCACCAAGTACTGACCTAAAGCCGCTGTCACACCTTGACGATTTAGCCAGCGTATGCCGA
>CM068956.1:151578786-151591309 GCA_035128595.1 Eptatretus atami | reverse complement strand
TTTAATTCTAATGGGTTCTAACGGGTATTCTAATGGTTAACGGGGTAATTCTAATCATCTAATGGGTTCTAACGGGTAATTTAATTGGGTTCTAACGGGTAATTCTAATGGGTTCTAACGGGTAATTCTAATGGGTTCTCACGGGTAATTTCTAATGGGTTCTACGGGTAAATTCTAATGGGTTCTTAACGGGTAATTCTAATGCATTCTAACGGGTAATTCAAATGGGTTATAAAGGGTAATTCTAATGGGTTATAAAGGTATTCTAAGGGTTTCTAACGCGGTAATTCTAAGGGTTCTAACGGGTAATTTCTAACGGGTAATTCTAAGGGTTCTAACGCGTAATTCTAAGGGTTCTAACGGGTAATTTAAGGGTTTCTAACGGGTAATTGAATGGGTTATAAAGGGTAATTCTAATGGGTAATTCTAAGGGGTTCTAAAGGGTAATTCGAATGGGTTCTTAATGGGTAATCTAATGGGTTCTAACGGTAATTTGAATGGGTTGTAAAGGGTAATCTAATGGGTTATAAAGGTAATTCTAATGGGTCTTAACGGGTAATTTGAATGGGTTATAAAGGGTAATTCTAATGGTTATAAAGGTATTCTAAGGGGTTCTAACGGGTAATTCTAAGGGTTCTAAGGGTTAATTCTAACGGTATTCTAAGGGTTCTAACGGTAATTCTAAGGGTTCTAACGGGTAATTCGAATGGGTTATAAAGGGTAATTCTAATGGGTATTCTAAGGGGTTCTAAAGGGTATTCGAAGGGTTCTAATGGTAATTCTATGGCGTTTCTAACGGTAATTTGAATGGTTGTAAAGGGTAATTCTAATGGGTAATTCTAAGGGTTCTAAAGGGTATTGCTAATGGGTTCTTTCGTTCTAGCTTTGCCTATTTCATATTAAAATGTCAAACTGACGAGCTTCCTCGACATGGTGCAATTTTTCTTTTTTCCTTTTTTACTCTTTCTGCCTGCCTGGCAGTCAACGAATTAAATCATTCCAAACAGGAAACACTGTTTTTAAGGCATCATAAAGGACACAAATAACAGGAACAAATAACTAATGTCACGTGTTAAATAAGATGGTAAAAGATACTGATCAATGGGGTACACTTCGATTTTTTTTTTCTACGACCTTTAAATATTTAAAATCTTCTTTCATTTCAATTGAATTGTATACAGTGGCCTGCAAAAGCATTCACCCCTAACCAGTACGCCACATTGAGATGAATTATGATTATGTAGAAATAATTGTTCCAAATGAACTTTTTAATTCATAATTGAAGACATCAAACTGTTATAATATCATTGAAGGAGGTTACATGTCAGGATACCTTAAAAAACATGTACAAAACAAAATTCACTGGTTGTAAAAGTATTCAGTCCCTTAAGCCGCTGTCACACCTTGACGTTTTAGCCAGCGTATTGGCAACGTATCAAAATGTATGTAAAACGCTGGCGTACGCTGAACTATTGATGGTTTTTTCAGTTTTTGGCGTATTCATAACGAGTTGGACGTATGCATAACGTATTAGTAACGTACACAGAACGTTTCAATAACATATAGATAACTTATACCAACGAATGCTTAGCGTGTTGTCGGCGTTCACAACCTATGCCCAACGATAGTCTAACGTTGCATAGCGCGCGCAGCGTATCACCGACGATCATGTGGCGTAGCCTATTAAAGGTGCCGCTCGACGATTCAATCATAACCGCACTAGACATCGAAGTGTCAAGGCCTGTCACACCTTGACGTTTAGCCAGCCGTATGCAACGTATCAAAATGTATGTAAAACGCTGTGCCGACGCTGAACTATTGATGGTTTTTTCAGTTTTGGCGTATTCAAACGATGGACGTATGCATAACGATTAGTAACGTACACAGAACGTTTCATAACATATAGAAACTTATACAACGAATGCTTAGCGTGTTGTCGGCGTTCACAACCTATGCCAACGATAGTCTAACGTATGCATAGCGCGCGCAGCGTATCACCGACGATCATGGGCGTAGCCTATTAAAAGGCTGCCGCTCGACGATTCAATCATAACCGCACTAGACATCGAAGTGTCAAGGCCTGTCACACCTTGACGTTTTAGCCAGCGTATGCCGATGTATGAAAAATTTGCCGAATACGTTATGGGTAAGTTTGTATACGTTATGAGCACGCTGAAGCACGCTGGCATACGTCGTAGTTCGCCGAGCACGTCGACAAATTTTTAAGCATGCTCAAATTTTTAGACGTATGCCAGCGTATGACCACACGTTCCGCATACGCTGGCCATAAGTTGTAGGCACGTTATGCGATCGTTGACACACGTCGACCACACGTTACTTGTAAGTTACTATAAGTCGAACACGTCGAGGTAATGTTTAGCGTACCGAAACTTATTTCTAACCTATGAGTAACGTGCTTTGAACCTATGAGAACGTGCTTTGAACCTATGTGAACGTATCTCCAACGCATATTGACGTATGTAATGTATTGACGTCTTCCGGACGACCACAGAACTTACTGAACGTGTTACTAACTTACAGCTACCGTATAATGGCGTATTGGCAGCGTTTAGGGAATTGGTATATAAAAATGGGGTTCACACAGGAGGAACCGGTCAGTGTTCCAGACTCCATGTTTTTTTGTTTTTTTTCTTCTTCTTCGGCATGACCGGTGATGTTGACACTTCGATTTATAGTGCGGTTATAATTTAAATCGTTGAGCGGCAGCTATTAATTATGTTATATTATAACCGCACTAGAAATCAAAGTGTCAACATCACCGTCATGCCGAAGAAAAAAAAAATAAAAAAAACATGGAGTCTGGAACACTGACGCTAACATTACCTCGACGTGTTTCGACTTATGAGTAACTTACAAGTAACGTGTGTCGACGATCGCGTAACGTGCTACAACACGTTACTCATAGGTTAAATAAGTTTCGGGTACGCTAACATTACTCGATGTGTTTCGACTATGAGTACTTACAAGTAACGTGTGTCGACGATCGCGTAACGTGCCTACAACACGTTACTCATCGGTTAGAAATAAGTTTCGGGTACGCTAAACATTACCTCGATGTGTTTCGACTTATGAGTAACTTACAAGTAACGTGTGTTGACGTGTGTCAACGATCGCGTAACGTGCCTACAACTTATGGCCTGCGTATGCGGAACGTGTGAGTCATACGCTGGCATACATCGAGATCGCATAACGTGCCTACAACTTATGGCCAGCGTATGCGGAACGTGTGTGTCATACGCTGGCATACGTCTAAAAATTTTGAGCATGCTTAAAATTTGTCGACGTGCTCGGCGAACTACGACGTATGCCAGCGTGCTTCAGCGTGCTCATAACGTATACAAAACTTACCCATAACGTATTCGGCAAATTTTTCATACATCGGCATACGCTGGCTAAAACGTCAGGTGTGACAGGGCTTGAGACTTCGATGTTAGTGCGTTTATATTTAGAATCGTCGAGCGCAGCCTATTTAATGACAGGCAGTGATGTGCAGGGCGATACGCTGCAGAGCCTATTGCATAGTAGAGCTATCGTTGGCATAGGTTGTGAACGGCCGACAGCACCTAAGCATCGTGATATAGGCGTTTTATATGTTATGCAAACGTTTGTGTAGTTATATTACGGGTTAGCATAGTAAACTGTTATGAATACGCCAAAACCTGGAAAAAATGCTTCATAGTTAAAGCGTATGCCAGGTTTTTACATAATTTTGATACGTTGCATATGCCTGGCTAAAGACGTCAAGGTGGACAGCGCTGTATTGATAGATAAATGAGAGATTACAATGGGATCATAAAATGTTTGTCTGGAGTTGTCGACAAGCAATTAATTTCCACATCAGCAGGATAGCCGAGAGTACGTGCAGAGTCACGTCGAGCTGTTAGCCTGGGTTTTTGACTGCTGAGCCAGCCATGAGCTTCTCATGTATGTGTACAGCAGGGTGATTCATCAATGTGGGTGCGCATAGTCTCGATGGAGTTAAACTGGATGTATGTTTGGAATCTTCCTCTCTACTGCATGCTCCATCACGCCCCGTATCACTCTGCATTGCCCTTAACCCTTCTGTTCTTCGTGTCACGTGCTTTCCTCACGGCCTCTCCTACCCTCTTCCTTTGCAACACTCTCCGCGTCTCAATCACCTTCTCTTCTTCGCACCAGTGACCGTCTCGATACCCTCTGTCCCTTTTCTCTTTTCCTTCGTCCCCACTCCTCTCCTCCTCCCTTCTCCACAGCTCCTCTTCCATGCCTCAACTTTCCTCGGGGAATTAATGAGTGGACAGTTTAGTTTGAAACTTAAAATGGATCCGCCAAGTGTGCTGTATGGAATGTAGAGTGAGCCGACAGGAGGGGTGCATGAGGGTCATCATGTGGGCGAAGCATGCATGCATGCAAACCATTGCCAGTAGAGGTGGCTTTAAGATGTTCGTACAGTTTTCATATAGAACGGCAGATAAAGAAATGTTATGTACGGGCATTTATCAACTTCCTTCCCCCACCGTCACACGCCTTACTTCTCATCTCACATTGCTTCTTCCCTCTACAGGGATTCGTTCCACATTGCTGGCGTTCCTTCCCTCACTCGGCCTATTTCCATCATTGATGTCATCCCTCGTGCCTCACTTCACATTATCTCCTTCCTCAAACCCTTCGTCTACCCAATGATGTTCAGGTGTCTGCCACTGCTGTAGTTACGCACCACATTTTTTCAATCTTGTTAATCCTGTACTATCTACGCCCCCCCCCCCGCACGCACCTTCTAGAAGCGCACTACCAATACGCAGCAAGAATCTTTCCATGTTCTCCTCAACTCTGACAAAATAAGTCAAACCTCATGCTTCTTGCCGAAACCCTCCTCGATTCCTACTCTCCCCATCTCATTGCTCCGCCCGCCTCTGGAGTATATAGCGTTTATTATGAGTGAGGAATTGATCCTGCACCCCTTCTGCTCTTCCATCCTAGCTCCCTTCAGATCCTTCTCTCTCTCCTCCCTCGCTCTCTTTTCCTCCTCTGCGTCTTATCTCTTCGCTCTTTGCTCCTTGGCCCACCCCCCACTTTAAAATCATTGGTATTGTTAGTTAAGTAATTAAGAATAAGCCATAAAATGATTAGGCTGGTCAAATGACCTGTTGGTAATGATGGGTTAAGTGGTGAATATTCTGGGGTGGAACAGATGGTGCTGGAGTTTCCTCTAGTGGGTCCTTGTATGTTCCTTCCAATGAGAAAACGCCTTTAGGCTATAAAGCAATGTGTATGTCCATCGGGCAGTAGCTACAGTTTTTCTATATAGTATTCTAGATGGTGTATTATGTTTCTTGTAGTAGCATTATGTGTGGCTTCAGATGTGTGTGTCTTTCGAGTTACAAATGAGACATGTGTCCATCAAGGAAACATAAATAGATTATGTTAATTGTTCTAATAAATCATTGGATGTCCCAGCAAATAGTAGATTGCATAATTGTTAAGGTTGCTTAATAAATGAATCCAAGCGGTGAGAATACACTTTAGTGTGAAATGGCTGACTGAGGATGTATCTATTGATGGGGGCTTCTAGTGACAGTGCGTGAGTTTTATATTCTTGTGATTTATATGATGGAATGATGTGCGGAAGAATATTTTTGCAGGATGACAGCTTCGGGGAAGCGACATACTGTGAAGAGAGGAGAGAGAGAGAGAGAGTTCCCATTGCTTTGATCAAACGTCTCTTCTAATCAAATAGGTAAGAGGCAACTTGGGGAATGTTGGAAGTGTTTTTGATATTTTTGTCTCTGTCTCAGGAGGGAGCGACTTGTTTTCCAAAAATTGTGAAAACAGAATGTAAGAATGTCTGCCACATATAACACTCAAGTATATAATAGAGGTAGGAGCAAAATTCTCCTTGAGAGAAGTGAGGCAGATGCACACCCCTCCCTCTGTTGCAACGTACCCCCAGATTGCGCCACACCTCTCTGACAGCTCTCCAGCTGAGCGCAACACTACCTCTCCTGAAGCCATCACCATGCTGCAGAACGCAGATCAGAGGTGAGTGTGCATACTTAATCCACAGATTGAAAATATCTGTCGAAGGTTGATATGTTACTATCACCCAGGTGCTTTTTGCAATTCTCTTAAATCGAGGCTGGATATATTCATACTTTGGTTAGGATTTCGCCTTTTGTTTTTTGGCAGTAGCTATCATTTGTTGTGGCGTGAATGTCTGAAGCGGTGCCTATAAACAGAAATTGTATGCATTTTCGACCTCAGAAGGGTGAAGACTGAGTCAAATCACTGGTGTTAATTCTGCGGCAACAGGGGAACTGAAGACCTCAGATCACAAAGCAGCACCTATGTTGAAGTAACACAAGCTTAATTCAACTGCATTAGTTGACTCGGTGCTTATATATAAACTAGAGGGGAGACCGGTAGATGCAAAACTGCCCATACTGCTGGGTACTTAAGTGAATTGATATCTATTCATGTGGTCAAGATACGGATCAGACTCTACTGAAACGATTGAATAAAACTAAACTAGCGGGCGCTCATGTAAAGCAAAGAAAAAACGAAATTTTTTGAAAAAAAAGTGCTAAGATTCTGTTTTTTTTTCTTCTAAGAAATTTTTTGGGGGTTATCATTAAAATATGTAGAAAATGCAAAACAAAAATTCAATATTTGTTTCAATCAGATCGAAATTTTTTGAAAAAAAGTTGCAAAATTTCTGTTTTTGTTTTCGTTCTAACAGAGGTTAATTTTTTTTTGGGGGGTGGACATCATTAAACTGTGGAAATGCAAGGAAACAAAATTCAATTGTTTTCAAAATGGCACGATAGCGGCATATTGGATTTGGACCATCCATAAATTAATTGGCATGGATCCTTGTGACGTACATAACCCCACCAAGTTTCGTCGAATCGCTCGAGGAGTTTTTCCGATAGCTGTCAAACAAACAACAACGGGGTGAGAACAGTACTCCGTCCATTTTCATGGGGTGGTTAATAAACAAAAGGATACTCTCCATATCTGAGGCTGAACTTGTTGTAGACACCAAATCTCAGGTCACTCAACTGGGTTTTGTTACGTCAAGATTTTAAATATCATGGTATATAGATTTTGGTGGAACCATCCTCAAATGGTGAATGATATTGACCTCTCAAAAATAAAAATTTCTCCAATCACGGAGTCAGGATCAGATCTTCAACAAATCAAGATTGATCCTTGTAACAACAACCTGTTAAACAAGTTTGTCCAATCTCTCATAGCTTTTGAGATAGTGTGCATTTATCGTTTTTGGCAAAATTCGATGTTGAATCAATCATCAAAAAAATTTCGGTTCGGAGACAGATCAGATCGGATCCAGATCTTCAAATATATAGCATTCAAGGACCTTATTACAAACCAAGCTGGTCACAAATTCAATCCGAATCCATCACAAAGTTTTGAGCATTTCTGCTGCAAACGACACAGAGACGAACAAACGACAAGTTGAAAAATAACTCCTCATGGGACCTTAGTGGGGAGGTAAAAAGGCGCTGTGCTGATTATACACAAATTTGCATCGTGTTGGAGTATACCAGGGGTTGGGTATGGATGCAAATTTAAAAAATGTTATCTCCACTGCCCTGTGCTACACTTATCCTGTAATGTGCATAGATGCAAATGGCATAATGCCTGCCTGCAGGGATTACTAGAGCGGACTAATGATATTCCCAAGTGTCCATGACGGAGGTGTCAAGGACAAAAGAGTGAGGAGAGGGACACACTTGATGTACAATGAATAAAATCCATATTGTCGCAAAATAAATACCAGGATCAATCAACAATGGGGCAAGTGAGGGCTTGAGCAGGGGCATATCTGCATTGATCGGTTGGCCGTGCGAGGTTGGTGTACTTTGCTGCCACGTCCACAGCAACTGGGGCATTAGCGTTGATATGCTTGCGATTGTATTCCTGCTGCCATGTATAGTGCATGCACTAGTGCATGCTGCATCATTGCCCTACTCCACACACAATAGCTCAGCTCTCCTTCCTAGTAGACCCAACCTTCAAGTTTTCTGGTGATAGAAGCAATCATTACGTTTCCGCGACAAGTAAATTAAGTGTTTGGCTCCATCCCCAATCTCGTTGGGCCTTAATGTCATGGAACTCACATCCTCTCACTGGTCCAAGCCCTTGCTGTGCTAGTCAAACCACCGCTGACATCGTCCTTTTTTTCACCATGGCCTTTTCTTGTAGATATGGCGATACCCAATGCTTTGCATGATGCCATTCCGTCTGCTGGCTGTGGGCGTCGGAGTGTCAATAGACAGATCTGGTGGGCCTGAGGAGTCATTGATTATGGATCATGGTGTGTGGGCGCTGCAGTAACATTATGCGGGAGAATGACAACTGAGTACTTCAGGTCTTGGATGCTGTCTTTGCTCTATGGATGTGAGACTTGGACTTCTGATATGATTCTGAAGAGAGAAGATCTGTCATTCCAATTCTGAGAGAGATGTGCCAAGAAGATTTCATAAATTGAAGGGAACTTAAAGACTCCTTCTCTTACTGTCTCTCTGCTGCCTCTTTATCTTTCTACCGACTTTTCAACTTTGCCAATCTCATGAATCGATGTTCCTTAAGCAATCCGAGTCCTTCTCTTCCTCCCCGCTCTTGCTTTTCTGTCAAGCTCATTCTTGTCTTTTCAGTCCATGATATTTCTCGCTATTCTGCTTCTTCGCCCCTCATTCACTCCAAGTTCAGTCAATAATCTAGACACAATCTCATATCATTTTGCCTCAATCTATCTTCAAGTGTCTTTGAATGGAAGCTCACCATTCCATTCATGCTCTAGCATGCTCTGTTTCTCAATGGCATCTTCCTCTCGTTCAGCCTAACATCCTTTCCCTGCTGAGTACAACCAGGAACGGAACATGGTTTGCTACTTGACTTGGTTTTCCGGTTATATTCTGCCCCCTTTTTGAGCCACTGGCAGTGTTGGTACCCGTCTCCTTACACAGCTTATGTAGCGCTCTATACATGGCTATGATGAATTTCTCATTCCTCTTGGTTGAATGAAACTCCGTCACACAAACTTTCGGAATACTTACGTCTGGTTCACTCAAACCACCCATCTCTTCTAATACAAGTCATTCGACACTGATGATATACTCTCAATGCTATATCGTTCACCACCTTTCACACTGATCTGAATATCTTCATGCACACGATAACATTGCCCAACTTTAAGTAGACGCTGCACACCCTTTCTGGTTCATATGATTAGGATCAGAACTCACGTTCATACTGATGCCGTCTTAACTTCGACAGACTTGCATCAACATGCTATCACTGTCAAAATCACTATAAAGGCTTTAATCATTTACGCTTCATTTGAGGCCTCTTCATCCCACCTCTGAAGGGCCTTAGGGTATTCTCCATTCTTTATTAGCATGTACTTTTTGCACACACAATCCCATGCAGCTTATAGATTGCTAACGGAGGCACCAGCATGTCCACATGCTGTGTGATTTTGAATATTCTGGAATCCACCCAGTTTTTCTGAGAGTCAATAGTAGACCAGTAAGACAAGGATTTTAAGACATATTGGGCTAAGTGTGCTTCAGCTGACCGTGTCTTCGAGTCAAAAGTCATGTAATCTCACGAGAAGGGCTATTCATGGATATATATATTGTGTAAATTATTGTAGCAACTGGATATCTTGCCGACCAGGATCAACCAATCTCTGATTGACAATAAGTGCTCTGCATCTGAGCGTTGGGTGACCACAGCTGAGCATGCATCCCACTATGTGAAGATGCGCTTCTTTCCCACATTATTGAATGGACATGGCTCACTGCTCATATGGTGGCAATTGAGTGTCCACAGCAGTGGAATAGAGATAGTGGATATCTCTTTATATGGGAAAAATTGCATGCCAATCTTGGTTGGGATCACCTCGATACCATAGATGGCAGATGTGCTGGTATGTTCATGAGAGACCTGAAGTTTGATTCATTGTCTGATGTGTATTTTGCTAATATACTATTGCTTGTTTCTGTTTATTTAATATATAATTTGATAATGTTATTGTGTGGTGAGAGTTTTATTCAAATAAGCCTCTTTCTTGGCCCCACAATAGCGCTTTTTAGTGATGTAGGAAGTGGACAGTTGTCCTCCACAGCACTGGTGGCTTATTTGAAATAATTAGCTTATTGGACTTCAGCCCGTACAAGGAGCATGAAATGTGATAGCTGTGCTGGTATAAATTTCAGCGCTCGTGTGCTGAGTCATGTAAGTGTAACACATGGTAATGGCAAATTGCAATGCAAGCGGTATTTGTGAACATCCGATGTGAGAAAATTTATATTGATTGTCGTGAACATGTAATGACATGGTGCATTTAGAAGGTGGCGAGCTATTGGCTGCACCATTGGAAATTATAATTTGCATAGCCGCAGATGGCAATTGCATGAGCAACACAGGTGCTAGCATGAGACTACTGACAAAGGCTTTTGCCTGCATCTATGAAGATAAGGAAATATTGACAGACACGGCATTTGTCCTTGTGATATTCGAACAAGTCCGATGAGATTTTACATTAACGTCCAGCTTTGTGGGAGAGCAAGGCACAGATACTCCATATTAGCAAGAGTGCCAAACGTCAGCAATCATGGCCATGCTGCTAGCAGATTGTCTCACCTTGGCTGCAGAGCACAGAACGGAGGTGAGAATTGCAGTCAGGGCGTAATTAGATAAAACAAATTGGCTTTCTGACTCGAGTAATGCAGAATTGACAGCAAAGTACATGGGTGCCACTTCACTCAATTCAAGATGGCTTACATGAGCCCATTAAGTCCATTTAAAGGATGAGGATTTTAAACTTAAATGTTTGCTGCTTAATGGTATGTGTTGTAACCAGTAGCTAGGATTCCATAATTAACGGCCCTGTGAAAGAACCAGGTCTGGTTTTGAAACACAAAGGGTTACTTTGTGTGTATTCTTGGTTTGCTTTGCACAAGCTTTTTGTTGGAAGAGGCATTGGGGGTTAAATTTATACTCTCGCAACTGGAGTAATTTTATTATGGTGAGAAGCTGGATTGTAGTTCGCTCCAATTGATGGAAGGAAGACATGATGATTGTGTATGTGTTATATATATATATATATATAATATTATTAGTATTATATGTTAATTGATATTATACTTTCTTCCATTAACACTAGGGTAATTAAAAACTATAAAGCTTCTGCTTGAAAGCATGGGGGTGCGTGGAAAATGTATGTCGGTTCATCTATTGTTAGTTTAAAGCGAATTGCCACAAGCTACCTATTCTGGTGACTTTTGCTTTGCGTGGAAACTTGACAGTGTGCAGTGGTTATTTTGTGAATTTATCTCTGGTAATCTGGTCATTTAGGTGTTACTTCTTTGTGATCTTTATAATGAGTTCCGCATTTTCCGCACCTCATTAAACTTGTCTCATAGACTCGAGGGTTAAGGTTATGCACGGTGGATACATTAGGCTTGAAAGTTATGTCATAAATGATAGTATATAAACACGTTTGAAACATACTCAGCAGTGTAATGTTTGAGGGTCGGTTATCGTGTCGGTCTCAGTATAGTATGGTGGTAATAACCAAAAACTTAAAATTGGTCAGTTGCTGTTTTCTTGCTTGATAACTCAGATTTTTAATAAGGATCTAATAACACACATTTTATATTATTATTATTAATTTATTATTATTTTATTAATTATGCTTATTCAACATCCATTTACCAAATGATTATGTCTTATTGTACTCCACTGTGGATTATATTTTCTGTTTTTTTATTATGAATTAATTTTCAAAATAAATTGCTTTTTACTCTTTGAGTATGTACTTAGCAGTTTATGAGTGGGATATTGGCCTAATGTGTATGTGGAAATATTTCTCTACTCCTCTTGTGTTGGAAATTTTTGTTTTCTTTCTTACTATATGTCAGCAATACTTTGGTGATCGCCTTGGCAATCTGTTTATTACTTTATCAATAACACTTAGACTCCTTTTTGCGTGGGGGATTGCATGAAGTGCGCCATCGCTTCGGAAAAGTTAAGGCAGATGGTTTTTGGGACGGTGAAGGATCCACAGCCGTGTCTTCTTATTTCACCAGTAAGATTGTGTTGGCTCCGGTTCGAAATCTGGAATTCCTAGCTAATAGAATACATTTGTGTTGGAGTTCTGAACTTCAGGTGGGATTCTCAGTCACGAACATCGACGTTTTTTGTGTACTCTGATGCTCAGAAGGAGAGAGTATGGAAACCACGGATCTTGAGTTTTAATTGAGATTAAATCGGTGCTCATGGAGGTTCGTGATAGGCGGGTAAAACGGGCAGACAGAAGGGAACGTGGTTCAAAGATTTGAAAGATGCAGTTAAACAGATGGAGTGACCTAACAAAATGAATGAAACAAAAGTGGAGGGAAGGAAATAGTATCTGCAAGTAAAAGGGTTTGTATAGGGGGACAAATTGAGATGTAAAATATTGTGAGGTAGGGATGGGGAGTGGTAAGGACAG
>CM068956.1:151551338-151575509 GCA_035128595.1 Eptatretus atami | reverse complement strand
CCAAGGAGACTGCTTAAGCAGCACCAACGCTCTGCACAGAGTCTGGTCCCAATCTCCTCCTCCTCCTCCTTTGGAACCCTTTAGCAATACCCTTTAGAACCCTTTATAATAAAGGACCGTGGGTTGGAAAGGTTTTTCTTCATTTTTGATGGACGGACTGATGGAAGGAAGGACAAAGCCGGATATTGAAGTGGCTTCACCGCATAAAAATTATCTCACTCCTCTCTGCGCATGCACGATCGGGATGAATTGAGATCCAAAGTACTACTAAACTCCAGGTTTGTTTTTCGATTCATGTTCCGATTCGTGTTCAAAATATAACATTCAATATAAATAAGTTGTTCCTCAATCATAAACTGGTGTTTGCAGACAGAACGACAGACAGACATCGTGAACCAATTGCTTAACCCTACTTCTTGCTTCGTGAGGGTGGGGTAATAAACCTAAACTTCCATCGACTATGAGGCACAACAGGGTCAGTAATATCCATCCATCCATCGATTGGGACCATACTTTTTGTAGAGTGTTGGTGCTGCCTAAGTAGTCTCCTTGGCTCTTGGGCATAATCCTGGACGGGTCGCCACTCCGACACTGGATACCAGCAAGCTGGCATTCATTCTGCCGACCTCGGAAGGATGATAGGCAGAGTCAACCCCACCTGGTATTAATTCAACAGCCGATGGGGATTTGAACTCAGGATCCTAGGATCCCAAGCCCACCACCCTAACCATAAAGCCAACACAAGGCATATTTTACAGTTGGTAGGCATTACAGGTTCCACGGTACCTTTTGTGATGAGTAGTTGAGTTATTTTTGTGATGAGTAGTTGCGATCCTTGTGCATTAAAAGGTTTAAACTTGGATAAATGAGGGAAACTGTTACTTTTTACTACTTCCTGCAAGATGAGGGAGCTCGTTCAAAAATGTCAAAAATGTCGAAAGATATTTATAATGCATCCGAGTAATCTCAAGTAAAGTCCGTAACACAGTTCAAGTCGAGCAGGTAAAAAGTAACCATCTGTTACAGGTTTGATCTTGTCTTTATCATCACCTGCTTTTGTAAGTTATTTGACCCGAATCTCGACTCCTGATACATTTGTCTCTCAAGTTACCCTAGTACTGCAACTCCAACTGATCCTCTGTCCTCTCGTTCTTCCCTGATTGGATTGAGTCCTGTGTGAAAGAATTGTATTCGGTAGCATGGTGAACGTGATGGCATGCAGTGGAAATCCGAGAGAGTGCGTAGGGACTTACATTATGCGTTGAGTGCTGCACTTGGATCACCGTTTAAGGTGTTGCTGTTGGTCGTGGGTTGTTCTTTTAGTGAGTCCTTCTCGTTATCAACATTGCTGGAAACAACCAAGAGGGATGGGTAGGTGGTGGTAGAGGGAGGTAAGGAATATCATTCAGTCTCCTCTTTTCTCAGGACACAGTGATACATATATTTATGAGAAAACAATAAATGTTTTGTTTTTTTGAAAGTGGTAACTGCGTGCAAGATTTTCATGCTCCCTCATCTTGTTTGTGTCATTATGACGAGCAACTTTATGAGCCTTAGGCACTGTGGGCAGGAGGTAATATTTCGACATGGGCGAGTGTGAAGCCAAATGTGTTTGGAAACGTATTGTGTGATAATGGTTGTGTATCATTTTAAATGAGGATTGAACCAGCATCTCCCCCCGCCCAAAACAAGTGCGAGGCGAGGTTGAGATGCTTGTGCGTTCATGTCAGATAAGAAAATGATGAATCTTTTTGGGGGGGGAGGTGGTCTTTTTCGCATCCATTGATTTGTGTCTATTATTCCTTTCTCTCCTCTTATATTTGTGTTGTGTAGTGTGTGCTGATGATCGTTGATGTGTAGTGTGTGTGTGTGTGTGTGTGTGTGTGTGTGTGTGTGCTAATTCTACTCAACGTTCTCTCTCCCATTTGTACATAAACAACATTTATCAAACACACACATCCCTCGGATGGACGTTAAACTGGATGGACTGGCATTGGTTGGTGGACGCTAAAGATCCCACACCACAGTGTCTTTGGCAAAGAGTTGGCAAGCTATCGCCGGTACCATGAACAAATTACAAATTGCTGCCATAACAACTGCTGGGAAGGAAATGGCAAACCACCCAGTGTCACCCTTGCCAAGAAACTGCTTTGGCAGCACCAATGCTCTATAACAGAGTATGGTCCGTCGCAAGCAGAATATATGTTTACCTTCCTCGTCACAGTGATTGATATATTCATAATGCTCATTACATTCTATTATATAAACAATCAACATTTTATCTCACATTACCAAGAAATCATACACACCTTAACTCACATACTATACATACATTACCCAGCACATCCATTTTACTTACCACTAAATCGAGCTGTTATTAAAAGACAGAAAATAACATTTTAACAGATTTAATGTACGCATGTGAGTGTTGGCACGTGTTTATTATTGGGCTTCATGCAGCAGTTCCAATGGTTACATTTAAAATTTTATGACAACAGGAACCATTCAGAAGGCCACAGAAGGAGCACACAAAATTATCTATTGTAATACCTCTCGAAGCAATAGAAAACCAGAACGGCACTCTTCGACGTCGTGACATCCAGCTTCCGATATGCTTCCGCCCGCGTTATTACATCATTATAATACTTGTACCAAGTTTGATTTAAATCCCTTCAGCTGTTCTCAAGTATCACATGTTTACCTGACATGACCTCTGACCTCTTGATGCCAAAATCTAATCAGTTCATCTTTACATCATCGTACATACTTGTATCAAGTTTGGTCAAAATCCAATCACTGGTTTAACGAGTTGCAAATAACTCATTTCTTCCAACATGACCTCCGACATTTCACTCCAAAACCTATTCAGTTTCATCTTTACATCAATCGTAATACTTGTATCAATTTGGTCAAAATCCAATCACTGGTTCACAAGTTAGCAAGATAACAGAATTTTACCCAACATGACCTCCGACATCTCCACTCCAAAACGCGATCAGTTCATCTTTAAATCATCGTCCATACTTGTATCAAGTTTGGTCAAAATCCTAATCAATGGTTCAGAGTTAGCAAGATAACTCATTTCTACCCAACACGAACTCTGACATCCACTCCAAAACCGAATCAGTTCATCTTTACATCATCGTCCATACTTGTATCAAGTTTGGTCCAAAATCCAATCACTGGTTCACAAGATTAGCAAGATATCAAATTTCTACCCAACATGACCTCCGAATCTCACTCCAAAACCGAATCAGTTCATCTTACATCATCGTCCATACTTGCATCAAGTTTGGTCAAAATCCAATCACTGGTTCACGAGTTAGCAGATAACTCAATTTCTACCAACATGACCTCCGACATTTCCACTCCAAAACCTATTCAGTTCACTTTACATCATCGTCCATACTTGTATCAAGTTTGGTCAAAATCCAATCACTGTTCACAAGTTAGCAAGATAACTAAATTTTCTACCACACGACCTCCGACATCTCCACTCCAAAACCTATCAGTTCATCTTTACATCATCGTCCAGATTGTATCAAGTTTGGTCAAAATCCAATCACTGGTTCACAAGTTAGCAGATAACTCAATTTTCCCAACAATGACTCGGACATATCCTCCAAAACTAATCAGTTCATCTTTACATCATCGTCCAGACTTGTATCAAGTTTGGTCAAAATCCAATCACTGGTTCACAAGTTAGCAAGATAACTCAATTTCTCCCCAACATGACCTCCGACATCTCCACTCCAAAACCGAATCAGTTCATCTTTGGAATCATTATACATACTTGTACCGCGAGTTTGACTTGGATCCCTTCAGCCGTTCTTAAGTTATTGCGATAACGAAAACCCATCACGGACGGACGGACGAACAACCCGAAAACATCGTTCCTCCTGCGACTTCGTGGGCGAAGGCATAAATATATAAAAGTACACGCAAGAATCACACAAACATCAACAACTACCAAGACAGCAGTAACGACTACGTGTTATGAAAGATCCTTTTTGTGTTTCACTTCATTGAACAATGTACGTCCTCATTGAGATTCACAGATAGACATGCAATATGTTTGTGAAGTACAACAACCTGTCTTTTGATTAAACCCGTCAGCGAAGCGATCGGTAGGCACGCCTAGTGTATCAAAAAACAAGGAGGTCACATGCCTCATCACAATATATACAAAACAAGTTAGACAGGTGAGTCACACCTGGGATGGAACTCAGATATATGAACTGTTTTGTGTTTAAGGGGATGCTCTACTGTTCATTTGTATAAAATACCATCCCTGGTTGGTACCAACAAACTGATGTCGCAGATTATGCACAGGTACAATAATGGCAACATCATGACGTGCGTCTGTGCTGTGTATGTGTATGCACTCTAGAGCTGTGTACGCACTCTAGTGACGGCGCTTTTCTCTCTGTACCCAGCGGAACAAAGAGAGAAATCCTCCTCCCCAAGGGGTGCCCACCCGTGGGGTTTCTCCATCCTCTAAATACTGAGTGTCAAGCGAGAAAGCAGCACGTCCCGTTATTTTAAAGTCATTGATACAACTTGGCTCGGGTTAGAACTGAACCAAAGACAGACCTCCCAGACTGAGAGTGGACACTCAGCACACATCAGGCTACAGAGTCTTATCCATTTACATTAGTTGTCAACGAAGAAGAGCATGGTATTCGCTGTTCATTGCACTGCCCCTTGTTGTAAACGTAAAGGTGGCTAAATGACAGAGCTTGGCAACCTGTTGAGAAAATAACGTGAAAAGAATAATTGATTTGTCCATCGTCGCGTCGTCATCTGCAGCACCATGCGAACAGGGTAGCATGATTGGTTGAGGTTTTTTTTTTTTTTTTTTTTTTGTATACCATGTCGAGGCTCGTATGAGCTAACACAAACGCACAGCAAGGGGCATGAGACAAGAGGGGCGGGAGTGGAAGGGACAAAACGTGGGGAACATACACATTAGTGATCTGTGGAAGGGAGAGGATGGGAATGGGACGGGGAACATGGGAAAGAGAAGATGGACATTACAGGGACTTTCAGGAAGAAAGCAGGGGAATTGAAGAAGTGGGCTTGGGTGGATTCGGGGTAGAAAAGATCGAGGATTTGGATGGGGGTGATAAGAGGTGGTGGTGAACAGCTGTTTTAAAGCCTGGAGGGAAGAATGGGAAAGAATAGAGTGAGGGAGTTTATTCCAAAGGCGGGAAAAAGAGGAATGAAGGAGTGAAGGTGAGCAGTGGTTCGTGATTTTGGTAGTTTTACCAGAAGGGGGTTGTTGGCGGACCTTGAGCGCCCTGTGCAAATGTGGTGGGGACAAATGGCAGAGAGAGCAGGGGGGGCAAGGCTGGAGAGGAGTCGGTAGAAGACAGAAAGACACCGACCAACCTGCGGTGATTGAGTGAGAGGCCCAAAGACTCAGCTTCATTGCGGAGATGCCGATGATCCTAAATGCCTGGTTTCGACAGCGTGAAGCCGAGAAAGGTGGGAGGCAGGAGCACCAGCCCAGAGGGGAGAGCAGTACTCCATCAGGCTACGGACAAAAGCTTTGTAAGTGGTCAGGAGCTCAAGAGGGCCGAGGAAGGACTTTGCACGACGGAGGATTCCCAGTCGGCGACTGCTTTTGAGGCGAGGTTGGAAATGTGACTTTCCCAGGAAAGGTCATGGCAGATAGTGAGACCAGAAGCTTGAAAGAAAGACTTCTTCCAGAGGATTGTTGAGAAAGTGGATGGGGGGTTTTCTAAACGGTCCTTTCAAGAGACATAGTGAGAGTGTGAGATTTGTCTGGATTGAAAGACATGTTCCATGTGTTGGACCAGTTTTGATTTTATCCAGATCTGCAGTGAGCGAAGAAGCTGCTGCTTGCCGGTCTGAGGGATGACAGATGGTACGGCAGAGGGTGGAGTCATCGGCAAAGAGATATAGAGGATTTTCCCAGAGATTCGGGAGATCATTGATGAAACCAGAAAAAGAACAGGGCCCAGAACGCTACTCTGAGGAACTCCAGCCTGCACAGGAAGAGGGATGAAAGAACTCCATTTAGGGCCACACGTTGACTGCGACAGGAGAGGAAGTCTGCGAGCCATGAGTGGAGATGGCTTGGATCATGGGAAAGAGTTTGGTGAGTAGTGCAGGGTGCCAGACTGTGTCAAAAGCACGTGATATGTCCAGGGATACCGCTCGGATTTCCTGTCTGGCATTGAGGACCTCCATCCATTGATGGGAGAGCAGAAGCAGCATATCCAGGTAAGTGACCTGGTCTGAAACCATTTGATGATCGGAAATCAAGCCATTGGAGAAGAGGAAGGATTTCATGTCTGAAGCGATGATGGATTCCATAACTTGCTGATGATTGGGAGAAGGCTGATTGGTCTGTAGTTACAGGGATCTGTTTTTGCACCTTTTTATGCAGGGCAGTGATGTTAGCAGATTTCCAAGCAGATGGCAGATGACCTTGAGCAAATGAGAGGGTGAATAGAACAGAGAGAGGTGAGCAAGGGCAGAAGAGCAGGCTTTGAGGACACGTGGGCTGATGCCGTCTGGACGTTGCAGAATCTGAGTCGAGGTTTGAAAGCAAGCTCTCCACCTTGTTAGAAGAAAAGGACACAGAGTCCAGGGACAGTTGGGTGCGACTGGGTAAGGTGGGATGGAGGGGGGGGGGGTTGAGAAAGTGATGGGTTTAGGACACAAGATTTAGCTGCAAACACCGAGTTGACATTCAGCTTTATCACGTGGTATCAGCAGTGCAGCCATTTGAGGTAAGGGAGGGGATGGAGGGGGAACATACACCAGAAACGATTTGATTAAACGCCACCAGGATTTTGAGGAGGGAGAGAGGTTTGAGAGTTCAGACTTGAGATGAGAGAAGATGTTGTTTTCTGGCTCTCCTGAGGGTAGATACACACTTGTTCCGAGCTTTGTGGAAGGAACTGAGATTGCCCACAGTTGGGTTTGCTTTCCATGAGGCAAAGGAAGTTGTTTCAGGACAACTGCCTCGCCACAAGCTTCAGTAAACCAAGGGCGGAGGAAGGGTAGGACAACTGAAGACGAGAGGGGATAAATCTGTGCATGAGGTAGAGCAAGTTTCTTTGAAAGAATTCCCAGGATGAGTTGATGTTTGAGAAAGTAGTGATAGGAGACCAGTCTGTAAGTTTGATAGCTGCTTGGAGACCCTGCCAGTCGGCTTGCGTGAAATGCCAGACTCGACGGCGGTGAGGTGGTTCTGATAACAGCCAGAGAGATGTCCACTTTGACAAGGACGTGGTCAGAAGAACCGATTGGGCGGAGGAAGAGCAGCAGATATTGTCAGGGAAATTTGTCAAAATCAGATCTAGAAGATGGAGTACCATTGGTTGAGATCCGGGTCGGGAAATTACCGATTGAATCAGTCCAATGAGTCACAGAAAGCTTTTGCTGAGGTACCATGACAGGTGAGAGAGGTACCCACACCTAGCCAATGGCGTGATGACAATTGAAGTCACCACATAAGAGGAAGAGAGAGTTTGGATGAGAAGATAGAAGATGGTCCATGTTTTCGGATAGTGAGGTGTAGATGGAGTCATCACTGTTCGGTGCGGTACGGTACACATATAAACATGAGGTGGGAGTGGAGGGGAAGCCGTAGCCAGAGGTATTCCTGGGGGTGTGGGGGAGTGAGAGCAGTGCAAGAGAAGTGAGGAATAGAGTCTTTGATGAAGAGAGCAACACCTCCACCAGAACGAGGCTCAGGTCTGTCAAACCGGAGGAGGGATTAACCGGGGAGAGACTTGGGAGTCAGACACTCATGGGAGAGGAAAGTTTCTGTTAGGCAGATTATGTCTGGTTTGTCAGTGGCAGCCTGTATGGAAAGATCTGAAAGGTTTGAGGCGAAGGCCCGGATATTTAGGTCCACACTTTTAATGAAGAGGTAGGGGAGGAGGCTTTGGGTGCTGGGGGTGGGGGGGGGAGGGGAGGTAGGACAGGGACGAGGGGGGAGGTAAGGAGGGTTGTTGAAAGAGTGTGGGGATTGCAGAATAGCTAGAGGAGGGGGCCGAATGAGGAGGAGAAAAGGCTCTGTGGTGCTGGGGAGAGGGGGGACAAGAGACAAGGAAGAAGGCAGTTGAGGATTTGAGGAGGTGGAGTGAAGAGATGGAGGTGAGAGGGCAGTGAGGAGGGCAGCTTGGTGAATGAGAGGGGGCAACTTTGAGAAGGATGAGTGAGGGGGGAATTTTTGAGAGAGGTGAGAGGGAGGCTTGGAGGGAGAAGAGTGGATGGTTGCTTGAGAGTGAGAGTGAGGGGTGAGGGGGTGAGTTGGCACTGAAGTTGAAAAAAAGAATGGTTGATGGAAAGTGAACATCCATTGCAAACTGTGGTTTTTAAGTTTTAGGTCGGAGATGCGATTTAAACAATTCTTGATGGATGCAATGAAGGCGAATTCAGAGAATGGAGAGAAGAAGCGTGAAATAGTTGGATTTTTTAGGCAAGGAATGAAGGAGAGGTCGAAATGAGAGCAGTCTGTTAAAATAGCAGAGGGTGCGGCTGTGCCACTGATACAGTGCCCTCTGCTGGTTATTGCAGGAATTTGAAATTTGTTCATGTTGCCAGTGATGGCTCAGCGACTCTTTGCGAATGACATCGTGGGATCTTTAACATCTACCAACGAATGCCGGCAGATGGGAAGCCCAGTTTAACGTCCATCTGAGGGACGGCACATACACTGATGAATCGCCCTCTCTGTAAAACTCCAGGATGACAATTTATACCTGTGTCAGGATTCAAACCCAGGCTAGACAGCTTACAGGTGAGCGAGCATACCTCGAGGCCATCCTGCCAGCCCGATTTGTCCATGAATTCTGCTTATTCAAGGGCCTTGACTTGAAAACACCACAAATGAAAATACCATGATGGATTGCTATGTACCATCAACATGAGATGGAAAGCAGTCATCTTTACCATGAACAACAACAACAACATACATGCTGAAAAGATGTTATATCACTGTGGCACTGGTCTCGTGTTTTGTATCGGGGTAGGGATACGTGTGTTCTCCGACTTGAAATGCCTTTCTTTCTCTCCTTTTCCTTCCACTACGACAGCATGTTGTTCTGCTTTGTGGATGTCATCTGCATCATGTCGCTTCTTTGAGTTTCACGTGTGGTGCAGTCTTGTCAATTCGCACAAGGGAAAAAACAAATAAACCAAGGTGGTACCTGAGGTTTATGCTTCCGATGGCCCATTGGTAGGATATAGGTCGTGAACTTAGTAGTGGCCACTGTGTTGACTGTCGTATAATGTGTCTCGAAACCTTAGGATGGTCATACACGATTATGGGTGCACATAAACGGGTGTACAAACTGCTGGTGTTGTACTAAAATATATCCTACTAACCACAGAAATAATCTTCCAGCGAAAACTACTTAAGTAGCCTGAACACCGACCATCACCACCATCAAGTGAGATGCACATCTCCTGTAACATCTTGAGCCTTGACCATGAACTGTTTTCCATAATCAACCCACCAAGTGGTATTTTGGTCATCAGGCTGAAGCAAGGTGGGCTCAACCTTAGGACTTTCTACCAACAAAGGCCCTTCTGGGCCTCCCTCCGCTTCCTGCTCGTTTATGGGATAACTCCACCGGATTTCGTCCAGGCCGCTGCTTGGAACAACCATAAAACAAAAACAACATTTAAATTAACAGTAAATCAAACATGCAAGACAATGTTGTTTTTCAAGTGGACTTTTGGTTTCCAGGGAAAACTATTTACAAAACCATAGGTTGGTCAAACGCTACTTGAATGACTTTAAACGTGATTGTATTCGGTATCCAAAAAGAACAATTCTCTTTAGGATAATGGTTCCCCGCGTATCATCATATATGTACACCGAACACTTCATCAACCAAGCAAGCCAAACGAACTACTTGTAGTCTGGAAACTGTGGGCTCGAATGAGTGCACTTTTAAACTAATTATAAGGATGAGACGCACAGGGAACGGGATTTTAACCTCATATCCCAGCATCGACACACGTCCTAACTAATGTCAGGAAATGATTTGTGGGAACAACGTATGGAAGGATGAAGACTGAAAGGAATGAAATGTCTCAAAGATACGGTCTCGTTTTGGTCCCGGCGTTCCTCCGTGCACGGACATGTTTCTTTCTTAACAAGATAATTATCTTTAAAACGATAACATTCCGGATGTACCTTGTGTAACTGTTATCAATCGTTCCGTGTGTCTGTTCGCAAGTCTTGTCATGCAAACATTTTGTGCTTTTTGTGTCGATTTCTCACGTGCGCGTCTGCGGTCGAGACTATGGATTAGACGATGTAATCATGTGTGTGTCGGCCTCAGCCGTCAAGGATTTTTATTTTCCTCCCTCACCTACCCAATAACAAGAAGAACAAAAAAAGGAATGAACTAGAGGGGGAGCACTCGGGAGAGTGCAAAACCTCCGCCGCCAACACTGCTGGGTCACTCAAGTGAAACCTTATATCTTATTCATTAAAATATGATGTCAACAGTGCTGACAGAGTTATAGTTCTTTTCTCCACCATTTTTTTTTGGGGGGGGGGGGGGGGGTTGGAAATCACTTAAACATGTAGAAATGCAAAAAAAAGAAATCGAAATTTTGTTGAAAAAAAAGTTGCAAAAAATTTTTTTTCTCTAACATTTTTTTTTTGGGGGTGGGGTTTGGAAATCACTTAAAACATGTAGAAATGCAAAAAAAAATAATTTATTTTTCTCTAAATTTTTGGGGGGGTGGAAATCACTTAAACATGTAGAAATGCAAAAAAAAAATTTTTCTCTTAATTTTTTTTGGGGGGGGGGGGGGGGTAACAATTTCTTTGGGGGGGGGGGGTAACAATTTCTTTGGGGGGTTGGAAATCACTTAAACATGTAGAAATGCAAAAAAAAATAAAATTTTCTTAACAATTTTTTTGGGGGGGGGGGGGTTGGAAATCACTTAAAACATGTAGAAATGCAAAAAAAAAAAACATTTTCTCTAACAATTTTTTTTTGGGGGGGGGGGGGACAAGTCCAAAATTTAATGGCATGATCCTTGGACCATACCTAACCCCCCACCAAGTTTCGTCGAAATCCGTCAAGGAGTTTTTCCGTAATACTGTTCACAAACAAACAAACAAACAAACACACAAACAAACTAACATATCTTGCAAAAACTTCGTTTTGGCAGATAACAAACAAACAGAAAGGGGTGAAAACAGTAACCTCCATCCATCTTCGAAGATGGCAGAGGTTAATAAAAATCAAACATCTCCTTACACCTTCCCAGCAGGACAAGGCCAATTAAAATATATTCTTTCCCCTCTCTACTTTTCCCATTCTCTCACACCTATCTTCTCTTCCTTGATTTCTTATCCTTCCTCACCACTCTCTCATTCTCTATTTTAACCATTCCCTCATCCCTATCCTCCCATATTTATCCACCCACAAATCCCCCCCTCCCCTTCCCTCCATCCTACTTGGCATCTTTGCAAAAACACTTCATCGTGTCATCGTGTTCTTCGAGCGCTGTTTTCCTTCACACCTTTACCCTCTCCACGTTCCACCCTGGCCCTGAAGTGAGTTTGCATATTACTGAACTTGGGATTCTGACATGGAACCCAATTTGCAGGAAGTGCAGATACGTGGCGGTTAACTTATATAAACCTACAAGCCCATGTCTCCCACTCTCTCACCCCTCTTGTTTCCCCAAACAGCAAGAACTCCAACATTCGAGGACTCCATTCCCACGTGAGAGACGACTTCATTTACACTTCCAACGATACTATGGACATCGTAAATTCAACAGTAACATTGTTCTCACAGAACAGCGACGACTCTCGTCTGTGTCTCTTCTTGGCTCTTCTCTTTTTCTGTTATGACAGGCTCGATCCCGATGAATTTCTTGTAAAATTACAAAACTCTTATTCAATAGCTACAGCAGCAGCGCACACAGATTATTCATGTAGGCCAACTGACGAGCACTGCAACACACCCTTTCACAAAAGGATCGGTCTTCCATCTCCCTTTTATGGAGAGTATATTAAACAAGATTGAGGCTCATAGAAGAATGAGATGACAAGAGGGTAGAAAAGCAACAGACCGACAATGGCTGACTGGGGCAACAGTTCGACACAATAACAAAAGGAATGAATCAACAGGAAAGGGAGGACAGAGAGAGAGAGAGAGAGAGAGGGGGTAGGAGGGAACACAGTAACCACAACAACACAGTAAGGGGGTTGCTTTGGGTCTCTCGCCAAAGATGATCCAAAATTAACATGTTTCAACATGCTCAGTCAATAACAATCCATATCAAGTTTAACTAATTACTGGGCGTGCCTCGCATTGCTTCGCTGTTCGGGTTTAATCAAAAGACAGCATGTTGTACTTCACAAACATATCGCATATTGTATCTGTATCAATGAGGATATAAAATGAAGTAAAAGACAGAAAAAGGATATTTTATAACACATAATTGTTGCTGTCTTGGTTGTTGTTGTGTGCTCCTAACATGTACTATTTTATATATTATTCTATTGCTTTGAGTAGTATTACTATATTCCCTTTTGTGTGCTCCTCCCATGTCCTTCTAAAATCTAAAGGGTTCGGTTCCTGCCGTCGGTCCACAACAAATGTTGGGCCCACTGCATTAAAGTTCGAGGTCCTGCTTCTTCTTCGTCGATATCGGAAATATGGGCTTTCAAAACAGACAAGTCAATGCGATTGATTAAAGGAACTAATTTTTGTTCCAAGTAAATGGATTATGGGTAAAGCTGCGTTATCCGGCACCTGCCGGACTTGAGAGGCGCAGGTTAATGCAAGATGCCGATTAGTCAAGAGTTACTTTAACCTATATATGCAGAACCTGGCTTTTTTTTTAACAGTGTCTAAGGCTCATGGTAGAGCAGACATGCACACGCGCAAGAGCATGCACACATGCACGCACGCACACACACACACACACATGTATTATATCGTGGAAAAGGAAATGATAAAACAGTAAAAATGGTGGAGTGTATGTGAACTTTCCAAACAAGTGTGCTCATTGGTTTACACTGCAGTTGAAGGAAGTTCATCTTGCACTTCCTTGGGATCTTTTAATGTGTCGTTTGTTTTGTTAGTATTGTATGATGATGTTGTCGTATAACATGCCGTCTTGGGGTCTTTTCATGAGGTTAGTTTTTGACGTGTTGTGCTATATCGACCCCAGCGGTCTGCGCTGACTCAGGCCCTTGGCTGTCGTCATCTCGCGACCGTCCGCTTTGTTCTACTCGTGAACGAACTCGTGCCACGACACGCCCACCATTGTCATTGTGTATCAAGCAGCTCCACCCTTCAGTGGACGGTCGAGGAATGTCCTGGTCACGCCATCATGCAGAGTCAAAACCACCATCTTCCGATTTTAAACTTTGCTTGTAAAAGGTTTATGGTATGCCATAATGGGTGGATGCGGCAATATTTCACGATAAAAACAGCGTGACCACGTAAATAATACAAATGGCGGACGCCAACAAGAAGGACTACTGGTAGCGCTGCTATGAGAGCCTACTGGCAACATCGGTTACGAAAGTGTGCCAGGTGGTGCCGGATAACACAGTTTTACCTGCACCAGCTTTCCTACCAAGTAAATGGATTGCAGTATTACCTTTCCAACCGTATCATTTGTATTATTGTATGATAGCAGGAACTGCAAACTCGTTATCATAAAGTGTTATGGACAGAGAAACTAGGCTCCACACATATATATATATATATATATATATATATATATATATATATATATTATATAGATTAAGTTAATCAGTTAATTAATATGTCAATAATCTACACTGTTTGGTGACTTTTATCCAAATGACTGTACTGTAACACCGTTAATATTTAGCAATGCAATTGTGAAGTGAATGATCATCAGAACATCTACAGCCATGTACTACGCCACATAAACAGGATAACCCCCTCCCACCCCAAGCCCCCCCAAGTTGAATCGGAGGGGTGATAATTAAAATATATATTTTTTAAACACATTGATCACTGTTGAAAAATATTTAACTTGAGGACATTGGGGGGGGAGGGGGAACACCATCTAACCGCATCTTAGCTCAACATTCAAAAACACAGGCTGTCCATTCTGATTGTACTGGAATGTGTACGACAATGTTACTGCTCTCACATAATATCAAAATCTATATTCAATGGACAGGGCCTTGAACAGGCCAGAAAATAGTCAAAGTCAGGGTATCATCATTGGCTGAGGGCATGGCTGCACCACTGATGCAGTGCCCTCTCCTGGTTAGGGTAGGAATTAGTAATTTGTTCATGGTGCTGGCAAGAGCTCGACTTTCCTTCATACAGGACACCGTGGGAACTTTAACGTCCACCAACTAATGCCAGTAGACGACGAGACACCCAGTATAACATCCATCCAAGGGATGGCACACAAATTGATGAATCACCCTGCCTGCAAAACACCAGGGCGACAGTTTTAGCTGGGTTGGAATTCAAACCCAGAATAGGAAGCATAGAGGTGAGTGTGCGTACCTCTCGGCCATCCTGCCAGCCCAATTTAATGTCATAACTTTGTTGAAGAGTGATAGTGGAGAATTTTTATTATCAGTAAATCGTTCACTATTGCTTGTTTACGAAAGGTTGCATCATGAATGATTATTTTGGTAGTTCGTCGAATAAATCACATTGTACATCATGCCTCAATGCACATCGCATTTGTAAAAATGGAAATGGTTTGTGCAAATTATTAATTTTTTTAATGATTTTTACACGTTCATGTTCAGGGGATATCCAAGTGAGTACACGTAACATGAAATTTTAAACTTGTTCAATGAACTTTGTGATGATAATTTATTATTTCAATTTACCTCTTTTGCGACCAAGTAGGATTTTGGCAGTTATATATTTATTTTAGTTAATTTTCTGTTTCACTTTGATAATAAACCATGTCCCCCCTCCCCAATCTCAGGTGGATTAATTGAAGCAGTAGTTGGTCTGTCTCTGTCTCGAGTAGAACCTGCTGTTCTGCTGCTTTCAGTGTTGCGACGTCGGAGCATGGAGTACAGAGGTTGCAAACTTTGCCAAAGTCTCCTTCCTTCACACCTTCCTCGTACCTCTCGGTAACATGAGATCATGAAGTATTTAGCAGAGGAGGAGGAATCAAAATGGTCGTGAAATTCAGTCGTTGCATTTCACAATCCATCTTCTACAATATTAAAGTGTCAGTAAATTTAGCATGAGCTCGCCTCTTTACCAGGGTGCAGCATTTCATTATTTATGGGATAGAACCACAGGATAAATTGTTGCCTCCAAGGTTTAGTCTTTACTGAAATCCAAGCAAGTATGAAGTGTATTTCGAGTTTTGGTTTTTCATTCAAAATGCTGTTCAACTTGTTGGGATCTGCACGTCGGCCTGCATCAAATTGTTCGTGACAATGATCTTATCGAAATACTTGTCTATCGTCCTCAAATTCTCAGATATAATGTTTTCTGCACTCAAATGTTGATAAATCTGTTCAATGTCATCGTAAGATCAATTTTTGTTGTAATACAACTACGCTGGACAGTCATTTAAAAGATATTTAATCCAGATTTGCAATCAGGAATTGGTACCAATGGTGTAAAGATGCTTTCAGAGTAGTTTGATAATTCGCAAGCCGAATCCAGGGTTTGCATACTACTTCTTCTTATTATTCTTCTTCCTTTAATGGCCACAATTATTCCCACATTCTTGTGGGGTTTTAGGCAGAGGGAAGTTTTTGGCCCAAGTCTTTCATGAACCGGAAGGCTAGGCCTGCTGTTCGACTAAGTAGTTCAGGCAGGAAGTTTGTAATTTGTTCATGGTACCAGCGATAGCTCAACTACACTTCGAGGAGGACACCGTGGGATCCTTCACGTCCACCAACTTGTGCTGGCAGACGGGTCATCCAGTTTAACGTCCATCCGAGAGACGGCATACCTTGTGATGCAGCACCCTGCCTGTGAAACACCAGAATGACAGTTTATAGCTGAGTCGGGATTCAAACCTATGTACCAGAAGGCCATCCTGCCACCCCTCCTAAACAAACCAGACTGTGACCAAAAAAGAAAATACTATTTTTGCATGTTGTTTTATTTATTTTCCTTGATCAATTATTACTGGGGGCATTTTCTTTCGATGTTGTTTTTTCTTTTCCACATTTTGGATCAAATCCACCTCCTTATTATGTTATTTTGGGTCTTCACAGATTCCTTTCCACGAGTTTTCAAGTCTATCCTTCTTGGAGGAACTTGTTACTTGCTTTTGTTTTTCTTAGTTTGCACTAGAATCTTTTCAAATAACTGGTTTTGTTTTCTCCCTTTGTCAACTTTGTTGTGGTTTTTGTGTCTTCCTTGCTATCATTTATATTTTGAGTTTGTTTTCAGCAACCATTACCTCTCAGTCTTTGTCCATGGCCTTGCATATATATTTTTTATTTTTTGGATTCTCTTTCATAGCTTTGGACTTCTGTTTCCTTTGATAAACTGCTGCATTTCTCCCGTTTGCTTTCTCACTTGTTCTCTCTGTTTCATTTGTTTCCGCATGTGTGTTTGTGTGTACGTTTTTGAGGCAGCAACATAGCTGTTGGAAGGTTTTTTTTAGAGAATATGTATATGTGTACCATGTACAACAGGAATAAAGGTAAATGCACATTAACTTGTGATTTTTTTTTTTCCCCACTTTTATTTTGCCCAAAACATTTCCACGCTCACTAACATTTCATTTATGACAAACTGGTGGTCACATTAGACAGGGGGTGGATAAAGCATTTACCAGAGGTAGCAAATTGTACATTACAGTTTATCAAGTAGCAAACTCGTGGTGTATGAAGTTATTATTTTTATTTTTGAGGAACTGGAACATTTTCGAAAGTTATTTAATGGTTAAAAACTGTTACTATGATATTACAAATTGTTTTTAATACCATTTACATTTTACAATGACTGTTGGGCTTCTGCAGTCACGGCTTTATCCAACTGGACAAGAAGACCACGTGTGTGGTATATATGTATATATATATATATATATATATATATAATATATATATATATATATATATATATATATACAACACATACACATATAGTGCCTTCAGAAAGTATTCACACCCCTTGACTATAAATTTAATTTTTTTGTCACTGATCTACACAAAATACCCCACAATGACAAAGTGAAAACACTTTACTTTTATTGTGGGATGATGAACAACGTCAAAAGATATATCGTATACCAAACCAGAAGAGGTTGTGGAGTCATATTGTGGCATCGTAATGTGGTGTCATTCCTACCTTGTTTGTAGTGGTTTTTTTTGAGATTTCATCCATGTTTTTACTTTTTTTTAAATGTTTTTTTTTCTTTCTTGTTTATGCATTTTTGAAAATAATAAAATGCATCATGTTTTATATATTTTGTTTATTTTGGTATGGATTAAATCTAGCTATGTTATTAAATTGGTCCATTTCCACCCCTCCCATGATCCTGGCCTGGTTTGGTTGAGTCTACATTTACGCTCAATTTCTTTTCGTAATAAAACGATTAATGTTTCATATATTTCTTAATTTTGGGTTGCGTGCCCTAGCCCAGAGACAGAGTAACTTCCTCACATTAGAATCACCATCATGGCTTCAGCAATTATTGAGTTAGGTTGAGCTACAGTTTAACATTGTTTTTGGAGAGGAGGAAGCAGAAGAAGTTAGTACAAATTGAAGATTTAGCAATCTCTCGTTGTGGTACTTTAGCGATGTATTCAGGCGTCTTTTTAAATCTTGGTAGTTCACAGAAAACGCTTGAGAATAAAAGTTATGGCTTTTAAATGTTTATAACTTCACTCTATAGTAGTTTATAAGCATATCATTGAATGGTAGGCTATTTTTTCCCCGTGTCATCCCTCTATATGGAGTACTGCCATACTCCATGATAAGTATTCAGTCCCCCAAGTCAATACTTTGTAGAATCGCCTTTGGCAGCAATTACAGCTTTGAGTCTTCTTGGCTATGTCTGTATCAGCTTTGCACACCTGGATTTGGGGGTTTTCTCCCATTCTTCCTTGCAGATTTGCTCAAGCTATGGAGGATGGGGAGCGTCGGTGAACAGTAACTTTCAAGTCTTTCCACAGATTCTCAATGAGATTCAAGTCTGGGCTTTGGCTGGGCCACTCAAGGACTTTCACATTCTTGTTCTGAAGCCATTCCAGTATTGTTTTGGCTGTATGCTTGAGGTCATTGTTCTGTTGGAACATAAATCTTCACCGCAGTCGAAGGTCTTTTTCACTCTGAAGCAGGTTTTACTCAAGGATTTGCCTGTATTTGGATCCATTCATTGTTTCCTCTCTCCTTAGAAGTCTCCCAGTCCCTGCCACTGAAAAGCATCCCCATAGCATGATGCTGCCACCACCATGTTTCACGGTAGCGATGGTGTTAGATGTGTGATAAGCTGTGCTGAGTTTCCGCCAGAGGTAGCGCTTTGCATTCAGGCCAAAGAGTTCAAATTTCATCTCATCACACCACAGGATCTTTTGTGTCATGCTCTCAGAGTATTTCACGTGCCTTTTTGCAAACTCTAAGCATGCTGTCATGTGCCTTTTTCTCAGGAGTAGCTTCTGTCTTGCCACTCTTCCATAAAGCTTAAATTTGTGAAGTGCTGCAGAGATTGTTGTCCTTCTGGCAGGTTCTCCCATCTCATCCAAGCAACTCTGGAGTTCTGTCAGAGTGGTTATTGGATTCTTGGTCACCTCCCTGACCAAGGTCCTTCTTGCCCAGTTGCTTAGTTTGGTCGGATGGCCAGCTCTAGGAAGAACCTGAGTAGTTCCATATTCTTTCAATTTCCTAATGATGGAGCTCACTGTGCCCTTGGGAACTTTCAACACTCTAAAAATTGTTTTATACCCTTTCCCAGATCTATGCCTCCTCACAATTCTATCTTGGAGTTCTACGGACAGTTCCTTGGACTTCATGGTGGAGTTTCTGTTCTTACATGCACCGTCAACTGTGGGACCTTATATAGAAAGGTGTGTTTCTTTCTAAATAATGTCCAATCAATTGAATTGACCACAGATGGACTCCAATCAAGTTGAAGAGACATCTCAAGGATGATCAAAGGAAATTGGATGCACCTGAGCTCAATTTGGAGTGTCACACCAAAGGGGTTGAATACTTATTGAATCAAGACATTTCAGCTTTTCATTTTTAATTAATTTGAAAAAATTTCTAAAATAAAAATTCCACTTTGACATTTATGGGGTATTTTGTGTCGATCAGTGTCAATTTTTTTTAAATTTAATCCATTGTAACACAACAAAATGTGAAAAAGTCAAGGGGTGTGAACGCTTTCTGAAGGTACTGTATATGGGTTAATGATGCACCCCGAAATGTGATTGGTGAGGACACCAGATGGAGTCCCATTGTAGCTATTACTGCACGATCTGGAACCAACATGTACCATCTCCAACATGGACATGCTCCACCAATCACGACCAGGAGGCATCACCATTGTTTTTTGCGGTCGGGAGTTACGATGAAGATGATCAAGTTGTCTGACCTGGACAAACGCCGTGATGATACCATCACGATGACGTCATGACTGTAGCTTTCGAAGGGCCTCTCACAGTGCAAAGATGTCAAGGTCAAATGCTGTCACCAAGCAAATGAAAAATGAAACTACCGACTAATTTTACCCGTATTCGGGCTTGTCAGGGCAACACATCGCTGTTTCATCCACTTTGTGACTTTGAAGCCTTTCGGCTTTTTAGACGGGATAATGATAGCGGAGGAGTTGGCCTGCTCACCCGACTCCCGGTGAGCCGAACAACGCTCCTCCCGCGCCAGAGGTACACCCTCTCCTCATGAGCCCAGGTGACGTCTGTGGAAGCGGTCGGTCCTGTCCGAGAAAGCTGGGCCTGGGCCTGGATTCTCCAGTAAACTCCATGGGGTTTGTTAAAACTCTATTCTGTCTTGTCCTTCACGCTTTCTCTCTCATGTGGTGTGTCTGATTGGACCCAAAGGACTTAGGTAATTAAGAAATCCCATTTGTTTGTTGATTTAGTTCGGGACGTATGATCAGTAGTGGGTAATAGGTTGGTTGCATCATTTATTATTGTTATTGGTTTCTGCACATTGCCCTCCATATGACTGTTCTTTACTAAACTGACTTGGTCTCAGGGTGAATTCTGACTGTGGTGGTTCTCCTTGGGTGAATAAAGAAAGGCCATTCAGGGATTAGTTGGCTGTGGCATTCAACGCCACACACCCAGACCACGTTGTACATCAGGCTCACTCAGCCAAATTAGAATCATGATGTGCAGAGTCTAATTGGCGTAACACTAAGCTGATTCGGGACTTCCAATCTGCACAGTATTGCAGCATTTAAACGTGAGATCCGGCGGGGAAGTCCACTGAAACAGTTGACTGTTATGCTCATGTTGATACAGGTCATCAAGTTCGGTCCAAGCCACCAGGACAGCACACGCACACTTCCTCACTTAACAATTTGGTTAGCGTTGTTTCATTAAAACGTGTCTGATGCAATAAAGAACATATATCCTTTTAACGTCACGACTTTCACCATTACGTTGTTTGCCAGCAGACCACAGCGAACTACTTTGTATCGCGTAGACATAGAGGTGCGTGTCGATGCTGTAAACCATTGTATCACGCCATTTTGATTTTGTTTGAAGCGTGATTTAATCCCTTATAAATATGAGTCAAAATGCTCACTATGTGATAGCAGTGATGTCCAGTTTTATGCGATGCTGGACTATGCTGGACAATGATGTTCTATGCTGGACAACAAGAAAGCGTTCACACCCCTTGACTTTTTCACATTTTGTTGTGTTACAGCCTAAATTTAAAATGGATTAAGTGAGTACTAAGAAAACAAGAAAAATAATTCTTCAGAAATTAAATCAGAGATTTTAAAGTGTTTCTATGCTGGACAACAAGTGGTTGATATCAGGAAAGTGTTTGGGCTGTTCCTTTAACTCCACCATTCACTCACTTTTGGGTTTTGCAGTCTGAAGGAGGAACAATTACTGTGCACCACAATCAACAATGATAAAATGAAAGAGCAAGCGGTTGAGTTGTAAATAACCGAGTTAGTGAAAGTGAGCCAGTGAACTGCAACTAACTGACTTAGTCAAAGAGGAATTAATTTGTGAACAACCAAGTTGGTGAATTGTGAGGGAATGAGCTACGACTAAACAACTTCGTTAAAGAGTGAAAGTATTAAGCTTCGATTAACTGAGTTAGTTAAACAGCAAGGGTATTGAGCATCGACTAACTGAATTAGTTAAAGAGTGAGGTGTTGAGCTTTGAGTAAATGAATTAGTTGGAGAGTGAGGTATTGAGCTGTTACTAAGTGAGCTCGTGAAAACGAAGGATTGAGTTACGACGAAGTCAAAGAATGAAGGATTGATATGACTATCCAAGTTAGTGAAAGAGTTTGGGATTTTTATGCAAATAACCAAGTTAGTGGAGGGTGTCGGATTGAACTCTTGAGATCTTTAGTCAGTAAGAAGGTGAGAGATTGGTCTGTGAGTAACTGAGTTGGTGAAAGCATGAAGGGACTGAGCTGTAATTATAGGTGAGGTTATTGACATGTAACCAATTACGTGAATAAAAGAGGACATTACCTGCGTTCATCACGTTTATTCCTTTTTTTGCACACCATCACTGTCGCAGTGATCATGACCAGAACGATCACGAAGCCAGCCAGACAGGCAACCACTACCATCACAATCGTCCCCTCTGACCATTTCACTGTTTAAAACAAAAGAAAAACAAACAATAAGACAATATTACATTTCAACAGCAAACCAAAGTATGGAAAACTCGAGAGTTCATGGAACACGATATCCCGTGCAGTGTTCTAGTATATACAGGAGGGCCTTGCCATTCGCAGGGGTTACATTCTTTAAAATCCCCGTAAACTGCAAACTTAGGGGGGTAATGGGGAAAATAGGGTTCGGGACTTCAACTTTAAAATTTGTCCAAACTGTACCCTCAATTAACATGTTTGTGCACCATTTTTGTGCTATTTATTTTCATGAATACAATAATTATTAAGAACATAAAATAAAGTTTATTTTCTTCAGTTATCAAGAACACATCATGAAACTTAGCTTTAATAATAATGATGATAAACTTGATCCAATAATGCAATGGCGATGTTGATGATGGTGACGATAAGATGAGTTGATGGAGATGATGGTGATGATGATGCTGGAGAGTTTGAGGGGGTTATTGTGTTGACGGCACATGTTAATTACGATCGTGGTCAAAAATATTGGCACCCTTGCACATTTTTCAAAGAATGCACCATTCTTCCAGAAAATTGTTGAAATTTTAAAATCTTTGGGGATCCCAAAATCTTTTGGTGGTACGTATTTCTTTGGTTGCAGTAGAACAAAACAAAAAAGCTGAAAAAGTTAAAATCTTAGCTTAATCCACACACAAATCCAAAATGGTCGGACAATATTATGGCAGCTTTTAGAAGTTGTTAGAAACAATTAGATTTCAAGAGGTGATTCTCCTTTACTTTGGAATTGAACTCACCTGTGGTGAGTTGCAGGTGCCTGCAATATAAAATCACTCATTCAACCAGTTTGAATGGAGAAAAGGAGCATTCTGCTGTTTTGTGTCACTGTATGTACCGCAATGAGCATGGACAAAAGAAAGAAAACCGGAGAATTGTCTGAGGAGGACAAACACAAGATTCCAGCCAAGCATGGATAATCTTAAGGCTACAAATCCATCTCCAGAGACCTTGATGTTCCTGTGTCCACCGACGCAATTAATTAGGAAGTTTAAAGGCCATGGCACTGTAGCTAAACTCCCTGGATGTGGCCGCAAGAAAAACTTCATCGAAGATGCAGTGAAGGATTGTTTGAATGGTGGAGAAAGCACCTCGATCAACTGACAAACAGATTCAAGCTCACCTTCAGGCACACGGTACGACAGTTTTCAACTCGCACCATCCGTTGCCAACTCAATGAAAGGGGGTTCTATGGTAGGAGACCAGGAGAACCCCACTGCTGAGAGAGAGAGAGAAGAGAGAAAAGAGAGAGAAGAGAGAAAAGAGAGAGAGAGAAGAGAGAGAAAAGAGAGAGAAGAGAGAGAAAGAGAGAAAAAGAAGAGAAAGAGAGAAAAAGAGAGAGAAAGAAGAGAAAAAGAGAGAAAAAAGAGAAGAAAAAGAAAGAAAAGAGAGAAAAAGAGAGAAAAAAAGAGAGAACTAGAGGGGAGCACTCGGAGAGTGCAAAACCTCCGCCACCAATACTGCGGGTCACTCAAGTGAAGCTTTTTTCTTATTCATTAATATAATTCAACAGGGCTGACAGTTATAGTTCTTTTTCTCCAACACATTTTTTTTTGGGGGGGGGGGGGGGGGTTGGAAATACACTTAAAACAGTAGAAATGCAAAAAAAAGAAATCGAATTTTGTGAAAAAAAAAGATTTGCAAAAAATTTTTTTTCTCTAACAATTTTTTTTTGGGGGGGGGGGGGGGGGGTTGGAAATCAACTTAAAAACATGTAAGAAATGCAAAAAAAAATGTTTTTTTCTCAATTTTTTGGGGGGTTGGAAATCACTTAAAACAGTAGAAATGCAAAAAAAAAAAAAAAAAAACATTTCTCTAACAATTTTTTTTAGGGGGGGGGTGAACAAATTTTTTTTTTGGGGGGGGGTGGAAATCACTTAAAACAGTGTAGAATGCAAAAAAAATAATCTTTTTTGGGGGGGGACAATTTTTTTTGGGGGGGGGGGGTTGGAAATCACTTTAAAACATGTAGAATGCAAAAAAAAAAACAAAAAATTTCTCTAACAATTTTTTTTGGGGGGGGGGTGGGGGGGGGGTTGGAAATCACTTAAAACAAGTAGAAATCAATATTATAATATAAAAATAATCCAATAAAAAGTCAAATAATATTCATACAAAAAAATAATAATAATAAAAAAAGAAAAAAATTACAAAAGAAAAAAATTAAATCCTTATATTCAATCTAATTATATAATTCTTTCAATAATATCATACATATTATTCAAATAAAATCCATAATTTAAAATAAAATTCATATATAAATCATATATATAGAAATAATCATTATTCAAATTAATCAAAAAAATCATCTCATCATTAATATAATCGAAATCAATCAAATATCAATATCCC
>CM068956.1:151501935-151539933 GCA_035128595.1 Eptatretus atami | reverse complement strand
ATTTTGAATATGATGATTTGGCATTATGTTGATGTAGTTTATTGAGAAGTGAGTTGAAAAGCATCGTTTCTGGACTTTAAAATTGTTCATTTCCAAAATTTTCCTTGCGAAAGGGATTTAGTGATCGGTCTTGACGTACGTCGTCTGACTCAGAAATACAATAATTTTTCTGTGCTGGATTTCTCCGAAATGTCAGGCATTTAGTGCATTTCTGAGCTAAGAGCAAAACCCCGATGAGAGTACTGAATTTTTTTTTTCCAGGACCAAAATGTCACGAGAAACCACATTCCAGTTGCGTGTATGTTTGGCAGAACCGCTCAAAGATTATAACCAGCGGGGGAAACCCAAGAAGGTTCCAATGACACCTGCACAACGTATGCAAAAAAATGCGTCAGAAGAAGAGAGAAAGTATGACGGATGAACAGCATGAATTCTGGTACCAGAAAAAGAGAACATGTGCAGCGTGCCAGGCCTGAACAGACCAAAACAAAAGGAGGTATACAGAAGAAGCAGAAACAGCAAAAAGAATGGAATGACCGGTACCGTAACTCCACAAATAGACAACAAAAGCAAGCCCGTCGAAAAAAAGACAGACAACGTAAGAAGAAAGCGAAACTGGTCAGCGAGTCCATCGTTTCTCCACTGAAGACCAAAAAGAATAAGGTCCGAAAATCTAGTGCAGATGGTGAACAGCTAGAGCCGCATGACCCGCCAGAGTTACCCGCTGCTACCATGACCACTCCGTCTCCAAGTGCTCCGTCGACTGCAAGTATCTCAAGCAATTCCTCGCGATGGACGAAGTGGTGGCTGCAAACTCAGGCTGCAGAACACCTCAATGTTCTTACACCGAACAGTAAGAGAAAGGTCATCACTGATAGTCTGACACCAAACAGTAAGAGGCTTGGTCAGTTTTGATAAACGAGGTGAACATAGTTCAAAAATTGTGACCAATCTCCAAGGGGCATTTGATTCCCTCAGAGGTCATGACAATGAATCGTCTCAGCTAAAAAAAAACACGCTGCAAGCTGTTTCTGTAACACAGTAAGTGCCAATTCAGTGACCCTTTGTTTGGCGTCGGCAAGAAACTTGGCTCAGAGTGCGCGCAAAGCACGCATGGATCCCGTTATTCAGTGGCGCATGTCATTGCGCCAGGCTTCACGATCTTCCAAATTATCAGATGAGACACGAAATCGAGTGATAGATTTCTATTATCAACAGGATATCACTCGAGAACTACCTGGCAAGAGGGATCAAATTGTGGTAAGGGGTCCAGATGGAGCAAAGAGAGTTGTTTCCAAGAAGATTCTTGAAGTAACGCTGAGTGAGATCTGAGATCTCTTTTATCGAAGATCAGGCAAAAATATTCCTGATATCCGTGGAACTATTCCAATTTTTGCTATCATATATCGTCTAAGGTATGATAGTACTATTAGAATCAGTAATTAGCAGCTCATGGACCATGAAGAGGCCCTCAGCCCTGTATTACTGAGGATTTCTTGTCCTCGAGTTGTCATCCTGGAGGCCAAATGAGAATTTCTGGGGTCAACTTCGAAGGGTTGTACAAAAAAAATAACCGTTGCTCATTAAGATCTGAAACTTCACAGTGAACTCCGCTAATATACCTACATTTTGAGGAATAAGACAAATCAGCTCTTTAAAGAAGTTGTTGGAGTGGTGATGGGGTGCGATGGGACATGCAGCGGGGTCTCTGAGGTATCCAGACCCAGTCGGCAAATCCTCTCCGGCGTCCCAGATATGCCAACGGCATGCCGCTCCGTTTTTTGCTGTGCGCCCGGGACAAGCAACTCCACACCAACAAAGCTGTGGTTCTGGGCTTTCTTCTTGCTCTCTTCCGCGCTCTGAACTCCTTCCTTCTCTCCTCTCTGAGCTCCTTCTACTTCTCACAGGGCAATCTTTTAGGGGACTGTGTCTCGTACACACTCTGGGCTCCTTTCTCATCACAGGACATGGCTTTCTCCGTCCCTCTCATGGGAGCCTCTCTCTCATTGGTGTGCACCCAATGGGCGAGGGTCCACAATGCTGCCGGTGGAAAATCCCACGTCATTCTGTGGCAATTGCCACGAGCGCCACAGCCCATCCCTTCACATGCAAAGGACATGGAATGCTCCCCCAGCCCCTCCTTGCACATGCAAAATATCCTTTGTACTATACGTACTGTTTGCATGGGAGAAGCGCCGTCCTGCAGGCCACAAATATGCATCAAGTGTCATGGTTTGTGCCTCGAATGCATGAAATACAAGAAGTAAGAATAAGGAAATACAGGGAAGGAAGAATGTGGGAAATGTAATTCGGTGCTGGTCTGGAGGATCAGTTGTTTACGGTGAGCGATGAGTGGTCAGTGGTAAGTCATAAAAGAATAAGCAGATTCAAGTGGTGAGGATGGGAAGAAACTTGCGGGGTTGAAAGATAGGCCGACGGGATGAAAGTGGGCATGTTAAGTTGAGGTTTGGTGAAGGGGATTATTGGTGGATTGAGAAAGGCAGAAGGGGGATTGTTGGAACAGACCGATGGTGGATTGAAAGTCGTGGGGCGGAAGGTGGGGTTTGGGGGTGGAGAGAGGGGTGGAAGACATCACACCGGGGATGCACAAACTAACCTCATTCCATGTCTCCCAAAAATCCTTAGACAAGGGGCAAAAGTCTCCCTACACATAAACTAATGAAATAACTCGTCCTTGGATCTCCTACGTGTCCATGTATGCTCTCCCCTGGGATACATTTCCAAAACCATCACAATATCAAATAAAAATGCAACTTGAAGCTTTCGATGAAGTCTGTGAAAGAAACAGAAGTGCCCGATGTCAAATGCAATATCAGCTGCTAGACTGCTACTCAGAGTATCAGTCGGTCTATCGACTTCAGAAATATTAACCGTGTAATTGAGGCCTAAGCAGGGTGGACGCGTAGCGGGCGGTCCCTGTTGGTCCAAATACAGAACTGTTGTAGCATTTGCGGGTGTGGCACTGGGGTTTTAGGACTCCGAACAAATAAGAGGTTGTTTGGAGATGGATGGCAGACTCACGTTTTCTGAAGTTCCACCATTTTGTGGTTTGAAGGTCCAGCTGATCGAGAAAGAAGGACCAATGGTACCGGCCGAAGAGAAGGTGCAGGAGAGGGATACGTCCGTACCATTCTGCACCAGAAGGTTCCCTGCCGTGGACACCCGAATGGCTACACATGGGCCTGTGAATGAATACGAACACAGGAAACCTTCATTATCTTCACAATAATAAATCGTTGCTTTTGAATGAAAATTCTCACACATCCTCTTCACCCTCCCCTCACCCCCTTCATATTATATTTATCCACAAGCCTTTGCACAATATTAAAAGAGTACAGTGAAAATATTTTGATATTGGAACCATTACATATGTACTCTCTTCGGCTTATGGATGTTCCATCAAAATGAAACTTTCTTTGGCAGAAAGTCTCTGCCAAAACTCCACCTAAAGTTGTCCTGTGACGCAAAAGAGCGATGGAATCAAAATAATCACCGAGCATTCTCACAAGTTGACTGGGAAGAAAAATAAAATCAGGTTCAACAACGACAGCACCAAATCGGTGTTGTAATCATAGCGGCGGCACCAAGGTTGGTTGCAAAAATGAACCATGCAAAGAATCACTGGGGTATGTAGATTACAGATGGTCTGAGAATGAGCATCTACATTAAAGTAGATATGTGTACGGGTTCGCACATTCAATGGCACACAGAGCGATTCATCAATGCGTGTGCCGTCCCTGGGCATCCCGTCTGCCGGAATTAGTAGATTGACGTTCAACATCCCACGGTGTCCTTCATAAAGAGTGGGCAAGCTATTGCCGGCACCCGGAACAAACTGCAAGTTCCTGTCCCACAGGGGGCACAATCTGCAATAGCAGCGCCGCCACGACCCCAGCTAATGATGATACCCACAGCAATGTTCCACATACATAAGAAGTCTCCTGTACATTAAAACCCGAAGGTGATTTGTAACTTTGTCGAAATGGATGATGCAGTGAGATGTTACAAAATTCCTGGCATAAGGAAAATGGAGAATTTCTTCGTTAGATTTACTCGTTTTGAGATTAGTAAAGGAGGTCTCCGGTCGCAGTGTTATAAAAGCTTAAAAACGACACCAGTCAGACATAATGTCCGGCATTAACATCAATCCAAATGGAAACATTTTAAGACCGAGAAAGATATCAAGGGAGAAATCAGCAGGTTGTCATGCAGTAAGTACATTTTTAGCTCGGCAACAGAGTTGCTGTCTCAAAGCCTGTGGCCTTTTTGATTCCCAGCTGGAAAAACTTGTCTGACTTCACATTAACTGCCAAAGAGGCCAGGTTGCAAGTTACAACACTTGGTGAAGTGGCGGAAAGGAAAACTCCCCACCAGCTACAGACTGGGCCTCCTCCAAATTGCCACCTCGATCTCCAACCTCAAAAGCCACAAACATGTCCTTCCCCTGAACGCTTTTGGGGATTATCAACTTTTGGGAGGATGGTTGTGCCAAAGACCTTTTTCTCCTTGTAAGGCACACTGTGCTGTGCATACCAGGGAGGCCTGTGCCATTGGTGGAGCTTCAGGGCATTCATGACAAGTTCACAAACGTTTCGACGATGGAAACACTGCTGGACAGAGTGCCGCTCGATTGAAAGTGACTGCAATTTGGAATTTGTCCAGGGTGCCAGTGATAACTCCCCAGAATTCTTCAAGAAAGACACCCACGGGATTTTTTAACGTCCACCACCGACCGGTGCTGTTGAGAATCGATGAGAATCACATTTCCAGCAAATTTTGATTCAACAAAAATGAAAAGGAGTCATTAAATGAGAATCGGCATCAACCGACAAGGATGAGATATATTACGATTTCAGGCCAGAAGCAAACTGTCAACGTATGGTGCAATGTGCACACGTTGGCTGCACGTAAAGCACAATTCTGTGAGCGGAGTCAAGTGATGCCCACTCACCCTTGGGAGGGAACTTAACACCTGACACACGATGCTTGCACCATCTCAGGTGGTTGAAACGTCGAACCTGAACCTTGTCTGCCGGGCAGCTGGACAAAATACTTGGTGGTGCCTTCATTTAGGTGTCGTTTATGGATTTTCCCCAGGTCTGACAATTTTTTAGTGAATTTATTAAAAAAAAAAAACTGGATTGGCCTGTTTGTGTTCCAATCACAATCTGAACACCTACCTCATGGTGCAGGGAACCCAGGCTCAAATCCCATACACCGTAGGTGTCGGTCCATTGGTTACTAATATCCTCCTAGTTCATGTAAAGGTAAACTGATGTCGACTAGTATATTTGGCCTGCTTATGATATGCAAACATAAGCTCCTCCCCGAGCCTTAGATAACATCAGCAAATAGAATGAAATTAAAATACAAAAACACACCCAGTTTGAACAAGCCCAATCAGACGAGCAAATCATTCCAACAGGCTTATGGTAATTGTGTTTTTACCACAACCCAGAATGTTGCAATAAAAATGCATTTTTTTTTAGAGACTATTCTAAGCTATTAATGCATCGTTACCTCCGCCAGTGAAGGTGGAAGGAGGTTATGTTTTCACCCCTGTCTGTCTGTCCGTCTGTTTGTGTGCACGATATCTCAAAGAGTTGTGTACGTATTCGGATGAAACTTGGTGGACAGGTCGGGTGTGTGACAAGAACGAATTGATTCGACTTTGGTGAAGATCCAAATCCGGATCCAGATACGAGATCTATTTGATTTTTAAAGTGATTCTTCATCGTTGAAAGATTGGGCCAAAAACGATAAAAGCCCAATATGTTCTCATGGATCATGCTTTGTGTGGCGGCGGTATGCGCTCTACCGAGTGCCCTTCTTGTGAATGTTGTAATCATTTCTGAGCAGCAGAGCAAGTTTTGGTGAAACACCGACCTCAGGTTGAGCAGCTCCATTGGTAAGAGTTGAGTAGATTGACATGAAAACGATATGCTTGCTTAACAAACTACTTAGGGTAAATAATGCTCTGTACGAAGTAGTCCAACATGTTCTCTCGCTTCGCCATCCATACAACAAGAGCACCAAAGGCTGCATTCAAACGAGCCATTCCGTCAAAACAATTTCAGAATGGGAAAAATCATCTTTAAACAACTGATCATGTGATGTTTGATTGAATTAAATCGTTGCTGGGCACAAGTACTGATGGACACTGACATTCGCGGTTCCTCTAGTCACGGTTCATAAAATGTGACGTGCTTTTACATTCGCAGCCTTGTGCTTCACGTATTCACGGTTTTTTTTGAGGACATATTTGCGTTTTTTTCGCGGTTTTTCATGGGATTTTTGATTGTTACCCTCGCCGGAGGAGAGCGTATTGCATTTGTGTCCGTTTGTTTGTTACTTGCAAAATCGAAGATTTTTTCAAGTATATTAGTCAGTCGATTTTGTTATCCGACTTAAGGCAAATCCTACTGAAGGCGATCTCAGTTCCTTCCACAATAGTCCATAGTTTGCCCTTCCTATGTCACTGTAGTGTACCTATGAATTGTCAAAGGTACAAGGTATTTTGGTTGATTTGTCATCCTAAGGGGTCCCTGAAGTATTCCAGCTGGGTTGTCCTCAGGACAACTTTGGGCAATTTTTTTATATGCAAATTAGGGCCGCCATTACTGAAAAATCGATTTTGTTGAATATCTCCGCAACTTTGCATGATAATGTCACAGAAATGGTGTCTATACCCATGTTGTCATGTCAAGGATTAAGATAAAGATTAAAAAGTTACCACACCATATATTTTGTCTTTATGCAAATTAGTTGCGCCATTACCGAAAAATCGACTTTGTTGAATATCTCTGCAACTTTACATGATAATGTCACAGAAATGTGTTTTATACCTATGTTTTCATGGTCAAGGATAAGATAAAGGCATTAAAATGTTACCACATCCATATATTTTGTCTTTTTGCAAATTATTGCCGCCATTACCGAAAAATCGACTTCGTTGAATATCCTGCAACTTTACATGATAATGTCACAGAAATGGTGTCTATACCTATGTTTTCATGTCAAGGATAAAGATAAGACATTAAAATGTTACCACATCAAGGTTTGTATGTATAATATATGTATTTGATATTATTTAATTGATGTACATGTGGCAACTATCAATAATATCCAATTCTGTCTTCAGGATATAACGAGGCTAGCGGAATGTGTCTGCTCCCGGGCTGCCATGAGAAAGGATCACACAACACAGTTAGAATCCAAGGCATCCACACTCTGATTCAGAGGAGCACGGAGCGGGGTGACGATGATGTCTGTATCCAGTACAGACCGTCCTGGAACACAAGGAGACAATGCATCCATAGGCTGTCATAAGAATGCTACTGCGTGTACACATCTAAACAAAATGTGGCGAAATACGCGGCGAAGAAACGGAAAGAAGGTTTTCCCATGTCCGAGAGTGAGCCGCAGACAAGTAGGATCAGACGATCGCAACTTCCAACATTCGACTTTATGAAACATTGTTTCATTTGTGGTGATGAGTGCCATCCGAAAGATCCCAAGCACCCCGACAGGTGGGAACGTGTAGTCCAGTGTGAAACCAGTGATCGTCCTGGCATTACATCATTCAAAGATGTGCTTCTAGATGTATGTGAGCAGAAGCATGATGATTGGGGTAGAAAGGTTGAAATCGCATCAAAGGTGCTCTTACAGATTTACCAGCCGCTGAAGCACAATACCATAAGAAGTGTTTTAATAAGTTCATGGTTATTCCCAAGTATGCTGACTTATCTTCTGATCCTATTGTGCTCGATGATGATGCTCTGAAGGTCGTAGTGGATGGCATGTATGCTAATCAACTGATGGTCGGACAACAATGACAGCTAAAGCTAGCACCCATCTTTCAATACGAACTGTGTGCATTCCCCCCTCAATCATCGATGAGTATGGCTGCTTACGCAAGGGAACAAATCTGTTCTTGCAATCGTTTGGTGTGAAACAACTCGATGCTCCAGCTCCAGACATCGTGATCGTAGATGCACAGCAGCTGCTTTACCACATCATATGGCCACATGGAGGGGATGCCTCCATTGTCATTGAGAGTATCAGCGTCGTCTCTCATGTTATCCTGATGTACCGAGAAGATTTTGGTATTTGACAGGTATAATGATATCTCAGCAAAAGACCACGAGAGGAAGCGACGTGGTGGCGAGGGTTCAACAGACTATAACTTGACCATCAGCAGTCCACTTCTAATCGTGATGCCATTCTTAAGAACAAGCACAACAAGCGGGAATCTCACGGGTGCGTCCTCATTCAACATGGGTGCTGATATATCGATCGAGAGTAGAGATGGTGGCTTTCACATGATGAGGCAGATATCACGATGATCTCATACCTGCTACAAGCTGCCGAATCTGGTATGGTGGTGATTCTAATCCTGAGCGATGACACCGATGTATTTGTGCTTTTGATGTACTGGGTGTGGGCGATGCAGCTGCACAATGTTTGCAGTATCCAGATGGAACGCTGGAATGGGCAGTGATTGACATCAACGCGAACTGTATGCTTCTGGGCCAGAAGTGTCTCCAGTTACCTGGAATGCATGCACTGAGTGCGCGACACAGTTTCCTACCCATTAACAAGGGGAAGATCAGCGCTCTGAATGTTTTGAAGGAAGGTGACTTCCCAGGGCTGTTTGAGGTCCTGGCGAGGAAGATGCCACACACGAGGATCTAATGAACACAGGCCAACAGTTCTTCACGGCCTTATATGGTCAACCGCCAGGTACTTCGATGAGTATGGCACGCTATCAGCTATACTCCCGGAAGAAGGGGAAGCCAATGCAGATCATGGCATTGCCTCCAACAGAAGTGAATCTGCTACTTCATGTTCGCCGAGCACACCTTCAGAGATGTTGTGGAGGCTGCTGATCAGCAGGCTCCTCCTTGTGTGGACATCACACAATTTGGATGGGAATTAAAGATGGTATTCCATCACCTGTCGTTGACATAGGTCCTCCTGCTCCACAAGGGCTTATCGATGTCATAAGCTGTGGATGTAAAGCAGAGGGCAAGGCATGCAGTACCGAGGGATGCAGTTGCCACAGACATACCATGTCATGTACGGCCTATTGCGTGTGCGCTGTGGTGAAGGCTGTTTCAACCCTTTTACGGCAAGGTGATGTGGGAGATAATGTACAGGATGATGCGGAGAATGATGATGATGATGATGATGATTAGTGTTGAGGAGTTTGAGGATAATTTATGGATTAGTTTGCAAATGCAACATTAGTTTGGAATGAATATGTTGTGCAACATTATTACTGCATTAACAATTCCATGATTTCTGTTTTGTTGTGATTCGATTGTTACTTTGTCGTGTAATAAATTCATGATCCTCAACATGGTGTACAGCTTGAAGTATATGGATAGGGTACATTTTTAATGCCTTTATCTTAATTTTTGACCATGAAAACTAGATATAGACACCATTTTGTGACATTATCATGTAAAGTTGCAGAGATATTCAACAAAGTCCATTTTTCGTAATGGCGGCAACTAATTTGCATAAAGACAAAATATATGGATGTGGTAACTTTTTTAATACCTTTATCTTAATCCTTGACCATGACAACATGGGTATAGACACCATTTCTGTGACATTATCATGCATAGTTGCAGAGATATTCAACAAAATCGATTTTTCAGTAATGGCGGCCCTAATTTGCATATAAAAAAGTTTGCCAAAGTTGTCCTGAGGACAACCCAGCTGGATACTTCAGGACCCGATTGGAGATCACAAATCAACCAAAAAACCTTGTACCTTTGACAATTCATAGCTTCTCAAAATGGCAAATGGACTACAAAGCGAGGAATGCCAGGAAACATCTTTACAATCTCAAGTCTGAATTCTCAAACCTGTCCACCTCCTCCAAATCCTGGTGGTGTCTAGTTAAGTCCGCTTCTGGTGTATGTTCCCCCTCCATCCCCTCCCCTACCTCAAATGGCTGCACAGCTGACCCTGCACGTGAAAAGGCTGAATGCCTAAACTCTGTGTCCCAAACCCATTGCTTTCTGTACCCAACTTACCCAGTCATACCCGGCTGTTCATGGACTCTGTGTCTTTTTCTCCTGACAAGGTGGAGAGCGTGCTGTCAAACCTCGACTCAGATTCTGCAACCGGTCCAGACGGCATCAGCCCTCGTGTTCTAAAACCTGCTCTGCTGCTCTTCTCACCACCCTCTCTGTTCTGTTCACCCTCTTTTCTCGAGGTCATCTGCCATTTCTTGGTAATCAGCAAACATTACCGCTCTGCATAAAAAGGTGCAAAACTGTCCCTGCAAGACCAATCAGTCTGCTCCCAATCATAAGCAAGGTCATGGAATACATCGTTGCTTCTGACATCAAATCCTTCCTCTTCTCCAATGGCTTGATTTCTCATCATCAATTTGGATATAAACCAGGTCACTCTACCTTGGACATGCTATTTCTGCTTTCGCAATAATGGATGGAGGTCCTAAATGCCAAACATGAGATCCCACACTGCTCACCAAACTCTCTTCTTGTGGTATCCAAGGCAATCTCCACTCATGGCTTGCGGACTTCCTCTCCTGTCGCAGTCAACGCGTGGCTCTTAATGGAATTCTCTCATCTCCTCTTCCTGTCCAGACTGGAGTTCCTCAAGGCAGTGTTTTTGGCCCTCTGCTTTTCCTGGTTTTCATCAATGATCTCTCAGATTCCCTGGAAAATCATCTTTATCTCTTTGCTGATGACGCCACCCTCTGCCGTACCATCCCTCATCCCTCTGATGGGCAGGCAGCATCCGCTTCACTCTCTGCAGACTTAGATAAAATCACAAGCTGGTCAAACACTTGGAACATGTCTTTAAATCCTGACAAATCTCACACCCTCACGACGTCTCTCCAAAAGGACTGTGTGGACCCCCCCCCTCCCAATCTACTTTCTCAACAATCCCCTTGAAGAAGCCCTTTCATTCAAGCTTTTGGGTCTCACTACCTGCAAGAATCTTTCCTGGGAAAGCTACATCTCCAAGCTGGCCACCAAAGCCAGTCGCCAACTGGGCATCCTACGCTGTGCAAAGTCCTTCCTTGGCACACCCGAGCTTCTAAACCACTAACAAAGCTTTCATTCGCAGTCTGATGGAGTACTGCTCCCCCACTGGGGTGGTGCTCCTGCCTCACACCGAGCTCGACTTCACGCTGTGTAAATGAAGGCTTTTATAATCATTGGTATCTTCCGCGATATCATGGTATCATTGGTATCTGAGTCTTTGTGTCTCTCACCCTCTCACCGGAGGCAGGTTGGTGGTCCTTCTGTCTTCTACCGACTCCCCTCTGGCCTTATCCCTCCCCCCCTGCATTTCCTCAGGGCGCTCAAGGTCCACCAAAAACCCCCTTCTGGTGAAACTGCCAAAATCAAGAATCACTGCTCACCTGCACTCTTGCATTCCTCTTTTTCCCACCTCGAGAACAAACTCCCACACTCTCTTCAATCCCACTTCGCCCTCCAGGACTTCAAAACAGCTGTTTACCACCATCTCATATCTTCCCCCATCCATAATCTTGACCTTTACTACCCCCGTTAGTCCAGCCCAAACCCACCTCTTTCAAATTCCCTGTTTTTCTTCCTGAGAGTCCCTGTAGTATCATCTTGTTTACCCTGTGTACCCCACCCCATCCCTCTCCATTCCACAGATATCCTAGGCTATTGTCTCTGTTCCACACTATCCACTATTTTGTGCTTCTTTCTACTGCCCTCTTGTCTCCTGCCTTGTTATATGTCTGTCTATTAGCTCTTACATGAGACTCAACTTGGTATACAATAAATAAAATGAATTAAAAAAAAGAGCACACACAATGGACTACTGAGCAGTGGAGGAGAAATGTGATACGGTCAGATGAATCACCCTTCACCATGTTCTCGACAAATGGACGAGTGCATGTTCGGTGCCAACCTAAAGAACTCTACAACCCTGAGTGCTTGGTTCCAACAATGAAGGGTTGTGGTGGTTCTGTAATGTGGGCTGCATTTTCCTGGCATGGTTTGGGTGCAGTTATTCCTTTAGAAGGCAAGGTCAATGCTAATTGCCACGTAATGGTTCCGAGTGATCATCTTCACCCCATGTTGCAGCATTTATTTGCTGCCGGGAGGGGTGACTTCCAGGATGACAATGCCTCCATACACAGAGCACGTGTGGTTGCCCCAATGGTTTGATGAGCATGGCAATGATGTTATCCATATGTCATGGCCTTCTCAGTCACCAGATCTGAACCCAATCGAGCATTTATGGGATATTCAGGAACGACGCCCGAGAAAGCGTTTTCCACCTCCATCAAACAGGTGTGAGTTGATTGACTTTCTCATGGAAGATTGGTGCCGCATCCCTCCTGCAGAATTCCAGACACTGGTGGACTCGATGCCACAGCGCATACAGGCTGTACCACTCACACGTAGTGTCCCAACGCCATATTAAGTGACTTTCCATTGGTGTTTTCATTTTTGTCCATTACCTGTACGTACCGTATATAACATCTAATTATCTAATATATAAAGCCGAGTTTGTGTCTGTGGGTGCATGTGTGGGTGGGTCATAAGCACCGCCCATTCCACAGGCCACACCTTTCCCTCCAGCAGTCCAGAAATCACCGCCATATTTTTCACTCCACATAGACTGTTTATAGGCCTCTGATGTACATTTGAAGACTGAACAACGTGTCTTCTATCATTAAATGAAGATACCGTTTTGAGGAAACAAAGGTACATTTTGATTACAACTATGAGGTAATGCATGTTTTGTCTGCAGCAATCACGGCAGCAGTCCAATATGCACTGCCCAATGAAGGTACATCAATTCTCAAATGCAAGGGAAAGAAAATAGTGATATTTCGTTTTAAAAGAACTTTTAGTTTTCGCTAGACTTTTCAAGGCTTATAAACAAACTGATGGACATGGAATATTACGTGAAGTCAACAAACATTAAAATCGGTTTGGTTGTGAAATACCTGCATCCGTCATTAATTCGGCGGGAGGCCGGGGAAATTCCTGAGATATTTATTATGTACATAATGTACACTTTATGTACATGTACACTTTAAAGCTGTACGACATGTACACATCCACATCACCTCTTTAATAATAATAAAAAAAGTTTTTCATTAAAAAAGAAGTCCTTTTGTCAGTTTTTGTATGTACTGCATGCTGTTGAGATGTCCAAGGGTGCGTTCAGTTATCAAGCAGCGACAGTAACTTGCGCTTGCCAAGCCAGCCCTTTCTTATCAACAGTTTCTTAGGGAGTGCTTGCTTGAGTGCTTAAGCCACTTGGTGAGCTCTCTACAACAAACTTGGTAACTGAACACACCCCAGATTCATTACATGGTGATGAGGATAAACATCTATACCACCACTTCTTTCAGCCATATCGATGAATTCGTCCCTCAGGGGGTGGGGTGGGAGGAGGCAGGGGAAAGGGTGGGGTGGGAAGAGACCCCCTGGATGGTGCCTGGCAATGCCGGGTTCCCCTGCTCGTCTAATACATGAAGCTCTTTCTCACCACTCACTGAATGACTCACTCACTCATTGACTGATAATAAAGATAGGTACCTTCCGGGTGATGTAGAAAGCTGAAATTTTGTGTGCCGGTGGACATTGAAGAAATTACACCGGGAAAAAAATCACAGAATCGTCGGACAATATCCATAAAGTAAAATATAAATAAATGAGAAAAAAAAATGGGGAAAAAAGAAAAAAATGCAGGTGAGCGACTCAGGACAATGGGGGAAATCAAGGTAATTTTGTGTGGCGACGGACATCAAAGCTGATACATCAGGAAAAATCACAGAACCATTGGAAAACATCCATAAATGAAAATATAAATAAATGAAAAAAAGAAATGAAAATAAATAAATGAAAAATCAAATGCAGGTGAGTGACCCGATAGATATTACTGTATAATCTGATATACTGTCAAAATAGTGAATCCTCGTTGCCTTTTGCCTTCCCTCCCTCTCCCTTTTAACACATTTTTTTAATACATGTACACACACACACAGACACACACACACCACACACACACACACACACACGTTGCTTTTGCCTGCCCTCCAGTATGAATCGTACCAAGCCTGGTGTTGGCTTAGTGGTTCGGGTGCGGCTTGTGATCCTAGGGTCCTGAGTTCAAGCCCCGTTGGCTGCTGAATAATACCACCAGGGGGTTGACTCAGCCTGTCATCCTTCTGAGGTCGGCAAAATGAGTACCAGTGTGTACTGGTCGAGGGGCACTGCACCAGCGACACAGTCGCGCTTCCAAGAAATGATAGATACCCCGGCAGCTAAGCCATACGCAAGAAGAAGTATGAATAGTGATCAAATCACTGTGTTTTCACCACTTGCGAGAGGTAAGGTGTGTGTGGGTAGACCTCCTGTCTCACGTTGCTCATCACTACGGTATGACAATTTGTTGTTCAAGTCGAGCTTCATACAGAAGTCTGTTGTAACAGGTGTGTTTGATGCTACGTCATACTTGTGCAACCTCTCACCAGCAAAACTTTTTATACAACCTACTACCCTTGTAAAACTCACAGAATGGGAGTTCACCTGCACACTTACATATGTGGAACAACCTGTTTGATATTCATTGTTCGGGGCCACGGGTAGGATACCAAGTTAAAACAGAATTGAGTCATCACACTCATACTAGGAATGTAAAACAGTTCACCACTTAACCACCAATTATTATCCAGGCAAGCTCATACCATCAATATTTATACCGAGAACAAACGGGCCCTCGTTACAATAAGTCATACTCTGCCCAAGTATCCCTCTGATGACTCAATTCTGGTGCCAAGCATGTACCTCCCATGGCCACCGAGTCGTCATGATTCTTCTGACCAAGATTTTCATGTCTCTTCCCTCCGAGAGGAAGGAAATAAACAGGAAACCTTTTTAGATCAACTCAGTGGGAATCTGTCACAACATGGACTCTCAAGATTGAGCTCATCTGGCAACAATCCTATCAGAGCCCGATCGAAGCAATTCCTCGTTCCAATGACCAATGAATGCCTTTTTATTACATCCGAAGTATTCAAATCTATCGTCGATGACACAAGTTACATTCGGCCAACATTTTCCCTCTGCATTCCCAACTTAACCTGTACTCATCATACATTCCCACCCTCCCCCTCTTACGCACTCTCTTTCGGTTTATTTGATCATCTTCATTAATATTTCACTACTTCCTCCCCAGGTGCATGCAAATGGCCTCCTCCAATGCAAAGTCCCTTTCAAAGCCATGATGGGCAACATTCAAAGAATACAATAAACTCAACATGACATGTTTAATAAAGTTGTGTTCCACAAAATTACATAGAGCCTACCAGTTGTATGTTCTTGTCAAAACTTATTGACCGATTTATGTAAGTAAATTGGCTTACAAATTGTTTTCATGCTATCTCTGGAGATTCTCATCAGATATTATGATAAATCAAAGGACATCGTCATGTGTAAGGAGTAGAAAGGGTTCTTGTATGCCATACCTCCATCGTGATACTCCCGAACAAGTAGAATGTTTGATACAAGTTTTGTAGCCCTGCCAGTACAGCATTAACAATAGAACAGGCCGCGAGAAGTCCAGAGAGACAGCACCCTGTGTGCTCGAGAGGAACCAAACACGAGGAAATGGTGAGGAGGGCTTCATGAGCGTATATGGAGTAGAAACATTAGCTGTCCATGATGGTTGGAACATCATTCATTGGATATTTGATTCCCTTGCCTTTAATAAACAACAAACGGGCACATTGAGAGCAAATTAAAATCCAAATCCTCGATCTTTTCTACCCCCGTTAATCCACCCCCAAAACCCACCTCCTTGAAATTCCCTGCTTTCCTTCCTGAAAGTCCCTGTAATGTCCATCTTGTATAATACCCCATATTCCCCGCCCCATCCCTCTTCCTTCCACAGATCTCCTAACGTCTTTGTCCCCCACTGTTTTGTCCTTCGCACTCCAGCCCTTCTCGTCTCATGCCCCCCCTTGCTGTGCGTTGTGTGTTAGCCCTCATACGAGCCTCGACAAGGTATTCAAAAAAAAAAAATTGATCCATAATGCTGTACCAAACACAAAATCCAATGACCAAAATCTATAAACAAGAAAGGTGTGCACCTACGTTTCCTCTGCCTATCATATCCATCGGTTTGCATTGTCTCAACGTTCACCAAGGTTCTGTATCTCATCAAAGCTTGCCTTTTGCACCGTTTCACTGCCCTCACATTCACTACTGACAGACAAGGATAGCTCATTGCTGGCATACGTGCGCCACACGGTCTGGTTTTACCCCTTATGTGACCGGGATCTGAGTAAAAACTACTCTCCTGTTTCATCAGAGGGCCAGCTGTACCATTCAAGTATGTAATCATACAGGGACTACCTTAAGCTAGCTAGCCATCAAATCTGCTAGTAGGAAGATAAATCACTCGTCGTTGGTCCTCTCACAGTCCCTGTGCCATGACAGCGAGTGCTTGTGAGAGCTGGGTGGATCATTTGCAAGAAGTGTAAAGATATGTTACCCTCCTTTGAGAGAGGTGGGCTCTCTCATTCACAGCAGTTGTCACTAACATTCTTGGAGGACTGTTGCACATACCAAACTCTCTGAGTGAGACAGACGCATCTTTCCTCTTTTCTATTTTGAAACAATAGCCCCTGAACATGTCTTAATTATCAGTGTGAATGAGTCATACAGTCAAGTTAGAAACATTCCTTTATGCCCTCCAACCACCGAAGGTGGACGGAAGTAATGCTTTCACCCGTCTGTTTGTTTGTCTGTCTGTCTGTCTGTGAGCACGATATCTCAAAAAGCTGTCGACGGATTCGGCCGCAACTTGGTGGACAGGTTGGACATGTGACAAGGACGAAGTGATTAGATTTAGGTTAATGTACAGATGCAGATCTGGCCTATCAGTGGGTTGTTCAGTGGCCTATCAAAATCGTAAACTGTTCAGCCTGATGGAGCTATGCGTTCTGAGTGTCGTTCTCGTTGTGAAATGCGTTTTCTTATCCAATTGGTGAATCCAAACGTGAAGGAATACAGATAAAGAATTCGACTTGGTACAGATTGATTGGTACAGGGTACAGATTGGTACAGGGTACCTGACTTGGTACAGGGTACAGATTGAAAATGAAGAAAGAGTTGAGATAAAACTGAGATGAAATGGGAATTACTTTTACATAGTGTGACGTTTGTACGTGGGATAGCTTGCCAGGAAGAACAATTAGGGGTAAGGATGGTTGATCAGCCTCAAAAATGGAAATGTAGTAAATAAATACTGTACCTTGAGGTGGAGAGAATAAACAATTACAGGTGGTTGGGGAAAGTAGGTAGGTACGTATAAGCATGTGCGTTGTGTTGTGCTGTGGACATGTGCACCTTTCCCACGTTTGCTCTCATTCCTTCAATATCTCCTCACTCCCATGTGCTTTCTGCAGCAGTGCTGGACGCCCCCCCCCCCACTCCCTCTTTTTCATAGAATATACACACACACAATTTCAAAACACAGCTGGGCAACAAGTGTGCCCCACTGACCGGGTCTTCAGTCAAAGTCCTCAGCATCATCCTATACGGTCCACTGAGGTGATGTGTGAAAAAAAGCAAGAGTGTGTGCACGCGCGTGTGTGTGTGTATATCGTTTTAAGTCAGGGGACTGTACTTTAGATCACACAGAGCCTTTCAAAAGGGTAAGCCATCATGTGAAAGTAAGCTGGCTGCAAAATTCTGACCCGAACGTATCAGATCACTGGAGTCATATACAGAAAATACTACCAGGACTCAAGCTTCAAAACTGCCTCAAAATTGTGCAACAATTGGCCTGAAATAAAAGCTTTTCTGCATTTGTGAATCATCATAGTGGGCCATGTGATTCCCCATGTCACAAGGGTGTCTAATAGTCTTCGTTGCACCGAAGGCTGGAACACTGAACTCAGATTCCAGTTATAGTCAATGTGTGACTAAAATAAGAGACTCACTAGAGGAGACAGACATTCAAACCTCAATGCTTCATTTTTATCAGTTACACTGTCAGCGTATGTGAACTCTATCGATAAACTTACAACTTTGATCATCTCCAAAAAAGCTGCACCAGAAATAAAAACAGTCAAAAGTAGACTTTTATCAAAGTGTTCATAATGCTGGATGACGGTCACAGGACTGCTGTTGTTGACGTCCTTTAAAAACAGCAAGTGTCCTGTTTGGAATAATTTTCAATTTTGTTTGACTGCAAGACAGGCAGACAGAGTAAAAACAATAAAATAAAATAAAATAAATGACCTCACTCCTCTCTGTGCGTGCACGATCAGGACGACATTCCAGACATTTTGACAAATCTAGAGCCAAAGTACTGCTATAACTGCACGTTCGTGTTCCAATTCATGTTCAACCGGATTCAAAATATAAATTTCAATTTCAATTAAGTTGTTCCTCAATCATAGACCGACGTGATCTGTAGACAGACAGACAGACAAAGTGAACCAATTGCATAACCCAACTTTTTGCTTCGTGCGTCCAGGATATTCAAACTAAAATACGTAAGTTGGTGTCTGTCTGTCTGTCTGACCATGATACATTCAGTCGTTACCTATTCAATCTCAACCAATCTTGCCAGGGGGACGAAGTGTCACACGAGGGAGGTTGTAGCGACTCAACTTGCCCCCCACCCCTTCCTCAAGGAGGATTTCTGCCTTGGACGAACTCCATGTAATGTTAAAGTGTATAAATAACTTATTGTGCCGTTTTTACAAGGCCGCTATCCCCCCCTCCCAAAGGGATTTGTCCTCCTTGGACAAATGCCTTGTTAAGGCTTATCATGGTGTTTTCCAAGGCCATTTCCAACAACAAAAGTATAGTAACAACAATAATCATAATGACGTACTATTAATGTTATTACAAAATAATAACAATGCTGTACTTATAATATTCCCTCTCCCCAAGGGGTTTTTCATCGCTGTGTTAATGTGTATAAATAGCTTATCGTGGCGTTTTGTGGGGCACCTCGACCAGAATTAAGCAAAACATTATAAACCACCAACGCGTATACTGCTGTTTAACACGACACTGAAAGGGAGGAAACCTGGGGTGTGTTCAGTTACCAAGCAGCTAGCTAGTGCTTGCCAAGCCAGCCGTTTCTTCTCAACGGTTTTCAATGGAGTGCTTGCTTGAGTGATTAAGCCACTCGGTGAGCACTCTACAAGGAACTTGGTAACTGAACATACCCCCCGACATTCTTGAGTCCCGAGAGTAGATGTACTGTCATTGATATATACCCCAGAGAGGATAAAAACATGACTCTCCCTGTCGTGAGCGGCTGTACTAGTAACACAAAAATAGGATTTAAAAAAAGCTATATTCTATACAGTATTGCTTTCTATTTTAGATTGCAACTTTTGGACTTCCACACCACTCAAACCTGTCTCTGTCTCTGTCTCTAAAACTTTCCCTCTTCCCGCTCCTTTGGTGATTTGGGATTCTCCCAACTACAAACTGTTCTCTGGATATAACTAATAATCGAGATTAGTTATATCCAGAGATATATCATCGAGACTCCAGATATATCCAGAGATATATCATAGATCATCGAGACTCAATTAGCAAATCAAATGCACGGCACCTGTATTTCCTGTCATATTGAGGCTTTTCCTTTTTTTATCAGTGTCATTCATTATCAAGTTAACTTAACAAAGAAAGAAAAGCAAAAAAAAACAAAAAAAAAAAACAAGAGGATGACGACTATTGAGCAAGCAGTGGCTTGTCCATAAGTTTTTGTTGTTGTTCTTGTTGCATGGAAGAACCAAGCAGACAAAGCCACAGATGCCTTACAAAGAGTAAGAAGGAAAACTACAGATGTTTGCAAAATTAAACTTTCCTTCCTGCTGGAGTTTGCACTCACTCTGACTCACACACAATGCCATCTTCCTTTTCAAAGCCAATGTCTGCTTGCTCACGGATCAGTTCAATGTTGGTATCGCTGATCTCATGGATTATAATCTTCAACGCAATTCTCAACCCACTCTGCACTGCCCTGGCAATATTAGATTGTAAGTTGCAATCACAATTCCAACAAAAAACGAAAAATAAATTTAAACAGAAAAAAAAAAAAGCCGACTGTTGCCGTTTACAAATCATTGGTTTCCTTTGCGTAAACTTGATCCAACGCATCGTTTGGAATGGGATTATAAAGCAGAATCATCGAATGTAGGTCAATTTTCTTCGATAACTACCTTGCACAAGTCAGATGATGTAACTATGAATTGCAGGTGTACAAAAGATGAAAGAGGGGGATGGGGGGGGGCAGAGGGGATTGTCACACAAGGAAGGCATGTATGAAATGGCGTCCCACATCCTTGACATCCCTCATCCTTCAGACAAGCAGGCTGCAGCCTCTTCCCTTTCTTCATAACTTGAGAAAATTAGAAACTGGTCAAACACTTGGGATATGTCCTTATATCCTGACAAATCTCACACTCTTACTCTCTCCCCGAAAAGACCATCGAGCAAACCCTCCACCCACCCCCACCTAATCTACATATCTTAACACTCCTCTTGAGGAAGTTCAGTCATTCAAACTCCTGAGTCTCACTCTCAGCCATGATCTTTCTTGGGAAAACCATATATATATACAAGTTGGCCTCCAAAGCCAGTTGGCGAGTGGGTATTCTCTGTTGTGCAATGTCCTTCCTTGACACACCTGAACTCTTCCTCCAGCTTCAAGACCTTCATCCGCAGCTTGAAGTACTGCTCTCTCCTCTGGGTTGGCTCCCCTGTCTCATATCTTGCTCATGCTAGATGCTGTGGAAACCAAGGCCTTCAAGATCATTGGAATCTCCCATAATGAATATAAGTCTGTGGGCCTATCCCTTTTACATCGCAGAGAGGTCAGTGGTCTCTCTGTCTGTCTTCCACCACCTCCTTTCTAGTCTTGGTCCCTTCTCAGATAGCACACCGACGTTGGCTAAGTTGGCAATAGATTGGTGTGGTCACAAGCAGATTTCCAACATCAGTAAACATTGGCAGCATGGCGGAAAAGCCATCCGGCATTACACCAACGTTGGCCTGATGGACAAAATTACGTCGGCCCAACGTTGGTGTTATTTGGTTCTCCCTTTCCTGCGTCCCCCGTCCCCACCCCCTTTCCCACCAGGTTTCTGCATGGCACACACAGTCCATCAACCCCGTTCTGGTGAAACTCCCAAAACCCAGGATCACTGCTCACCTCCACTTATTCATTCTTCTTTTTTCTTGCCTGTGGAACCAACTTCCACATTCTCTTCAATCTCATTCTTCCCTCTAGATTTTCAAGACAACAGTTCAACACCATCTCAGATCATACCCCCCACCCCCCCCAATCCAAAACCATGGTCTTTTCTACCCTCATTAACCCCCACCCAATCCCTTCCAAATTTCAATTTTCTCCTTCTTAAGAGTTTGCTTCTGTATCCATATTGTCCACACGTGCATCCTCTCCGAGCCCTATTCCTTATTAGTCCCCTACCGGTTTCACCGGAGAGGACTATAGGTTTGCTCTCCATCTGTCTGTCCCACCTCTGGTTTTCTGACTTTTTTTTCCCCAACCCGGGTTATTGTTTTTGCTGATACAGAGCTGTCAGTTGCCTATACTGTACACCGCCCAAACAAAGGTATGTCAGAAGGTGTTGCATGTTTGGAGCAAGATTGCCTGTCGGGCAGGTAATCTGCGAGTGGAAACAATACAAATGCAGCCATCTCTCAGTTCTGTAAAATGTAATTTGAGCAATGTACCCCATGAGCATTCTCATCCACAAACTGTTGTTTTGGGTTTTTCATTCATTATTAAGAACATATATATATATATATATATATATGACATGTTGGACAAGGACATAAGGAACCATGTGCACTTCCAGTTGAATTAGAAGGACGAGCTGAAGTGTGCCTGTCTACGACGGCAATTAAATTATTTTGTGTGCACATCTATCTTTACGACTGCATTCTAGCTTCAGTTTCCCCAAAAAAGGTCGTGCACTCATGCACACACACACCTCCGTTATAGGAAGATGATGATGATGTTGATGATGATAAGTGGATACAACAGAGAGGTAAACAGAGTATATAGGATTTGAACTTTGGATCCCGGCATGGTGAACCATGTGCTCAGATGGAACCTCGAAACAAGCTTTCCATCTCTGACACATTGACGCAATGGCTAGCTACTCCCACACATCTTGCCTCTGTCCTTAAATGTGAGAACGTCCACCCCACACTCCAGGGAACAGGCGCAGCCCGGATACACCAAAGCCAAATGTTGTGCCCTGTGGTGGTTCTCTGCACAATGGAAGGCACTCCTCTCTACTGGGCCCCTTTTCCTTATTAAATATAGTCACCACACCCCACCCATCACCATAAAAACTCCACTCGATCCTGAGAATATCTCGTTATGTAATCAGATGTTACCACCACATTTTTCTCACGACAGTATTGACACATTGTTTTGACTAGAAGTTCAGACTATGAAAGCCATCATCACACCACCGGTGCTTTCGACGGTGCACGGGGCAGTCAAAGTTGAAACCACGTCTCATAAGTATTGTTGTGTTATGTGTTACGTGTGTACGTGCGTATGTGTGTACGTGCGTATGTGTGTATGTGTGTACGTGCGAATGTGTGTACGTGCGAATGTGTGTACGTGCGTATGTGTGTACGTGTGTATGTGTGTTTGTGTTATGTGTGTACGTGTGTACGTGCGTATGTAAGTACGTGTGTATGTGTGTACGTGCATACGTGCGTAAGTATGTGTACGTGTGTACGTGCGTAAGTATGTGTGCACGTGTGTATGTGTGTATGTATGTAAGTATGTGTGTACGTGTGTGTACGTGTGTGTATGTATGTGTGTATGTGTATGTGTATGTATATGTGTGTACATAGGTATGTATGTGTGTATGTGTTTGTGTGTATGTAAGTAAGTATGTGTGCATGTGTTTGTGTGTATGTAAGTAAGTATGTGTGTATGCAACTATGTTTGTGTGTATGTATGTGAGTATGTGTGTATGTAGGTATGTATGTGTGTATGTGTATGTATGATTGTATGTATGTGTGGATGTATGTGTGTATGTGTATGTATGATTGTATGTATGTAAGCATGTATGTATGTGTATGTATGATTGTATGTATGTAAGCATGTATATATGTGTGTGTATGTGTAAGTATGTATGTGTGTATATGCATGTGTGGATGTATGTGTATGTGTGTATGTGTATGTATGATTGTATGTATGTAAGCATGTATGTATGTGTATGTATGATTGTATGTATGTAAGCATGTATGATTGTATGTATGTAAGCATGTATGTATGTGTATGTATGATTGTATGTATGTAAGTGTGTGTATGTGTAAGTATGTATGTGTGTATATATGTATGTGTGTATATGTATGTGTATGTGTATGTATGATTGTATGTATGTAAGCATGTATGTATGTGTATGTATGTGTGGATGTATGTATGTGTGGATGTATGTATGTATGTGTATGTATGATTGTATGTATGTAAGCATGTATGTATGTGTGTGTATGTGTAAGTATGTATGTGTGGATGTATGTATGTATGTGTATGTATGATTGTATGTATGTAAGCGTGTATGTATGTATGTGTGTGTGTGTATGTGTAAGTATGTATGTGTGTATATGTATGTGTGGATGTATGTCTGCATGCACATATGTTTGTGTGTATGTAAGTATGTATGTGTGTATGTATGGGTATGTGTGTGTATGTGTATGTATGTATGTATGTGTGTACGTAAGTATATTTGTGTGTATGTGTGTGGATGTATGGGTATGTGTGTATGTATGTGTATGTGTGTATGTATGTGTATGTGTGTATGTATGTACGTATGTGTGTATGTAAGTATATTTGTGTGTATGTGTGTGTATGTATGGGTATGTGTGTATGTATGTGTATGTAAGTATATTGTGTGTATGTGTGAGTATGTATGGGTATGTATGTATGTATGTATGTATGTATATTTGTGTGCATGTCTGTGTATGTATGGGTATGTGTGGATGTATGTGTATGCGTGTATGTACGAGGTGTGTTCAAAAAGCATCCAACCTTAATTTTTCGTGTGTAAACAAATGAAGCTAGGGAGGCGTGGTTTGGTGCACGTATGTAGGCGATCCTAATCCGTATGCGTGAATATTTTCCCACCTGCAGAAGCTGTCAGTCGCCGACAGACCGCCGATGAGTGAGGAAGTGTAAGTGAGCGCCGTCGGATTTTCGTTTTGTGTGTGACTTGTATTGTGGCGACTTGTAGGCGATTGACAAACAGACAGACAGAATTACTAAATTGATTAGCCAATATACTTGAAAAATCTTCGATTTTGCACGAAACAAACGGACCCACATGCAACACCCTGTCCTCTGGTGAGGGTAATAAAACAGAATCCCTACTTTAACTACTGCTATGTGGGTTGGAGCTTGCATCGTATGAGGGTTTCCATCTAACGCAAGTTAGTTGGGGCAGAATAACATTATATTTTTCTGCACTTTTACTTCCATGTATAACATTTTCAAATTTTCCCCACAAAGCAGCAAAAAATATAGTATCGAATAAAAGATTAAGGGCTATGATGATATCCACCTGAGCTTAAGGAAACATGTTGAATGGCGATAATGTATGTTTGTATGTTTGTGTGCATGTAAGTATGTATGTTTGTATGTATGTGTGCGTGTATGTACGTATGTATGTATGTGTATGTATGTTTTTATGTGTGTATATATTGAGAATGGCTTTGTACATGCATGCAGTTGTTTCTCAGTCCACTATGGCCAGGCAGTGGGTGCTCGGAGTTGTACTGATCGACATGCATTTGGGACACGGCCTCGAGCCCTGGCCTTGCCTTGCGGCTTGTTGGGTTTTGCCGACTCTATCCCATCAAGAAAAGACAAGACCGAGACCGGGCATACCCTGGAGGCCACATGGGGGTCTGCGGATCTATTGTTTCCATGTCGGCGACAGAGGGGGAAACAGCAAGGATAAGGAGACGGCTTGGTCCATAAGTCGTGATTCCTTGTCGGGGTGAAGATGGGTGCTTCAGGACCAGGGAAGGCTCCGTTCAGTCTTCGAGACTCACGAGTGGAGATGATGACTGGTGGTCGCAGCATGTACACACACACATGAATCGTGATTTACACACACACACACACACACACGAATTGAAGGCTGCTCACCTCCTCGCATTCGTCCCTCTTTTTTTCCCCGCCTGTGGAAGCAACTTCCACATTGTCTTCAATCTCATTTTTCCCTCCAGGTCTTCAAGACAGTGGTTTACCATCACGTCAGATTGTCCCCAATCCAAAACTATGATCTTTTCTACCATCTTTAACCCCCTCTTCTACCCCCAAGCCCACCTTCCAAATTTCCATTTTTCCCCTCTGTTTCCATTTTGTTCACATACGTCCTCCCCGACCGCTCATTTCCCCCCCCCTACCCCTTATTCCTTCCCACACCCACTGTTTCTCCAAGTCTCCCTCTATTTTAATCCTCAAACCCACTGTTGGTGCGTTTCCCCCCTCTCTTTTTACTGTTCCTTTTGTTCCGTTACGTCCTGATCCGTTCTCTGTTCCAGCTCCCCCACGAGCCACGGACTGTATACAAAAGAATTCTTGCACTACAAATGTACACAAAACTCCACGGGTGCAACTCAAATGAGCAGGAAAATAAACGGCCTTCTCAGAACAATGCCATGTGACATCAACAAGGACGTCAACCTTTCATTAAAACAATGGGAAACCTGCATGATGCATTTTCACTAATTGTAGCGGTCACACACAGTTGTAATGGAAGGGGCATCAAGGTGAAGAAGTTGAAAACAGGAAGCTTTTAGACAAAAAGAAAACAACAATCGTTTCAGCTCCTCGTTACTATAGTATTCAAATGTGCCAGGTGTATGGAATGACAAACCATTAGCACTCCGACACACTCTCTTGCAACCACCGGAGGTCGGAGTAATCGATTGGCACAGGGCAAACTTCATCCGCATCCACACAAGCTGAGAACATCACCGAACTCCTCATATATTTAAAGGCACAAACACTGTTGCCGTGGGACTGCGTCGAGAGGAAACTACACATTTTCACTTGGGAATTTAAACCAAAATGTTTTCCTAACAGTCATTCTCGGACGTTCAGATATTACAGATTACAGCAAGTGAGTGCTGCGACGGTATGTGCCAAAAAGCATGCCAGCTTGACGAATCCCTTCTCCTCCCGCCCCCTCCAACGTCCCTGTATCACCTTCTAATTATTTAACATCCCACACAACACGCACTTCAAATTCCTACAACTAAACACTTGGAACAAGATGCTCTCCATTCGTGCTTGCACCAAAAAGAAACAGCTTGTCGATTAAATGTGGTCTTGCTTCCGAATGTAAAATGTTTACCTGTGCCACCGAAGGTGGATGGAGGTTATGTTTTCACCCCCCAGTGTGTCTGCCTGTTTGTCTGTCTGTCTGTCAGTCTGTGAGCAGGATATCTCAAAAAGTTACAGACAGAATCGTATGAAACGTTGTGGACAGGTAGGGTGTGTGATGACGACGAATTGATTTGATGTTGGTGAAGATCCGGTTAAAGATCTGGATATGAGAATTTTTTTAGTGATTCTTCATCGTTGCGAGATAGGGCCAAAAACAATATACAGCACGATATCTCAAACAGCGGTGGACGGGTTATGACAAAACTTGGTGGATGAGTTGGGAATGTGACAAGAACAAGACGATTCGATTTTGGTAGAGGTCTGGATGCAGATCAGGCATATCAGTGGGATAGAAAACGTAAACTGTCCAGCCTGGCGGAGGTTTGCGCTCCACTGAGTACCATTCTAGTTTGGAAATGTATCTATTTGTACAACTACAAATGATCCACATTTCATTTGTAAATATTTTCAAGTTTTTGTGTGTTTGTTTGCTTGCGGATTGGAATGTTATTCTTTCACGGCTGAACCGTTGCACATGGAGGCACCAAATTTTGGGTGTCGGTACTTCAGAATCTGGCCAAGGTTTTAAGCGACCACACGTTGGCCTTGACATCCGTTTTGAGGCCAAAGGCCACTATAAAGTCTATATTGAGATGTGAGGTCAGGCAGTGCTGCCGCTAGCTCACAGGTAAAAGGTAACCACCAAGAGGCCAATAACTCCATAGCATTTCAAAGTACAAAACGTCCCAAAACCACTGCCAGGAAAAGCTCACCCAGTCAGGTGGCGCTGGGTATCCCCATCCCTGAGTAGCGCCAGGTAACCCCTGACACACACACGGGTAGAACTCCTTGTATATGAGACAAGGTAGGTCCCTGCTGGTTATCTTCTATATATTACTAAAACTCTCATCTTGTATGTATGTATGTATCGTTCCCGAAATACAGCCAAAACGGTACACGATAGCGCAAAAATTTTAGTGCCACCTTACTCACCATTCGCCTGCGGTGTGCAGTATCAAGTTTCGTTAAAATCGGGCAACGAAAAAATTATTTAAAAAATCAATTACCGATTCAGTGAAGTACTCTTTGGATATTTGATCAATGCAAACAACCTCAGCGGTATAGTTTGCTGGAGCTATCTTTTTTATTTTTTTCTTGAAATGATTTATTTTAAAATCTCAAACATTGAGAACAGACAAAGAACGATTTATTTTTAAGCATAAAATAAACATCGCCATTTTGATCTCATACTTCCATGTTCATGAATAAATAAAATTGTGTTTGGAAGATTACGCACAATAATATCCTCGACTTTCTTTTCTCCGTTTTCTTTTGCACATTGACGCGCAATATCAAGTTTCGTTCAAATCGGGCAAAGAAAAAAATTATTAAAAAAATCAATTACCGATTCAGTCAAGTACTCTTCGGGATTATTTGATCAATGCAAACAACCTCAGCGGTTTGTTCGCTGGAGCTATCTTTTCTGTTGTTTTTTTTTTGAAATGATTTTTTTATCAACCGCTGTTACAACGGGAACCCAACGGATTCACGGGTCGTCTAGTAAATAATATTGCAAGGCTTACTTTGACCGCATTTTTTCACATTTACAAAGTTATCACACACACACATTATACACATGTCCAAGTTCTCCCTAATTATTCATAAATGCAATCATGAAACATGATCTATGTATAAATATGTGGAAGCAGACAGGATAGCCACTTTAATTAACATCTCTCATAGTCCACAAATCTGCACACTGCATTCATCAGAATGACAGTTTGTAAATGTGTTCCATCACAATATTTCATCCAAATTGAATGAAAAAGTCCATCTGTGAGATTCTATTTTGTTTACACGTCACCGCTTTAACTTTCGGGTTTTGAGCACCTTAAATAACCAAGGGATGTAATGATTAGAATGTCCGCTCTGAGTCTGGGAGATGGGGGGGTTTGAAACCCTGTCCGAGTCATACCAAAGACTTTGTGAAAATAAAAATGTTAAGTGCTGCTTCCTTGCCCGACATTTAAAAGGACAAACCATGGATAAACAATGCTGGGAAGGCAATGCCAAACCACCCAGTATAACCCTTGCCAAATAACTGCTTCAACAACACCAATGCTCTGTTAATAGACGATGGTACTGTACAAGTTTATTCTGTACAGAAAAAAAGTTCGTGTCTCCAAGTTTACCAAAGATATCTCTTTGGAAAGATTTGTCATGGAAAGTTCACTGCTCCTTATTTGTCCCCTACTACTGGTTTCACCGGAGGGGACTATCGGTTTGCTCTCTGTCTGTCCATCCGTCCACCTGTGGTTCTTCAGAATTTTTCCCAAACCCTTTAACGTATTCAACTGAAGCTTGGTACATGACTTTAGTGTGACAAGTTACAGAACAAGTTCGAGTTTCAGGTTATTTTGTTAATTTTTCACGGAGTTATGCCCTTTTTAAAATAATAAAATATATTATACATGGGTCGGTGTTCAGCTGCCCTAATTCCACCCCAATGCTTTACACCCATTGATTGGACAGCTGGCCTGACTCCACCCCAATAAAATCATGTGCCACCATTGCATGAAACAGCACAGATCGGCAAGCCTTAGGCCTGGGTGTTATTCCATGGCCCAGTGCAATTGGAATTATCCCAGGTATATAACCACGATGTATTATATATGCACGTAAGCAGTACGCATGTTTTTGCTTCATTTATGTACATCGGGTTATTTTTAATGTTAAATTGGCAAAGCCTAGAAACAAACGAAACACGGTGGCCTAAAAAGGTTCTTCTTCTTCATTTTAGTTCTGGTATCGGCTCGAGTGTGCGTTAAAGCAAACTAATTTTATCCCGGTTTGTTATCCTCAGTGTCTTTATTGGTTTCTAGTCTACAAAAGATATCAGTAAATGAATATTGCTTTTCCTTTTATTTTGCCGAATAGACCAAAACATGGTGGGTTATAAAATAGTTTTTTTCTTCTTTTCCATTTTGGTTCCGGAATCGGCGAGAGCGTGCATTAAATGCAAACAAATTTTTATCTCCCGAACATTTATTGGGACCAGAAAGGGGGCATGTTTTGCAAAGCAATTCTTGCTCTTGTTAACCTTGTTTGTTATGAAGCTTCCTAAAAAGCAGACAGGCTGGTGGAGACCAATTCATTTTCATTCCATCCGCACAAATAATTTGACATTTGAATAATCTATATCAATGATATATTGATCACATACTCGTATATCATGACACGATGACACCAACACAGACCCTTACAAAAACAGAGGAGAAAAAAAAATAGATTCCTTTGAAATGCAGTTGTTGAGAAACATAGAATGGGATTCTCTTTTGAATCAGAAATGAAGATATCGGAGAAAGACTTGAACAAGTGCCAGTGAGCATGAGAATGTGTAAATCCATACTGAAATGATTTGGACGTATTGAAAGAATGGTGAAGAGAAGAAACCAAAGCAGGATTAAGAGAGCAAGGCCGGTGGGAGACCAAGAACCATATGGAAGCAAACAGTGGAGAAGGATCTAATGAGATGAAGCACAACATCGAGCCTGGGATAGCAAAGAGTGGAGAGCTGTGTTTCGGGCCTTTTTCTGCATAGTAGCAGGAAGATGGAAATAAAGCATGTAAATAAACATCCGCAATCATTATGGGGTCAGTAAGGGGTGGGGAGGTGGAAATAGAGGATGAAGGAAAAAAAACTGAAAAAAAATGAAACGTGCCAGTAGGCAAAGGACTGGCATGTCTGTATACAGTTTCAGAAGGTAACATTTTTGTGTTACAAAGCAAGCAAAACACAAATGTGTGAGATGTACATTATATAGACGTGCAGTCATAATCACAATATTATAAACATGGAACCCATGCATTTCCAATAACTTTCATTTAATTGACAGCAAATTAATGGGAATGTTATGGTGGCTCTGCAATGCTCTTTTGTACTTGCAGGTCATGGCACAATGGCCGGCCGCTTCCTATGACATATCTGTGCAGTGACGGGCCGACGCCTTCATGCATTTCCAAACAATTTGGACAACTGTGCTCAGGGTTTGTTATTACCACCACACTACGCGATATTTCCTCCCGAGGATTACCCGAGAGCTCACGACTCGATTTGGCTCTTCCACAATGTTTAACATTGCATGTCACCGTGATGAAGAGGATAAATCTATGGCCGAGTCAAACCGAACTCTCTGGTCATCCTCGGCATAACTTGCAGTCGGAAATACAGCATAATATACAATTCCAAACATTTACAATGTTATGATGATCTTGGAACACGAGAAGTAAATTTATTAGCTGACTATTTTAAAACTACATTTGTGAACTATTGCATTAAGTGACTCGTATATTTTAGTTCATTTATCGATTATACATGACATATGATTAATGCCACAAGTTAATTGCCTGATCAACTCATACCCATTTGTTTTTAGGATATGATCAAGCAGAAGCTTGCACTTGGCTGCAGTCCACGTCCTCCACAACTTTTTGGCATTCCGGGTATCGCCAAAACATGCTCCACCAAAATTCCCCCTCGGAATGCTGAAGATTGCCAACGATAATTATATACCGGGTGGCCCAGAAATAGTAGGGCCGTTGCCGGAACAATAATCACCACAATTTCATTGTTATTTTACAATTTATTATTATTATTTTGATTATTTATTGATTTTTGTTTGATATTATTAATTGATCATTATTTTGATTGCAAAATCCCCCAAATTGGAAGATTTGAACCATGGAGGAACTTTTTCTGCTGAAATGTGCATTCTCTGACTGCCGTATTACTTCTGGGCCACCCGGTATTTAAAATTATTGACTCACATTGTGTTTGCCATCTAAGAAATAAGAAAACCGACTGCCCCAATCTGCTCATTTACACTGCCCACGTGATGATCATTTCAACTGCTCGGAATGAACAGCAAGTTGTGAGAGGCGCATCAACGCTAGTTCATATCGTGTCAATTTAACAACAAGCCCGACCTAAATGTATAACTGGGTGGTTTGCCATTGCCGAGTTTAATGTGAAGTCGAGTTTAACAGATATCACTGGTAATCACGCAGTTAAGAGAGGGTGCGTTTCTGTGATCTCAAGCCATGTATCCATCCAATACAATACATGAACGGGCAGGTGGATTCTCAAGGAACGGTTCACTGATATCTGGTTGAACATGCTCATTCTGGCTGGAAGAGATCTCCGGAGGCATTATGATGTTACCATGGACCAACCGAAATGGGACGGTGTGCGATGCTCACACGGATTTGTAAAAGTTTCTGTCTAATATCAGAAGTGCAGATGATAAAACCCACTGAGTTTGTGACCATGAAGGGAAATCACAAAATCTTCCAAAATAACAAAAGCTGAATTAAACTAGAAGGGCACTCTTCGACGTTTCCAGATATGTCTCCACCCACATTTTGACATCATCTATACATACTTGTACCAAGTTTGATTTAAATCCCTGAACCCAGATTCAAAATATTAAATAATTCTGGCTGCCAGACCATGCGTCCAATTAGGTTGAAATTTAAAGCATATATTCCCCATGCCGATTTGATCATAACTGTGACGTTTCATGTCGACTAATGAAGCGGTTCAAGAGTTCAATCCAATATAGCTGCCAGACCCATGTGACCTATTATTCGTGAACACCCTGGTATCCCCAAGGCTTGGGGAATATGTGGGTGAAGTTTCCCCTCAATCTGTTCAGCTGTTTAAGAGAAGAATATTTTTGAAGGTTTTATGTTTTTTGAGGGTCATCTGGGGCTACATTGTGTGGAGGAAAAAAATGACGCCATCATCCTGAAGCAGTAAAGTTCCTGAACGAGGCCAAAAGGGCACCAGCGAAGGAGGAGTTTTCATCAAATGCAGGTGCGATGGCGTAAGCTGTGTTCACATTGATAATCTGGAGTAACTAGTCCGTATTGGTGACCATTCCAACTATTTTCATCCGTAGAAACGTTTTGCCATTCACAAGAAAATACTCAATGCAGGTCAGGCAGCAAGTACAGAAGTAATTGGCATCACAAGATGGCACGGTTTCCAAATCACGTAACTATTGTTCTAAGAGGAACTGCCGCAGACGGAGAGTTATGTCGGATCAAATGTTGTGCTGTGTTCACACAGATTTAATCCGTGTTATTCGTCCTTGGTCTCAAATGGATTAAATAACCATAACCCTAACACTTTGCCGTACAAGTTCAAAACAAACAAGACACACATACAGACACACACAGAAACTTCTGATATCGTTTGAAGTAACCTTTGTGTGTACTGAGAGTGACTTACCACCAAATGTGTCTCGTACGCGGCAATTAATCTTCGCCATAAAGGGGGCATTTGGACGATTGTTCGTTTTCACTTTTATACGACTCTCTTATTTTCATCAATAATTCTCTCGATCTCTGGAAAATCCTCTATAATCTCTTGCTGATGACTCCACCCTCTGCCGTACCATCGTCATCCCTCAGACCGGCAGCAGCAGCTTCTTCGCTCACTGCAGATCTGGATAAAATCACAAACTGGTCCACACGTGGAACATGTCTTTCAATCCGGACAAATCTCACGCTCTCTCTATGTCTCTCCGAAAGGACCGTTTAGAAAACTCCCCCATCCACTTTCTCAACAATCCTCTGGAAGAAGTCCTTTCTTTCAAGCTTCTGGGTCTCACTATCTGCCGTGACTTTCCTGGGAAAGCCACATTTCAAACCTCGCTCCAAAGCCAGTCGGCGACTGGAATCCCTGTCGTGCAATATCTTTCCTCGGTCCACCTGAGCTCCTGACCACATACAAAGCTTTCGTCGCAGCCTGATGGAGTACTGCTCTCCCCTCTGGGCTGGTGCTCCTGCTTCCCACCTTTCTCAGCGTCATGCTGTGGAAAGCAAGGAGCATGTGTTCGGATTTCAATTGGCATCTCCCGCAATGAGGCTGAGTCTTTGGACCTCTCACTCCCTCACGCAGGCTGGTTGGTGGTCTTTCTGTCTTCTGCCGTCTCCAATCCAGCCTCGCCCCACCTGCTCTCTCTGCGATTTGTCCCCACCACATTTCCGCAGGGCGCTCAAGGTCCGCCAACATACTCCCCTTCTGGTAAAACTACCAAAATCACGAATCACTGCTCACCTTCACTCTTTCATTCCTCTTTTTTCCCGCCTTTGGAATAAACTCCTCACTCTATTCAATCCCATTCTTCCCTCCAGACCTTCAAAACTGATGTTCACCACCACTCTTATCATCCCCCATCCAAATCCTCGATCTTTTCTACCCCTGATAATCCACCCCAAACCCACCTCCTTCAAATTCCCTGCTTTCCTTCCTGAAAGTCCCTGTAATGTCCATCTTGTATTCCCCATGTTCCCCGCCCCATCCCTCTCCCTTCCACAGATCTCCTAATGTCTGTGTTCCCCACTGTTTTGTCCTTCCCACTCTCCCCTCTTGTCTCATGCCCCCTTGCTGTGCGTTGTGTGTCGCTCTCACACGAGCCTCGATAAGGTATAAAAATAAATAAATAAATAAATAAAAATAAGGGGGGAGGGCTGTACGTGGTCGAGGAAACCATTATGTGCGATATCTGCTGAGAGCAAGAGTGGATAATAAATGACTGGCCTCACTCCTCCTTCAGCCTCCTGCCTCTGCTCTTCCCAGCCACTCCAGGTCAGACACGTTCACCAAGAAACACCCACCGACTCACCTTCCAAAGATCAAGCCTAGTGCCCACCTGTATTCAATTCATTCTCTTATTCTCACAATTGTGGAATAAGCTCATCGTGTCTGTCGTCTCATCCTCCTCATTTCAGTATTTCAAATGTGCTGCCCATCACTACCCCATGTGCTCTCCCATGGCTAAAAAATAAAGTGAATTAAAAAAAAATATTATTCAAAATGTACGTCCTCATGAATCGCCTCAAAAGCACAAGGTGCTACATTCGGTCAGATTAATGGCCGGTGGTTACAGAACGCAGATGTGAGTACGTACTTTGTATATTAGTGAAGTGTTCGGACTCAAGACGGTTGTCATTAATGTTTGCAAATAGATAGTCATGACGTACTTGAGTTAACAGTAATACTGGAGGATGGACGGCGTAACGGCTGAGATACGTATAAGGATCATCCGAGTCGAGTAAAGCAATTCAAGGCACAGAATAAACGTGTTTTTTTATGAACCGGATGTTCACAAAGAGGAAGTTAAAGTGAGGCAAGAAAACTTGTGACAATGACAACATTGAATGACATTAAGAGCATGATTTACAGGCAGAAGATTAAAATGCCGCAGAAAAGAGTATTTTTAACACAGTGAATGAGTGAGAAAGGGAGACGTGAAACGAGCTCATCATTACATGGAAACAAACGTTAAAATAAATAATAATTACAAAGTATTAATTGTATCACAAGGAGAATCATTTCATCATTTCAATGGTTTAAAGTTTTGGCCACCACTTAGAAAAACAACAGCAACAACCAAAGTTACTGAGTTAAGCTGGATGGACACATTGCTCACATCAGTATGTCGAGGATTCAAACGCTGATCCATAAAGATGTTCAAAAACTAGAAAAGTAGCATCAACAAGATAACTATGGCCTGATTTCCGATCATCAATTTGGTTTCAGACCAGGTTACTCGACCCGGGAGATGCTGCTTCTGCTTTCCCAAAAATGGATGGAGGTCCTCAATGCCGGACATGAAATCAGAGCCATATCCCGACACATATCACGGGCTTTTGACACGGTCTGGCACCCTGCCCTGCTCACCAAACTCTCTTCCTATGGTATCCAAGCATTCTCCTTAAATTCCCTGCTTCCTTCCTGAAAGTCCCTGTAATGTCCATCTTCTATTCCCCATGTTCCCCGTCCCATCCCTCTCCCTTCCACAGATCTCCTAATGTCTCTGTTCCCACTGTTTTGTCCTTCCCTCTCCCGCCCCTCCTTTCTCATGCCCCCCCTTGCTGTGCGTTGGTGTGTAGCTCTCAATAGCCTCGACAAGGTATACAAAAAAAATTAAAGAAATAAAAAAAAACAATGAGGCAACATGAAGCAAGTTGATTGCTATTGACACTAAAGGGTCGAGGTAAACATGATATAACATGCATGTAACTAACACACACAACACACACACACACACACACACACACACCACACACACACACACACACACACACACACACACACACACCTGTTTGGCCTGCAATTTCACTCTTATTGGCTTCAGCAGCTCAGGCACTGCAGATTATGCTTGTGGTTTGAGAAATGAGGATAAAAACTATCACAAGTCTGTTCAACATGTCGATTCACTTGGAAAAGGAAATTTATTTTTAACATTAAGTCCTGCGAGTGAGACAAAATTGAAAAAAACGTTTCCTTCACATTCACGATGGCATCTAACGGACAACAACAAAACTGGAGATAATGAAGTGCAGCTGTGTGATTCCACAAGTTATTGTAGACAAGACAAACACATTACACTGTGAGAGTCAGATTGGTACCATCAAGAACTCTTCTTTACATGGAATGCAGGTGACACATTTGAAGTGAATCTTCACCACTTTATGCCATTGGTCAAGTGGCCCCAAAACGAGCATCACATTTTAAACGGACCGAGAGGGCGGTGGGGACATTGACCGAGAGGCGGCGGGGGCATGGACCGAGAGGGCGGTGGGGACATGGACGAGAGGGCGGCGGGGACACGGACAGAAGGGCGGGGGGGACACGGCCGAGAGGCGGTGGGACACGGACCGAGAGGCGCTGGGGGACACGGACCGAAAGACAGTGGGGGACACGGACCGAGAGGGCGGCGGAGGACCGAGAGGGCGGCGGGGACACGACCGAGAGCGCGGGGACACGGACCGAGAGGGCGCGGGGGACACGGACCGAGAGGCGGGGACACGGACCAGGGCGGAGGGGACACGGACCGAGAGGGCGGTGGGGACAACGGACCGAGAGGACAGTGGGGGACACGGACCGAGAGGCGGCGGGGCATGGACCGAGAGGGCGGCGGGGGACATGGACCGAGAGGCGGCGGGGGGCATGACCGAGAGGGCGGGCGGGGGACACGGACCGAGAGGGTGGCGGGACACGCGACCGAGGGCGGCGGGACACGGACCGAGGGGCGGCGGGGACACGGACCGAGGGGCGGCGGGGACACGGGACCGAGGGTGGATAAACCATTTTAAAAACAATGACAGACACTGCCTCGGTGTAAAGACATGCTCGTGACTAATTGAATTTGAAGAAGGAAATAAACAAACTCGATTAATTGTTAAAAAAACATTGCCATTGTGATCACTTGTGCGCCGGTAATAACACGGTGGTGTTTAAAACTCACAGTAATTGGTTAATGGGAGGATTTTGTACCACAGAGTCAAACAAAGCAAACAAACGACACTTTTCATGCCTTAAAATGCCTAATTCCTACAATGCTCGGACCAGTGACGTCAGTCACATGCCTCAGGTACTTTCAGAAGCTAGTGTACCTGATATGAAATAGCCACGCACTTACTTGCTCTCCCCATAAGAACCCTGCACTTACCGTGGAACGCAGCGACGAGCAAGCACAGCCAAAAACAGCTGCTGAACTCCATCGGTACAGCCATGGTAATAACTTTTACTCGACCTGTCTCACGATCCTCCACCCTGTCCACAGCCACGCCCACAGTACCACAGCCACGCCCACAGTACCACAGCCACGCCCACAGTACCACAGCCACGCTCACAGTACCACAGCCACGCTCACAGTACCACAGCCACGCCCACAGTACCACAGCCACGCCCACAGTACCACAGCGGAGAAGACGGGCCCACCTTAAAGCCACACGAGAGTGACGTGGTGCTGCCCAAAAATGGAAGAACACAGAATATCCAATTTTGTGAATACATTTCTGGATTCAAGAACATTTATGTCCAAGAACACGTGAAAACAAACCCGCTGGAGGTGCTGCTGGTGTGCTGGGGAGATCATACATTGTGACGCTGTGATCAAGCTTTGTCCTCTGTCATGGAAGATGGCTTGCGTGCAATTTACTCTGTGCTGTGCGTCCTCAGACGATGGCGACGGAGACCAATCGATGTAATCTGCGAGTTTCTCTCAGATGCCGGCAAGATATTCATGAGACCCTTCGTGATGTTCATGTTGAATGATTTTTCTCTCCCCACTGATCCACATCCCCTCGGGTGGGAATCAACACCTCGGATGGTGGTTCTTCATGCAACATGACCTGCGCAACAGATCTGAGCTCTCATCAGAGCTGTCTCAACTGCCGTCATCTGTGCACATTCCAACAAATCTGTGTCTGGTACATGGTCTTGCCATTCAATGTTCGTGATCTTCAGGGGCTTCAGGTGGAATCTGTCAAGCAGTTTACTCTCACACACATGAAACAAAGATGCAAGACTTGCAGTTTGGTGCACAGCTTCATTACCTCCACCACTGAAGGTGAAGGTTATGTTTTCACCCCTTTCTGTTTGTTTGTCTGTGTGCAGGATATCTCAAAAAGTTGTGGACGAATTCGGACGAAATTTTGTGG
>CM068956.1:151486666-151501910 GCA_035128595.1 Eptatretus atami | reverse complement strand
GCGGAGTACTTAAACGATGACAGGAAGCTTTAAAAGGCAAGTATAATATCGAATAGATAGGAAAAGATTTGTCCGCCGCAAGAAGTAAGGAATAGAATATTCGAATATCATATGAAACACGGCAGGACAAGAGTTTATGTCGAGAATCAATGAGAGACGTAGCTATAAATCTAACTCCAGCAGGAATAGGAGAAAGGATAAGCAGTTACATGTAAGTGTAATGGCTCTCGCACATCTACGGAAACAATGAATCGTGTAAGATTAAATGACGGTCATATAAAGATAGCTCATTCTATGTACTGATTTCTACTTAGCTCACTCTTTATCTATACTTTTCTTCGGGCTCCCCTGCCACATCGGCAATGATACGCCCCGCCAGCCTTTAATACACTTTAAATCAATGAACTACGAACGAAGTCTCAGCTCTCACACTATCATGCTAAGTCTATCTGCATACCTGGCAGTCTTTCTATTATCTTGTCCTTCTCTCCTCCCGAACCAACGACACCCACGCCCCCAACGCAGCGCCTTTCTCTCTCAAGGGCTTCAGTCTGCAACTCATCCTCTCATCTCAGAAAAGATTCATCCAAAATCTCATTCTCGTCGAAGAAGAAGTACTAACTACATAATAGAAGTACGTCCAGTAAAAATCATTCTCATCATCTTTCTCTCTTCCGATAGATCATTTTTACTCTAGATCGTAAAAATTGGAATCGAAAGAAGGTTCTCTCATCTCATCTTTCTCTCTCTCTCTCGTCTCGTCTTTTCTCTCTCGATTCTGATTTAAATCATCTCTCTTCTGTCTACGAGCAACGTCAAGATCGTCTTCTAACTAACATCTCTGATCTCTTGATGTAGAAGTAGTATGGCATGTAACAAATCTCATATGAATGAATGCATGGTTATTATACCATCTCCTCTCTCCAATCGTAGATCGAAGACGTAGTAGTGTGTAACTCACAAATAAGAAGAAAGTCTTTTCACTCGTTCATCAACAATGAAGATAGAATCAGAACTGCAATAAGAGAAGAAAATCAAATGGAACAGAAGAAGTACGTAAAATCATGAAGAAGATCACACAAACGTAACATGATCACGTAAGAATGCGTCAGTCTCAAATCAATTTCGAGGATCTACGAAAGCTATCAAATCTCGAAAAAAGCAACTCAGATATAACTAAATCGTCATACACTGTCATCTGGTGTGAGTGTCACTCTCAGTTCATATTTCTATCTAACCTTCGAAGATCCTCTCGAGTTAAAAATCCTCTCAAGACGATACCGTCAGTTCAATCAAACTCATCTCTGAAGAAGTCTGCCCAAGAGTCAATCACATCGTAAGAAGAGAGAAAAATCGAGAAGGAGCGAGTCATCAAATGACTCTCAGAGTCAAATCTAGCAGTACAATACCAAGAACGGCCAATCGCAAGAGTCATCTATTTCGTCATGATAACAGAATCTCAAACCTCCCGCCTATGCCCTCCCCCACTCGACAGACCATTGCCGTACGTCAGAGTCTTATCTCATATCATCTACATGAAGACGACCAGATGTCTACGATAATAAAGCCTTACACCGATAGGAGAGGTACGGGTGGATATATACCATTGATAGAATGAAAGAAGAGATTGTGTGATCCTGTATTAATAGCTTAAATGACGAAGGAAGTGAGTGGTCATTGAGGAGATAATCTAAGATCGGCAAGTGAGATCGAAATCCCAGCTTTAGCAGAGATGAAGTTAGTAACGGGGCAGAGAGGTGGGGTTGACAATGAATGGCCTGTCATGCCTCTGAACCGGAAGAAGGATCGGTAAAAATGAAAGAAGAAGAGTACAAAAAATAATGAGTGACACAGATGTATGCAGGTATACAGACTGTGTCAGAGTGAGACCCGAATGTAACAGAGATATACGTGGCAGAACGTAAACCAAGGAGTAGCAAGTCTCGGACGCAGGCAACCAAAGCACGACTGGGCACAGATATGGTCACCAATATGATGGAGTGGAAGAATGATAGAGGTAGGAAAAATAAGAAGTGAAGGATACAAACAATAGAATGAGATGAAGATAGAGTAAATCTGTAGCCTTCCCTATGACACACGTAGTAGTACAGGAGTAAAATTGACGAGATGAAGAGTTATCATGAGTAAATGAAGAGAAGCACGAGTTATTATAATTGAGAGTAGAGACGAGACAGTGCAGACATAAATATCTGAAGAAGAGCACTGGAACGTATACAATAAGTATTTTGAGAAAGATTACTGAATGGTCAGATCAGAAAGATCAAGAAGAAGCAGCTAGATTAGCCACCTAAGAGATATGCATAGCAGGTACAGAGTAAATAGTGAAGAAAGAAAAAAGCTGTAATTAACAGCAGTGTATCAGTGTTACGAGGAGTAAAAAAATGAAGGATTAGAAGTCACGTGGAAACGAGACTAGAAGACACGTAACTCCGTACTAACACCAAGCTGAATTTCCGGTGAAAAGAGAGCGAGTGAAGAGGATTAAATAATGGACAGAGCAACAGAGTAACACATGAAGAAGGAAGCACGATAGGATATCAATGAAAAGCAAGAAAGTAGCGAATGATCAAAATAGGAGACAGAAAGAGAGGCTACACTTAGATGAGTGACGCAATGAGGTGAGCCATAACCATTAGTATAGGATGCAACAGTAAAACAATGAGATGTCATATCGGATAGATACCTAAATGAAAGAGAAGAGTAAAAAACTGGAGTGAAGAGAGGAAGAGGGAAAATGTTAAGAAGAAGACGCTATTATTATCATATATGAGGAATTAGGAGGAGAAGTAAAAATGAAGAAGAAGAGTAAAAAATGAAGAAGACAGATACAAATGAAGGGCAGGGAGATTGCACGTACGCCCACGAGCCCCATAAAAAAAGCGCTAATCACAGTTAATGACAAAAACACCAATTAAAAGGAGAGTGCAAAGAAGATCGTAAGAAAACCCACACTGAGACATGAGGGAGAGTACAGTAAAAAAATGAAGAGAAAGTTCACATGTAAATGAGAGCAAGAACGTGCTAGTCATTACGACATGAGGGAGAGACAGGAGTAACTCACAAAAGAGTATGAAGAAAGAGTAAAGCAAGTGAGAGAAAATGGGGAGTACAAAACCCTGTGAGGAGAACCGAAGAGTAAAAAATGAAGAAGAAGAGTAAAAAATGAAGAAGAGAGTAAAATAATGAAGAGAGAGTAACAATGAAGAAGAAGATAAAAATGGAAGAGAAGAGTAAAAAACTGCAATGATAGCATATTAGATAAAATGGATAGAAGAACGAGTAAAAAGCACAGGAAGAAAGAGTACACATTAAATGAACGAGAAGTCAAGTTAGATATATAGATAGAAGAGAGAGTCCGGGTATGAATCGTATAATAAGATAGATCCACAGAATGTAAGCAGAACGATGAGAGTAACTTCTCAAAGAGATAATAAAAACTGAACTGAGAGACGGAGTACCAAAATTCAAGAAAGTGGGTAGAGTCTAAGAGAATATGCCTAACACACACACCGAATGAAGAAGAAGAGTAGAAATAGGAAGTAAGCAAGCAGTACAAAAATGGAAGAAGAGTAAAAATGAAAGCAGTATCATGATCAAAATAGGCTCCTGACACCGAGTTAGGAGACATCAGATATAATGCAAGAAGGAAGAGGAAAGAACATTCGTCAAGAGTCCGGAGACGACGATAGCACTCATGGAGAGTATGGCGACAGTGTTATACTACCAAAATACTAACTAAGAAATGAAGCACCATACAAGTAACTGAAGAATTGATGGCTAAGAGTAAAAAATCACCAAACGAACAAGCATAAAAAAGAGTAGTTTATCTGAAGAACTGTGATGGCAATAAGTGAAACATGGACAGGTAAAAAATGCATAGAAGAAATTGGAGGAAAAAATGAAGAAAAAGGGTAAAAGTAACCAGAATGTCACGAAAGAAGCGTAGTATTTATGGGACTGAAGAAAAGAGTAAGAGAAGAGAATTGTAAGAACAGATAAACAATATATGAAGTAGAGCAAGCATGTACACAAACTGGTAAGAAGCAATACTGTGTATAAAATGAAGAAAGAAGAAGAAAAATGAAGATGGCTACAAAGAGTAAAAGACGACGGAAGAAGAGTGGAGGATAAACCTGGAAGCAAGAAGAGGTGAATAATTCACTGAAGAGAAGATGATAAAAAAGGACGTGGCATTCTACGAGCCAAACAGAGTAAAACATATGAATATGAGAGATCGCAGACAAACTAATAAGTAGCACGCAAGAGTAAAGAAGATTTGCGTCATCGACAGAGTCAACTAATGGGAGATGAATCATAGCAAATTACTGGCATAAGGAGATAGAGAGATATGGAGTATGAGACTAAATGAATGATATGTAAGACGCTCATAGATGAATCTAAGAAGAGCAACTGTGAAACATGAACAAATAAGATTAAGGAAATCAGCTAAGAAAAGAGTCAAGTTATGAAGTATTTTAGAAAGAAGTCGCATCGGTCTCAGCAGAGAAGAGTATAAAAGAGCTGCATACGCGAAGAGAGATAAGCTTATATCGTATAGAAGAGAGTAACTAAAACGCTGGTGGTGTGGAAGAAGCATAGAGATATTAAAACATTTCATAAGGTAAGCATGTAGATTAATAACAGGTGAAGATAGCAACGAATAAAAGGGAAAGAGATAGAATGACGGGTAAAAAATACAAGGGAGAGAGGGACAGAGGAGACAAGTAGAGAAGAAGAGTAAAAATGAAGACGAGAGAGGTAAAAAATGAGCAGAGAATAAAAAAATGAAAAGAAAGTAAATCAGATGAAGATTGCAGAGCCATACAATACAAGATGACGAAAGAAGAGTAGGAGAAGACTGAGATTGAAAGCAACTCTGAATTGGTACCAAAATGGAATAGAAGATCGTCAAGAGAATGAATGAAGATAAGAGTCAAAAACAGCTATCAGAGAGAGCAGAAGCCTAGTAGCTAAGGAAGTTAGAGGAGTAAAGATCAATGAGAAGAGGATAAGAAAGGAGAGAGAGAGTAAAAAAGAGGAGGTAGGAGAACGAGCATAGATAAGGGATATGAAGAAGGGAGGGAATCTCGGGTGTTTTGGGGAAGCCTGAAAGTTAGTAAAGTGAGAGAAGATGACCGATGCTATAGAGAGCCTGAAGCACAGATCACTAGTAAGAAAGTATGGACAGACCAGAAGGTAAAAATGAAGAAGAAGATACAATGAAGAAAAGAGTAAAAATGAAGAAGAAGAGTAAATGAAAGGGAAGAATGTGCTTAGAAATGGAGAGAAGGCACACGAGCCTAGAAACAAGAAGAAGAAGAGAAAATTGAAGAAGAACAGTACAATATAGAAGAAGTAAGTGATCGCTAACTCCAAGGGAGCAAGAAGAACGAGAGAAATACGAAGAAGAAGCTGCAGTTCAAGAGAATGAAGCAAAAGTAGAGAGACTGAGAGGACAGAAGAGTACTTAATGTAAGAAGAAGAAGTAAATGAGAGAAGATAGAACTAGAAGGAATGTTCAGCAGAAGAAGAGGTAGTATAGAGCGAGAAGAAGAGTGCATAAAAATTCTGAAAAGAAGAAGATAAAGAATGTTGTGCTGAGGAAACTGAGAGACAGCGCGGTAGAATACACTATTGTAGAGTAAGAGCAGAGTGAAAAATCATTGGGTAGGAAGGAGGGTAAGGAGAAGCAATCTAAGCAGGCAACGAGTAGTGAATATACGAAGAGAAGTATGTAATATACATGAGAGACAGATCAGAGTAAAAAACTTGAAACAAGAAGTAAAAAATGAAGGAGAATATGCATGTAAAAATGAAGAAGAAGAGCATAACTAAACGGAATATCTCAATCAAGCCAGAAAGGACTACGAGAGAATGAAGACAGAACTAGAGATATTAAAAGAATGCAGAAGAAGAGGGGGTAACAAGAGATTGAAGAAGAGCATAAAAATGAAGAAGAACGAGTAAAATGAAGATTAGAAGATGGTGTAAAAAAGTGAAGAAGAAGAAGTAAAAGCCTTCGACATAGGAAAAATCCCAGAGAGTAATGAAAAGTGCCGATAGAACGTAAGAGTATGAAGAAGGTTGCGATAGAAGAACCGAGTAAGAAAAGAAGTAAGAACCGCAGCTGACACACTATGTTGAGTGAAGAAGAAGAGTAAAAATGAAGAAGATATGAGATAATAAACTAGGAAGAAGATGAGAGTAAACCAAACTGGAACGAGAATGATTAAAGAACTGCCGGCAGAGCTGAAGAGTAAAAATGAAGACAGACGAATCAAGTCATAAGTGAAAAACACACGAAGAAGATTCTTGTAGATAAGAATAAGTACAAGAAGTATAGTAGAATGGCAAGGAAGTGAAGAGATTGAAAAAGGAGGGAAAGACTAGTAAAATTGAAAACGAACACTGGGATCTGTCAGGACGTAAAAATGAAGAAGAAGCACTATAAAAGTCGAAGAAGACATAACAATGAAGTACGAAGGAGTAACTAGAGTAGTGAGAGAAAAATGAGTAAAGAGATGACAGAACGAAGCATGTGATCATATGCAATGGCAGTAATGTGAGACATCCTACTGTCACACGAATCGAAGGACATGACAAGTAATCTAACTAGAAGCTAGAGAAGAAAGAGGTGAAACCTAATTTGAGTTACGCCGAACACTCACTAGAAATAGAAGGAAGGAGAGAAGTAATAAGGTATACACACAGAGAAACATGAGAGAAGAGAGACAAACATAACGTCAAGGAGAGAGAGTAAAAATGAAGAAGCAAGAGTAAAAAATGAGAAAGAAGAGTAAAAAATGAAGAAGAAGAGTAAAAGAAGAAGAAGAGTAAAAAATGAAGGAGAGAGAAGAGTGAAAAAGAGTAGAAGAACGGAGCTCAAAGACGTAAGAAGAAGTAAAAATGAAGAAGCTGCTAGTGGGCACGGGCAGTTATTTGTCTTTGGCTTGATAAATCTTGGATGGGTTCACCACCAATGCTTCTTGAGCACCAGCAGCCCAGCACAGTCAGCTTTACACTAAAGAGTCAAGCGATTGAGCCGTATCCTTACCTTTTGGTCCTCAAAACCGACGCAAACGAGCAAAAAGTTTCAGGGGGCAGGGGCTGGCTTGTAACCTGTGGAGATCTCAGCAAAGCTTTGATTCAGTGAATGCGGGATGCCTCTCTGACGGAAAAAAATCTGCGGTCTTCTCTGGGGTGGGGCCAGCCAAAGCCTGTCAGTCTGATCTGAAGCAAACTCTGGTTATCGAGAGTGGCTGTGAAGTGTAGGTGGAGGATCCTCTGACTTATTCGGCGCAGTTGTACTGAAGAGTTTGTCAGGGGTGTGTACTGGTCACCGCAGATTTGCAGTGGCTTGTTGGACTGGATTCTGGGGAGGGGGGGGAGGGGGGGCGGGGGGGATGTTCGGAGAGATCAAGCGGGTCGGTGGCATCATTATCGGAATGTCGATTCTTGCCTTGATTCGGAGATCGATTGCAGTCATCTTGCGCGAGATGTTGATTATATCCTTATGGAGTTCTCGAGGCACTGAATGAGGTTCTCGGGAAAGTGTAACGCAGGACGGCGCCTGCTGCGGCGGCATGCTCCCATTCCTGGACCTGACCTCACTAAGTCTCATCCCTACTCCTCTACTCCTAACCCAGCGTGAATATTATTTTGTTTCTTTTCATTTGTATGCAGGCACATGGCTGTGCGCTATCGCAGTGCCCTCCGCTGGTTATGGCAGGATTCGGAATTTGTTCTGGGTGGCCGGCGATAGCTTGCCTAACTCTTCACGGAAGTACGCGCATATCGGATCTTTAACGCCCATCAATAACGAAGGCTGGCAGACGAGATGCCAATGTAACATACATCTGAGGAAGAGGCACACACATTGATGAAACACCCGGCGATAGATCGTTATAGCCGGGCGGGATTCTATCCGAGGCTAGACAGTTTTTAAAAGCGAGGTTGTCGCTTCAAGGCCATCCTGTCAGCCAAATTAATTTTGATAAATTTCAATTGAATTAACATGCTGGGCAGATGTATCAGCAGATTTAACTGGGCCAAATGGCCTATTCTGCATTGAAGTTCCTTGTGTGTGAACCCCTGCGCCCCCCCCCCCCCCCCCCCCTCCCCGCCCTCGTGCCCCACTACGCGCCCCATCTTACCCCCTTCCCTTACCTTATCTCTTCCTCCGTTGTCTTGTTGTCGTTCCTCATAGTCCTTTGTCAATTTTTTTCCCTATTTTAGCCACGCCGCTTCCATGCAAACATAATAAATAATATAGCTCACAATACGCTCACATAGAGTTAAAGGAGTTCGATACGTTTGGAATTAGGCTCCAGTGTTGTGGCATCTCATCCATGTTTACATGACAACAAATGTAGGAGTCTTGGGCACTGTGTGTTTATGACAATGGACTAAGTCATGCTAACTTGTTTCGGAATGCCTGAAATTTGAAGCCAGCTTTCAAGCACTTTCATGAGACTCGCGTGAGAGTGATGGTGTACGATACTTGCTCGTTCCCCTGATTCTCATGGTTGTCTAGCAGGTGTTGTGTCCCTGCCTTTGTTTTGTTCGATGTACTCGAGCACTAAAACGGATGGCCACAGAACCTTTCAAAGCATTGTACTTGTTTGCATCCATTTAATTTGTATGGATGCAAGTATTCGACTACCCAGGCTGAGAAAGTTCAACAAAGGGTTGAAAATCTTGTGATGGAACTGCTTTTCACAGATGATTGTCCACTGTCTCCATTTATGTTCTGTACAAAGACTTACAGATCTGTTCACTGCCAGCGAAAAAAGGCTGTGGATGCTTCCATCAGCTTAAGAGGCCTGGGATTGTGTAGGGGACACTGACAAGGTTCGTCCATGTTTCCCAACCAGTCAGAGGCCATGAGCAATACAGCCATGGCTATCGTTCACCACATTCAGCTGGACTTGGCAGTACCATGTCCGTTATAATGTCTCTATTGATGAAGTACAGGGTGTTTCATAAAGAGTGATTCCAACTGTAATGTTAATTTACAAAGAAACATAGAAACGCTCAGGAACTGAACCAAACATTTCTTGAAAGGCTTTTAAGTGGTATTTTCTAGTCATTTGATTGCATTTCGCATAAGTCCACTGCTGAGTTAGTGAGAAGGCCCAAGGTCTGAAATTGGCATTTACCCAAAATCCTTCGTAATTTACGTTCTCGGGATGTGTGCCCCTCCACGGTTCAGATAGGCATTGATCCTGCACTCAAATCTGTCGCAACTCTGTAGGTCTCATGCGCACTGCCTGGGGTAGTCTCTGCACCCTCCTGCTTCAGATCATCCAGTTGTGGGCAGGCGGTTGGTGTAAACAGAACCGCATGCAGCCCCCGCCATAACCTCTCCAGAGGTTTCAAGTCTGGGATATGGGCTTGGGCCCAGTCATTAGCGTGACCCCAGAGCAACGAGGTGGTTTCTGAAGAGCGTCCACAGAAAAAGTGATAGTGTTTAACCACCCAGCTGATATGGCAGGGATACAACCGATGCCTGCATAAACCATGAGGGGTCAGCTGAGTGGTTGGGTGGACTTTTGGGTGAGATCATTATGGAAGCATTCTGGAGCACAGGCCGGCTAGCGCTCAACGTTGATTACATCACCCCAGTCTCTGCTGTTGTCATTCTCAAACCAGTAAGGCCCAAGCATCTCCACATCTGCATTGAAGGCAGAAGGCATTGACCTTAGCCCTTTCACAGGTACCTCTCATGATCTCGCTTCAGGGTGTTTCCCTACCCCAGAAATGTGTTGTGCGTTGATCAAGCACCGCTCAAGTGAGAATGGGCTTCATCACTGAACCAGATCAGCGTTGAATCCAATTTGGGTACCGCTCCATCCTTGTCACCTGAGTCAGATTGCATGTATCAAGGTCCCTCATTTCATTTGACTCAGTTTTTGCCTAATGTGAATGAAACGTATGGCGAAAACGCTTCAGTTCCTTAGTGAAAAGTACCGCCATAGCTGATGTTGGTTTGATGCCATCGGCTCCCGGAATGCGGGCATGGACTCATCTTTGGCATGTTCCACTGTCGCAATTCGCACAGCTCGATGTTGGGCTGCTCTTGGATTGCTATGCTGGGCCTTGCCACTGTCGGCCTTGCTCTGGTTGTGCAGCTGTACGCCTTGTGCTCAAAATGTTTCACACCATTGAATGGGCACAATTTGTGGGTCCATTCACGTGTTCTGAGGTTCGTACTCCCAGCAGAACGCTCAGCGGGTGGTCCACACATGATTTAGTGCTCATGACCACAGAAGCCACCACGTTTTGTCTCTGCTTCACTGTCAAGTGGCATAGTTGATCTAACTGAGCGTAGGATACGCAAGAACAAATAGCCACCGAAGCACGCACCAAAGCGCTGAAAGGAAAATGGTTATCGGTGCAAAAAACAAGAGAATTGGCAGGGAGTCAAATGTTGTATTAATCGTTTTGAAAACCAACCCCACCGAAGTTCAGACAATTGAAAAAGGCCAGTATGACTTTTGTTAGCCTTCAAGATTAAACTCTGTAAGGAACTAACAGGGGCAGCTCGGAGAGTGGCATTACGCTCCACCACACAAATACCTGATCCACGAGAAGCATATCGGCCCATTACATTTTTGAAATATCGTGCGAAACGAGTAGCGATATTGTTTTTTGGCCCGCATCTCCAATGGTGAGAATCACTTAGAAAATTGACATAATTCCTGTATCGCAGATCCAGATCCGGATCCTTATGAAAACCTATCAAAATTCTTCTGAGCCACACACCCTACATTGTCCACAGTCAAGTTTTGTGGAATCCGCAAATCATTGCTGCAGTCTCTTTTTTTTTGTAGCACATTGTCGAGGCTCGTTGTGAAGAGCTACACGCAACGCACAGGCAACGGGGGGCATGAGACGAGAGAGGGCCGGAGTGGGAGGACAAGAAATTAGTGGGGGAACAAGAGACATTTAGGAGATCTGTGGATAGGGAGAGGGATGGGGCGGGAACATGGAGATATACAAGATGGACAGTTGGCAGGGATTTCAGGATGGAAAGCAGGGCAAATGGAAGAGAGTGTGTTTGGGTGGATTAAACGAGGTAGAAAAGTCAAGATGTTTGGTGGCGGTTGATGAACGAGGTGTGGTGAAACAGGCGTTTTGAAGCTGGAGGGAGAGATTGGGATTGACAGATGAGGAAGTTTATCCAAGGCGGGAAAAAAGAGGAATGACAGTAGTGAGGGTAAGCAGTGATTTCGTGATTTTGGTAGTATTGACCAAAGGGGGTTGTTGGCAAACCTTAAAGTGCCTGCACGAAATATGGTGGAGACAAATTGCATGACACAGCAGAATGGGGCGAGGCCGGAACAGGAGACGGTAGAACAGAAAGACCGACCAACCTGCCCCTGTGGTGAGAAGATGCAGAGCCCAAGATTTCGGCGGGCCTCATCACGGGAGATACACATGATCCGAAATGGCTTGGTTTCCACAAGCGTCGAAGTGCGAGAAGGTGATGAGGCAGGAGCCCAGCCGAGAGCGGGAGAGCGAGCATAGCTCGCATCAGGCTGTGATGAAAGGCTTTGTATGGGTCAGGAGGCTCAGTGGGACCGCGGAAGACTTGCACTACGGAGGATTCTCAGTCGGCGACTGGCTTGGAGGCCAGGTTGGAAATGTGCTCTCGAGCGAAAATCATGGCAAAAGGTGACGACCCGAACTTGAAAGAAAGACTTTTTCTTAGCAGAGGTTGTTGAGATATTCGGATGGGAGGGGCGGGTTGCCAAACGTTTTTCGAGAGACGTGTTGAGGTGTGAGATTTGTCCGGTTGAAAGACAGCTTCCACGTTTTGAAGCAGTTGGTGTTTACCCAGCATGCTGCAGAGAGCGAGAAGCTGATGCAATTGCCGGTTGAGAGATGACAGATGTACGCGCAGAGGGTGGATCATCAGCACAAGAGAAAAGAGGATTTTCGCAGAGAGCGGAGAGATTGTTAATTGAAAACGCATTTAAAGAAACCAGGGCGGAGGACTCTGGCTTGAGGAACTCCAGGCCTGGAAAGGATAGCGGATGAAAGAACTCATTAGCGGCGCACACTTTGACTCGACAGGAGAGGAAGTCTGCGAGGGCCATGAGTGAGAATGGCCTTGGATTACATAGGACGAGAGTTTGCTGAGCAGGGCAGGGTTGCCAGACATGTCAAGAAGCGACGCGATATGTCGAGGGATATGGTTCTGATTTCATTCCGGCATTGAGCGACCTCCATACCATCTGTTGGGAGAGCATGAAGGCAGCATATTAGGGTAGAGTGACCTGGTCTGAAACAAATTGATCGGGAAATCAAGCCATTTGAGAAGAGGGAAGGTTTAATGTCTAAGCGATTATGAATTCCATACCTTGCTGATGATTAGGGAGAAGGACTGATTGTTGTAGTGCGGGATTGTTTTTGGCACCTTTTTATGCCAGGGCAGTAATGTTTGCTGATTTCCCAAGCAAATGGCTAAGATGACCTTGAGCAGCAATGAGAGGGTGAATAGAACGAGAGAGAGGGTGAGCAGTCAGAGGAGGGCAGGTTTTCGGACACGTGGGCTGATGCGCGTCGTGGAACGGTTGCAAGAATCTGAACAGTCGAGTTTGACAGGGCACGCTCTCCACGTTTCAGCAAAAAGGACACAGAGTCCAGGGACAGTTTGGTGCACTGGGTTAAGGTGGTGTACAGAAAGCGATGGGTTGGACACAAGATTTCGACTGCAAACACGAGTTGACGGACACTTCACGGCTTACTGCGGTAATCAGCAGTGCTGGCCTTTGGTAAGGGAGGGATGGAGGGGGAAACATACCACCAAAACAGATTTTATTAGACGCACCAGGCTTTGGAGGAGGGAGAGAAGTTTGAGAGTTCCGACTTGAGCTGAGAAAGATTGTTTTTCTGGCCTCTCCTGAGGGAACACACACTTGTTCCGAGCATTAGTGGAAGCAACCTGAGATTACCCTCAGTTGGTGTTTTCTTTGGCGCATGAGGCAAAGGCAATTTGTTCATGATAATGCCTCACCACAGCGTTTCAGTAACCAAGGCGGCAGGAAGGGTACGGACAACTGAATGACGAAGGGGAAAAATCTGTGGCATGAGGAGAGCATAGTTCTTTTGAAGAATTCCCAGGATGAGCGTTGATGTTGGAGAAAGTAGCGAGTAGGAAGACCAGTCTAGAAAGTTTGATGGCCTGCTTGAAGTCCTCTCATCGAGCGCTTGAGTGGATAATGCCAGAGTCAACGGGCTGAGGGTTCTCTTGACGCCAAAGAGATGTTTTGAGATATTCGTGCTATATTGTTACGAATTCTGGCAGCCATGAGCACTCACATCAGGTCCACCAGTAGAGCTTTATTTCTTAAGTAAATGTGGATAGACAGCTCCTTTCGCGCCTATGTCTAACTGCAGATTAAGTGTAGTGCGCTACGCGGTTATTTTATGGATAGGATTTATTACCGGGCGCAACAACAACACCAAAACAACGCATCCTTCCCTGCGTACCTCGCCACCAATCGGCCTTTTTGACGCGATTACGTCCGAACGGCCTGTGGGCGGAAATTCCATTGGGCAACCGACGGGCATTGGATCTCCTCCAGGTCGATGCAAGACGTGTTGCCTTTCCAGCCAACTGGTGCAAAAGCGCAGCGACGTTGCCGCATTCAGCCAATCTGCGGAGGCACTCGCCGAGAAGGAGGAATGCCTCTCAGGGGGACGGCCGCGAGGATCTCTCCACGCCCCCCCCCCCGGACGAATCACGACGCAACGCGAGGCGGATCGCCTGTCGTAACGGGCCAATCGGGGGAGGCGATGTGGCATGGCCAGAGGAAGAGAAGGCGGGTGTGGAGTGAGGATTCCTGGTCTCTTTTTCTCGCTTAGGCCTGCCCACAGAGGATCGCCTGCCTGCGAGTCCTGTCCGTGGAGATCGCGCTGCCTGCGAGTCTGTCCGTGGAGATCTGCCTGCCTGTGAGCCTGTCCGCGGATGATCGCCTGCCTGCGAGTCTTTGTCCACGGAGAATCGCTTGCCTGTTCCTCTGCTGGCGCTCGCGTCTGCGTCAGCTGTCCGGAGGAGCGTGCTGGGAGTCATTGGCTGCCTCCGGTACCTGGCTTGCTTCAGCCATCGAGTTGGGGTTCGAGTCCCGCCGAGGTGCCGATCGTCCAAGGGCCGCACGAGGGGCGGGAAGGTCGCACAGCTATCATCTTACCTCCACTCACCTTCTCAAGCTTGGTGGTATCAATAAAGGCCCGGGATCTATCATTTTTTTTGGGGAGGTGTGTGTGTCTGGTGTGTGGTCATCTTCAAGTTGAATTGTTTGTATGCTTTCTTTGCTCATGTACATTACATTTCTACTTATTCGGAAACTCTGCTCTTTGTGTGGCTTCCCTTCCCCCATTGTAATGAAATCCCCCTTGATTGAATGGTTCTCAGCTCGTTCCCTGTCCTTTCTTTCATTGGCTTAGAGCACGCTTTGTATGAGAGATAGTGAGGTAAACATTGTTATTTGGTCGCGGCGGCTCTGGTAACTCCACTCGGCTTACAGCGCGGATTGAGTCGTTCCTGCGACTCAGTCGGACAGTAGTCGGCCCAGGGTGTGGTTTCACTGGTAGTTAGACCTGGTGGGTATTTAGATATTTAAATTTACGGCAATTAACCCGCACCCACCGGGATCGAATTTTTGGCGATTCCATGTGTCCTGTAACGGGACCGCGTGCTTTCGGACTCATCGCGAGGGTCACGACGCTATCAATTCGGTGTGTTCGGGAAGCCTAACCCATCTACTACCCTCTTAGCGCGTGCTCACCAGGCGATACCCGGCAACCCACAATTATCATCGGTTTTTTAGCCGCGATCGTCTCAATGTGTGAAGAATCACTTAAAAAATATCTGCATCGTCGGATCGGATCCGGATCTTCAACCAAAATCGAATCATTCCGTCCTTTCAACACCGAACCTATTGGGGTGGGGTTAATTGCGTAATTTAAATATGCCTAAATACCCACGCAGTCTAACTACCAGGAAACCACACCCTGGGCCGACTCTGTCCGACCTGAGTCGCAGGTAACGACTCAGATCCGGCGTAACCGAGTGGAGTTACCAGAGCCGCGCCAGACCAAATTAACAATTTACCCTCACTATCTCTCACTACACAGCGTGCTAAGCCAATGAAAGAAAGGACAGGGAACGAGCTGAGACATTCAACAAGAGGGGAATTTATTTACAATGGGGGGA
>CM068956.1:151458289-151475510 GCA_035128595.1 Eptatretus atami | reverse complement strand
TTCTGCCCCTTCAATGCCAGATGTGGAATGCTTGGGCCTTACTGGTTTGAGAATGACAACAGCAGGACGGTGATGATCAACGTTGAGCGCTACCGGGCTGTGCTCCAGAAGTTCCATAATGATCTCACCCAAAAGGTCACCCCAAACCAGCTCAGCGGGAGATCTTTTATTATTTTTATCAATGCAAATCAACTCAGCGGTAAAAGTTTGCTGAGCTTCTTTTTTTATTTTTCTTGTAAATGAATTTTAAGAATTCAAACCTTGAGAACAGACAAGAAGATTATTTTTAAGCATAGAAATATAGACTTCGCCCATATGTTGATCTCAATACTTCCATGTTCATGAATAATTAAAATATGTGTTTGGAAGATTAGCACATATCATATCCTCGTTTTTCTCCGTTTTCTTTGCACATTGACTGCGCATATCAAGTTTCAGTTCATGGGCAAAGAAAAAATTATTAAAAATCAATTACCGATTCAGTCAAGTCTTCGGGATTATTTGATCATATGCAACAACTCAGCGGTTGTTCGCTGGAGCCCTTTTCTGTTGTTTTTTTTTTTGGAAATGAATATTTTATCAACTCCGCTGTGTACATACGGGAACAACCGGATTCACGGTCGTCTAGTAATAATATCTGCAGGCTATTTTGACCGGATCTTTTTTCACATTTACAAAGATTTATACACACACACATTATAACGATGTCCAGTTCTCTCCTAATATTTTCATAATGGCAATCATGAAACATGTATCTATTGTATATAATTATGTGGCAGCAAACGGCATAGCACTTTATATTAACATCCACCTCATAGTCACAATTGCACACTGCATTCATATCAGAATGATCAGTTTGTAATGTGTTCATCACAATATTTTCATTCCAAATTGATGAATAAAGTCCACTGTGAAGATTCTATTTATTGTTTTACACGTCACCCGCTAACTTTCGGGTTTTGAGCATCCCCTAAATAACCAAGGGATGTATGATTAGATGTCCGCTCTGAGTCTGGGTAGACTGGGGCGGTTTGAAATCCCACTGCATCGAGTCATAGCGCCAAAGACATTTGTGAAAATAAATGTGTTAAGTGCTGCTTCCTTGCCCGACATTTAAAAGGACAAACCATCGGGATAAACAATGCTGGGAGGCAATGCAAACCACCCGTATAACCGTTCCAATAATAATGCTTCAAAAACACATGCTCTGTAATAGATCGATGTATGTACAAGTATTCTGTACATGAAAAAAGTTCGTTGTCTCCAAGTTTTACCAAAGATATCTTTTGGAAAGATTGTCATGGATAGTTACTTGCTCCTTATTGTCCCTACTACTGGTTTCACCGGAGGGGACTACTATCTCGTTTTACTCTGTCTGTCATCTATTCCGTCTCACTTGTGGTTCTATTCAGAATTTTTCCAAACCTTACTGTATTCAATCTGAGCTTTGGTAATGAAACCTTTAAGTGTGACCAAGTACGAACATAGTCGAGTTTTTCAGGTATTTTGTTAATTTTCACGGAGTTATGCCTTTTTAAAATAATAAATATTTATAGCATTGGGTCGGTGTTTCAGTCTGCCCTAATTCGCAACCATGCTTTACCCCATGTGATTTGGCAGCTGGTGACTCCACCCTAATAATCGATGTGCCACATTGCATGAAAACAGTCACAGATCGGCAAGGCCTTAGGTCCTGGGTGTTTTCCATGGCCTTCGTGCTAATTGGGAATTATCCCAGGTATTAACCACGCTGTGATTATATATGCACGTAAGCAGTATGCATGTTTTTGCTTCATTTTATGTAGCATCGGGTTATTTTAATGTTAAATTGTGCAGCCTAAGAACATACGAAACATCGGTGGCCTAAAAAGGTTTCTTCTTCTTCAGTTTTGTTCTGGTATCCGCTGAGTGTGCGTTAAAGCAAACTTAATTTTTCTTCCGTTTGTTATCACTTCAGTGTCTTTATTGGTTTCTTAGTCTACAAAGATATCAGTAAATGAATATTGCTTTTTCCTTTTATTTTGCTGAATAGACCAAAACATAGGTGTGGATATAAAATAGTTTTTTCTCTTTTCTCATTTTGGTTCCGGTATATCGGCGAGAGCCGTGGCATTAAATGCAAACAAATTTTTATCTCCCGAACATTTACTTTGGACCAGAAATGGGCAATTTTTGCAAAGCCAATTCTTGCTCTTGTTAACCTGTTTGTTATAAGCTTCTAAAATGAGCAGACAGGCGGTGGAGACCTAATTCATTTTCTTCCATCCACAATATTTGACTTTGAATAATCTATATCAATGATTAATTGATCACATACTCGTATATCATGACACTGATGACACCATACAGAGACCCTTACAAAAAAAAAACAGAGGGAGAAAAAAAAATAAGATTTCCTTGTTGAATGCAGTTTGTTTGAAGAAAATAGTAATGGATTCTCTTTTGAATCAGAAATGAGATATTCGGAGAATTAGACTTGAAGCAGGCAGTGAGCCATGAGAATGGTGTTAATCCATACTGAATGATCGTTGGACGCTATTGAAGAATGGTGAAGAGAAGAAACCAAAGCAGATTAGAAGAGCCAAGGGGTGAGACAAACCATATGGAAGCAATACAGTGGAGAGGAATTAATGAGATGAAGCACAACATCGAGCCGGATAGCAAGAGTGGAGAGCTGTGTTTGCGGGCCTTTGTCTGCATAGTAGCAGGAAGATAGGTATTAATTAAAGCATGTAAATAAACATTTCTCCGCAATTCATTATGGGGGTCAGTAAAGGGGTGGGGATGGTGGAAATGAGGATTGAAAGGAAAAAAATGACAAAAAATGAAACGTGCCATGTAGGCTAAGACGGCATGTCTGTATACAGTTTCAGAAGGTAACATTTTTTGTGTTTACAAGCAAGCAAAACACACAAATGTGGTGAGATGTACATTTATATAGGACGTGCAGTCATAATCACAATATATATAACCATGGAACATGCATTTCCAATAATTTCATTAATTGACAGCAATTGAATGGGAAAATGTTATGGTGGCTTCTGCAATGCTCTTTTGTACTGCGGTCATGGCACAATGGCCGGTCGCTCCTCATGACATATTCTGTGTCAGTGACGGGCGACGCCTTCATCAGTTCAAACAATTTGGACAACTGTGCTCAGGGTTGTTAGTACCCGACTCTAACGTCGATATTTTCTTCCGAGATTACCCGAGAGCTCACGACTCGATTTGGCTCTTCCATCAATGTTAACATTGCATGTCACCGTGATGATAGAGGATATATATCTATGGCCGAGTCAAACGTAACCTTCTCTTGGTATCCTCGTGGCATATTGCAGTCGGTAAATACAGCATATATATAATGCCAACTTTTAATATGTTTATGATATTGCTTGGAACATCGATGAAGTAATTTTATAAGCTGACTATTTTAAACTACATTGTGAACTATTGCCATTAAGTGACTCGTATTTTTAGTTCATTTTATCGATTATACATGTACTTATATGATTATGGCCTACAGAGTTAATTGCCTTGATCAACTCATACCATTTGTTTTTAGGATATGATCAAGCGTATAGCTTGCACTTGGCTGCAGTCCACGTCCTCCACATATCTTTTTGGCATTCTCGTGGTACTCGCAAACATGCTTCACCAAAATTCCCCCTCGAATGCTGAAAGATTGCCAACGATAATTATATACTTCGGGTGGCCCAGAAATAGTAGGGGTGCCGGATCAATAACACTCCAATTCATTGTTATTTATTCAATTTATTATTTATTATTTTGATTATTATTGATTTTGTTGAGATATTATTAATTGAATCATTAGTTTGATTGGCAAAATCCCTCCAAATTGGAAGATTTTGAACCATGGAGGAATTTTTTCTGCTGTATTGCTTCTCTGACTGCCGTATTACTTCTGGCCATCCGGTATTTAAATTATTTGATCACTAGTGTGTTTGCCATCTAAGAAATAAGAAAACCGACTGCCCAATTGCTTATTTTCACTGCCATGTGTGATCATTTCAACTGCTCGCAATGAACAGCAAAGTTGTGAGAGGCGCATCACGCTAGTTAATATGTGTCCAATTTAACACAATCCCGACTAATGTTAACTGGTTGGTTTGCCATTGCCTGAGTTTAATGTGAAGTCGAGTTTAAACAGATATCACTGGAATTCACGCAGGTTAAGAGAGGGTGCGTTGCTGTGATTCAAGCCATGTATCCATCCAATCAATACATGAACGGGCAGGTGGATTCTCAAGGAACGGTTCAATGATTTCTGGTGACTGCTATTCTGGCTTGAGAGATCTTCCGGAGGCATTATGGATGTTCCAGGATCCAGCGAAATATGGGACGTGTGTGGCGATTGCTCACTACGGATTTTGTAAAAGAGTTCTGCTAATGATCAGAGAGTGGCAGATGATAAATACCCGCTGAGTTTGTGACCATGAAGGGAAATCACAATCTGTCCAATAATAACAAAAAGCTGATTTAAACTATGAAGGGCACTCTCGACGTTTCCAGATATGGCTCGTCCACCCACATTTGACATCATCTTACATACTTGTACCAGTTTGTTAAATCCTGAATCCCAGATTCAAATATTAAATATTATTCTGGTCTGCCAGACCATTGCGTCCAATTAGGTTGAAATTTTAAAGCATATCTTCCCATTGCGATTTGATCATAACTGTGATCGTCATGTGACTAATGAAGCGGTTCAGAGTTCATCCATATTAGCTGCCAGAACATATGTGACTATTTATTCGTTGAACACCTCTGGTATCTCCCAAGGCTTGGGAATTTGGTGTAAGTTCCCTCAATCTGTTCAGGCTGTTTAAGAGAAGACTATTTTTGAAGGTTTTATGTTTTTTGAGGGTCATCGGGGGCTACATTTGTGTGGAGGAAAAAATGACGCCATCATCCTGAAGCAGTAAAGTTCTGAATCGAGGGCCAAATAGGGCACAGCCGAAGGAGGAGTTTTCATCAAATGCAGGTGCTGATGGCGTGAAGGCTGTGTTCACTATATGATGTAATTCTGGAGTAACTAGTCGTATTGGTGACCATCCAACTATTTGCATCCGTAGCAAACGTTTTGCTCATTCAAAGAAATACTCAATGGCAGTGTCAGGCAGCAAGTGTTACAGAAGTATTGGCATTCACAGATGGGTCAACGGTTTCGCAATAATCACGTAACTTGTTCTAAGAGGACTTGCGCATGACGTGAGAGTTATGTCGGATCAAATGTTGTGCTGTGTTTCACACAGATTTTAATTATTCCGTGTTTTATGCGTCCTTGTCTCAATTATGGTATTAAATAACCAATAACCCTAACTTTGCCGTGACAAGTTCAAAACAAACAGAGACACACATACAGACACACACGAGTAAACTTTCGATATTCGTTGAATGTATTATCTTTGGTGTGTACTGAGAGTGACTTACACCAAATGTGTCTTCGTATCTGCGTGTCAATTAATCTTCTCGCATAAAGGGGGCATTTGGACGATTGTTCGTTTTCACTTTCATCGATCTGCTATTTCATCAATGATCTCTCTTCGACTCTTCTTTTAATATTCTTCGTCTGTCTATCTTATTTTTTCTTCTTACTCTGTTGTAGTGTCATTTCTTTCTCTGTCTTTTTCTCTTCCTCTGGAAATCCTCTAATATCTTCTTTGCTGATGACTCACCCCTTGCCGTACCTATCGGTCATTCCCTCAGACCGGCAAGGCAGCAGCTTCTGTCGCTCACTTGAGATCTTTGGATAGATCACAATGGTCTTCAAAACGTGAACATGTCTTTCAATCCGGACAAATCTCACGCTCTCTCGTTATGTGTTCTCCGAAGAAGGACCCGTGTAGATAAACTCCCCATCCACGTTTCTCAAATCTCTGGAAGACAGTCCTTTCTTTCAAGTTCTGGGTCTCATATTCTGCCGTGACCTTTCCTTTTGGGTAAGAGCCACTAGTTTCAAACATCGCTCCAAGCCAGTGCGCCGACTGGGAATGCCGCTCTGTCGTGCCAAAGTCTTTTCCTCGGTCCACTGAGGCTCCTGACCACATACAAAGCTTTCGTGCGCAGTCCTGATGGAGGACTGGCTCTCCCCTCTGGCTGGTGGCTGCCTGCTTCCGGCACTTTCTGCAGCTTCATGCCTGTTGGAAACCAAGGCATTTTCGGATGTATTGGCATCTTCCCGCATGAGGCGAGTCTTTGGACTGCTCATCTTCCCTCACGCAGGCTGGTGTGGTCCTTCTGTTTCGTGTCCGTCTCAATCTCACCTCGCCCACCTGGCTCTCTCTGCGATTTGGCCACACATTTCTCGCAGGGCGCTCGGTCGCTGCAGACACTCCTCTTCTGGTTAAACTACCAAAATCACGAATCACTGCTCACTTCACTCTTTCATTCCTCTTGTTTTCTCGCCTTTGGAATGAACTCTTCCTCACCTATCAATCCCATTCTGCCTCCAACCTTCAATACTGTTATGTTCACCTCACTCACCGTCTTATCATCTCCCCTCCAATATCCTCGTCTTTCTACCCTGATTATCCACCCCAACCACCTCCCTTCATCCCTCTTTCCTTCCTGAAAGTCCCTGTAATGTCTCATCTTGTATTCCCATGTTCCCGCCCCATCCTCTCCTTCCTACAATCTCCTAATGTCTGTGTTCCCCGCACTGTTTGTCCTTCCCTCCCTCCCTCTTGTCTCATGGCCCCCTTGCTGTGCGTTGTGTGTTCGCTCTCACACAAGCCTCGATAAGGTATAAAAATAAATAATAAATAATAAAAATAAGGGGGGAAGGGTGTACGCCTGGTCGAGAATACCATATGTGCGATTTCTGCTGAGAGCAAGAGTGATAATAAATGACTGGCCTCACTCCTCCTTCAGCACATCTGCCTCTGCTCTCCCAAGCCACGTCCAGGTCAGACACGATTTCACAAGAACCCACCGTTACTCACCCTTCCAAAGTATCATTAGCCTAGTGCCCACCTGTATTCAATTTCATTCTCTTATTCTCACATTGTGGAATAAGCCTTATCGTGTCTGTCTGTCTCATCTCTTCCTTTTCAGTATTTCATGTGCTGCCATCACTACCTCCATGTGCTCTCTCATCCTAAAAAATAAATGAATTAAAAAAAATATTATTAAATGTTATCGTCCTCATGAATCGCTCAAAGCACAGGTGCTACATTCGGTTTCAGATGTAATGGGCGGTGTTATTGCAGAACGCAGATGTGAGTACGTTACTTTGTATATTAGTGAAGTGTTCGACTCAGACGGTTGTTCATTAATGTGTTGCAAATAGATGTCATTGACGTTCTTGTAGTTAAACAGTAATACTGGAGGATGGACGGCGTGATCGGCTGAGATACGTATAAGCGATCATCCATTCGAGTTTAAAGCATTTCAAGGCATCAGAATAACGTGTTTTTTTTATGAACTCGGATGTACTAAGAGGAAGTTAAACGTGAGGCATTAGAAAACTTTGTTTGACAATGACCGATACATTGAATGACATTATAAGCATGATTTACAGGCAGAAGAATAAAATGCCGCAGGAAAAGTAAGTATTTTTGACACAGTGAATGAGTGAAGATTAAGGAGACGTAACGAGCTCATGCATTTACAATGGAACAAACGTTTTAACATAAATATTAATAATACAAAGTATTATTGTATTTCACAAGGAAATCAGTTCATCATTTCATGGTTGTAAAAGTTTGGCCACCCTTAGAAATACAAACAGCAACAACCAAAGTATGAGTAAGCTGGATGGACACTTGCTTTCACATCAGTATGTCGAGGTATTCAAACGCTGTCCATAAGATGTTCAAAAACTAGAAAAAGTAGCATTCAACAGGATACTATGGTCCTGATATCCGATCATCAATTTGGTTTTCAGACAGGTACTCGACGCCGGGATGACTGCTGCTTCTGCTTTCCATAAATGGATTGAGGTCCTTCAATGCCGGACATGAAATCAGGAGCCATATCTCCGACACAGTTCACGGGCTTTTGACACGGTCTGTTGCACCCTGCTCTGCTCCCACTCCTTCCTATGGTATGCCAAGGCCATCTCCGTTCAAATTCCCTTGCTTTCCTTCTGAAAGTCCTTGTAATGGTTCCATCTTCTATTCCCATGTTCCTCGTCCCATCCCTCTCTGCCTTTCCACAGATTCCTAATGGTTCTCTGTTTCCACTGTTTTGTCCCTTCTTCCTCTCCCCTGCGCCCTCCTGTCTCATGCCCCCCTTGCTGTGCGTTGTGTGTTAGCTCTCATATGAGACTCGACAAGGTATAAAAAAAAATTATAGATAAAAAAAAAACAATGAGAGCAACATATGAGCAAGTTGATTGCGTATTGCCACTAAAGGGAGGTAATAACATGATTGAACATCATGTAACTAACACAAATCACACACACACACACACACACACACCCACACACAACACACATCACTACACACACATACACACACACACTCCTGTTTGGCCTCAATTTCACTCTTATGGCTTCAGCAGCTTCAGGCCATTGCAGATTATGCTTGTGGTTTGGTAAATTGAGGATAACATAATCACTAAGCTCTGTTCAACATGTCGATTCACTTGGAGAAAGGAAATTTTATTTTTAACATTAAGTCCCTGCGAGTGAGGACAAATTATTGAAGAAACTGTTTCCTTCACATTTTCACGATGGCATTCTAATCGGACTTAACACCTTTTTTGGTTTTACATACTGGAGATATGAAGTGGCAAGCTTGTTGATGTTCCAAGTTATTTAGTGACAAGAACAAACACTAATACACTGTGAGAGTCAGATTGGGTAAACCATGCAAGACTCCTTCCTGTTACATGGAAATGTCAGGTGACATCATTTGAAGTGGATCTTACCACTTATGCCATTGGTCAATGTGGCGCAAAGCGGCATCACATTTGAAACGGACCGAGAGGGCGTGGGGGACTTTTATTGATCTGATGTTGAGTGGCGCGGGGGCTTGGCCAGAGGGGTGTGGGGTGACATGGACCGAGAGGGCGGCGGGGGACAACGGACAGAGAGGGCGCGGGGGACACGGGCGAGAGGGCGTGGGGGACACGGACGCGAGAGGGCGGTGGGGTAGCGCGGACCGAGAGGAGACAGTGGGGACACGGTAGAGAGGGCGGCTCTGGGGGGCATGGACCTGAGAGGTGCGGGGGAAGGACCGAGAGGGCGGCGGGGACCCGGGACGCGAGAGGGCGGTCGCGGTTGGTACACGGACGGAGAGTGGCGGTCGGGGGACACGGACCTGAGAGGGCGGTGTGGGACACGGACCTTGAGAGGGCGGCTGGGGACACGGTACCCGTAGAAGGTCAGATGGGGGACGGACGTGACCGAGAGGGCGGCGGGGGTGCGATGGACCGAGAGGGTCGGCGGGGGACATGGAGGATGGCGCGGGGGGCAATTGGACGAGTAGGCGGCGGCGGGATCACGGACGCGAGAGGGTGGCGTGTGGGACAAAGGACGAGAGGTTGCGGCGTGTGGGATCTACGGACGAGGGTGCGGGTCGGGGGGACTACGGACCGAGGGGGCGGTTCGGGGACAGGACCGAGGGGGTGGATAAACGATTTTAAAACAATGGATAAAAGAACCAGAACAATGCCTCGTGGTATATGAATGCTCGTGACTAATTGAATTTGTAAGGAAGGAAATAAACCAAATCTCGAATTAAACTTTGGATTATAAAACGATTGCCATTGTGACACTTTGTGGCGCCGGTAATAGAACACGGTGGTGTTAAAACTTCACAGTAATTTGGTTAATGGGAGGATTTTGTATGCCACATGAGTCATAATCAAGCAACAAACGACACTTTTCCATGCCTTAAAATGCTAATTCCTACTAATTGCTTGGACCAGTGGATTCGTCAGTCACCTGCCTCGGTTTTAGAAGCTTTAGTTGTTACCTGATATGAATAGGACGCAACTGTACTTGCCTCCCGCGATATAACCCTGGCCACTTTACCGTTGGAACGCATTGCGACGAGCAAGCACTAGCCATAAGACATGCTGCGTGACTCCATAGGTAGCCATGGTAATTTACCTGTTATCTCGAACCTGTCTCACGATCCTCCACCTGTCCACAGCCTCCTTTGCCCGAAGTAACTCGATGCCCGCCATCATACGCTACAGCCACGCCCACAGTACCTACAGCACGCTCACAGTACCACTCAGCCTACGCTCACAGTACCACAGCCACGCCACAGTACACAGCCACGCCCACAGTACACAGCGGAGAAGAGCGGCCACCTTAAGCCAACGAGAGTGACCGTGTGCTGCCAAAATGGAAGAGACACAGAATATCCAATTTCGTGAATACATTTCTGGATTTCAAGAACATTTATGTCCAAGACACGCTGAATAACAAAGCCCGCTGGGTGCTGCTGGTGTGCTGGGAGATCCATACATTTGTGACGCTGGTGATGCAGCTTTGTCGCTCTGTAATGGAAGTATGGCTTGCGTGCAATTTACTCTGTGCGTGCGTCCTCGTAAGGACGATGTGCCGATTCGGAGAACCAATTCGTATGTAATTCTGGCGGTTTCTTCTAGATGCCGCAAGTATTTTCATCGAGACCCTTCGTGTGTTCATGTTTGAATTTGATTTTTCTCTGCCCACTGATCCACATCCTCTTCGTGGTGGGAATCAACACCTTCGGATGGTGGTTCTTCATTGCATGTATGACCTGCGCATACAAGATCTGAGCTCTCATCAGAGTGTCCTCAACTGCCGTCATCTGTGCACAATTTCCAACAAATCGTGTTCTGGTACATGGTCTTGTCTCAATTGTTCGTGATCTTCAGGGTCTTCAGGGTGGATATCTGTCTAAGCAGTTTACCTCACACACATTGAAACAAAGAGCAAGACTGCAAGTTTGGTTGCTATCAGTCTTCATTACTCCACCAATTGAAGGTGAAGTGTTTATTGGTTTCCACCTCTTTCTGTTTGTTTGTCTGTGTGGCAGATATATCAAAAAGTTTGTGGACCGAATTCGGACGAAATTTTTTTGTGGACAGGTTCGGTGTGTACGAAGGACGGAATGATTCGATTTTGGTGAAGATCCGGATCCGGATCCGAACTGACTAGAATTTTTTAAAGTATTCTTCACATTGAGAGATCGGGCTAAAAAAAGGGGTCGATAGTATTGTTGTGGGCCCGGGTATCGCTGGGCGAGCACGACCGTAGATGGAGCAGTAGAGTCGGCTCCACCGAATTCACACCGAATTTTAGGTCGTGCCCTCTGCGGATTGAGTCCGAAAGGCACGGGTCCCTTACTAGGACCATGAATTGCCAGGTAAAAATTTCGATGACCTAGTGTGGGGTGGGGTTTAATTGCGTAATTATAAATATGGCTAAATACCACGCAGTCTACTACTAGAGACCACCCTCTGGGGGATCTGTCCGTACTCTGAGTCGTGCAGGTAAGACTTTCAGATTCCGGCGTAACCGAGTGGAGTTACCAGAGCCTGCGCAGTATGACCAAATTAACAATTTACTCTCACTATGTTTTGATCTCTACTGACAACAGGCGTGGCTATAAGCAATGAGAAGAAAGCGACCGGGAACGGAGCTTGAGACATTCAACAAGAGCGAAATTTATTTACAATGGGGGGTAAGGGAAGCACACAAAGAGCAGAGTTATCCGAATAAGAATGTAATGTACAATGAGCAAAGAAAGCACTTACAAATTCTACTTGAAGATGAGCCCACACAACAGAACACACACCCCCCCCCAAAAGAAATGATGGTCGCGGCTTTATTGATACCCCCACTTGGAGGGAAGGTGAGCTGAGGTAAGGATGCTAGGCTTGGACGTTCCCGCCTCCGTGCGGTCCCTGGCGATCCGGCTCGGCGGTGACCTGCGAACGCCGCACTCCGATTGCCAGCAGCAAGCGACCGGGTATCGGATGGGCAGCATTCGGTTACTGCAGCACGCTCCTCCCGGCCCGCGACGGACAGTTCGAGCTGCCAGCAGAGGAGAACAGGCAGCGATTTCTTCTCCGTGGGACGACTCGCATGGCAGGTCGAATCCTTCTCGCGGGTAACAGGCTCACAGGCAGGCTTGATCTCCACGGGACAGACTCGCAGGCAGGCGATCTCTCCAAGGAAGCTCCGCAGCCAGGGCGTCCTTCTGTGGGACAGTGCCTCAAGGGAAAGACAGGACCTCCTACCTCACACCCGCTTCCTCTTCCTCTGGCCATGCATCGCCGTCCCGAATTGGTCCGGTTCGACTCATGGCGATCCGCTCGCCGTCGTATGGTTTCGGGGGGGGGGGTGGGGGGGCGTGGAGAGCAGTCCTCGCTGCCCGTCCCCTGAGAGGCGTCATTCCTGGTCTTCTTTCGGGGCGAGCGTGCCCATTTCCGCTATGTGGCTTGGAATTAAGATAATACACCATACTATAAAAATAAGTAACGCCATATACTAATAAGTTATAATCGCAGCCCCCCGGCATATCTGTCGCTCGCTATTGCTTTGCCCATACTGGCTGAAGGCAACACCGTCTTGCTCGACCCTGGATGGGAGTCCAAATGCGCTCGGTTGCATGGAATTCAGCTACAAGGCCTCGGACGTTTCGGTCCAGAAAGGCCCTGATGGCTGGAAAGTGACGCCCAGGGAGTATGCCGTCTGTTGTTCGGTGTTGTATGGTTGGGTCCCGTAAATATCCTATTCTTCCATAAAATCACCCGTAGCGCTGACGTACCTTAATTCCCATTAGACATAGGGGAAGGGAGCTGTCTTTCCTACATTCTCTTAACGATATCACTGAGCTACGGGGAACCTTGAATGTTTGAGTTGCTCATGGCTGCCAAATTACGTACAATATAGCATCGATATTCTACATGTCTTCTGGCTGTCATCAAGAACACTCAGCGCCTGTTGGTCTGGCCTTTCACTCCGGCTTGACTGAAAGGGACTCAAGCAGCCATCGAATATTCTTCTAGACTTGGTCTCCTATCTGCTACTGCTTTCTCCACCTTATTTAACTCATCCTGGGATTCTTCAATAGAAAGCTTGCTCTCCTCATGCAGCAGATTTTTTCCTCTCGTCTTTCAGATTGTTCCTTACCCGGCTTTTCCTCCCCGCCCTTGGTTCACTGAAACTTGTGGCGAGGCAGTTGTCATGACATTGCTTTGCCGTCATGGAAAGAATAACCCAACTGAGGGTATCTCAGTTTTCCTTCCATAAGCTTGGAACAATGTTGGTGTCTCCCTCAGGAGAGTCCAGAACAACATCTTTCTCAGCCTCAAGTTCCGAACTCCTGCAAATTCTTCTCCCTCTCTCCAAAGCTTCTGGTGGCGCTAATAAAATCTTGTTTCTGGTGTAATGTTTCCTCCATCCTCCCTTACTCAAATGTCCGCACTGCTGATACCTCACGTGATAAGGCTGAATGCTCATACTGGCTGTTTGCATAGAATTCTTGTGTCCAAAACCCATCGCTTTTGTAGCCCACCTTACTCTAGTTCGCCCAAACTGTCCTGACTTGGTCCTTTTCTGCTGCACAGGTGGGGATGCGTTTGCTGTCAAATTCCTTGACTCAGATTCTGCAACCGGTCCAGACGTGCAGTCCCCTGATAGTAAAACTGCTCCTCTGCACTTCGCTCCAGTCAGCCTCTCTGTTCTATTTCACCCTCGTCATTTGCCCTCGGTCCATACTGCCATTTGGCTTGGATCCAGCAACATTACTGCCCTGCCAATAAAAAAGGTTGCAAACACCAGATTGCCCTGCACCTACAGACCAATCAGTCTTCTCCCAATCATCAGCAGGTTATGGAATTTCCATTAATTCGTTCAGACATAATCCTTCCTCTTCTCCACATGGCTTGATTTCCGTCAATTGGTTCAGACCAGGGTCCACCTACCTAAGATATGCTGCTTTTCTGCTCTCCCATACAATGGATGGACGGCTCTACACTGCCGGCACATGAATCAGAACATAATCCCTCGACATATCGCGTGCTTTTGACATGGGTTGCAACCTGCCTGCTCAGCAAACTTCGTCCTATTTGGTATCTTCTAAGGCCATCTCCACTCATGGCTCGCAGCTTCCTCTCATGTGCAGTCAAAAGTGTGGCCCTATATGGAGTTTCTTTCATCCCCTCTTCTTCCTAGGCTGGAGGTTCCTCAAGTGCAGGAGTCCTCGGCCCTTGTTTTTTTAAATGGTTTCATTTTTAAACAATCTTTTCCGTCTTCTGGAAAATCCTGCTATCTTTGTTGCTGATTTGGATCTTCCATCCTGCTGCCTGTGTACCATCTGTGTCCATTCTCTCAAGACCGCCAAATCAGCAGCTTCTTTCGCTTTCTCATGAGATTTGGGTAAATCACCCACTGTTTCTCAAAAGCTGTGGACGTGTCTTTCAATTCGGACAAACTCACACTCTCACTACTGTCTCTCCGAGACGCGTTTGTGTGCAACCCCCCCGCCCATCCACTTTCTTCAACAATCCTCTGGAGGAAGTCTTTTCTTTCAAATTTTCTGGGTCTCAACTATTCTGGCATGATCTTTCCTGGGAAAGCCACATTTCCAACGCGTGGCCTCCAAAGCCAGTGCCGACTGAGAATCCTCGTCATGCAAAGTCCTTCCTTGGCCCACCTGAGTCCTGACACAATAACAAAGCTTTTCATCCACAGCTGATTGTGATGGTATTGTGCGCTTGCCTCTGGGCTGGTGCTCCTGTTCTCTCACCTTTCTCGGCTTCACGCTGTGGATATTCCATAGGCATTCGGATTCATTGTATCTCTGTGATGAGGCTCCTGAATCTTTGGGCTCTCACTCTCCACTCGCAGCTAGTTGGGTGGTCTTTCTGGTCTTCTTATCGTCTCTCTTTTCGGCCTCGCCTTCATGCTGTTGTTCCTGCAATTTGTCTCCACCATATTTCTGCAGGGCAACTTAAGTTTTGCCTTAACACCCCTTCTTGGGTAAAATTACTACCGAAATATCTACTGATTATCACTGCTTACCCCTCACCTGTCATTTCGTCATTTTTTTTCCGCTTTGAATAAAACTTTCTCACTCTTGTTCAATTCCCATTCTCCGCTCCAGAGCCTTCAAACAGTCTGTTCACCACCACCTCTATCATCCCCCATCCAAATCCTTGATCTTTTTCTATCCCTCCTGTTAATCACTTTCCCAAACCCTTCCTTTCATGTTCCTGCTTTCCTTCCTGAATGCCCTGCATATGCCATCTTGTATACTTCCATGTTCGCACACTTCCATCCCTCTCCTTCCCAGATCTATATTCCGTTCCCACTATTTTGTCCTTCCTTACTCGGCCCCCTCTCGTCTCTCATGCTCCCCTTGTTGTGCGTTGCGTTGTTTGCTCTCAGTCATCGAGCCTCGACAATGTGTCATTAAAAAATAATAGGGTTTGTTCATGAACGGATTCCAATACTTAAAACTTTGGTGGACATTGTAGTGTGTGTGGTCAGGAAGTAATTGATAGGATTTTTGTGATGAAGAATCCGTGATCCTGGATTGTGTTATACAGGAATTGTATTCAATTTTTCTAAGTGATTCTTCATCCTATTGTGATGATTGGGGTCCTTATTAACATATATCGTACTGTTTGCACGATATTTCAAATAATGTAATGGTCCTCTGATTAATGTTCTCGTGGAATCAGTGTATTGTGTGGTGGATTTGGTATCTGCACTTCTTCCGAGTGCCCTGTTAGTTTTCTTACAGAGTTTTAGTTCTTTTGAAGGCTAACTAAAGTTCCATACTTGGCCTTTTCAATTGTCTGAACTTTCAGGGTGTTTCAAACGATTAATACTTAACTTTGTTACTGTCTTCTGCCATTTTCTTTTGGTTTTTGACCGATACAATTTTCTTTTAGGCTTGGTGGTGTTTATCGTGGTAATTTTGTTCTTGGTATTTCCTTAGCTCAGTAGATCAACTATGCCAATGACATTGTGAAGCAGATTAGACAAAAGTGGTGGCTTCTGTGGTTATGAGACTAAATCATGTGGGTAAATCCGCTGGACGTTCTGCGCTGGGAGTATACGGACCTCAGACAACGTGATGGATCCGACATTATTTTTTGCCCATTCAAGTGTGTTGTGAAAACTTTTGAGCAGACCCAGGGGTACAGGTGCACTACTCAGCGCAAGGGCTAAATGGCGGCATCGCATAGCAAACCAAGAGCCAAGCCATACATCGACGCTGTGCGGCAATTCTTGCACGTGGACATTCCAAGTAAGCCACTCGCCAGCATTCCCCCTGGTAGCGAGGCATCAAACCACTCAGTATGGCGTATCTTCGACTAAGGGGAATTCTGAAGCTTTCCCATACGTCGATCCTCAATTTAGGTTCATAAACGAGTCAAGATGACATGAGGTAGAATCTGATACAGTGTCAAGTTGACTGCGTGGACAGGAATGGATGCGGTTACCGCAATATTGGATCAACTGATCTTGGTCAGTGATTGAATGCCCATTTCCACTGAGCGGTGGCTATCAATTTAGCCACAACAAGCATTTTCTGTGGGCAGAAGCGACCTTGAGGGAGATCACTGAAGAGGTACCTCTGGAATTAGGGCCTAAGGTCGCATCTCTGCCTTCAATGCCTAGATGTGGATATCTTGGGCCTTTACTGGTTTGAAATGACAACAGCATGGAACGGTGAATTGTACAACGTTTGAGTCGCTACCTTTCTCCTTTATTTTTTGGGCTGTGTCCAGAGTTCCATATGAATCTCTACCAAACAGGTCACCTCCAATCCAGCTCATGCCAGACCTGGTTATGCAGGATGGTGATCCCTGCAATATCAGCTGGTGGTAACGACTATTCACTTTTCTGTGTCAAGTTCTTCAGAAACACCTCGGTTGCTCTGGGTTCCGCTAAGACTGGGCATCCATTGTTACCCAAACTTGAAACCCTCTGGACGAATTGGTTTCTGGGGGCTGCCAAGGGTTTCTTTTTACGGCAACCGCTCCTGCACACTGGATGATTCTGTAAGCCAGGCGGTGTCAGACTACCCCAGGTCTTAGTTGCCGCATGAGCTGCAGGGAAAGATTGGACAGAAATCTTTGGAGTCAGGATCAAATGCCTTCTGAACCGTGAGGGGCCACACATCGGAACGTCAATTACAAGGATTTTGCGTAAATGCCAATTATTCAGACCTTGGGCTCTCACTAACGTCATAGCATTGACTTACTGCAATAGGCAATTCAGTGATAGGAAAATACATT
>CM068956.1:151399821-151421853 GCA_035128595.1 Eptatretus atami | reverse complement strand
ATATATATATATATATATATATATATATATATATATATATATATATGTACACATCGTTTTTAGACAGAGACACAAAGACAGTGAGATATAAAGATAAAGACAGGTGGCGAGACAGAGATATAGATGGCAAGATAGAAAATGCAAAATAAAGATATAGTGATATTCAGAGTGGGTGAGATAAATTAGACATATACATATAAATGTAGATAAAGAGATGGTGAGATAGACAGACAGAGACTGTGGAATAGCAAGAAAGAGATTGCGAGAGAGATCCCAGAATGGGAATAAGAGCGTTCGGTCGTCCGGGCTTAATTATTATCAATGGACGGATAAGATTACCCTCGCAATGTCTCGGTGCGGTTCCAGGGATGGCCGGTAGATGGCACAAGAAGTTCCAGATCCCATTGTGTATTCCGAGCAAGACGTGCGTTTATTTGTGAAAAGCAAAGGAGAGGTTTTGAACGCTTTTGTTTCACCGTCGCGTGAAAGCCATGGCCGATTATCTCCTTCCTCTGCTGCTTATAGCGGGGGGTGAGTTTCATCGGCCCGTGCAGCGGTTAGACATGTTTTTTTCTTCCTGTGCCTGTGTTTCATTCCATATTTAAGGAATACTTGTCTGTCGTGTATCCTTCAAATTAAACGGCAAAATTGTGGCGTCATTGTCGTCAGTTCATTTGTCGGTTGACGTTTGTTGACAAAGCGTTTCACCTGGCTGCCTGTTGTCCACCACCTGCAGCTGCAGACGATGAAAAAGCCAAACGTAAATTATAATGATGACAGTAATAATGATGATTATGATAATACAATATAATGAATTGAATTTCTTGTTGTCTGTCCGTTTCCCCTGTGTGTGACGCAATATTGTTGATCGCCGCACATTTATTCCGATGTGCGATTTGTATTGTGAAGGACATGTTGCAGATATAATGCATTCAAATTCGATACAAGGTGGGTGTGGTGTGTTGTAACGTATGTGCGGATTGGGTTACAATCCTGATACCTCGGCAAAGGGGCCATTTCTGGTCCTTCTCTGTTGCACTTGTGAATATATTCGATGGTCTGCAAGATCAGCATCTCAGGAGTCGGTTGGGCTGTGGTTAAACCGCTGATACCACACCATCTATCGCCACACTGGTGTGAAACATCCCAGATAACTGTAACAGGCAGCTCACATGTCTGACAAACACGATGCATGTTCACGTTATGGTTGCGTATTAGTAAAGGTGTGCATTTTAATGATACTGTCGCGTGCAAAAACACGCTCCACCGAGAGCAATGCGGGGTCTTCGAGACCCCGTACGCGTGGGGCATGGCCCGAGATAACCGAGCAGGCATTGCTTAATTGCCACAAGCCTGATGATAGAGGGATGAGAGGTGTGGATGGTGAGATTCGCAAATAAATAAATTCCAAGCGGGGGTAGACAACATAACGGGGTATAATGAAAGGTGGGAGAGGTGGTCTTCAATGGCCGGTCATACAGGACATGTCACTGGCCATCCCTGTTGGGACAACCATGGCACGAGAAGGTGTAGGGTGTGGAGATGTGGGCGTGCTGGTGCAGATTATGGAGCTGAGTGGTTCTCATCACTCTGACGACCATTCTGGCTCTTTGTCTTCCTCACCGTTTTGACACCTCACTGAATCCTCTTTCCTCTCAATGACCGACTCCTCTGCTCTGATTGTTCTGCTCTACTCTCTCAGCACCCAAAGGGTTCCTTTTATAAATGCTGACCCAATCAAATGTATGCAGGACAATCCCAATCAAACGTGCGGTAAACTAGGCCCAAGTGACTTGGTGGGGATGGAGTGGGGTTTGAATCGGAAGATGTTGGAGGAGGGTGGGTTATAATCATAAAAGAGGGAAAAATCACGATTATCACACAAGCTCTGCTCACTGATGGCCCCAATGATACCCTCTCCAGTTGCTTCCCAGGTTCTTGTCCAGGTGGACTGCAGAGCCTTCCCCCATGCGCCAGCACCCAATAAAACCTCTCTATGTGGCACTGGCATCCACACCGATGACAGTTCCTCAAGAAGAGCAATCTTTGGAAAGGTTCCAGAGCCACCAGGGCTGGGTCCACCAATGTGGGGTTCACCCTGAGGCCCAGTGAACCTTCACCCGACGCTCCCTTGTGGCAACCCCCTTGCTCAATGGAACGCCACTTCGAAGGTCCATCTGTTGATGCGACCGTTTTAGATGGGTAAAGCTTTATTCCCCCAAAAGGTCTGAAGGGCCAGAAGGCTTTGTTCTTCGGAGCATTCGCATCAACAGTCTAATCCTCAGGTGGGACCACTTGAAAGTATACATGATGTGATGTGTGACTATTATTGGCTGCAGATGTCCTTTGGCAATTCCTTGATTGATTAATTTGGCTTTAGTCACAGATTGTGGAGCTGGGGTACCATCTCACGTCTTTTCTCAATGTGAAAACAGCATTATTGGGATGCAATAACAGAAGGACCCGATGTAAACCCTTCATACAGTGCAGTTTTTGACAAAAGCAACCGCCCCCCCCTCCAAAAAAATATATATAAAAAAAGCAACCTACCCAAAAGATGGACCATACATACTTTCCCTCCTTCCCCAACCTTTTTGCTGAGATGGCTAACTGCATCAGGAAGGCTCTCAAACCGCTGTTGTCATAAAAAAAATTGCCAATGGCTCATTCCTCCATCTCTTGCTGAATATGAATATTATGCTCCAAATCCTGGGTCTTCCCTCATTGCCTGCAGAGGTCAACTTCCATTTTTGGTACACGTGGGTTCAGATGCTATGTAAATTGGATCTTGGGAGGTGGAGTGGGGGGGGGGGGTGGAAATCACGAGTTATCCCCTTTCCCATTCTACTACAATCGATGCAGTCCATCCCATTGGCCAGTGGTCCCACGTACCCAATAATTGTATCTCAATCTAAGACACTTCTTGCTGGATGGTCTTTATTTCTCAATCTCAATGTTTATATCTCAATCCAAGACCCGGGTCAGATTGCGGTAGTGTGCATCGGAGTGGTGCTGAGGTGTTCTCCACCAGACGGCAGTCTCCTTGGGTTAATCTGAGGTGGTCCCTTCAGGTGGGTGTCTGGAATGTCCGATCCCTAAGAGAGGATGATTACGTGTCTCTGTTATCATCTGAGCTCAAGTGTTTGAACATCGGTATTGTAGCACTCTCTGAGGTTCGGAGACCGGACAGTGGAGAGGTCATGGCAGGTGATTACTCCTACTCTTGGTCGATTCGCTCTGATGGTTACCATGCCCAAGGAGTTGCTGGAGCTGTGTCCAATAAGCTGACTCCAATGATAATTGAGGTAACACCGGTGAACGGGCGCAGACGAAGGATTCGTTACTCCTTGGGTGTCGTTTCTCTGGTCTCTGTTTATGCTCCAACTGAGGCGAGTGATCTCAACATGAAGGACGCATTATATGCCATGCTCGAGTCTGTGGTTGATCAGTGCTCCAGGCAAGATACTCTTCTCGTCTTGGGGGATTTCAATGCTTTGACTGGAACTGAAAGGGATGGTTATGAGACATGTGTTGGTCCCCATGGTTCTGGAACTGTGAACTAGAAGAGCACCAAGTTCCTTGACTTTGCAAGAAGTCATGGACTTAGGATGGCTGGTTCATGGTTTCAGCGCCCCAAAGGCTCATCGCTGGACTTGGTATTCCATTGCCGGTGGTGTGGCAAAGGAGATTGACTATGTGCTCGTTGATGGTCGCCGGAGGATGATCCAGAACTGCGGGGTCTACCAGAGTGCTCAGTTCCACAATACCGACCACAGGCTTGTTGAAGCAACTCTGAAGTTGCAGCTTAAATCCGGGAGAAACGGTACCATCCCAGCCTAGGCTGGATGTTGGCAAGCTCAAGGATGAGGGCAGCTGAGGAGTTTGCAAACAGGCTGAGTGGGATTTGGGGGGGGTCTGGATGCTTTGGGGAATCCTAAAGAGTTGTGGAGTGCCTTCAAGACCACCATTCTTGATGTTGCCGGTGGATGTCTTGGAACTCACCATAGGGCAAAGAGGAATTTTGTCTCTCAAGGAACAATGGATACCATTGACCAGAGTCACAGGGCTAGGCTTAATGGCAGAGCTGAGCTGTTCAGGGAGTTGAGGCGTAAAACTGAATGTGCACTGAGGGTGGACAAGTAGGCTGATGTGCAACAAATCTGTGAGGGGCTAGACTCTAGAGCATCACCTGTGGTCAAGTGATTAGCGTCCTACTTACAGGGAAATTGGCACATTGCGTTCCTCCAAGTCCGTCCCTCGGTGCATTGCAGTTGGAACGGAGGGTGGTGGGATCTTGACAGAGGAGTCCGAAGTGAAGGCCCGCTGGGCTGGTTCCTTTGAGCGGCTGTACCAGGCTGATCCACCAGCTATTGAGTGGATGTCAGGGGTGTTACGATCCCTCTTGCTGACCCTCCAATCAACTGTGATCCACCTTTGTTTGTGGAAACACAGGCTGCGGTGAACCGTTGAAATGGGGTTAAGCTCCTGGGATCTGTGCATCCATGCTGAACTTCTCAAGGCTGGTGGAAATGCTGTACTCATGTCGTTGCATGCAGTTCTGTGCTCTGCCTGGAACACAGTCATCATCCCAACTGACAGGAAGAGGGGCCTTGTCCCTCTCTCGAAAAAGAAGGGTGATTGCCAGGACTGCACCTACTACTGAGGGGTGACGCTGCTCTCAGTGCCGAGCAAGGTCTTTGCTCAGATAATTCTTGATACAGTTCGCCACCATCTGCTTGAGCAACAACATCCAGTGCAGTAAGGCTTTACACCAAAGAGGTCAACGATTGACCGCATCCTTGCCCATCGGGTCCTCACCAAACGCAGACGAGAGTTTCGGCAACATGCAGCCTATGTTGATCTCTGCAAAGCGTTCGATTCAGTGAATCGGGATGCCCTCTGGAGGGTTCTTGGTCTTCGTAGGGTGCCACCAAAACTGATCAATATGATGTCTGAACTATACGAGTTGGTACTGAGAGTGCTGTGAGATCAGGTGATACCATCTCCGACTTATTTTTCCAGTTGTTACTGGAGTTCATCAGGGTGTGTGCTGGCCCCCACACTTTTCAGCACTTGTATGGACTGGATCTGGGGAGGATGTCGGAGCTGCGGTGCATCATTTGGGAATGGCAAGATCTCTGACCTTGATTTCGCAGATGATGCAGTCATCTTTGCTGAGACTCTGGCTATCGTTTTGGGGCCATCGAGGTGCTGCATGAGAAGATGGAACCGCTGGGATTACGGGTTTCCTGGGTCACAACAAAGGTCCAGGCTTTCAATGACATCTTGGATGCTGTTATCTTGACTTTACCTGTTTGCGGTGAGGATGTTGAGGTCACGGAGAGGTTAACTTGCCGTGGCAGTGATATTCATGTCTCTGCTGGCTGTGAGCCAGAGGTCAATGGACGTCTGGGTCGGGCCTGGGAAATCATGGATTCACTAGATCATGGGGTGTGGCGTTGTTGGTATCTGTGCAGGATGAAGAAAGTCCGAGTTTTCAGGTCCTCGGTGCTTCCAGTCTTGCTCTACGGATATGAGATTTGGACTCTGACCAGGGATCTGAGATGGAGAATTAATTCCTTTGGTACCAAGTCTCTTCGGAGAATCCTTGGCGATTGCTAGACCATGTCTGTCCAACGAGCGGTTGCTGAGAGAGATTCAAATGAGATTTGTTACCTGCATAATCTGTGAGCGTCAGTTGCAGCTGTATGGGCGTGTGATTTGTTTCCTGACGCTGATCCTGCTCACCAGATTCTCTCAGCGAGGGAGCTCATGAGTGGAGGAGGCCAATGGGCTGACCACATGCTTCATGGTTGCAGCAGGTTGATCAGCATCTCAAGGAGATGGGGATGGGCCAGGCACCTGCCTGGGGGATGGCCAGATGGAGGCCCCTGGAGTACCGGCGGAAAGTGGAAGCAGCGACGCACTGCTCCGGCGCATGCTCCCATACCTGACCTGACCTGGTCTTTATTTCCCAAGCCTGTTCCAAAACACTCCTATTTTGTCACATACGTGCGTGCAATAATCAACTCACGAGTTTCTTCAAGATATTTTTGTTGGTGGGTGTGCTGTCCCGCCAAGTTGGTGTGCTTATTCTGGACGGCGGCCAGATGCTGGTCCCATCCTTGCAAAGAAAGCACCACAATCCACATCATTCCTCACATTTGACAGGCAATTATTCATATTCACCCTCAGTTGGTTCATGTTTCCATGACCTCAGTTTTTAAAGCCAGCCATCACACTCGTCATGCTGTCCAGTTGTGGGACATGTGGTGCCTAAAATTACACTTCACCCAGTTTATCTCAGTCTGAGCCATCACTATTCACTCTTCATTTCAGTGTGCTCAGCCACCATTGTGTATGATAACTCAGCTTGGATGGCTTTTAATAAACCCAGGCCAACTTTTAGTTCGGCCTGGTTCATTTGTATTTCAACCTTTAAATCGGCCTTGAGTTTACCCTGGCTCGTTTCCATTTTTGTGTTCATCTCAGTCTGGCCTGCTCTTATCTAACTCACATTCATTCATCTTTTAGTTGCTGTGCCACTCACTGTGCTACCCTGTGGTGCTGCTGCTACGAATGCTCCCCATCCCACATCACCTCCTGGTGGAGATATCTTGTACTCATCTGGCATCGCTTCAGAAAAATAACTTGATGTACAATTTAAAATAAATTGCAAATGTAATTTCGACATGAGGTGAATGCGATTTCAGGTGACTCGACTACTCCCCAATAGTCTGAATTTCTCTGACAGCAAGTATCATGTCAGGAGTGGTTGTAGGTTTTTAAGAATTCGATAGGTCATTTGTCAGGCTAATGGTCCCAATTCTCTCTTCTGTCAGGCACGAATTACTAATCTCGTGAAGTCGTAATTTATCAGGCGTGAATAAAATCCCATTCCGACGCCAAATATCTCAGGCATGGGATGTGAGAAAACACACTTCACTTAGCACGTTGAGGTGGCATCGAGACCATGCACACATGGGGTGTGGCTACAGATAACCAAGCAGGGATTGGTTGATTTGTTGACAACTGAAAGCCAAGCATGGGAAGAAAGCCTGTACTGAGGCTAATGGCTCTTTATATTGTTCTCCAATTGCTAAATGGAGGGAAAAGGAGGAGACACCTCCAAGCGAGCCATGACAAACAGGATTTAATAATAAAAATAAGAGTGACAATACATGGCACAGCAACAATAACTAACACAACACAACTACTACACTGTATATTCATGCAGTGAGGGCAGGATTCCAAAACGGAGCCCTGACACACACTAAACATGCATGTTTTATTGATACTAAACTTACTGCCACAAGCCTGGTGAAAAAGGGCAGTTTAGGTGTTGATGGTGGGATTCGCAAATAAATAAAAGCTTTCAAGCAGGGTCAGATAAAATTCTTCTTCTCGTCCTCTTCCCTTTATAAGGAATGAGGTCTGATGGCACCAAGCTTCTGCTCTACCTTGACCACGATACTTCTCAACCTCCCTCTGTCCTCAGCTCACACAATCTGATATCCCGCTTCACACAATCCTCACATCTCAACAGCGGTCTTCCTCTATTCCTCCGACCTTGCTCCCTCAACCTATCCGCTCTTTGTGCCATTATCTCTCCCCCCCATCCACACCAAGTGTCCAGCCCATCTCAGCCTACATTTCACCTGCCTCCCTGTCAAGCTCATCTGCACACCAATCTACTCCCTCAATTCATCCATCCTCCTTCTGTCCACCTTATTCACTCCCGCAATCCTCCTGACACTGTTGTTCTCACAAAATTGCAGCCTCTGTTGTCTCTCTGTCAGTGTCACCATCCCCAGACCATAAAGGTAGGCCGGCGTTACACAAAATATTAGAACCTCCCCTTTCCATTTCCTTGATATCTTTCTGTCTGCCATTACTCCCTCCACCCTCCTCCACACATTCGCACCACCTGAATCCTCCTCCGCACATCTGCCTCGGACTTACCATCCTCGGTCACTGTTCCTCCCAGATACTCAAAGTATTTCCCTGTCTGATCTCCTTCCCCTCTAATCTGATGTTCATTTCTTTTGTCTGCTGCCCGACCCACATCACCTCAGTCTCCTCCAGACTCATCTTCAGCTCATGTTGCACAAATGCCTCCTTCCACTCCCCCAGTATTTCCTGCATCTCTCACCCACTCTCCACCACAACAGCCAGATCGTCCGCATACACCATCCTCCCCATACTACCCCTCAATCTCACCTTCCTGCTTTCCAGCTTCTTCACCATGATAAACACGAGTGGGCTGTGAGCACTTCCCTGCCTCAAACCAATGTTCACGCTGAACTCTTCAGACATCCCAGGACCAAGCAAGACTCTTCCCTCCATTCCCTTGTACATCCTTTCTACCAACCTCACTTCTGCTTCCGGCATTCCCATCCATCTCAGTGTCACCATCACCATCGTCTCTCTCGGGGATGTCATAGGCCTTCTCCAGGTCAACAAATCCCGATGCCATCTCACCCTCTTTTCTATCAGCTGTCTCAAAGCATGAACATCTCATCCATCATCCCCTGGTTCAACAGCTCTTTGAAATATGCTTCCTACACCTTCAATACTGCCCCCCCCCTCTGTCACTAGTCTCCAGCCACCTCCTTAATCACCCCCCCCCCCCCCACTTCATGCCTTACCATCCTCATCCCTATCATGAGTCACGAGCTAATTTATATATAATCTTCCTCCCACCATCCTCTTCCAACCTGTTGTACATCTCCTCTTCCACGTCATTCCTTGCCTTATCCACAGCTCTCCTTGCTGCTTTCCACAGGTGCAGCAATGCAGCTGCCTCCACATATCCTTGATCTTCTCCATCATCTTCAAAACCTCCTTCTTTTCACCAACTGCCTTTGCTACCTCCTCCATCCACAATACCTGGTTTCTGTCCCTGACAATCACGCATCCTTTCCTGACGTCCTTCCACACAAAACTTCTGAAATTCCCCCCAAACACCTTTCCATACTTCTTCCACTCCTCCTCCAAGCCTTCCACTTCTTCGTGAAGTTGATCAGACCTGGCCCTCATCCTCTCCTTGTACTTCAAGAGGATGTATCCCCTACACTTCCCCCACCTCATAATCTTCTGACCCCTGCTCTTCATATCCCATCCTTTTCTCCATCCGTAACACAAAAGACCACAGGCTTCCCACCACTGCCTTACAATCCTTAACCCTCCACAACTATCACTTCCTTACCACCATCAAATCCAGTTCTGTTCTATGTTGTCCACTCCTAGAGGCAATCTTGTGGCTTTCCCACTTTTGAAAGAATTAACCAGCTATAGCCACCTCCCATTCCTTGCCACCAGCTCTACCAGCTCATGACCCTCTCTATTCCTCGTTCCCCAACCAAATATACCAAAACATACATCTTCACCTGGCTCCGCTACTCCCACATGCACGTTAAAGTCCCCAGCAAGGCACAGTATCATGTCCAGCTTAACCATTTCCATCATCCTCTCCAGAGCGTCCCTGAATTACTGTTTCTCCACCCCAGTCCTTCTCGTTTGTGGCCAATATACCGACATAACACAAACAATTTGCCTTTGTACCATCAACCATGCAATAACTATCCATCCCTCCCATCTTTCCACTCTGACCACCTGCTTGCCGATCTCTTCCATCACTATTATTCCCACGTCATTACTCCTTCCATCCCCACCCACATGTAATAGCTTGTATCCTCCTACCAACCTCCTTGCTCTGTCCCCTTTCCATTTGGTCTCCTGTATAAACAACACTTCCAAACTCCCTCTCTGCTTCACCTCCACCACTTACTCTCCCCCCCACCCCCACCCACCCACATTTATCCAGAGAAACTTAGAATAGTACGAGAGAGAGAGAGAGAGAGAGAGAGAGAGAGAGAGAGAGAGAGAGAGAGAGAGAGAGAAGGAGAAGAGAGGAGAGAGAGAGAGAGAGAGAGAGAAAGAGTTCAAGGTGGTTTTGACCCCAGCACCAGCTCTGCCTACACACGGGTACAGCTGCGAAGATGTTGCCATTCTGCTCGAAGTTTCCGCACGCAACAGGGCTCTGTAATTAACATGGCGTCAGGGTATTTCATTGCACTCTCTGGCCACAAACATGCGCTGGACACCCAATGGGGGCCGTAATTGAGCAGAGCGCTCGAGCAATCTATATGACATAAAATGGAATTCAGCTCACATTTGCGCTCTGAGTTGAATGCCTGAACGTTCCTTGTCCAAGTGATGGTAATGGTACACCGCGCTCCCGCATTCCCTGTCAGTCCGAAAGGGAGTGGTGGTCATCTGTGGTGGTGGTGACTGGTTGAGGCGTTTGTAGCGGCAGCGTAGCAGTGAATTATGGCATGGTGGTTTGTGGTGGTTCATTGTGGTTGAGGCAGAAATGGCGAATGCAAACGAGTTTGGATTATGGTCCAAGGGTGTGGTGATGTTTATGAAGGAATCTTGATGGCGTATGAAATGTTGCAACATTGGGGTTCGAGTCTAGTGAAGTCTGAGGTGGAACATTTATTGGATAATGGCGTGCAGTTTGAATGGGAAAAGGCGTGCATATGCAAATGAGTTGCCACTGTTATTATGGTCCTTGGTGTGCATGCATGCGTGAAGAAAGGTCGTGTACAGCAAAGCAAAATAATGTAAAGAATGAACGATGGGTAAAGAATGGAAAGAAAAACCTGCCTAAAGCCCACACAACGCATATGACCCATAAACACATTACGCATTAGGGAAGGGCTATCGAAAACGAATACTAATGAAATAACTGTCTCGGGAAGCACTATATGTTGTGTGCCATTGCCTCAGGGGGGTGGGGGGTTGCTTGTTTCGCAGAACTGCAACAGTACATTGAGTGTATGAAAGAGAGTAATGTGGCAGCCCAGAGGTTGTAGACTAACTTTTGATCCATCTCGTTTGTGGTGGACTCTTCATGGAATATGACCCGACTACATCATTCTGGTGGCACACTGGCTGGGTGTTGCATCAAACAGTGTGCTATCCTTTCAGAGGGGATGGAAAGCTAGCCGTCTTATCCAGGAAGCAATTGCCTGTTCACACAAATGATCTCACCGTGCATTTGAAGTTGGTAGGGCAGTGAGTACCCGTACATTGACCAAATTCCCATTTTCTGTCGTGGACTTCTGCTTGGAAGACAATGGGCAAAGCACCCAAAACTGTTTCAGCAACAACCACTTTCTCAGAACGAAATTCTACCAATCTGATCAGATATATCACTGCTGTCACATCTGATACAAGTACATTATTAAATGATACTTTCAAAAGTGTCAAGCAATGTATCGCATGTATACATACGTATCTGTATGGTGTTTGCAAAGAACACCTGTGTTGCTTATTGTAGAAAATTGTAGATGAGTATACTGCCATTTATATCAGTTAGGGGACTGTGAAGGTTAAAGAGAGTCGTGAAAGGTAAAAAGTTTTTGGGGATCTTGTTTCTTGAATTTGATGAGATGGTGAGTCATTGGATTATTTTCGGTGGGTAATGCTGACTTGTGAACTGCTGTAAATATGTACATGTGTGCAATGTGCAGTCCGAGGCATGGACATCCGTACTCCATCCAGCGTCATTGTTGCGTTAGAGGGAGGTGAGAAGAAACTCGGCTGCCTTTTTACCTCCTGCTATAAAGTAGATCCCAAGCTGTTTAATCTCCAATGGACAAGCATTTGCTCAAACTGTTCAGACGAACTGGTGAGCCATTGAACAAAATTTTCTGCTGCTTGTGGATTCGTCTATCTCTATACGTCAAACACTGCTCTGCCCTTCTGATGACTTTATTTACTTACACATCATTGTCCTCCTGTTTCCCACTCCCTTTATTGTCAATATGTCCAATCCTGTTACCACTACTGTTGAAGTTTTTTCAATGTTAGATTTCTGAACAGGATTCTCTCTCCACATTGTGAGGAGCCAAATGGATGATAAGACATTTTCAATGTTGTTACACTGCTGAAGATATGTGAGGACATAACAGGATTGGGGAGGATTTTCTATTTCTCAAAAAAGTATTTCATCGAAAAAAAAAAAAGTTTAAAATATAACTAAAGCTTTCTGATTAATATCTCCAATTTGCAGCTTTTTTGTATCCATGATCGAGGCTCATGGAAGAGGCTAGAGCAGAATGGAAGGGAACAAAATGGAAAGGGGAAAACACCAACAGCACAGCAGAAGTGAGAGTGAGAGTGAGATCAAAGGGAAGGTAAAAGGACACACAGGGGTGAACAAGCTACACACAAGCTGAATGAAACACACAAGCAGCAAGAAGAAAAAGGGGAAAGCGGGGATGAAACAGAAAAGGAAAAAAAACAAAAAAAACAACAACTAACAAATGAAAAGAGGTGATGGAGAGGGGAAAGATCACAGTAACCTGGAAAAGGGGGTGCTTGGGAATGGGGTGATTTGGGGTCGAAGAGATCATGAGTATGGCTCGGGGGTGACCTGAGGTAGTGGTGAACAGCTGTCTTGAAGTCCTGGAGGGGTGAAGGGACTGAACAGACTGGGGAAGTTGATTCCACAGGTGAAGGAAAAGAGGAACAAATGAGTGGAGACGAGCAGCGAGCCTGAATTTAGGAAGTTTAACAAGAAGGGGATTACTAGCAGACCGTGTGCACCTTGCGTAAACCTGGGAGTGACTAAGCCAAGAGAGGCAGAGGGTGCAAGACCAAAAAGGAAGTGATGGAATACAGAGAAGTCACCAACCTGTCTACAATGTGAGAGTAACAGACCTAGATACTCTTCTTTGTCACGGGAGATCCCAACGATTTTGATGGACTTGCTTTCCACGGCATTAAGAAGGGCAAGATGTGAGGCTGGGGCACCACCCCAAAGGAGGGAGCAGTACTCCATCAGGTTGCGAATGAAGGCCTTGTAGGATGTCAGACTTTAACTTTAAGGGTGATGTGGATGTAAAATGAGCCCCCACCTCACCCCCTTCACCAAATTTGAAGATAAAAGTGAAAGTGCATGCTTTTCTTTGTTTTGATCAAAGTTGGTGAGAAAATGCCAAAGAGTTACCCAGATACAAGGTTTCAAACTGACCCTAACTGTGTATTTCCCATACCCTCTGGAGAAAAACTGGACAGCCACGATGTGACATGAAATGTATGGATAAACCATCAGAATGATGACTATTAACAGGTGTAGTGATACTGAGAGCGGCTCATCAATGGATGATTTTTGTCTAGACTTGGAAAATGAACAAGATGAGACAAAGCATAAAAGAAAGCATGGTTACTATCATTGAAAAAAATTATCCCAATATGTCCTGCAAAACATCAAAAAAAATGTTTTTTTTTAGCTCAACAGGGGAATTTCTGTCCAAGACACAGACCATTGGATATTAGCTCCATTTCAGCAATGGGTGGGTTGGAGATGGAGGAAGGGTGGGGGGGGGGGGGGAGGGCTTGGATAATTTTAACAACGATCACCTCTGAAAATAGTACCAATACATTATAATAGAGAAACACATCCCACTAAACTAGAACGGCACTTGGTAGAGCGCATACCTCCGCCAGACTGAACGGTTTACATTTTGTATCCCACCGATAGGCCGGATCTGCATCCGCACCTGAACTAAAATCCAATCGGCTTGTTCTTGTCAACTACTCAACTCATCCACTATGGTTTGTCGTAACCCGTCCACAACTTTTTAAAATATCATGCTACATATTGTTTTTGGCCCCATCTCTCAATGGTGAAGGATCACTTGGGAGATTAAAAACGTATCGTGTCCGGATCTGGATATTCAACAAAACGGAATAAATTCATCCTTGGCACAAATCCAACCTGTCCACCAAGATTTGTCTGAATCAGTCAATAACTTTTGAGATATCATTGCTCAAAGTCAGACAGACAAACGGTGGGGAAAACTTCAACGTTAAAGCCACAGACCGGTCAAAGGTGATATATCTCACACTTGGCCAAGCACTTGCCTCTTGGGACACTGAGATTATTTTATATGCAAAGTAAAGACTCATGGAAGAGGTAGAACACTGAACAGATCAAGACGCAATAGAACAAAAGGAACAGTGGAACAGAAGAGACAGACAGAGAGGAGAGAGAGAGAGAGAGAGAGAGAGAGAGAGAGAGAGAGCGGAGGGGAAGAGAGAGTGGGGGGGGGGGTGGTAGAAATGCCAACAGCAGGGTTGAAGAACAAAATAGGGGAGACTTGGACAAATAATGGGTGTGGAGAAGAAAGATGGGTAGGGAGAACACATGTGGTGGACAAGATGGATACAGAAGCAAACTCTCAGTTAGGAAAAACTGGAAATTTGGAAGGTGGGCTTGGGATGTGGGTTGGGTGGGGTGGGGTTAACAGGGGTAGAAAATGTCATGGTTTTGGATTGGGAATGATCTGAGATGGTGGTGAACTGCTGTCTTGAAGACTTGGAGGGAAGGATGACATTGAAAAGGATGTGAAAGTGTTTCCACAGGTGGGAAAAAAACAGGAACAAATGAGTGGAGGTGAGCAGCGATCCTTGATTTATGTACTTTCACCAGAACGGGGTTGAGGTAGACCGTGTGTGCCCTGCAGAAACTTGGGGGGGGGGGGAAGCACAGAAAGAGCAGAGGGTGCAAGACCAGAAAGGTGGCCATAGAAGACAGAGAGACCACTGACCTGGAAAAATGGTAGACTCATAGACTCAGCTACATTGCGGGATATTCTAATAATCTTGAAGACTTTGGTTTCCATGGCGTCAAGCTTTGCAAGGTGTGAGGCAGGGATACCAGCCCAGAATGGAGAGGAGTACTCCATCAAGCTGCGGATGAAATCCTCGTCGGTGGATAGGAGTTCAGGTGTGGCAAGGAAGGACTTTGTACGGCGAAGGATGCCCAGTTGCAACTGACTTTGGAGGCTAACTTTGACATGTGGTTTGCCCAAGAAAGATCATGACATAGTGAGACCCACAAGTTTGAGTGACTGAATTACCTCAAGAGGATTGTCAAGAAAGTCGATAGAAGGGTTTGCCATCCGGTTCTTTCGGAGAGAGGTAGTGAGAGTGCGAGATTTGTCAGGATCGAAAAACATATTCCAAGTGTTTGACCAGCTTATGATTCTTTCAAGGTCTCAAGAGAGGGAAGAGGCTATAGTCTGCCTTCTGAAGGATGAGGGATGTCATGGCAAAGGGGGGGGGGAGTCGTCAGCAAATAGACAAAGGGGATTTTCCAGAGAGTCAGAGAGATCGTTGATGAAGATTAGGAATAGGACTGGGCCCAGAACACCTCTTTGGGGCACTCCAGCCTTGACAAGGAGAGGAGATGAAAGAATTCCGTTGAGAACGGATGATACATTTCTATCCCATTCCCTCAATCTCTCTTCATTGTGTCCTTGTGCTCATATCCATTCAACCATACTGAATGTATAAAGTAATTAATGAGCATTATAAACAAACAAATACATGCTTGATGAAGAATTTGTAACACTTGCATGTCAACTCGAGTAGCATCTCAAAAGGTGTGAAAAAGTATTTCAACATATTCCTGGCAATTTGTGTTCAGTAGCCTCAGCTGTTATTGTTGTGCAGAATAGGAAGAATGCCTTCAAGTGAAATTAAAAGTGTGAATGAAGTAACAAATAAAATTGTAGAAAATGAACATAATCAACTCACCCAGTCACCACTAACCACACCTTGCATGTGTCTCATCGGTTCTTTTGTCTGATGCAAAAACACCAGATAATTGCCAAATACGACAAGTCGCTGTGGCTGGCTTCCGAAGGTCCATTTGGAGGCCGCGTGAAATGGCTGGGCAATCTCGCCAGCATGGATGTGTCCATTGAACTAAGCGGACTGTCCCAATCAGATGCTGGCACTTACACGTGCCAGGTGATGAACCCGCCTGATCGTGATACTGGGATCACGACCATCGAGTTGCAGATCGTAAAGGAGCGTAAGTAAGGCACCGGCCACACAACCTGTGGTTATTCGGTTTTCTAAGTTAAAATTTAACAAACATCTCAAAACCACAACACACACTCTGAAAATGTTACTGTTCACATCAGACGTAGTCATGGTAAGCATGAGGTTTAGACATTGCCCAAATCTGCCAGGGGGCTTGCAGGTGAATGGCAACATGCTCAAAGTAAATTCAATCCAAGGTGGGTTTTCTGATGTCTGCAGTTTGCCGAAATTGAGAGCAAAGATGTTATAAGCAAACTTTAATCTGGATGAAATGACATCGCATATTTAAATTTTTGCAGATTTTTACCACTCGATTTACATGAAGCATGATATCATCTTTGCTTTCTTGATTACTTTACCAAGACATATCTTGTTATATAGAATGTTTGCATAACATTCCTCTTTGTTCCTACCTATCTCCTTTGTACTGAATGCCTCCGAGAAAATGTTACTTTTTCATCCGAGAGAGTCAAGAAAATCATGGGCAGTTTTGACTCTGCCATGGCGATGGCTTTGCCTTGGCGCTAGATGGCATAGGCACACATTGTCAAACGCTCATCTGACATCCTTGGTCAGCTCTCTTTGGCCTGTCCTTCACCTCCAGTTGCCTACCATCTGCTTGGAAAACAGTCACTATCACTCCAATATACAAGAAGGGTGCAAAAAAAAATCATCACAACATCAAGATGGGTAGCTTACTTCCACTCATAAGTAAAGTAGTGGAATCCCTCAGCACATCAGGCACCATCTTTCACTTTCTCAAACAGCATTTGATGCGGTCCTAGCCAATGAGTATGCCGCTGCTTCTCTCTCAACAATGGATGAAGGCCCTGAATCTCAAGCAAGAGGTTATGGTTGTGTCTTTGCACATATCCTGGGCATTCCACACAATCTGCTGGCTGCTGCTGTGTTTGCCAAGCTTACACAAGGATATTAGACGCAGGTGGAGGCAATTCGACCCATCACGCATGTGCCACATCAACACCAGACCAAAAAGAAAACTAACACCTGAATGAAAATGAAAATACTTGAAATTATTTTGATAAAACTTACGTTTAAAAGCCTGTTAGTGTTCTGATTTAAAATATAACCACGAGGCCTTGTCTCTCACATGATCTTCCTCATTTTCACGGCACGAACTGAAAACACTTAAAACTAGAGGGGGAGCACTCGGTAGAGTGCAAAACCTCTGCGCCAATACTGCTAGGTCACTCAAGTGAACCTGATATCTATTCATTCAATTTGACGTCAACAGTGCTCACAGAGTTATAGTTTGCAACTTTCCCTTTTACTTTTAACTTTTACATACTCAATTCATTCGTCATACTAGATTCCTTGAGACAGAAATTGATTTTACGTGGGTATATCCACCTGAAGTTCCAAAATCAGCCGCAATTATAATTTTGGCATGTTTTTTTTGTTGGAAATCACTTATAACATGTAGAAATGCGAAAAAAAAAATCGAAATTTTGTTGAAAAAAAAGTTGCAAAAATTTTCTAAGTTTTTTTCTTTTTTTTTCTCGAACAATTTCTTAATTTTTTTGGTTGGAAATCACTTAAAACATGTAGAAATGCAAAAAAAAATCAAATATTTTTCAAAATGGCCAAAACGGATCACACTCTACTGAACACAATTGAATAAACTAAACTAGATCGACGCGCATGTAAAAATTCCAAAAAAAATAAAATCGAAGATTTTTTTGAAAAAAAAGTTGCAAAATTTGGGTTTTTTTTCTTTAACAATTTTTTTTGGGGGGGGGGTTGGAAATCCTTAAACATGTAGAAATACAAAAACAAAAATTCAAATATTTTTTCAAAATGGCCGCCATAGCGGCCATATTGGACTTTGGACCAAGTCCAAAATCTAATGGCATGATCCTTGGACCATACTAATCCCCCACCAAGTTTCGTCAAAATCCGTCGAGGAGTTTTTCCGTAATACTGTTCACAAACAAACAAACAAACAAACAAACAAACAAAACAGACAGGGTGAAAACAGTACCTCGTCCATCTTCGATGGCGGAGGTTTAAAACTTTCCCATTTGTTGGATACTCTTTGAGTGGAGTGAAAATATAAAAGGAAATCAGTAAGTCTCAGTTTAACATGTACTCAATGGGGCAGACATCGGTATCCTATTTTTACCTGATGGGCCGAGAGTCAGAGGGGGCGGGGGGGGGGGGGGGGGGTTGGGTTTTTAAAAATATTTTTTTGGGGGTTTTTACGTCTTGAGACAGTCTCAATTTAACATGAGCTTGTATGGGAGGGGAGAAAATCATTCTCCTGTTTTAACCTAATGAGCTCGAGTCAGAAAGCTTCCCCTATTAATTTGTATGGGAGGGGGAGGAATGAGACTCCTGTTTTGGGGTTTTCCAGGAGTTAATTCATACAGTTTTCCCCCTTTTCCCCATTCATTTGCATGGATGCCTCAGAAGCCCCATTTATCCTCTACTGACAGTGTTACATTTGCTAATCTCCAATCCTCCGGTACCTGTACTGACTGGACTGAGCTATTAAAAATATCGGTTTGTATCTCACTCAGTTATCTTGTTTAATAGCTTGCTTGTTATCGGTTAAGTTTAAGAGCTTGCTACCACTTATTAATAGCTTGCTGCTTGTGGGTGGTATCCACTCTCCCAGGAGAGAGGCGAGAGTGCTGAAAGACTTGCAACATCTTGGGTGCAGTCATGTTGCTCATATACATTAACGACTTCTCTGATGCTCTTAAAAAAAGAAAACAAATTCCTCTTCACATATGAATCCACATTATCCCATGCAATTCCCCCTCCCAATGACAGGCAAGTATGGGCTGTAATTCCCTCTGCTGACCTGGAAATAATCAGATGTTGGTTGAATATTTGGAACATGTCTTGTTTCTTCAACGTTTGTGTCCCACTACCTGACTGTCGGTTATTGCCTTCTACCCTCGGTCACTTCGCTCTTCCACGAGGTTAGACTTTGTAAGAAAAAGACTTTTTAAAAAAAAAATCTGAATGGAAATGATGATCCAAGAAGCGAAAGCATGGAAATTATGAGGAATTATTACTTTCAAGTTTTACTCTGTCGTCTCTAACCCAGTGCATGCTGAAAAATCATTCTCCTCTTCTTCTTTTTCTTTTGCCTTCTCTCATTTTACTTGGGGTCACCTGGTTGATCACCATTGTCAATCTCCTCCTGTCAAATCACACATTGATGGTAATATGACTACAGACAGACCCATAAGTCATGATATAGTATACAGCACAAAGAACCCATGCATGTTCTTCAGAATGTAATTAATGGGGAAAATGCACAAATTAAACAAACTCTGTCAAACACTGGTATTGCACCTTGTTCTATATGGTAGTAGCTATTGTATGTTTGGTTGGTTGGATTAATCCCATAGCCTTTTTACCAAGGTGTCACAGTCCACTGAAGCAGCTAGATGGACAAGGAAGTACACTGGGTGTGTGTGTTTGACTTCCCAGTGGTATTCAGTTTGTTTTGTATAATTTTTTACAATGTCGAGGCTTGTATAAGAGCTAACATACAGAACGTGTAACAAGGGGAGCAAGAGACAAGAGGGATGGGAGAAGGAAGCACAAAACAGTGGGGAATAGACACATGAAGAGATCTGTGGAAGGGAGAGGGATGGGGTGGGGTACATGGGGTAAACAAGATGGACATTACAGGGACTTTCAGGAAAGAAAGCAGAGAATATGAAGGAGGTGGGTTTGGGGTGGGTTAATGTGGGTAAAAAGAGATCATGGTTTTGGATGGGGGAAGATAAGAGATGTTGGTGAGCAGCTATTTTGAAGACTGGAGGGCCTGGCTTCAATGAAGACTATTCGTCCATGACTGGAGCCTTCAACATAAAAAAATTAAATAGTAGTAGTTATAGTTTTACGCAAGTTGAACAACAAACAACATAACATCACTGTGACACGAAAGTAACTAGAATGGCACTTGGTAGAGCGCACACCTCCGCCAGGCTGAACAGTTTAGGTTGACAGACCTCTCACTGACAGACCGAATCTGGATCCGGACCTGAACCAAAATCTAATTAGCTTGTTCTTGTCACCTACCCAACTAACTCATCCACCAAGTTTTGTCATAATCCTTCCACAACTGTCGTTATTGGCCCTAACTCTCAATTGTGAAGAATCCTACTGTTAATTTGCAATTGCTCACTGCTCACTGGCTTTGAAACCAATACATACATTATTAAATATGGACCCTGGGCATCGAAAAGCTACATATAATTGAACAAACTGTTTCAAATGGAGCACCTCACCAACATAAGAGCATTTGATTTGCATCAGATGTGGCAATAAATGTGAATTGTTGCTCCCAGCTTGCCGGCTCGATGACAGATGACATTTGCATTTTTCCCATCTTCATCCCTATCACATTTAGAATCCCGTGTGGGCACGGGCAACTTGCTAGTCACTTAAAAAAATAAAAATAAATTCTCGGATCCAGATCCCAATTTGGATCATCACCAAAATCTAATCAATTTGTCCTTGTCACACACCCAACCAGTTTCGTCCGAATCAGTCCATAACTTTTTGAGATATCGTGCTCACAAACAAACAAACAAACAAACAAACAAAAAGAGGTGAATACATAACCTCCATTCCCCTTTCGGTAGTGGAGATAATTACGTTTGAAATTATGTCAGAACCTAAATCATGTCATTTGCATAATTAGCGTATTGCACAGGGTTTCATGTGATAATCACAAAACATATCCCAAACTTTGTGCTCACCCTCCTGCACTACGATCAGGCAGCTGATCAATAGCTTACAGACAGAGCCCGGTTTGTTTAGTTTGCATTCCTGGTAGAGATGTTCAAATAAATAAAGAAACATGTTCAGTTATTGCAAGGACATTTGTGAGGCTTATATACATGGGGTTATGATAACTTCTACCACATGGGGGCGAACGAAGTATGCAAGTAAGCTATTTGAGGTCTGAGAAGTAAAGTGGGCTGCAACATGAGAACAACTTTATAAATATAGTGTTCTTCAGTTCAGGTTCTCGTTTAGTCTCATTCAATTAGTGATTGAGAAATATCAGCTTCAAAAAGAACCAAAAGAACTGTCACCGAAGGTGTATTGCCACCACCGCCCCCCACCCGCCCCATTGAAAATACTTCAATGCACTTCATTCAGTTTGGCTCCAGATGTGAAATGGGATAGCCCATTTCACTTTGCAGAGGTTTATATATATATATATATATATATATATATATATATATATATATATATATATAATATCTATATATAACAATGATGTATATTATCAACTCTTCTTGATACTGCACTAATATGTTATACTGTATTAGATGAATGACATTGTCGACATTTGAGTATTTACGTGGAGAAATTGTGCAAAGTTTATTTTTACCCACACACCGAAGCGAGAAGCAAGGTTAAGCAATTTGTTCACTTCTGGATGTCGGTCCTTCTGTCCATCCCTCCACAAACGTCAATTTTTGAGGACCAACTTAATTTCAATTGAATATTATATTTTGAATACAAATTGAAAAACGAACCTGTAGTCTAGCAGTACTTTGGCTTTGAAGTTGTACTGACAACGGGTGTGCTGAGAGGAGCGAGATAAATATATATATTTTTTACTCTGGCAGTCAAACAAAATTGAAAACAACTCCAAACAGGAAACTTACTTTTTTGAAGGATGTCATAAAGGACACAAATAACAGCCACAAAGAACTTATAATAAAATAAGCATTCCTTTCACGCCAAGAGATGCATCGGGCTACAGAGGCAGTTTCATTTGGCAAAAGGAGTAAAGTCATGGCCGGATTGCCACTCCGACACAGGATACTCAAATGGCTTATTACCGCAGTAAGATGGTACTCATTTTGCTGACATCGGAAGGATGACGGGCTAAGTCAACCCACATGGTGTTATTTCAACGAGACAAAAGCAGCTCAAACTCAGGATCCCAAGATCTTAAAGGTCCCCTGACATGCAAAACTTTCTGGTTATTTATATTGTTACGGCCGTGGAAATTCGCAGAACACCATAAAGGTCCTTAGTTCAGTTAGATCGATAAGTCCTTGTTCAGTTCGATTTCCCCACCGTTGTTTAATGGGATTATTCGTGTGGACAGGGCTGTGATCT
>CM068956.1:151336696-151355322 GCA_035128595.1 Eptatretus atami | reverse complement strand
AGAGATAGGAGGGCGACTTTATGCATTAGAAAGGAAGTGAGATATGATGGGAACGTATAGAGATGGACGTTAGTGCTGATTATGATGACAATGAGGGGTACAGCCAAAATCGGTGGCAGCAAGAGTGTTTCAAGCAGAATGGTCGGTGAACGAGGACCGGTCGTTTGCTTGACGTATTTATTTAGTTTGGTGCTGGTGTAGCGCAGCAGGGTGGGACCGAACAACCTCCTCCTGGATCAAATTTCCTTGTTATTGTTTGTTTTGCTATTGTTTTACGCATTGTGCATCTTGCCTGCCGTCGTGGCATCTTCCTGATGCGGCACCGAGGCAATAAATTACAAAAGACTGTACAATAATTGTTTATTTTTTTTGTTGTTTTTTTTGGCCCGACTATGAGCTGGACTGTGGATGATTTTGGGGAAATGGCATTCCTGACTTATCAACTGAGCATTAATCCTTCTCTGACAATGGTGAGATTTATAAACATGTCCGGGGGGGGGACAGAGATGTGTGGTTACTGAAACAAGGCCACGCAAAGCAAATGAACCATATCCTTGAGCTGTGTGGGCAAAGTTTTGGCGTTCGACCGCCTGGAAGGCATCTGGACTTATCATGCTTCTTCCTGCCAAAAGAAATAAAAAATGTAATCGTTTCATTCCTGATGAGGTTTATTGGGAGTAAGTTGAGAAGGTTTGAAATTTGAGTTACAAAAACAGACTTTTATCTGCAATGGACCTGGGGAAGATGGAATTGTGTATGAAAGCGACATGGCTGAAGCAGGCAGAAACGTGATTCTAATGTTCTGAAACATGAGGCTAGTCTCAATCTATTACAAAGCAATTCAGCTGGTTGCCAATCGCCTTCAGGGATCAGGGTTAATCTGCTTATCCTCCTGGTTGGCAGCCGATGCCCACTTCCCCATATTTTTGTGTGAATAAAGTAAATGCTTTTCAAGCATTAAGAGAGCTGGCTAAATCCTGCTGACAAGAAGTGTAGAAATGCCAAAACCACTTTTAACCAACAAAAGAGAACCACTGTTGACACGCGTAATAAACAAGTTTCGTCCTGAATCCGTTTCTAACTTTTTTGAGATATCGTGCACATTTTGTTTTCTCTCCTCTCTCTCTCTCCTCTCTCATCTCCTCTCTTCCTCTCTCTCTCTCCTCTCTGCTCTCCTCTCTCTCTCTCCTCTCTCTCTCTCTCTCTCCTCTCTCCTCTCTCTCTCACTCCCTCTTCTTCCCCTTCTCTCTCCTGCCTCTCCTCCTCTCTCCTCTCTCTCCTCTCTCTCTCTCTCTCTCTCTCTCTATCTCTCTTTCCCTCTCTTCTCCTCTACTCTCTCTCTCCTGCTTCCTCTCCTCTCTCTCTTCATCTCTCCTCTCTCTCTCTCTCTCTCCTCTCTCTCTCCCTCTCTACTCTGCCTCATCTCTCTCACTCTCTCTCTCCTCTCCTCTCTCCTCTCCTCTCTCTCTCTCCTCTCCTCTCTCTCCTTTCTCTCCTCCTCTTCTCCTCCTCTTTCTCCTCTCTCTCTCCCCTCTCTCTCCCTCTCTCTCTCTCGTTCTCTCTCTCCTCTTCTCTCCTCTCTCTCTCCTCTCCTCTCTCTCTCCTCTCTCCCTCTCGTCTCTCTCTCTCCTCTCTTCGTTCCTCTCTCTTTCTCTTCTCTCCTCCTCTCCTCTCTCCTTCTCTCCTCTCTCTCCTCTCCTCTCTCCCTCTCTCCTCTCCTCTCTCCTCTCTCCTCTCCTCTCTCTCGCTCCTCTCTCCTCTCTCCTCTCTCTCTCTCTCTCTCTCTTCCTCTCTTCCTCTCTCTCCTCTTCCTCTCTCTCTTCTCCCTCTCTCTTCTCTCCTCTTTCTCTCCTCTTTCTCTCTCCTCCTTCTCTCTCCTCTTTCTCTCTCTCCTCTCTTCTCTCTCTTCTCTCTCCTCTTCTCCTCTCTCTCCTCTCCTCTCTCTCTCTTTCGTCCTTGTCAAGGCACCCAATCCCATCCACCAAGTTTTCGTCCGAATCCGTCAACAATTTTTGAGATATCCTACACAAGGACAACAAACAGACCAAAAGCAGACGGGGGTGAAAACTCACCGCATCCACCTCGGTGACACGAGATAAATATATAAATAATGTTTTTTACAACTACATCTATGGAAACACGTCTTGTTGGCAGTTAACTGATAAGCTGTGAAGGGAACTTGGTTTTGAAAGTTTTAAAACCAATATGTGAACTCACGTGAGCCTCAAGCTTGTCACTCTAATTTGAAGAAGATGGAGACAAAGTGGCAGAATGAGATCTTTTTTTAAAACCACCTTACTCTTTTATGAGAACAGTGTGGGGGGGGGGGGCGCGGGGGGAACTGGGACAGGTATAAATACATGGGTGCAAGAATGCCATTGAGACTGAAAAAAGAGGATTTGCAGTGCGCATGAAAGTACACTTTGGGTTTGTCTCCTGCTTTAAGTTCCCATGGAAAACGTTTTCACACCCAAGGAAAAGAACTTGTTATGGAAATATCAGCCTGGTGTAGGAGGTTATACGTAACACGATTCAATCACAGGGCAAGAGAGTTGTGCATCAAGAGCACTCACTAATATATTCCTCTCTAAATAACAACTACCATCTGGTGGCTGTTAGTGGTTTAGGGTGCTGCTTGGGACCATAGGGTCCTGAGTTTGAGCGGTGGCTGGCTTGGGACATAGGGTCCTGAGTTTGAGCGGTGGCTGGCTTGGGACCACAGGGTCCTGAGTTTGAGCGGTGGCTGACTTTGGGACCGAATAGGGTCCTGAGTTTGAGCGGTGCTGGCTTGGGACCATAGGGTCCTGATTGTAGCGGTGCTGGCTCTTGGGACCATAGGGTCCTGAGTTTGATGCGTGGCTGCTTGGGACGCAATAGGGTCTTGACTTTGAGCGGTGGCTGGCTTGGGGACCTAGGGTCCTGACTTTTGAGCGGTGGCTGGCTTTGGGACCTAGGTCCTGAGTTTGTAGCGGGTGGCTGGCTGGATCATAGGGTCCTGAGTTTGAGCGGTGGTTGCTGAGACCATGGGGTCCTGAGTTTGGCGGTGGCTGGCTTGGGACTCATGGGGTTCCTGAGTTTGAAGCGTGGCTGGCTTGGGACCACATGGGGTCCTGAAGTTGAAGCGGTGGCTGGCATGGGGCCATAGGGTCCTCAGTTTGAGCGGTGGCTCATGGGACCATAGGGTCCCAATTTGGAAGTGGTGGTCTGCATCGGACGAACCATAGGGTCCTCAGTTTGAGCGGTGGCTGGCATGGGCCATAGGGTCCTCAATTTGTAGCGGTGGCTGCTTGGAACCAATAGGTCCTGAATTTGAGCGGTGGCTGGCTTGGGACCATAGGTTCCTCAATTTGAGCGTGGCTGCATGGGACCATAGGGTTCCTGAGTTTTGAGTGGTGGCTGGCTTTGGGACCATAGGGTCCTCAGTTTGAGCGGTGGCTGGCATGGGACCATAGGGTCCTCAATTTGAAGCGGTGGCTGCATGGGACGCAATAGGGTCCTCAGTTTGAGTGGTGGCTGGCTTGGGCCACAGGGTCCATGAGTTTGAAGCGGTGGCTGGCTTGGGACCATAGGGTCCTGGAGTTTGAGCGGTGGGCTGCTATTGGGACCAGGGTCCTGATTTGAGCGGTGGCTGGCTTGGGACGCATAGGGTCCCTGAGTTTGAGCGGTGGCTGGCTTGGGACCATAGGGTCCTGAGTTTGACCGTGGCGTGGCTTGGGAACCATAGGGTCCTGGTTTGAGCGTGTGGCTGGCTTGGAAGGGCGTTTATGTGGGCCTGCGGACATAGGGGTCCTGAGTTTGAGTGTGCTGGCTTGGGACCATAGGGTCGTGAGTTTGAGCGGTGGCCTGCTTGGACCAATGGGTCCTGAGTTTGAGCGGTGGCTGGCTTGGGACATGGTCTGATTGAGCCGGTCTGGCTGGATACATGTCCTGATTGAGCGGTGGCTGGCTTGGGACCATGGGGTCCTGAGGTTGAGCGGTGCTGGCTTGGGACCATGGGGTCTGAGTTTGAAGCGTGGCTGGCTTGGGACCATGGGGTCTGAGTTTGAGCGGTGGCTGGCATGGGACCATAGGGTCGCTCAGTTTGAGCGGTGGCTGGCATGGGACCATAGGTCCTCAAATTTGAGCGGTGGGCTGGGCATGGGACCAATAGGGGCCTCAGTTTGAGCGGTGGCCTGTTGGGGACGCATAGGGTCCTCAGTTTGAGCTCTTGTCAACTGGTTGAATTAAAAACAGGTTGGGGTTGACTCAACCTGTAATCCTTCCGAGGTCGGCGAAATGAATACCAGTGTACTGGGGTAATAACGATTCTGGGTAACCTGTGTCGGAGTGGCAACCCATCCAGGACTGCATCTCCTGCCAATGAAAAACTACCTCGGCACCCCTATGTGGCCTTTTACGGCCAAAAAGGAAATAGTAATAAATATTATTATATTATATGTTATAATAGTTTTTTGTAATTGGAATATTAGAATTATATTTGATATATAATAACGACTGGTACCACTACCACCAATCAACCATTACTTTAACATTGGCCCAAAGTCTTTCACGAACATGACTGGCCAAGTCTGACGTTTCAATTGAAGGGTGACAGAAATTTTGTAGATCGTTGAGGTGGCCAAGGTGATGACTCGCCTCCTCTTTCGCAAAGGACGCCGTGCTATCTTTAACATCCAACTCAACTTATGCCGTTGATCGAATTTTCTTCGCACGGCCATACCAGGCTAGACAGCACAGAGGGCAAGCGTGCACAACACACGACAGCACACGTACACACACACACCAACACAAACACACACGTTACAAAACACACACACACACAGCACAACAACACAACACACACACAAGAGCATGCTTTTTTGGGACAACCAATTATTCAAGGAAAAGATGGAGGGATGGTTTCACTGATAATTCTTGTGACCATCCCTACCTCTGTTTCATCCTTTTGTATATACATTTTTTGTTTTTATACTTTATATTTCCGCTCTCGAACCAGAAATCATTTTGAGTTGAAAGCTCGAACTTTTGCTTCCGTGGTTGAATTTTTGGTTTTTTTTGTGGTGCTCCAACAATTTGGGGTGTGTAAAGTCCTAAAATTTTAACTTTCTTTTGCAGAACACGCCTCTCGACTATTTCATCGCCGTCTCTTTCACCATCGGTTCATCTCGATTACTAAATTTGCCTGATTTATATTCCGAAGAAGAACGAAGAAAGCAAAGCAGGTGTGGATTTATCATCAATTGAATCCCATGACATGTGAACCTGTGGTGTTCAGTGTTCACTCTCATGTTCTTCATTGTATATTTAATTCACTCGTTGTCCGAGGCCAGTAAGAACGATGTGAATCTTAGCAATTAGTTGGTGTGTAAAAAATCAATTTTTTAATATCTTTGTTTTGCTATATAGGGCAGTGTTTACCTTGTAATGGATGTAATGTCCGCACAGCGAAGCGTTCGCAGGCCATCTATATCGAGACAGCCTTCCCAAGCCCGCTCCTTCGAGCATAATCATGAAGTAAGTGTTCGTGCGTGAAATGTCCGCACCGGTTAAACAAAGATAAGTTCACCTTGCTTGGATCAACTGGACGTTTATGGAACACTTATACCCTACTCTGAGAAACAAGGCCCGTGGTTCGTGGTCTGTGAGCGCAAAGAAAGAGTCTATTCAATTATTGGTGAAAATCCGAATCCGGATCCGGATACTGGGAAATTTTTTTTTTAGTTGTTCTTCACCATTCAAGATAGGGGCCAAAAACGACATATAATGTGATACTTCAAACGTCTGTGTGGCTCCCTCATGACGAACCTTGGGTGTATGAGTTTGTTAGGTGAACACAAACGAGGCGATTTTCGGTTTTGGTTCAAGGACTCGATCCAGATCTGGCCTATCGTGGAGAATACAAAACATAAAACTGTTCGCCTGGCAGAGGTTATGCTCTTCTACGCAAGTGCCCATTGTATTCTGGTTTGTGGGTCCAGCAAGGCATTCGTCAGGACAACAGTCACCAGAATCCCAGTGATGGCTGTATACTGGAGACGACGGTTGGCCGTCTCCACTCCTCCCTCTGGTTGTGATCAATTGTAAGTTATCATCCAATCCATCCATCCATCCATTGGGAACCAATCTCTGTGTGGAGCGTTGGTGCTGCCTTAGCAGTCCCTTCACTATTCGGCACAATTCTGGACGGGTCGCCAACTCCGACACAGGATCACCAGCAAGCCGGCACTCATTTTGCCGACCTGGAAAGATGACAGGAGGAGTCAACCACCACTGGTATTATCAACAGCCAGGGGGAATTTGAACTTGGGGTCCTCGGATCCCAAGCCACACCCTACTATTAATCCAAACACGCAAGCATTTCAGTAAGGCACGAACAAAAAATTTCACCCGTGCTATGTGCGGACAGGTGATGCAGCCAGCATTACTTTATTGTGAAATTCTAATTTTTCTCCTTTTGTTCTCCAGGATGGACTAACGTATGCCAGAAACTAGACTTCGGTGGCATGGTCCCACAGATCATCCCACCACCTGGCAACTCAAGAATGATGCAGGCTCGGAACGTGTCAAGCTGAAGAGCAAGGGAAAACAGCACCTTCCACGGGATTCTTGCACCATGAAGCACTGCACTGCATCTTTGACTGGGACAATGAGTATATATTACTCAAAGAGAGAAGCGTCCGTGTTGTGTGTTGTGTGTGTGTGGTGTGTGTGTGTGTTGTGGTGTGTGTGTGTGTGTGTGTGTGTGTGTGTTGTTACCCACTCGCCTTCGGCTACGACTCACAGAATCCGTACGGTAACGTTTGTTCACACTTTTGTTATGTTTGCAAATGAGAAATCTCTGTCTTGTGAGTGTTTCTTCTCGTCACACACACAACACACACACACACACACACACAGTGAGTGAGTGAGTGTGCGTGTGCACAATCACGCTTTAATTCTAATCTGGTTCCTGCTGTTGTAGAATAATAAAAAATGGACCGATAGAAATCTAATATTCTATTTACTTCTTGGAAAGCCCGTAACTCATTTAACTTGAACCAAATTTTTTTTCTTCTTCTCCATTTCATCATTCGAATCCTGTTTTAAAAGCGCCATCTTATCCAGGCACTTAGAGCTTTGATGTTGCCTTCCAACAGTTGACAGCAGCAGGACCCTTTACAAATAATGTGTGATGGACACAGTGGGACAGCCACAAAATTATTATCGTATACTTCTCGAGCAATTGTAAATATCTGGAAAATATAATTGTTCGTGATGCTTCACAATTGAGAGATCGGGCTAAAAAACGATATCAATCATGATATTTAAAAACTTGTGGATGGGTTATGACAAAAACTTGGGAGAGGAGTTTGTTTGGTACGCCTGTGGTTGGCTTAATGGTTAGGGTGGCAAGCTTGGTATCCTCGTAGGGATCCTGGGAACTGAGTTCAATCCTGCTCTTCTGTTGAATTAATACAGGTGGGGTTGACTCCAGCCTGTCATCCTTCTGAGGTCGGCGAAATGAGTGCCAGCTTTGCTGGTAACCTGTGTCGGAGTGGCAACCCGTCCAGGATTGTGCCCAAAAGCCCAGGAGACTGCTTTGGCAGCACCACGCTCTGTACAGAGTGTGGTCCCAATAGATGGATGGAGGGTCATGCGGTGATGAGAAGAAGCTGATTTAGATTTTGGTGAAGATCCGGATCTTATTTATTATTATTATTATTATTATTATTATGTTTTTTTTTTTTGTAAACACTGTCGAGGCTCATATCAGAGCTAATCAAGAGAAGCTCGTATAATAGAGGATCTGGCCTATCGGTGGGATACAAAACATAACCGTTCAGGCCAGGCAGAGGTATAACACTCTCCTGAGTGCTGTTCTCGTCTTATACCATGTCTGTGTATATATATATATATATAATAGTTTAGTTCCTGTCTGTGTGTCCACAAGCACTGCCCATTAGCCAGGCCATGCCTTTCCCTCCAGCGGGGCCAGAAAACGTGCCCGCACAAGCCGCGGCACATATTGGAACCTGCGGGACACAGTGACGCGTCACTTTCCTCAATTTTTGCTCACGCAGAATTTGAGAGGCATTGCAATGATGGTTACAAGGCAAAAATGTATTGTATATTTTCAACAAAGCAGCGTGCATGCTTTTGCTTCGTAATACGTAACCCGGGTTCATTTTATTTTTCGTGAGCGATCGAGGCAGCGCTCTGTTGCCTATACACCCCCACAAAATAAAGGATTTGACAGAAAACCATGTTGCATGCTTGGAACAAGATCACCGACAGGGTGGGTACTCGGCTATGGCATTAATAATAGTAAAGATAACAACGTGACCCCTCCTGGTGGCCCCGGTAGGGAGCAGGTGCTTCTAGTATTGTATATGAGAGACGCATCAACTGATATTTATGGTGTACTTCCTTGAGAGCAATGCATACATTTCAACAAAAAGTCTTGTTTGCCTCGTCTTCGTATTCGTACATCTGCCCTGCGGAGATCTCTCCCAAATTTGATGATTCATTTTGGTCAAAGGTGTGTCTCCCATTTCAATCCATCCTTCCATGCAAGTTATTCATCCACTCATATTATGATAATGGTAATGAAAGAGTTGTGGGCTACTTTTTATTTCAGTTGGTGCTTCATTTTCCTTTTTTTTCTTTTCTTCTTCTCTCTCTTTAACTCTTCTGTATGAGATTGAGGCTCATGGAAGAACACAGTGACAAAGGGTAAAAATTAGGTTGGGTAGGATTAATGGGGAAGATTGTGGGTCGAGATATAGAAGGAACTTGGACACAAGAAGAGACCGTTTGACCCATCATGCCTGTACTTTATCATCGCCTGTTCATACCGAAGCTTTTTCTACCAGTCCTGCCAACATCCCTGAACCTCTCGACAACCATGCTTCCAGAGCAACAGGGTAAGACAGATTTGTAAGGATCCTCTGTCAGACTGGTATCCAATCGAGTGCAGAGCAGCAGTGCGTGACACCGGATATCTGCAATGCCAGTGTGACAGGGGTGCTACACAATGTAATGTAGAGTAGTCTACAAAAAGGAAGAGGGTTTTTTTTCTAAAGCATTGGAAAGGTCATTAATATAAATAAGGAACAAGACTGGACCCAAAACACCACCTTGAGGAATTCGCAGCTTCCACTGGGAGAGGAGAGGGTTCCATTGATAGAACCTGTTGACTGCCTCGAGTGGAGGAAGTCAGAAAGCCATGGATGAAGGCGGCCTTCTATACCTCAGGCATGAGCTTGGTGAGCAAAGTAAGATCTCGGATTGTCTTATGTCAGAGATATGTTCAGGGAGATGATCGAACGTACTATTTGAGAGGTAGAGCCTCCAGCCATTGCTAATCGAGGAGCAGCAGCATGTATGGAGTTGGGTCACTGGAAAATAATCCAAATTGATGGTAAGATATCAGGTTATTTGTCAAGAGGAAGAACAACATCAGCAGCATTGATGGATTCCTTGGCTTTGCTTATGATTGTAAGTAAGCAAAATAGGCCTATAGTTGAGAGGATCAGGTTTTGCACCGTTATTGGGGACAGGAATGATGTGTTGTGCTCTCCAGGCAGATGGGAAGCAGCCAAAAGGAGGACAGACTAAAGAATGCAAACAAAGTATAAGCAAAAGCAACCAGAGCAGGATTTGAGAAACATGGGTACTGATGGCCATCAGTGCCAGTCGCTGAGGCAGGGTCAAAGCTGGCATCATTTTCTCCACCACTCGGGTGAGAAGGATAAATTCCAGACGGCAGTGGGCACGAGGGGATAAAATGGAGGAAAGTGCGGGATAGCTTTGGAATGTGAGATTTGGAAGCAAACACCAAGTTGAGATATTCTGCCTTATCTCGAGCAGAGTCTCTGTGGTGTTGCCCGTTTAGGTGGAGTCGGGGTGGAGGGGAGCAATGTGCCAGAAAACGAACTTGACCAGGCGTGGTCACGGCTTTGAGGAAGGAAGACCGGTTGGAGAGTTCAGTGTTGATATTTTTAAGATGATCTTTTTTCTGGTTTGTCTGAGGAAGGACACACTTGTGAGTTTTAAGGAGTGAGCTGAAGTCACCCCAAGTCGGGTTCGCCGTCCATGTTGATAAAACGAGCCCTTTGACCGGAACAGTTTTTACCTTACTCGTCCCTGCTTGTTTTCTCACTTTCTTTCTATTTCTAATTTATTTCTTCCTTTGCTTCTTCCGCACTTTTCTCAGCCAATATTCTATAATCTTCGTTTATTTGCATTTGTGCTGCCTTTCAGCTTCACGGTGTGGTTACTTATTCGTTTGAACGGTTGATTCAACCACTTTTTTGACTCGCCGATGAAGCCCAAAAGCAAGTAACGGTGCTTTCCTTTCCAAAAATGGTTGATAAGATAAACGTTTACAGAACCCACCACCTTTCGGTGTTGGTGGTGAGTTTGCAAGTTCGCAAGATGATTTAAATTATTGATTTACAAAAGAACAATCCATAGTTTTTGTAAATAGAAATTGATCAACAGCATTGCGCGACAAACCCGAGGTAGGTCCCATTGAGCCATCCTATTACTAAGGTTAACTTGTCTGATTAAAGGAACAAAATCCATTCCGTCTTTGAGGCTTTTTTTGTACCAAAGTTGAGGCTTGTGGAGGAACAAGAACAGAATGGATCAGGACGTAATGGAACAAAAGGAGCAGTAGGGGAGACAAGTTGAGGGACAAAATTGAGGGAGACTTGGAAATAAGGAATGAGGACGAGGGGAGGACACACAGGCGGACAACACGGACAAAAAGTTGCACCATAAAGCAGAAAATAGACTTGGTGAGTTTTGAAGTGCGCACGTAACCACAGTTGTGCATTTCAGGAAATTGTGGACAGCACCCTGGCCTGCCATGACGTAAATTGTGAAGCGTGCATAGCTGCCATGACGAGTTGCCGAGTGATTCAATTGAGTTCCATTTGCTGTATCATGGTGCATTATTTTCATGATGAGACAATATGTACCATAACTGGTCACAGAGCGTCCTGTGCTGCCGAAGCAGTTTCTTGCACGGGTTATGCTGGCTGGTTTGTATTTTCCTTTCGACAGTAGTTCGGGCAGAACTTGCAACTTCTCTGAAACGACACACACAATTTTTAATGAAACTTGACCACAACCTCATCACCCATATGTATCAAAAGTTTGCTCGTGACATTTAAAAAAACAGGGCCAGAACATTGCTTCAGTGGTACATTTTGTTGATTCCGTCCCACGTTGACCTCCTCCTCGTATCATTATTCCTACCAGGTGAGCGTCCAGGTGTATTGTCCATATTTTATTATTCATTCAATGATGTTCGAGGTTCCGTAAAGTACTCTTGTCCATGACCCAAAATGCTTGAAACTGTATCATAACTAGTTGTTGCAAGTTTATCTACCATTGCACCTGCACTCCATTGAATACACAAAAGCAGTAATTTTTAACCAGGGGTGAATTTACCCCCTGGAGGTAAATTTACATGGCAGGGGGTAATATTGTTGTGGGCCAGGGGGTCGGTGGCGCAGTAGGGTCGTCTCCACCGAACACCCGGAATTGCAAGGTCGTAACCCTTGGATAACTCCAAAGGGTCACGGGTCCCCTAGCGGACCGTGTCGCCAATATTCGATGGCGTGGGGTAGGGTTAATTTCCTAATTTCAATATCCTAAGTACCACGTCATCTAACTACCAGGGAAAACCACAACCCTTGACGGACCTCGCGGGGCGGAACGGGCCATTTACCGAGCCCGATCCGGGTGTAAACCGAGCAGGGATTAATCAAAGATCCGTCAGTCCAAATTAACAATTTACGGCACGAACGGCCTACTACTTCTAAAAGCCCGCACCGTGCTGGGTCAATGTAGAAACGACAGGCAACGAACTGGAAACATTTAACTGAATATTTATTTACAATAATAATACACAGTGCAGACTTAATCACGAATATCAGGCAGGCATTGTACAGTGAGGCAAAGGCACTTCACAATTCTACCTTAAGATGGGCCACACACAGACACAACACACCCAAAAAGAAATGGACTCCGTTGGTCTTTATTCGGCCCCTCAGCCCAGGAGGAAAGGCGAGCTGGGGACCAGGGTCCTGTCGGTACCCTGGCCGCCTCGGCAGTTAGGGCCCACGACTGCACGTGTGGGACCCATGGTCCGTGGGAGCTTGGATGGCGAGCAGCCGAGACTCCAGACTCAGCGATGAGGATACAGCGCCCAACGTGGGGCAAAACAGGAGCAGTGGCGACGAGCCCAGACACGAACCCTTCTCACTCGACCGACCGCGCGACCACCAAGACCAAGACCGCTTGAACCACGACCCAAGACCAAGCCACACAGACCGACTGCTCACCACCCGACTTATTCCTGGGCGTTCTGGCTTTTCATTGGCTGGGGCGCGCGTGCGATGCTCGCCCTCGCTCATTGGGCAGAGGAAACACTCCATGCCTTTTTTGGAGCGGGGCTTCCGATCTGAGGCAATGGAAGCCCCGCCCACGTCTGCGCTCGGCACGCATGCGCGTGAGGAAGGCCGATGGTGGCAGGAAGCGAAGGAGGATTTAAGATGTAAAAAACCTGACTAATAAAGAGAAACCCGCAGCGCACAATGAAATTAACCGCATTAGACAGAAGGACGGGAACCCTATCTTATAAAACATACTTATCGAGTGACCTTTGGAGTTATCCAAGGGTTACGACCTTGCAATTCCGGGTGTTCGGTGGAGACGACCCTACTGCGCCACCGACCCCCTGGCCCACAACAATATTTACCCCCTGCCATGTAAATTTACCTCCAGGGGGTAAATTCACCCCTGGTTAAAAATTACTGCTTTTGTGTATTCAATGGAGTGCAGGTGGCAATGGTAGATAAACTTGCAACAACTAGTTATGATACAGTTCAAGCATTTTGGGTCATGACAAGAGTACTTTACGGAACCTCGAACATCATTGAATGAATAATAAAATATGGACAATACACCTGGACGCTCACCTGGTAGAATAATGATACCGAGGAGGAGGTCAACGTGGGACGGAATCAACAAAATGTACCACTGAAGCAATGTTCTGGGCCCTGTTTTTTAAATGTCACGAGCAAACTTTGATACATCATGGGTGATGAAGGTTGTGGTCAAGTTTCATTAAAATTGTGTGTGTCGTTTCAGAGAAGTTGCAAGTTCTGCCCGAACTACTGCTCGAAAGGAAAATACAAACCAGCCAGCATAACCCGTGCCAAGAAACTGCTTCGGCAGCACAGACGCTCTGTGACCAGTATGGTACATATTGTCTCATCATGAAAATAATGCACCATGATACAGCAAATGGAACTCAAATGAATCACTCGGCAACTCGTCATGGCAGCTATGCACGCTTCACAATTTACGTCATGGCAGCCAGGTGCTGTCCACAATTTCCTGAAATGCACAACTGTGGTTACGTGCGCACTTCAAACTCACCAAGTTACCTTTTCTGCTTTATGGTGCAACTTTTTGTCCGTGTTGTCCGCCTGTGTGTCCTCCCCTCGTCCTCATTCCTTATTTTCCCAAGTCTCCCTCAATTTTGTCCCTCAACTGTCTCCCCCTACTGACACATTGCAGCGACAATAACCCCATGGTAGGTCCCATTGAGCCATCCTATTACTAGTTAACTTGTCTGATTAAAGGAACAAATCCATTCCGTCTTTGAGGCTTTTTTTGTACACAAAGTTGAGGCTTTGTGAGGAACAAGAAACAGAATGGATCAGGACGTAATGGAACAAAAGGAGCAGTAGGGGAGACAGTTGAGGGACAAAATTGAGGGAGACTGGGAAAATAAGGAATTGAGGACGAGGGGAGACACACCAGGCGGACAACACGGACAAAAAGTTGCACCATAAAGCAGAAAAGGTAACTTGGTGAGTTTTGAAGTGCGCACGTAACACAGTTGTGCATTTCAGGAAATTGTGGACAGCACCTGGCTGCCATGACGTAAATTGTGAAGCGTGCATGCTGCCATGACGAGTTGCCGAGTGATTCATTTGAGTTCCATTTGCGTTATCATGGTGCATTATTTTCATGATGAGACAATATGTACCATACTGGTCACAGAGCGTCTGTGCTGCCGAAGCAGTTTCTTGGCACGGGTTATGCTGGCTGGTTTGTATTTTCCTTCTGAGCAGTAGTTCGGCAGAACTTGCAACTTCTTCTGAAACGACACACACAATTTTAATGAAACTTGACCACAACCTTCATACCCATGATGTATCAAAGTTTGCTCGTGACATTTAAAAAAACAGGGCCCAGAAATTGCTTCAGTGGTACATTTTGTTGATTCCGTCCACGTTGACCTCCTCCTCGGTATCATTATTCTACCAGGTGAGCGTCCAGGTGTATTGTCCATATTTTATTATTCATTCAATGATGTTCGAGGTTCCGTAAAGTACTCTTGTCATGACCCAAAATCGCTTGAACTGTATCATAACTAGTTGTTGCAAGTTTATCTACCATTGCCACCTGCACTCCATTGAATACACAAAAGCAGTAATTTTAACCAGGGGTGAATTTACCCCCTGGAGTAAATTTACATGGCAGGGGGTAATATTGTTGTGGGCCAGGGGGTCGGTGGCGCAGTAGGGTCGTCTCCACCGAACACCGGAATTGCAAGGTCGTAACCCTTGGATAACTCCAAAGGTACGGGTCCCCTAGCGGACCGTGGTCGCCAATATTTCGAGGGCGTGGGTAGGGTTAATTTCCTAATTTCAATATACCTAAGTACCCACGTCATCTAACTACCAGGGAAAACCACACCCTTGACGGACCTCGGGCGGAACGGGCCTTTACCGAGCCCGATCCGGGTGTAAACCGAGCAGGGATTATCAAGATCCGTCAGTCACAATTAACAATTTACGGCACGAACGGCCTTACTACTTCTCAAGCCCGCACCGTGCTGGGTCAATGGTAGAAACGACAGGCAACGAACTGGACATTTAACGATATTTATTTACAATATAATCACAGTGCAGACTTAATCACGAATATCAGGCAGGCATTGTACAGTGAGCAAAGGCATTCACAATTCTACCTTAAGATGGGCCACCACAGACACACACACCCAAAAAGAAATGGACTCGTTGGTCTTTATTCGGCCCCTCAGCCAGGAGGGAAAGGCGAGCTGGGGACCAGGGTCCTGTCGGTACCTGGCCGCCTCGGGCAGTTAGCCCACGATGCACGTGTGGGACCCTGGTCCGTGGGAGCTTGGATGGCGAGCAGCCGAGACTCCAGACTCAGCGATGAGGATAGGGCGCCAACGTGGGGCAAAACAGGAGCAATGGCGACGAGCCCAGACAGAAACCCTTCTCACTCGACCGACCGCGCGACCACCAAGACCAAGACCGCTTGAACCACGACCAAGACCAAGCCACACAGACCGACTGCTCACCACCCGACTTATTCCTGGCGTTCTGGCTTTTCATTGGCTGGGGCGCGCGTGCGATGCTCGCCCTGCTCATTGGGCAGAGGAAACACTCCATGCCCTTTTTTGGAGCGGGGCTCCGATCTGAGGCAATGGAGCCCCGCCCACGTCTGCGCTCGCACGCATGCGCGTGAGGAAGGCCGATGGTGGCAGGAGCGAAGGAGGATTTAAGATGTAAAAAACCTGACTATAAAGAGAACCCGCAGCGCACACATGAATTAACCCATTAGACAGAAGGACGGGACCCTAACTATAACACATACTTATCGAAATAACTGACTGCGGGGACTGCTGACTGTCTGTGTGCAAAAGACTTCCAAATCCGTAACAATATATCATACCTGAATGAAGTATTAATTCTGTAATACTACACCCTGGTCAGCCTGTTTTCGAAAAATTATGGCTGGCATGGGCATAGATCCTGGGGAAAAAGGGGGGGTGCATCCCCCCCTTCATGTAAGATGGGAGGATGAACATCTTTCATACTCCCCTAATACTCCTTTGTTTTTGATAATAAAATAATTTATATTATTCAAATTTTATGATTTTTTTCAGATTTTGGCATGTCGAACAAACGTACATACCTGGATTCATCTGTACAATATGGCTTTGACTTCATGTTGAAGATGGCGTGGATAAGCCCTGGTGTCTGCTGTGCTCTTGGAAATGGCTCATTGAAACATTCAACACTAAACCAGGCACTGGAGGCTACACATCCTGCCCATGCATCTGATGATGGTGCTCGTTTGAGGCAAAGAGAGTCTGTTTTATGGCTGCAGGAACACTGCCCAACAGCTTCGTACCTAACAAGAAACCAATGCTTGCAGCTTCCTATGACGTAGCACAGCGAATAGCAAAGGCAAAGAAACCTCACGACATTGCCGAGAGGGTGATTGAACCTTGTGCCTTAGACGTGGTTGAACATGTACGTGGGAAAGAAGCAAAAGAGAAGATTCAAGACATTCCCCCTTTCTAATGACACAATTCATCGACGCGTTCATGAAATATCTCAGATATTTGTCAACAAGTTATTGAACAGATCAAATTAGCCCAGCAAAAATTCCTTTGCAACTTGATGAATCCTGTGATGTTGCTAATTTTTCACAACTGCTTTGTTTTTGTCCGGTACATTTCTTTCTGTGAAACTCTCCGACAAACCACAAAGGCTGCTGACAATAATGCGGAAAATAGAAGACTTCTTGAAAGGAACAATCTCACAGGGGACATGGTTGGTTCAATTTGTACTGATGGAGCCCCACCGTGATGTGAGTTAGTATCAGGCTTCACTGCACTTGTAAAACAAAAGGCACCCCATGTGATAACACGCATTTGCTTCTTCACAGAATGGCATTAACAAAGAAGGGAATAATAAAACAAGAAATAAAAAAAAAGACAACAAAGGAAAGACAGTTAAAGAAAAAAAAGAGAGATTAAAAATGTAATAGCAAAAAAAAAAAAATAGAGAACGAAATTCTTATATAGAAATGAAAAAAGAAAGAAAAGAAGTTAAGATAAAGAAAGAAAGTTAGAAAAAAAGACGATGCATTAAAGATAAAAAAAAAAACAAAAAAATGATATAACAAAATAGAAATACGAAAACAAGAATAAGAGGGAAATAAAAATAAAATATATAACAGAAGCAAAAAAAAATAAAAAGAAAAGTAAAGAGACTACGGAAAAGAACCCAAAATAAAAATTAAGAAGAAAAAAAAAAAGAAAAGAAAAACAGAAAAAAATTAGAGACAGGAGGACACAAAGTTGAGAAACATAGCCTATCTTTTATACAAAACTATAGTAAACAATAATGAGAAAAAATAAAGAGAAGAAGAGAGTAAAACTATCAAGTCAATTAAACAAGATAAAAAAATTAAAAATAGAAAATTGAAATAACAAAATATAAACTAAAAAGCTTAATAAAACAGAGAAAGATAAGAATAAGAAAAAAAAAGCAGATAATGAGAGGAAGATAAGCAATAATAAAAAAAAATAAAAAGATTAATAAAAAAAGAAATAAGAAAAGAAAGAGACACAGAAAAAAGAAAATAAAGAAAAATAAAAAATAAAGAAACAAGATTAAATAAAAGATTAGAAGTAATGGACGAAAATAAAAAAGTTACAGAAAATCAAAAAAAAAAATAAAAAGGAGATAAAAAAAAAAAAAAAGTTAAAAAATAAGAAATAAAAAATAGTAAAAAAGATAGTAAAAGAAAAATCAAGAAAAAAAAAAAAATGGGAAGAAATAATAAGATAACAATAAAATAAAAAAAAAAAAAAAAAAAAAGAGAGGTTAAAAGAAAAAAGAAAACAAACTAAACAAAGGAATAATAAAACAAAGAGAAACTAAAAAAATTAAAAAAATAAAAAAAAAAATAAAAATAAAGAAAAAAGAAAGAAAAAAAAGATGAGAATAAAGTAAAAGAAATATTATTAAAACAAAGAAACGAAAAAATAATAGAAGAAAGAAAAAATAAGAGCATAGAAGGAGAAAGAAAATAAAAAAAAAACATAATAAAACAATTAAGAAGAAAAGACAAGAAAAATAGAAAATAGGTAAAAGAACCACGATTGTAAAAAAAAAAAGGGAAAAGTTAAAAAAATTAAAATAAAAGAGTAAAAAAGACTAGAATAGAAAAAACAAAAGACAAAGAAAACAAACAAAAAAAAAAAAAGAATACAAAAGAAGAAAAAAAAAGGAAATAGAGAATGAAAGATTAAAAAAGAAACACCAAAGAAAAAAAAAAAGAAAAACAAAAAAAAAAATAAATAAAAACAAAAGAAGGAGAAAAAAACAATAAACAGAAAAAAATTAAAATAAGAAGATAGAAAAAAATAAACAATATAGAAAAAAAGTATAAGAAAAATAAAAAAAATTAATACAAAAGAAATAATAAGAAGAAAAAAAAAAGAAAGTAAGTTAATAAAAAGAAGTAGAAAATAAAAAGAAGAGTAAACGAATACAAAAAAGATTAAGAAAAAAAAATCAGAAAAAACAACAAGAAGTAAAAGAAAAAAAGAAAAAGAAAGAAATGAAAGAAAAAAGAAAGAGAAAGATAAATAAAAATAAAAAAAGACAAAAACGAAAAAAAAAACGAATAATTAGTAAAAATAAAAAGAATAATAAGAGAAGAGGAAAAGAAAATACAAAGATAATTAAGAAAGAAAGAAATATAAAAAAAAAAAGAAAAGATATAAAAAAAGA
>CM068956.1:151326141-151336671 GCA_035128595.1 Eptatretus atami | reverse complement strand
CCCTTCCTCCTCCTTCTCTTCTCTTTCCTTTCCCTCCCTCCCCTCTCCTCTCCTTTCTCTCTCTCCCTCCTCTTCCTCCTTTCCTTCCCTCTTTTTCCCCCCTCTTTTCCCTCCTTCCTCCTTCCCTTCCCCTTCTTCCCTTTTTCCTCCCCCCCCCCTTCCTTCCCCTCTTTTCTCCTCTCTCCTCCCCCTCTTTTCTTCCCCCTCCCCTCCCCCTCCCTTTTCTCCCTTTTCTCTCCCCTCCCTTCCTCCTCCCTCCTTCCCTTCCCCCCTCTCGCTTCCCTTTCTCTCCCCTTCCCCCTCCCCTCCTCCCTTCCCTTCTTCCTCCCCTCCCCTCCTTCCTTCCTTCCCCTCCTCTTCCCCTCCCCCTTCCTTCTTTCCCCTCGCTCTCCCCCCCCCTCCCTCTTCCTCCGCCTCTCTCCCCTCTCCCCTCCTCTTTTTCTCCCTCTCTTTCTCCTCTCTCTTCCTGTTCCCTTTCTTCTCTTCCCTCCTCCCCTTCCCCCTCCCCTCCTCCTCTCCTTTCTTCCCTCCCTCTTCTCTCCTCTTTCCTCCCCCCTCTTCTCCCCTCTCTCCACTCTCCCCTTTCCCCTCTTCCCCCTTTTCTCCCCTTTTCCTTTCCCCTTTCCCCCTCCCCCTTCTCCCTCTCCCTCCCCTCCTCGCTCCCCACTTTTCTCAATCCCCTTGCTTCTTCCCTCCCCCACTCCCCTCCTTTCCTTCTCTGTCCCCCTCTTTTGTCCTCCCCCCCCCCTCTCCCCCTTTCCCCCCCTTCTCTTCCCCCCTCCTCCCTCCTCTCCTCCTTTCTCCCTCCCCCCCCCCTCCTCCTCCCCCCCCCCTTCCTCCTTCCCCCCTCCCTCTCCCTCCTCCCTCCTCACTTTCCCTCCCTCCCCCTCCCTCTCCCTCCTTTCCCCCCCCCGCTCTCTTCCTCTCTCTCCTCTCCTTCTCTCTCTCTCTCTCTCCTCTCTCTCCTCTCTCTGCCCCCTCTCTCTCTCTCCTCTCCTCCTCCTCCTCTCTCCTCTCTCTCTCTCTCTCTCTCTCTCTCTCCTCCTCTCTCTCTCCTCTCCTCTCTTCTCTCTCTCTCCTCTCTCTCCTCTCTCTCCTCTCTCTCTCTCTCTTCTCCTCTCTCTCTCCTCTCTCTTCTCTCTTTCTCTCTCTTCTCCTCTTCTCCTTCTCCCTCTCTCCCTTCTCTCCTCTCTCCTCTCTCCTCTCTCCTCTCTCCTCTCTCCTCTCTCCTCTCTCCTCTCTCCCTCTCTCCTCTCTCCTCTCTCCTCTCTCCTCTCTCCTCTCTCCTCTCGTCCTCTCTCTCTCTCTCTCTCCCCCTCTCTCTCCTCTCTCCTCTTTCTCTCCTCTTTCTCTCTCCTCTTCTCTCTCTCTCTTTCTCTCTCTCCTCTCTCTCTCTCTCTCCTCTCCTCTCTCCTCTCTCTCCTCTCCTCTCTCTCTCTCTTCGTCCTTGTCACGGCACCCAACCCATCACCAAGTTTCGTCCGAATCCGTCCAACAACTTTTTGAGATATCCTACACAAGGACAAACAAACAGACAAAAGCAGACGGGGGTGAAAATCACCGCCATCCACCTTCGGTGACACAGATAAAATATAATAATTGTTTTTACAACACATCTATGGAAACACGTCTTGTTGGCAGATTACTGGTGAAGCTGTGAAGGGAAACTTGGGTTTGAAAGTTTTAAAACCAATATGTGAACTCACGTGAGCCTCAAGCTTGTCACTCTAATTTGAGAGAAGATTGGAGACAAAGGTGCAGAATGAGATCTTTTTTTAAAACCACCTTATCTTTTATGAGAACATGGTGGGGGGGGGGGGGGCGGGGGGAACTGGGACAGGTATAAATACAATGGTGCAAGAATGCATTGAGACTGGAAAAAGAGGATTTGCAGTGCCATGAAAGTACACTTTGGTTTGTCTCCTTGCTTTTAGTTCCCATGGAAACGTTTCACACCCAAGGAAAGAACTTGTTATGGAAATATCAGCCTGGTGTAGGAGGTTATACGTAACACGATTCATCACAGGGCAGAGAGTTGTGTCATCAGAGGCACTTCACTAATATATTTCTCTCTAAATAACAACTACCCTGGTGGCTGGTTAGTGGTTAGGGTGGCTGGCTTGGGACCATAGGGTCCTGAGTTTGAGCGGTGGCTGGCTTGGACCATAGGGTCCTGAGTTTGAGCGGTGGCTGGCTTGGGACCACAGGTCCGTAGTTGAGCGGTGGCTGACTTGGGACCATAGGGTCCTGAGTTGAGCGGTGGCTGTTGGGACCATAGGGTCCTGAGTTGAGCGGTGGCTGGCTTGGGACCATAGGGTCCTGAGTTTGAGCGGTGGCTGGCTTGGGACCATAGGGTCTTGACTTTGAGCGGTGGCTGGCTTGGGACCATAGGGTCCTGACTTTGAGCGGTGGCTGGCTTGGGACCATAGGGTCCTGAGTTTGAGCGGTGGCTGGCTTGGGATCATAGGGTCTGAGTTTGAGCGGTGGCTGGCTTGAGACCATGGGGTCCTGAGTTTGAGCGGTGGCTGGCTTGGGACCATGGGGTCCTGAGTTTGAAGCGGTGGCTGGCTTGGGACCATGGGGTCCTGAGTTTACAGCGGTGGCTGGCATGGGGCCATAGGGTCCTCAGTTTGAGCGGTGGCTGCATGGGACCATAGGGTCCTCAATTTGAGTGGTGGCTGGCATCGGACCATAGGTCCTCAGTTTGAGCGGTGGCTGGCATGGGACCATAGGGTCCTCAATTTGAGCGGTGGCTGGCTTGGACCATAGGGTCCTGAATTGAGCGGTGGCTGGCTTGGGACCATAGGTTCCTCAATTTGAGCGGTGGCTGGCATGGGCATAGGGTCCTGAGTTTGAGTGGTGGCTGGCGGTTGGGACCATAGGGCCCCAGTTTGAGCGGTGGCTGGCATGGGACCATAGGTCCTCAATTTGAGCGGTGGCTGGCATGGGACCATAGGGTCCTCAGTTGAGTGGTGGCTGGCTTGGACCACAGGGTCCTGAGTTTTGAGCGGTGGCTGGCTTGGGACCATAGGGTCCTGAGTTTGAGCGGTGGGCTGGCTTGGGACCACAGGGTCCTGAGTTTGAGCGGTGGCTGGCTTGGGACCATAGGGTCCTGAGTTGAGCGGTGGCTGGCTTGGGACCATAGGGTCCTGAGTTTGACCGGTGGCTGGCTTGGGAACCATAGGGTCCTGAGTTTGAGCGGTGGCTGGCTTGGGACCATAGGGTCCTGAGTTTGAGTGGTGGCTGGCTTGGGACCATAGGGTCCTGAGTTTGAGCGGTGGCTGGCTTGGGACCATAGGGTCCTGAGTTTGAGCGGTGGCTGCTTGGGACCATCGGGTCCTGAGTTTGAGCGGTGGCTGGCTTGGGATACATAGGTCCTGAGATTTGAGCGGTGGCTGGCTTGGACCATGGGTCCTGAGGTTGAGCGGTGCTGGCTTGGGACCATGGGGTCCTGAGTTTGAGCGGTGGCTGGCTTGGGACCATGGGGTCCTGAGTTTGAGCGGTGGCTGGCATGGGACCATAGGGTCCTCAGTTTGAGCGGTGGCTGGCATGGGACCATAGGGTCCTCAAAATTGAGCGGTGGCTGGCATGGGACCATAGGGGCCTCAGTTTTGAGCGGTGGCTGGCTTGGGACCATAGGGTCCTCAGTTTGAGCTCTTGTCAACTGTTGAATTAAAAAACCAGGTGGGGGTTGACTCAACCTGTAATCCTTCCGAGGTCGGCGAAATGAATACCAGTGTACTGGGGTAATAACCATTCTGGGTAACCTGTGTCGGAGTGGCAACCCATCCAGGACTGCATCCTTGCCAATGAAACTACCTCGGCAGCCCCTATTGTGCCTTTTACGGCACAAAAGGAATAGTATTATTATTATTTTTAAAAATACTTTGTAATGGAAGTATGATATCAGAATTTGAAACGACTGCTACCACTACCACCATCACCATTACTTTAACAATTGGCCCAAGTCTTTCACGACATGACTGGCCAAGTCTGACGTTCAATTGAAAGGGTGACAGGAATTTGTTAGATCGTTGAGGTGCCAGTGATGACTCGCCTCCTCTTTCGCGAAGGACGCCGTGCTATCTTTAACATCCACCAACTTATGCCGTTGATGAATTTTCTTCGCACGCCATACCAGGCTAGACAGCACAGAGGCAAGCGTGCACACACACACACACACACGTACACACACACACACACACAAACACACACGTACAAACACACACACAACACACAGCACACACACACACACACAGAGCATCTTTTCTTGGGACAACCATTATTCAAGGAAAGATGGAGGATGGTTTCACATGATAATTTCTTGTGACCATCCCTACCTTGTTTACATCCTTTTTGTATATACATTTTTGTTTTTATACTTTATATTTCCGCTCTCGAACCAGAAATCATTTGAGTGAAAGCTCGAACTTTGCTTCCGTTGGTTGATTTTTGGGGTTTTTTTTGTGTGCCCCAACAATTTGGGGGTGTGTAAGTCCTAAATTTTAACTTTCTTTTGCAGAACACCTCTCGACTATCATCGCCGTCTCTTTCACCATCGGGTTCATCTCGATTCTAATTTGCCTGCATTTATATTCCGAAGAAGACGAAGAAAGCAAAGCAGGTGTGGATTTATCATCATTGATCCCATGACACGTGAACCTGCTGTGTTCAGTGTTCACCTCTCATGTTCTTCATTGTATATTTTATTCACTCGTTGTACCGAGGCCAGTAAGACGATGTGAATGCTATAATTAGTTGGTGTTAAAAATCAATTTTTTAATATTCTTGTTTTGCTATATCAGGCAGTGTTTACCTTGTAATGGATGTAATGTCCGCACGCAGAGCGTTCGCCAGGCCATCTATATCGAGACAGCCTTCCCAGCCACCGCTCCTGTCGACAACATGAAGTAAGTGTTCGTGCGTGAAATGTCCGCACCGGTTAAACAAAGATAAGTTCACCTTGCTTGGATCAACTGACGTTTCATGGAACACCTTACCCCTCACTCCTGAGAAACAAGGCCGTGGTTCGTGTCTGTGAGCGGCAAAGAAGAGTCTATTCAATTTGGTGAAAATCCGAATCCGGATCCGGTACTGGAATTTTTTTGTTAGTGTGTTCTTCACCATTCAGAGATAGGGCCAAAAACGACATATAATGTGATACTTCAAAACGTCGGTGTGCTCCCTCATGACGAAACTTGGTGTATGAGTTGGTGTTAGGTGACACAAACGAGCGATTCGGTTTTGGTTCAGGACTCGATCCAGATCTGGCTATCGGTGGAATACAAAACATAAACTGTTCAGCCTGGCAGAGGTATGCTCTCTACCAAGTGCCATTGTAGTTCTGGTTGTGGGATCCAGCAAAGGCCATTCGTCAGGACCAACAGTCACCAGAAATCCAGTGAATGGCTGTATTACTGAGACGACGGTTTGGCCGTCTCCCTCCTCCTCTGGTTGTTGATCATTGTAGTTATCCATCCATCCATCCATCCATCCATTGGGACCATACTTCTGTGTGGAGCGTTGGTGCTGCCCAGCAGTCTCCTTCCTATTCGGCACAATTCTGGACGGGTCGCCACTCCGACACAGGATACCAGCAAGCCGGCACTCATTTTCGACCTCGGAAAGATGACAGGGGATCAACCCCACCTGGTATTAATTCAACAGCCAAGGGGGATTTGAACTTGGGGTCCTCGGATCCAAGCCCACCACCCTACCTATTAATCCAACACCAGGCATTTTGCAGTAAGCACGAACAAAAAAAATTTCACCCGTGCTTATGTTGCGGCACAGGTGATGCAGCCAGCATTACTTTATTGTGAATTCTAATTTTCTCCTTTTGTTCTCCAGGATGGACTTACGTATGCAGAACTAGACTTCGGTGGCATGGTCCCCACAGATCATCCCACCACCTGGCAACTCAAGAAATGATCAGGCCTGGAACGTGTCAAGCTGAGAGCAAGGAAAACAGCACCTTCCACGGGATTTCTGCACCATTGAGCACTGCACTGCATCTTTGACTGGGACAATGAGTTATATATTACTCAAAGAGTAGAAGCGTCCGTGTGTGTTTGTGTGTGTGTGTGTGTTGTTGTGGTGTGTGTGTGTGTGTGTGTGTGTGTGTGTGTGTGTGTTACCACTCGCCTCGGGCTACGCACTCACAGAATCCAGTACGGTAACGTTTGTTCACAACTTTTGTTATGTTTGAAATGAGAACTCTGTCTGTTGAGTGTTTCTTCCGTCACCACACACAACACACACACACACTCACACAGTGAGTGAGTGAGTGTGCGTGTGCAACACATCACGCTTTATTCTAATTGGTTCCTGCTGTTGTAGAATAATAAAAAATGGGACCGATAGAATCTAATAATCTATTTACTTCCTTGGAAAGCCCGTAACTCATTTACTTGAACCAAATTTTTTTCTTCTTCTCCATTTCATCATTCGAATGCCTGTTTAAAAAGCCCATCTTTCCAGGACTGAGCTTTGATGTTGCCCTTCCAACAGTATGACAAGCGAGCAGACCCCTTTACAATAATGTGTGATGGACACAGTGGAGCACACAAAATTATATATCGAATACTTCTCGAGCAATGTAAATATCTGGAAAATATTAATTGTTCGTGATGCTTCACAATTGAGAGATCGGGCTAAAACGATATCAATCATGATATTTAAAAACTTGTGGATGGGTTATGACAAAACTTGGGAGAGGAGTTTGTTTGGTACGCCTGTGGTTGGCTTAATGGTTAGGGTGGCAAGTTGGTATCCTCGTAGGGATCCTGGGAACTGAGTTCAATCCTGCTCTTCTGTTGAATTAATACCAGGTGGGGTGACTCCCTCTGTCATCCTTCTGAGGTCGCGCGAAATGAGTGCCAGCTTTGCTGGTAACCTGTGTCGGAGTGGCAACCGCCAGGATTTGCCCAAAAGCCAGGAGACTGCTTTGGCAGCACCAACGCTCTGTACAGAGTGTGGTCCCAATAGATGGATGGAGGTCATGCGGTGATAGAAGAAGCAAGAGTGATTAGATTTTGGTGAAGATCCGGATCTTATTATTATTATTATTATTATTATTATTATTATGTTTTTTTTTTGTAAACACTGTCGAGGCTCATATCAGAGCTAATCAAGAGAAGCTCGTATAATAGAGGATCTGGCCTATCGGTGGGATACAAAACATAACCGTTCAGCCAGGCAGAGGTATACACTCTCCTGAGTGCTGTTCTCGTCTTATACCATGTCTGTGTATATATATATATAATATAATAGTTTAGTTCCTGTCTGTGTGTCACAAGCACTGCCCATTAGCCAGGCCATGCCTTTCCCTCCAGCGGGCCAGAAACGTGCCGCACCAAAGCCGCGGCACATATTGGAACCTGCGGGACACAGTGACGCGTCACTTTCACTCAATTTTTTGCTCACCAGGATTTGAGAGGCATTGCAATGATTGGTTACAAGCAAAAATGTATTGTATATTTTCACAAAGCAGCGTGCATGCTTTTGCTTCGTAATACGTAACCCGGGTTCATTTTATTTTTCGTGAGCGATCGAGGCAGCGCTCTGTTGCCTATACACCCCCCAAAATAAAGGGATTTGACAGAAAACCATGTTGCATGCTTGGAACAAGATCACCGACAGGGTGGGTACTCGGCTATGGGCATTAATAATAGTAAAGATAACAACGTGACCCCTCCTGGTGGCTCCGGTAGGGAGCAGGTGCTTCTAGTATTGTATATGAGAGACGCATCAACTTGAATATTTATGGTGTACTTCCTTGAGACAATGCATACATTTCAACAAAAGATCTGTTTGCCTCGTCTTCGTATTCGTACATCTGCCCTGCGGAGATTTCTCTCCCAAAATTTTTGATGATTCATTTTGGTTCAAAGGTGTGTTCTCCCATTTCAATCCATCCTTCCATGCAAGTTATTCATCCACTCATATGATAATGGTTGAAAGAGGTGTGGCTACTTTTTATTTCAGTTGGTGCTTCATTTTCCTTTTTTTTTTCTTTTTCTTCTTTCTTTTAACTCTTCTGTATGAGATTGAGGCTCATGGAAGAACACAGGTGACAAAGGTGTAAAAATTAGGTTGGGTAGGATTAATGGGGGAAGATTGTGGGTCGAGATATAGAGGAACTTGGACACAAGAAGAGACCGTTTGACCCATCATGCCTGTACTTTATCATCGCCTGTTCATACCGAAGCTTTTTTCACCAGTCCTGCCACATTCCTGAACCTCTCGACACCAATGCTTCCAGAGCAACAGGGTAAGACAGATTTGTAAGGATCCTCTTGTCAGACTGGATATCCAATCGAGTGCAGAGCAGCAGTGCGTGGACACCGGATATCTGCATGCCAGTGTGACAGGGGTGCTACACAATGTAATGTAGAGTAGTCTACAAAAAGGAAGAGGGGTTTTTTTTCTAAAGCATTGGAAAGGTTCATTAAATATAAATAAGGAACAAGACTGGACCCAAAACACCACCTTGAGGAATTCCAGCTTCCACTGGGAGGGAGAGGGTTCCATTGATAGCAACCTGTTGACTGCTCGAGTGGAGGAAGTCAGAAAGCCATGGATGAAGGCGGCCTTCTATACCTCAGGCATTGAGCTTGGTGAGCAAAGTAAGATCTGGGATTGTCTTATGTCAGAGATATGTTCAGGGAGATGATCTGAACGTACTATTGAGAGTAGAGCCTCCAGCCATTGCTAATCGAGGAGCAGCAGCATGTATGGAGTTGGGTCACTGGAAAATAATCCAAATTGATGGTAAATATCAGGTTATTGTCAAGAGGAAGAACAACATCAGCAGCATTGATGGATTCCTTGGCTTTGCTTATGATTGTAAGTAAGCAAATAGGCCTATAGTTTGAGAGATCAGGTTTTTGCACCGTTATTGGGGCAGGAATGATGTGTTGTGCTCTCCAGGCAGATGGGAAGCAGCCAAAGGAGGACAGACTAAAGAATGCAAACAAAGTATAAGCAAAGCAACCAGAGCAGGATTTGAGAACATGGGTACTTGATGCATCAGTGCCAGTCGCAGGCAGGGTCAAAGCTGGCATCATTTTCTCCACAACTCGGGTGAGAAGGATAAATTCCAGACGGCAGTGGGCACGAGGGGATAAAATGGAGGAAAGTGCGGGATAGCTTTGGAATGTGAGATTTGGAAGCAAACACCAAGTTGAGATATTCTGCCTTATCTCGAGCAGAGTCTGTGTGTTTGCCGTTTGAGGTGGAGTCGGGGTGGAGGGGAGCATGTGCAGAAACGAACTTGACCAGGCGTGGTCACGGCTTTGAGGAAGGAGACCGGTTGGAGAGTTTCAGTTTGATATTTTTTAAGTGATCTTTTTTCTGGTTTGTCTGAGGAAGGACACACTTGTGAGTTTTAAGGAGTGAGCTGAAGTCACCCCAAGTCGGGTTCGCCGTCCATGTTGATAAACGAGCCCTTTGACCGGAACAGTTTTTACCTTACTCGTCCCTTGCTTGTTTTCTCCTTTCTTTCTATTTCTAATTTATTTCTTCCTTTGCTTCTTCCGCACTTTTCTCAGCCAAATATTCTATAATCTTCGTTTATTGCATTTGTGCTGTCCTTCAGCTTCACGTGTGGTTACTTATTCGTTTGAACGGTTGATTCAACCACTTTTTGACTCGCCGATGAAGCCCAAAAGCAGTAACGGTGCTTCTTTTCCAAAATGGTTGATAAGATAAACGTTTACAGAACCTCACCACCTTTCGGTGTTGGTGGTGAGTTTGCAAGTTCGCAAGATGATTTAAATTATTGATTTACAAAAGAACAATCCATAGTTTTTGTAAATAGAAATTGATCAACAGCATTGCGCGACAAAACCCCAGGTAGGTCCCATTGAGCCATCCTATTACTAAGTTAATTGTCTGATTAAAGGAACAAATCCATTCCGTCTTTGAGGCTTTTTTTGTACACAAAGTTGAGGCTTGTGGAGGAACAAGAACAGAATGGATCAGGACGTAATGGAACAAAAGGAGCAATGCTGTTGATCAATTTCTATTTACAAAAACTATGGATTGTTCTTTTGTAAATCAATAATTTAAATCATCTTGCGAACTTGCAAACTCACCACCAACACCGAAAGGTGGTGAGGTTCTGTAAACGTTTATCTTATCAACCATTTTGGAAAAGAAAGCACCGTTACTGCTTTTGGGCTTCATCGGCGAGTCAAAAAGTGGTTGAATCAACCGTTCAAACGAATAAGTAACCACACGTGAAGCTGAAGGACAGCACAAATGCAAATAAACGAAGATTATAGAATATTTGGCTGAGAAAGTGCGGAAGAAGCAAAGGAAGAAATAAATTAGAAATAGAATGAGAAAACAAGCTAGGGACGAGTAAGGTAAAAACTGTTCCGGTCAAAGGGCTCGTTTTATCAACCATGGACGGCGAACCCGACTTGGGGTGACTTCAGCTCACTCCTTAAAACTCACAAGTGTGTCCTTCCTCAGACAAACCAGAAAAAAGATCATCTTAAAAATATCAACACTGAACTCTCCAAC
>CM068956.1:151289162-151305145 GCA_035128595.1 Eptatretus atami | reverse complement strand
CAGAAGAGAGAATCCAAGCCAGCCAGCCGATCAACTCAGGACGCCTATGGTCCCAAGCCAGCCACCGCTCAAACTAGGACGCTATGGTACCAAGCCAGCAATCCCATGCAAACTGCAGGACCCTATGGCCAAGCCAGCCACCGCTAACTCAGGACCGCTATGTCCCAAGCAGCCAACGCTCAAACCAGGACGCCTATGGTGCCCAAGCCCAGCCACCGCTCAAACTCAGGACCAATGGTCCCAAGCCAGCCACCGCTCAAACTCCAGGACCCTATGGTCCAAGCCGCCAGCCGCTCAAAACTGAGGACCCTATGGTCCCATGGCCAGCCACCGCTCAAATGACGGACGCCATGGTCCCAAGCCAGCCACCGCTCAAACTGAGGACCCTATGGTCCCAAGCCAGCCAACGCTCAAACTCAGGACCCTATGGTCCCAGCCAGCCGCTCAAACTCAGGACTATGGTCCCATGCCAGCCACTGCTCGATAACTGAGGAACCCTATGGTCGCCAAGCCAGCCACCGCCAAAATTGCAGGACCTATGGTCCATGCCAGCCACCGCTCAAACTGAGGACCCCATGGTCCCAAGCCAGCCACCGCTCAAACTCAGTGACCCTATGGTCCGCAAGCCAGCCACCGTCAAACTCAGGACCCATGGTCCCAAGCCAGCCACCGCTCAAACTCAGGACCTATGATGTCCAAGCCAGCCACCCGCTCAAACTCAGGACCGTTATGGTCCAAGCAGCCACCGCCTCAAACAGGACCCTATGGTCCCAAGGCCAGCCACCGCTCAAAAACTCAAGGACCCCATGGTCCCAAGCCAGCCACCGCTCAAACTCACAGGACCATGATGTCCCAAGCCAGCCACCGCTCAAACTCAGGACCCTATGGTCCCAAGCCAGCCAACGCGCTCAAACTCAGGACCCTATGGTCCAAGCCAGCCACCGCTCAAATCAGGACCCTATGGTCCCAGCCAGCCACCGCTCAAGACTCAGGACCTATGGTCCCAAGCCAGCCACCGCTCAATATCTAGACGCACTATGGATCCCACGGCCAGCCACGCGCTCAAACTCAGGACCCTATGATCCCAAGCCAGCCACCGCTCAACTCAGGACCCTCATGGTCCGCAAGCAGCCACGCGCCTCAACTCAAGGACCTATGGTCCCAAGCAGCCACCGCTCAAACTGAGGACCCTATGGTCCCAAGCCAGCCACCTAACTCACTATCGCAGCCACGCAGGGTAGTTGCTTATTTAGAGAGGAATATATTAGATGAAAGTGGTTGATGACCAACTCTCTGCCCCTGTGAGAATCGTGTTACGTATAACCCTCCTACACCAGGCTGATATTTCCCAAAACAAGTTCTTTCCGGGTGTGAAACGTTTCCATGGGAACTAAAGCAAGGAGACAAACCCAAAGTGTACTTTCATGGCACTGCAATCCTCTTTTTCCAGTCTCATTGCATTCCTTAGCACCCATATGTATTTATACCCTGTCCAGTCCCCCCGCCCCCCCGCCCACCATGTGCTCATAAAAGATAAGGTGGTTTTAAAAAAAGATGACTCATTCTGCCACCTTTGTCTCCATCTTTTCTCAATTAGAGTGACAAGCTTGAGGCTCACGATGAGTTCACAATATTGGTTTAAAAACTTTTAAACGCCAAGTTTCCCTTCACAGCTTCACCGTTAACTGCCAACAAGACGTGTTTCCCCATAGATGTGTAAAAACAATTATTAATATATTTATCTCTGTCACCGAAAAGGTGGATGGCGGTTATGTTTTCACCCCCGTCTGCCTGTCTGTTTGTTTGTCCTTGTGTAGGATATCTCAAAAGTTGTATGATCGGATTCGACGAAAGCTTGTGATGGTGGAAGGTGCGTGACAGGTGACGAAGGAGAAGATTGATGGTGAGAGATCCGAGAGGAGAACGGAGAAGAGGTTTTAGAGCGAGTCTTACAGGAAGAGAGAGAGGAGAAAGAGAAAGAAGGAGAGAGAGAGAGGGGAGAGAGAGAGAGGAAGAGGAGGAAGAGGAGGAGGGAGAGAGGAAGAGGAGAAGGAGAGAGGAGAGAGGAGAGAGGAGAGAGGAGAGAGAGAGAGAGAGAGAGGAGGAGAGGAGAGAGAGAGGAGAGAGAGAGGAAGAGGAGAGAGAGAGAGAGAGAGAGGAGAGAGAGAGGAGAGAGAGAGGAGAGAGAGAGGGAGAAGAGAGAGGAGAGAGAGAGAGAGAGAGGAAGAGAAGAGGAGAGAGATGAGGTAGAGAGGAAGAGGAGAGAGAGGAGAGGAGAGAGGGGAGAGGAGATGAGAGAGAGAGGAGAGAGGAGAAGAGAGGAGGAAGAGGGAGAGAGAGAAGGAAGAGAGGAAGAGGAGAGAGAGGAGAGGAGGAGAGGAGAGGAGAGAAGAGGAGGGAGAGAGAGAGGGGAGAGAGAGAGGAGAGAGAGAGGGAGAGAGAGGAGAGAGAGGGAGAGAGAGGAGAGAGGAGAAAAGGAAAAAAGAGAGGAGAGGAGAGAGAGAGGAGAGGAGAGAGGAGAGAGAGAGGAGAGAAGAGGAGAGAGAGAGGAGAAAGAGAGAGGGAGAGAGAGAGAGAGAGAGAGGGAGGAAGAGAGAGGGGAGAGAGAGGGGAGAGAGAGGAGAGAGAGAGAGGAGAGAGAGGAGGAGGAGAGGAGAGAGGAGAGAGAGAGGAGAGAGAGAGAGGAGAGAGAGGAGAGAGAGAGGAAGAGAGAGAGGAGAGAAAACAAAATGTAAGGCAGCGATATCTCAAAAAAGTTATGAACGGATTCAGACGAAACTTGTTTATTTACGTGTGTCAACAGTGTTCTTTTGTTGGTTTAAAGTGTTGTTGGCATTTCTAACACTTCTTGTCAGCAGGATTTTTAGCAGCTCTCTTAAGTTGCTGAAAAGCATTTACTTATCAACCACAAAATGGGAGTGGCATCGCCTGCCACCAGGAGGGATAACGCAGATTAACCCTGATCCTGAAGGGCATTGGCCACCAGCTGGAATTTGGCTTTGTAATTAGATTGAGACTGAGCTCATGTTTCAGAAGCATAGAATCACGTTCTGCTTGGCTTCAGCCATGAGTGCTCAATACACAAGTCCATCCCCAGGTCCATTTGCATGATAAAATGTCTGTTTTTTGTAACTATTCCAAACCTCCTCAACTCTCCAATAAACCTCATAGGAAGAAACCGATTACATTTTGTTATTTTACTTTTGGCAGGAAGAAGCAGATAAGTCCGAGATGCCTTTCCAGGCGGTGAACGCAAAACTTTGCCCACACAGCTCAAGAATGGTCATTGCTTTGCGGTGGCCTTGTGTTCAGTTAACCACACAATCCTGTCCCCCGCCCGCCCCCGACACATGTTTATAAATCTCACCATTGTCAGAGAAGGATTTAATGCTCAGTTGATAAGTCAGGAATGCCATTTCCCCAAAATCATCCACAGTCCAGCTCATAGTCGGGCCAAAAAAAACAACAAAAAAAATAAACAATTATTGTACAGTCTTTGGTAATTTATTTGCTCGGTGCACGCATCAGGAAGATGCCACGAGGCAGGCAAGATGCACAATGCGTAAAAACAATAGCAACAAACAATAACAAGGAAATTTGACCCAGGAGGAGGTTGTTCGGCCCACCCTGCCTGCGCTACACCAGCACCAAACTAAATAAATACGTCAAGCAAACGACCGGTCCTGTCACCGACCATTCTGCTGAAACACTCTGCTGCACCGATTTTGGCTGTACCCTTCATTGTCATCATAATCAGCACTAACGTCATCTCTATCACGTCCCATCATACTCACCTCCTTTCTAATGCATAAAGTCTTGTCCGTCTCCTTCGGCCATTCCTCATATCTGAGTCGAGCTGGGCCCGGAATCAATCTTACAGGCCCAATTCTGTACCGTCTCTTGAGAAGCTACGTCCTTTTTCAGATGTGCTTCTTTCGATCTTTGATGATTCTTTTTAACAGTCACTTTGGTCGTTCTACACTGAAGGGAAAACTTATAGGGAGGGCATGACGAAGACCCGAAAAGCTCCAAGGATGTCTTTGGCCTCACATACCACCAACATGGCGGCCGTATGATTTCTCAGGTTGAAATTGTGATAGAGTCCCGTCGGCTGGCCAACCACTGGGTGCAAAGGAAGGTTATACACGCACGGACAGATGGACGAACAAGTGTATTATTATTTAAATCAAAGTAAGGATGATGGCAGAGCAAAAAGATGGGTAGGAGAGTAGATGAATGGGGAGAAGAGAAAGAAGTTTGGGAGGGGAAAGACCGAGGGTAAAGGGAGTGAATGGGGTGGGGAGGTTCAATGATTACCCCCATATTTGCATTCATAATAATTTTTGACCCCAAATCTGGTTCAAATTCCAAGTCCTTCTTTAAATACTATTAATACCATTCAATGCCCCATTAATATATTACAGACTGAAACTCGTGAAATTTAAAAACCTCAGAAATATGCCCAAATATGCCCGCGAACCAAGACATTTCGATGAGGTGTGGATCGTCTGCATAAATTGGTGTGCTTATTGCATCAATTGACTTTTCCACCGTACACCAAATGACGACAACAATACAGCGAGAATGACGACACCACCAACGCCATTGCTTTGGAGTAAGCACCAAGATGGTGGCATCGGCCAGGTGAAACGAACAAATTTTGCCTTCTAAACCCCCCCCCCCAAATCAAATCAGCAAAGTACAAAACCGTCGAGGGAAAAAGAGAAAGTCACCACAAAGCCGATGAGACCACAAAGGGGAACATATATAGCAGCGTGCCGACGGACACGGATGCCACAAAGTCGATCCCGAAGCCGCTTTGCACAGAGGTCAGTATATCGAGATTTCCTTGTTCGTTTCAACAAAATAAATGTACATCAGAAACAGTGAGACAAAAGTTGGCAAACCTTGTCTATTGTCAGCAAAATTGCGATAATTGGTCAAAATGTCATGAATTATGACAAAAAAGTAATTATATACTGAAATAATCAATTGCATTTTACGTCAGTAAATTAATGTGTGTGTGTGTGTGTGTGTGTGTACACACACACACACATATATATGTATATATATATATATATGCATACAGAGAGACAGAGAAACAGAGACAGAGAACAGAGACAGAGACAGAGACAGAGACAGAGACAGAGACAGAGACAGACGAGAGAGAGAGAGAGAGAGAGAGAGAAGAGAGAGAAGAGAGAGAGAGAGAGAGAGAGAGAGAGAGAGAGAGAGACAGAGAGAGACAGGAGACAGAAGAGACAGAGAGACAGAGAGACGAGAGACCAGAGAGACAGAGATACAGAGAGGACAGAAAATACAGAGATACAGAGATACAGAGAGACAGAGAGACAGAGAATACAGAGAAGCAGAGAGACAGAGAGACGAGATACAGAGAGACAGAGATACAGAGATACAGAGATACAGAGATACAGAGATACAGAGAATACAGAGATACAGAGATACAGAGAGACAGAGAGACAGAGAGACAGAGAGACAGAATACAGAGATAACAGAGATAACAGAGATACAGAGAAGACAGAGAGACAGAGAGATACAGAGATACAGAGATACAGAGATACAGAAGATACAAGAGAACAGAGATCGAAGATACAGAGAAAGAGAGACAGAGAGACAGAGAGACAGAGAGACAGAGATACAGAGATACAGAGATACAGAGAATACAGAGATAACAGAGATACAGAGAGACAGAGATACAGAGAGACAGAGAGAACAGAGATACAGAGAGACAGAAATAGCAAGAGAGACAGAGAGACAGAGAGACAGAGATACAGAGATACAGAGAGAACAGAGAAGACAGAGAGAGAGAGAGAGAGAGAGAGAGAGAGAAGAGAGAGAGAGAGAAGAGAGAGAGAGAGAGAGAGAGAGAGAGAGAGAGAGAGAGACAGAGAACAGAGAGACAGAGAGACAGAGAGACAAGAGAACAGAGAGACAGAGATACAGAGAAGAGATACAGAGAACAGAGAGACAGAGAGACAGAGATACAGAGAGACAGCAGATACAGAGATAACAGAGATACAGAGATACAGGAGATACAGAGAGACAGAGAGAACAGAGATACAGAGATACAGAGATACAGAGATACAGAGATAACAGAGATACAGAGAGACAGAGAAACAGAGAGACAGAGAGACAGAGAGACAGAGAGACAGGATAACAGAGATACAGAGATCAGAGATACAGAGAGAGACAGAGAGACAGAGAACAGAGATACAGAGATACAGAGATACAGAGATACAGAGATACAGAGGATACAGAGAAACGAGAGAACAGAGAGACAGGAAGCAGAGAGACAGAGATACAGAGATACAGAGATACAGAGATACAGAGAACAGAGAGACAGAGAGACAGAGAAGACAAGAGATACAGAGATACAGAGATACAGAGATACAGAGTACAGAGAGACAGAGATACAGAGAAGACAGAGAGACAGAGAGAAACAGAGATACAGAGAGAACAGAAATACAGAGAGACAGAGAGACAGAGAGACAGAGAAACAGAGAATACAGAGAGACAGAGAGACAGAGAGAGAAGAGAGAGAGAGAGAGAGAGAGAGAGAGAGAGAGAGAGAGAGAGAGAGAGAGAGACAGAGAACGAGAGACAGAGAGACAGAGAGACAGAGATACAGAGAGAGCAGAGAGACAGAGAGACAGAGATACAGAGAATAACAGAGAGACAGAGAGACAGAGATACAGAGGAACAGAGATACAGAGATACAGAGACAGAGAGACAGAGATACAGAGATACAGAGAGACAGAGATAGACAGGAACAGAGACAGAGAACAGAGATACAGAGATACAGAGAGACAGAGATACAGAGATACAGAGATACAGAGATACAGAGATACAGAGAGACAGAGATACAGAGATACAGAGGATACAGAGAGACAGAGATAACAGAGAAGCAGAGAGACAGAGAGAACAGAGAGAGAGAGAGAGAGAGAGAAGAGAGAGAGAGAGAGAGCGAGAGGAGAGAGAGAGAGAGAGAGACAGAGATACAGAGAGAGCAGAGAGACGAGAGACAGAGATACAGAGATCAGAGATACAGAGATACAGAGATACAGAGATACAGAGAGCAGAGATACAGAGATACAGAGAGACAGAGATACAGAGAGACAGAGAAACAGAGATACAGAGACAAGAGAGACAGAGATACAGAGAGACAGAGAAACAGAGATACAGAGAAACAGAGAGACAGAGATACAGAGATACAGAGATACAGAGATACAGAGAGACAGAGATACAGAGATACAGAGATACAGAGATACAGAGAGACAGAGATACAGAGATACAGAGATACAGAGAGACAGAGACAGAGACAGAGAGACAGAGTACAGAGATACAGAGAGACAGAGAGACAGAGAGACAGAGAGACAGAGAGACAGAGATACAGAGATACAGAGAGACAGAGAGACAGAGAGACAAGGAGACAGAGATACAGAGATACAGAGATACAGAGAGACAGAGATACAGAGAGACAGAGATACAGAGATACAGAGAGACAAGAGACAGAGAGACAGAGATAACGAGATACAGAGAGACAGAGAGACAGAGAGACAGAGAGACAGAGAGACAGAGAGACAGAGAACAGAGATAAAGAGATACAGAGATACAGAGAGACAGAGATACAGAGAGACAGAGATACAAGAGACAGAGAGACAGAGAGACAGAGATACAGAGATACAAGAGATACAGAGAGACAGAGAGAAAGACAGAGAGACAGAGAGACAGAGAGACAGAGAGACAGAGAGACAGAGATACAGAGAGACAGCAGAGAGACAGAAGAGAGCAGAGAGACAGAGAGACAGAGATACGAGAGAACAGAGAGACAGAGAGACAGAGAGAGATTTTTGGTATATGCAAACTTTCTGTAATCATTTAAGACATATGGACATATGGACATATGGACAGATGAAGCATTTGGTTGGTCATTCTACCTTGATCACATAACTCGATGACTCCAGGACACGCACAATACCTCTTGACCCGACAGTTCTATGGGAAGGAATGAAAACTCGAAAATGCAAGTCAAAACAAACAAATAAATCAAGCTCACCGGCCTCATGAGGATTCCTTGTTGCGGTGAGCTTGAGCGTTATTTTACACGTGCTGTTTCCGACTGCATTGGTGGCCAGGCACGTGTACACGCCATCGTGGGATGAGGACAGGTCGTATATGGTGCATCGCTTGCCAGCACAATTGCTCACTGCATGCGCACACGTACACACACATGTACACGTACAGTATTTCAGGCTTGAACAAAAACATAGATGATAAAACTCATATTACCCGAACAGTCCACTGAAGCCACATTATTACTGTTATTTTCTTCATATCCAGAAGACCGAGTCGAGACTCGTGGAATTGGTGGAACACTGAACAGATCAGGACGCAAGAGAGCAAAAGGAACAGGAGAAGGGGGGAAACACCAACAGTGGAGTTGAAGGACATCAAAGAGGGAGACTTGGACAAACAACAGGTGTGGGGAGGATCCACTTGGTTGACCTGATGGATACAGAAGGAAACTCTCAGGAAGGAAAAACTGGAAATTTGCAAGGAGGTGGACTTGGAGGTGGGGGCAGTGGGTTGTCAGAGGTAGAAATGTTCCTCGTTTTGGACGGGGTTGGGGGGGGGGTGTGATCTGAGATGGTGATTAACAGTTGTCTTAAAGACTTGGAGGGGAGAATGTGAGCGTGCAAGACCAGAAAGGAGGCCGTCGAAGACAAAGAGATCACTGACCTGTCTGCCACGGCGAAGTGATAGGCCGATAGACTCAACCGTTCATCGTGGGATATTCCCATGATCGTGAAGGCCCGCCTGGTGTTGGCTTGATGGTGAGGATGGTGGGCTTTGGATCCTAGGGTCCTGAGTTCAAATCCCGCTCAGCTGTTGAATTAATACCAGGTGCTGTTAACTCGACCTGTCATCTTTCCGAGGTCGGCAAAATGAGTGCCAGCTTGCTGGTAACCTGTGTCGGAGTGGTGACCCCTCCAGGATTGTGCCCAATAGCCAAGGAGAACTGCTTTGGCAGCACCAACGCTCTGCACAGAGTATGGTCCCAATCTCCTCGCCTTGAAGGCCTTGGGTTAGTTTCCACGGTGTCAAGGCAGGGGAGCCAGGCCAAAGGGGAGAGCAGTCCTCCACCAAGCTGCGGATGAAAGCCTTGTGGGTGGATAAGAATTCAGGTGTGCCAAGCAAGGACTTTGTATGACGCAGGTATCTCAGTTGGCGACTGCAAAATAGGTCCTATTTCTGAATTTCTATTACATTGTCAAAATCCAGAGCAGTGCTGCTTGCATGATTTAAAAAAAATAAGTGCTGTTCCTAATAATGAGTCACAAGTGTTCAACTTTTCCACATGTGACGTCATATTTGCCCCCGACTGCCATGTTTGTTTGCACTCGTAAGCGTGAAGCCATTTTATTCACAAATCATCTCAAAACGTCATTTGTTGTGTTTCCCAGTACATCGCACAACTGACGGCGAAACACTTATTTCTAGCATCTTGAAGCTTTGTTGCGGCTCCGATCACAAAAAGGCGACACGTTCATATTTTCATCCTCGCCAGAGGAGAGGGCATCGCATTTGGGTCTGTTTGTCTCTCTGTTTGTTTTGTCGTTTGTCCACACAGAGCGTGAGTATGTGTATTAATTACATTCGACCCTATAGAACCCTAAGACCTATTAAGACCACGAAGACCCTAATACCCCAAAACTCTAACACCCCTTAAGACCCCTAAAACTACTTCCATTAGCCCCCTAAAACCCTTTGAGAACCTATGGACCCTTTAAAACGCTATGGACCCATAAGACCGTTTGGACCCCTAAGTCCACTAAGACCTTTCGACTCCTAAAACCCCTAAGACCCTATACACCCTGTTATAACTTTTAGAACCAAAAGACCTCTAAGACCCTTTAGATCCTCTTAGAACTTTTAGAACCCCAAATACCTTGAGAATCCTTTCTACCCTTTAAACTTTTAGACCTTCACACATTTCAGACCTTTTAATACCATTTAGACCCCTTTTGACCTTTAGACCCCCCTTTGACCTTTTTAGACCCTTTCGACACTTCAGACCTTTCGACCTTTCAATGTTTAGACCTTCAAACCATTTGACCGTTTCAACTTTTCAGACCTCTGACCTTTACACATTCACAACGAGACCATTTAGAGCTTTCATTTGCATTTTTGTGATTTCTTCCTCTTATGATCCATTTATACCGGACGACATCTGGAGCTCCTCATGAAATGACACCATTTCTGTCGGTCTCGTGCCATGTATTCGAGTCGCCTCCACACGACTCAAACAAGTGTCTCGTTTATTTTTCTACAGTTCGTCGGTTGGTCTCCCTTGGCCTGCCCCACCCTCTGTTTTCCCTGGGGTGCGTATCATAGTGCGGTTTTTGCTATGTTGTCATGTTACACGCGTAATATGTGACCTATCCATTTCCATCTCCTCAGTTTGATTTCCTCCATGATATTTCTCTTTCCTGTTATTCTCTCTACCTATTTCTTGCTAGCATGGTCTGACCAGAAGATTTGTAGGATTTTCTTCTGGCAGCTGCAGATGAAAGATTCCGCTTTCTGTGTAATCCCTTTGGTGAGTTCCCAGGACTCGCATCCACAGAGAATGATTGGTTTTACGTCAAAAATCTTTCTTTGATTTGCGTGTTTCAAGCATCTCAATGCCTTTTTATTCTTTGTAGAACATCTGCGTCTCCCCCCTCCAGTGGTGTTGACCATCCATCCAAAATATTGGATGTGAATTTGTCAAATTCTTGAATGTTTGAACCATCGCACGTGATTATGTCCACATCCATTGTACGTCGTCTCGTGCTGTTTGTTTTGCAGTGTTCACTTTCGGTTCCACTTGTTGTGCGTACTGTTGGAGAAGAGTCACTTTCCTCTGTATACCCTTGTCTTGCCTGTGAAATGAGAAAGATATCGTCTGCAAAACCCAGTTCTTCAAGCTGTTCATTTTGGGTCCACTGTATCCCACATGGATTCTGGTCCATGATCTTTCTTAACACCCATTCTAGTACCAGGAGTAAAAGCAATGGCCCTGTACCGATCTCAAAAGCAGGAGATGTCTTGTCACTGCAGATGGAATTAGATTTGAATCCTTCATAGGTCTTTACGATCATCTTAACAAACTTCTCAGGAATTCCAGAGTGTCTCAGTATCTTCCACAAGGATTCTCTGCTCAGACTCTTAAATGCTTTTTCAAAGTCCATGAAAACTTCGACAGAGACTTATTTTCCATTCGTTGCTCTGCTCGATGATAGTCCACAGCATGAAGATCTTGTCTCTGCACCGTCTGTTCCTTCGGATACCAGCTTGTTCTTTCCGAATAACCCAGTACGTACATCCACTGCATTTTGCACTCTAATCAACATTATCTTGCAGAGAAAGCACTTTCCTTGCAACTGGTGGCAGTGTTAGTCCTCCACAGTTTCCACACTCCGTTAGGTCCCCTTTCTTTGGCAACTTGACTACGAGTCCGATTTTCCATATTTCTGTAATCAATCTATGTATTACAAGAATTGATGCTTCCAGACTACATCTCTACAACTCTGCAATAATGTTGGCTGCCCCTGGTGCCTTTCTGCTCTTTAGACTTTTGATGGCATCTTTCACCTCTGACTGTCTAATAGGTCCTGTGCCAACAGGTAGATACACCTTCAGTTGGTGCTGCTACACCAGCTTGCTCTCCCTCTCTCCCTCACTCCATCTCTCTGTCTCACCCTTTCTCACTTCCTTGAAATGCTCTGTCCACCTTTCCAATTGAGCTTCTTCAGATGTCACAATGTTCCCTTGTTTATCAACTCCATCCCTATCAGCTGTTGGTTGTCGCGTCATCCTGTAGGCTATTGCCATGTCTCCCTTTTCAGCAGCTGCTTCTCCTTCTCCAGCTAGGTCATCTATGTATGTGCTCTTGTCCATCCTTGCAGCTCTCTTAACTTCCTCGTTTCTTCTTGTGTAATCTTTTTGCGGCTTTTCGTTTTCTCTGCGTCTTTGACATCCTTCAAATTTTTATTTGATTTTTCTTCCTTTCTTTGATAGGTTTCCATGTTTGTGGTGAGATCCCTGGTTTGTTCTTCGATTGTTTTGTTCCAATCACCTTCTTGGCAGTGGAAGTATATAGGAGTAATATAATAAAATATATAATAAAATAGGAGCAATGGTGAAATGTCGTGCAATGTACTGCCGTGTTCTTTAATCGCATCGTGCGTGCGTTGCTTCGTGCGGACACTGAACCAGCAAACATATCTGCAGCAAAAGCAGGATGTGCATTTCAAGCTGTTACAATGCCAATCAACTGCCAAACTGTTTAGTTCGCAGGCCTTCCCAAGACCTCCACAAAGGAAGCATTGCCATCGTAAACACTTGAGCCGCAGCAATAAATTACACAATATTTCCGCCTTGCGAACACCCTTTGGTAATCCGTCATTGCATTTACCGAAATATCAATAAATTTTCGGTGACAAAAGGAGCCAAAAGTTGCCAACAAAGTGGACCATTCATGGACCGCAGCAGAGTTAAGATACACCAGATATGGGCACCGGCTGGAAACCGTGAATGAAATGGGCTTTTCAAAGGAACAAACCGAAGTGTTAATGGATAGAGAGTAAACTCTAGTTTTGCATCAGGTTTGTTTAAAAAGTGTGCTTGCCAAAAAACACCACTCACAGGACCACAGGATATGTGTACAGCATCTCTCAGTAATGATTTGCTCGATTGAACAAGTACATGAAGATACATGACGGACGTTGATGGAGGAGGCCATTTAGGCCATCAAGTCTGTGCTACATTAACACCAGCTTCAATCAATCTATTCGTGCATAAATTTAAATTCACGAGGGTGAGGGGTGGGTGAGGGTGGAGGAAGATTGATGAGAACAGTGGGCAGGCAAACACATCCCGAGGATTGTACGTGTGCACACACATATACGCGCACGCACGCACGCACGCACGTGCAAAGGTCTGAGGCCAACTTGAAAATAAACATCTTATTGTCAGATTGGCATATTTTGATAAATAAAAGTTGTTATTACCTCCGCCACTGAAAGTGGATGGAGGTAATGTTTTCACTCCTGTCTTTGTTACTTGGAAAAATAAATTTCACCAAGTAGCTATGTTGATCGGTTCAGTTAGTCAGTTAGTTAGTTAGTTAGTTCGCTAGCTTGTCCACTCGTCTACAGCCCAAACCGCTCAGCCGATCATTCTGAAACTTCCGTCATGTTGTAGGCACCGTCCCTGCGATGGCCCGCGCCAACGTTTAGTAAAAATCGGTCGACGCGTTATGATGTGACATTGCAAAAACCTAAAGCACGTTTTGGGCGATAAGTCAGAAACTAAGGGTGCTGGAGTAAAAATAACTATATTTTCCACCGTTTGGGGTTAGATTAGTCCTACGAAGAAATTATTTATGTTCCTTTGCTGTTATCTGTCTGTCTGTCACACGATTTTTGTCCAGTTTTCAAGCAACCATTCTGAAATTGCGTGTGTGTGTGTGTGTGTGTGTGTGTGTGTGTGTGTGTGTGTGTGCCTGCCCAAGACAGCAACACACATTTTTGGTCAGGATCCAGATACCAGAACTTTTTTTAAAGCAATTCTTCACCATTGAGAGATCAGGCCAAAGTTATGCACAGCACAATATCTCAAAAAGTTATGAACAGATTCGGACGAAACTTGGTGGACAGGTTGGGTGTGTGACACGAACAAATTGATTCGATTTTGGTGAAGATCCGAATCCGGATATGAGAATAATTTTTTTTTTAAGTGATTCTTTACTGCACCTTTGAGGGATGGGGCTAAAAACGATATATTGCATAATTTCTCGAAGAGTTGTGGACTGGTTGGGTGTGTGACAAGGACGAATCCATTCAATTCTGGTGAACATCCGAATCTGATAATTTTTTTAAGTGATTCTTAACCATTGGTTGATCGGGCTAAAAACTATATGTAGCATCATGATATCTCAAAAGTTTATTGACGGATTCAGATTAAACCTGGTGGATCAGTTGGGTGTGCGACAAGGATGAATTGATTTGATTTAGTGAAGACCCGAATTGAAGCTTCATTGTCTTGGGTCACGTGACCCACCGTGGGCAAAGGAGTCGGCACCGGCCAACTTTTATTCACAGATATTTTCGTTATGGACATTTGCAATTGTTTAAGGATTTTTCTGGGATTATTGCTTCAAGTTGCATCAGCTTGTGGAATTTCAGCTTTCTACCCCACCAGAAAACTACTAAACATTTATATCAGTGAGTCAGTGGTTAGAAAGAGCTTTATATCTAATATATAAAGCTCTTTCTAACCACTCACTCACTGACTAATATAAAGATCGGTGTCTTCCAGGTGAGGTAGAAAGCTGAAATTTTGCGTGCTGATGAACATCGAAGCTGGGACACTGGAGGTGGGGGGGGGGGAATCACTGATCGACGCAAAGCATCAGTAAATGAAAATATAAATAAATGAAAAGAAATATGAAAAATCAAATGCAGGTGAGCGACTCGAGACAATGGGGAAGCACGGTTCGTTTGTGTAAGCATACCCTGTACTGCTCGTATTGGATGAAGTGAGTGAATCAATAATTGGTGGTTAGAATGAGTTTTTTATTTAAAAGTTTACAGGTATAGTAAGTTTTAATGTAAATACCACAATCTATAAAATAAGAGGCACTTGTTAGTGTTTCCTCGCAACCAGTTCAAGCGCAAGCTCCATTATTTTTGGGTCACGTGACCCGCAGTGAGTAGACCGAGGCTGCACCAGCCCACTTTTATTCACAGATATTTTCGTTTATGGACATGCAGTGACAGTTTTGTGATTTTTTTCTGGGATATTGGCTTCAAGTTGCATCATTATGCAAAATTTCAGCTTTCTTGGCCACTGAGAAAGCACTAAACATTTATATCAGTGAGTGAGTCAGCGTCTCAGTGAGTGGTGAGAAAGAGTTTTATATACAAGATACATATAAAACACACACACACACACACACACACCTTTATCTATCTATAATTCCAGCAATCTGTGTGTGTGTGTGTGTGTGTGTGTGTCTGTGACCGCTGTTTCTCGACAACCACTGGTCCGATCTAATTGAAACTGCCAGATATATTGCTGGGGACCTGAGTATGTGCCTTCAAGGTTTGATATTAATCGGACAAGTGCTTCCCAATTTATGGCCATTTATTTTACCAACCAATGACAAGACACGTTGTTGCGTGGGCGTGGCCGATGGGGAAGGGAAGCTCAGCCGCGTTCCCCATTACGGGTTACAACGTACGGGCTTCCGGATAATGATGACTTCGTGTATTCTAATAATTTCTCGATTCTTATGCGCATTTATAGATAAACACAATGCCCAAGTTATGATCGTTTTCATATTAGACGGTGCAAAAATTTCGGTAACATCAGAGTGCTGTATGCTCCGAACCAGGAATTAATTTTTTTTTTTCTCTCTCTTCTCTTTTGTTTTCCTTGCCATGACATTGGCGAAAAGGTAAAATACGTTGGCGCTAATTGAATAATTGGGTATTAAAACTAAATATTCTAAATTGCGAATAATCGTAACTGCGAATAATAGCGAACTTCCGGGACACGCACGTACGGGCACGCGAGAGCGAAGAAACGGCCTGTTGTGGTTGTTTGTTTGTTGCTCGCGGTTTGAAATATTTATTTATTTATTATTATTATTTTTTTAAAAGCGGGACATACTAGTTGACATTAATGTATTGTATTGGACTTCCTGTTCTGGGTTTGGCACGATGGCAAGGTCTTTCAGGGGTCTCTGCCGACTTTCTCAAAGTTAAGTTTCCGGTTGTTATCTGTCCTGTTTTAACTGTTTATTTTCTCACCTACATGTTGCTGTGTGTTCCGAGTTCAGTTTTGTTTCATAAATTGTGCTAATTTTTGTTTTCGTCGACCTTGTCTTCCCGGGTTCCTTGAGGCTGACCAAT
>CM068956.1:151263287-151276313 GCA_035128595.1 Eptatretus atami | reverse complement strand
CTCACCTTTCTCGGCTTCACACTGTGGAAACCAAGGCATTTCGGATCATTGGCATCTCCCACGATGAGGCCGAGTGTTTGGGCCTCTCACTCTCTCACCACAGGCAGGTCGGTGGTCTTTCTGTCTTCTACCGTGTCCTCTCTGCGTCTCGCCCCCCGGCTCTGTCTGTGATTTGTCCCCACCATATTTCCGCAGGGCGCTCAAGGTCCGCCAACAACCCCCTTCTGGTAAAACTACCAAAATCATGAATCACTGCTCACCTTCACTCTTTCATTCCTCTTTTTTCCCGCTTTGGAATAAACTCCCTCACTCGTTCAATCCCATTCTCCCTCCAGGCCTTCAAAACAGCTGTTCACCACCACCTCCTTACCGTCCCCCATCCAAATCCTCGATCTTTTCTACCCCCGTTAATCCACCCCAAACCCACCTCTTCCTGCTTCCTTTGCATTCCTTCCTGAAAGTCCCTGTAATGTCCATCTTGTATACCCCATGTTCCCACAGATCTCCGAATGTCTCTGTCCCCCACTGTTTTGTCCTTCCCTCTCCCACGCCCCTCTTGTCTCATGCCCCCCTTGCTGTGCGTTGTGTGTTTGATCTCATACGAGCCTTGAGAAGGTACATAAAATATAAAAAATAAAAAATTGAACACGACATGCACTTGTGTTGTTGTAACAGAATAACCAGATTAGCTACTACACATTTGATGGAATAATATCAATACAACATCGTGCATGACACAATGCTTTTTTTTTGAAATTGCTCTTAGCAAAGTATAAAGATACTTGAAGATCGCTGTTGATGGTCTGTAGAAAATAACTGCAAGAAAAATTATCAAAAAGGAAGAACAATGGATTGTAACGAGTGAACAAAATAATCAGGAAAACCTGCGAGAAAGGAAACGAAGGAAGGGAAGCAAAAGGGACGACCACATTGGAAATGTTCATCATCCTCCTTTACCAGGTGTTATGATTTAAAAAAATGAATGATTAAATATGAACAAGTGAGATCACGATGAAGGAGCAGTCATTACCTCTTTCCCCATCAGCTCCTAACCAGCCGTATGTTACATTCGGCCATCCGGTAGCCCCCTCACAAGTCAGGGATACGTTACCCCGTGGCACAACGTCCCCTTCCAAATGGCAGCTCGGTCCGGTTGGTCGCTCTGGTGGGACAATATGAACTACTCATTCAACGGCACATGAGAGCAAAATGAACTCGAGACGCGTAAACAATAACAATACGGTAATTATAACAACAAATACCATTATTGTTACGCATCTGCGGTAACTGCTGTTACGTTACTCATTGGGGCTTCGCAAGATGCTGCTCTAGAAAACCACATCCTGTAGGCAATGCTCACAAGGACCTGTGGGTACCATCCTAGTACAAGGGTCATCATAAAGGTTATGTCACCCCCACCTGCGTAATTGGTAATTGAAAAGGTACCAATGACCAACTTCATTCATGTCACATGATTCAAAATGATCTCGATCCTTTTCAATGGACTTGTGCAGCGGTAGCCTTCCTTCTTGTGGATTTTCGATCCCAGCACAGAGGCCCCTCCTTCTGAAGCATCCTCAAAGCAGTGGACATGATTATTTGGTTTTTTTTGGAACCTCTTCAAAGGATGCAAAACGACTTCCCTGACCACAAGATATTCATTTAAAGAGGGTTTCACGCACATTTTCCTTCTGCATCACGATGATTCAGGTGTCTTCTTTCCTTGAAGCTTCGTGCCATGGCCACGTCCGTGGTACAATGAGCACATTTAAATTGCTGAAGCACAACAAACCGTGCGACGAGCTTCATATTTCCCAGACACATCAGCAAGTAATAAGCGAGTGGAGACGTTATTTTGTGATCACAAATTCTTTGCTCATAAAAATTAATTACAAGCAGGATGACCTTTGGAAAAAAAATCCTCGTGCCGTGTGCTTTACACCTGACGGAACACCAACTCCATTAACGGTGTGGTTATTTTTTTTCCTGCATCATGTTTCATTATTTAACCATGAAAGGACATCGTTTGGAAAGAAGAAACATATTAGGGGGTGAAGGAAGGGAAGGCTGGGGGAATTCCAAGCCTTAACAACAAAGGATTCTCTTACGGCTGAGTCCACTCGGACGAGAATCGATCCTCGAAGCTCCTCGCTTCCATCGAAGGGGGGAAATTCCCCCAAGAAACAGCAGTGTGTCTGTCCTTGATCTGCTCTCGACGCGCTCTTTCCGAAGGGAGAATCGCCCCCAAAGCAGGAACGCAACACGAGCTACCTCATCAACGCCTCCTCTTTCATCCACTCCGTGTGTCTTTGGATGTCACCTGCCCCTATAAGTTAGATTCATAAATGCCCTCCTGGAGCTGTGCTCCTCGTCTCTGAAAAGCCAATCCCACGGTTGCCCTGGATTCCAAAATTTTGACTTGTTCAGGCCAATCTCGACTGATCCAGATAAATCCCGACCCAGCCACTCAGCCGTGCTCATATCCAACAATGATCCTTGCTTCTGCCCCGTGGTGAGTTGCTATAGTTACGTGCCATTTTTTAACAACAATTATCAATGTAGTTTACATTTTTTTTTATTCCTTATTGAACTAACATTGCAAATAATAAACCCATTCCACGATAAACCAATCATTGTGCACGCACAAAATGAGAAGTCCCAAAACAACAATCGTTGCATCATCAACCATTCCACTCAAAGCGAAACATCACAACAATAGCAACATGGCAGGGTGCAGGGAGTGCTCGTGTCTTATCTCGAGTTGCGAGGAGCCAACCGTACTGTATATGCTGACGTTGAATGAGGAGAAGGTTTGCGGTTGTGCAGACAGCATACGACTTTCAAGGCACGTGTAAGAACCACTGTCCATGGCCTGGGACTTGTTTACACGAAGGGTGCCATTTCCAAAACAGTCAGCTCTCCCAGAAAACTGACCAAGAGAAATTGTGGCGATTTCTTGCTTGAGTGCACACACCTATGGCAGGGCAGGGAATGCAGGTAAGAGATGTCATGAGCACAAGAGCTTGAATATGACTCGAACACCGAGTCATTTTGCATGACAATTAAACTTCTGTTAAAAGGTTACCATTCCTAGCAACAAAAGTCACCAGTCAAGGATAGGTGGCTACTACGACGACATTACTAGCCAAAATTAATCCCACCACCTTATTGTGAAGTCTGTTGAAAGGAAATTTTGGTACGTTTTTCATGAACCGGCTGACCAGGCCCGACTCCGTGCGATGTTTGACGTCCACCGGCAAATGCTCGTCGATGAGAGACGCAGCTTTACGTCCATCCAAGGGTCGGCACACTTTGTGATGCAACAACCTCCCTGTGAAGCCCCAATATAACAGTTTTTGTCAGGCTCAAAGCTAACTGCACGACCTCTGCCTGATGCTGTCAGGACCATTAGAGGCAGGATAGTTCCTCATGTATTCGATTTAAAACGGAAAGTACCGTATCATGATACTCTCATCATGGCCACTGCCTGATGGTTCTAACTACAGTGGCTCAGCAGTGGATGTACACAGTACATTTAGCACTAGCATTGTATCGTGATACTGTGATATTACACCTGAACTCCTATCCACCCACAAAGCCTCCATCTGCAGCTTGATGGAGTATGGCTCTCCAATCTGGGCTGGCACCCCCGTCTCACACCTTGCCCAGCTTGATGTTGTAGAAACCAAGACCTTCGAAATACCATTGGAATCTCCCATGATGAAGCTGAGCATATTCACTGTCATTGCAGACAGGTTAGTGGTTTCTGTCTTCTTCCACAGACTTTCTGGTCTTGTAGCCTCTGCCCTTTCTGTGCTCCTCCACTCACCCCCCAGGTTTCTGCAAGGCACACACAGTCTACCTGTGACCCCCCTTCCAGTGAAACTCCCATAATTCAGAATCGAAGCTCACCTCCACTCATTCGTTCTTCTGGTTTTTTTCCCCCCACCTGTGGAACCAACTTCCACATTCTCTTCAATCTCATTCTTCTCTCCAAGTCTTCAAGACAGCCGTTCACCACCATCTCAGATCGTCCCCCATCCAAAACACTTATCTTTTCTACTCCCGTTAACTCCTCCCTCCTCCCCCCCCCCCACCTTCCAAATTCCCAGTATTTTTCCTTCCTGAGAGTTTGCTTTTGTAACTATCTCGTGCACTCCTTGCATTCTCCCCTAACCCCTCATTCTTACCCACATCCCTTGTTTGTCCGTCAGTGTCCAGCTCATTTGTCCGTCAACCCTGCTGTTGGTGCTTTCCCCATCTCTCTCCACTGTTCCTTTTGTTATGTTGCAACTTGATCCGTTCTGGGTTCTCGCTCTTCCACGAGGCTCGATCTTGTATTGAAACAAAATTCCTGCTAAGCTGCTGGTTCTCGAATAAAAAATATCAAATTTGATATGCAACAGCCCGAACCCTAACCCTAACCCGAACCAACAGGCAGACCGGTATGTTGAGGGAACATCTCACAAACATCATCACATCATTCCGTCGTGATGAAATCGTCGACCTCGTGATAAAATTGGCCCTGGCTAGTTGCTGCTGCATCGCCTTCGATGCTGACGCACGATGGGACATCGGTGGAGACCTGCCGCCGAGCGCCCATGGTGGAGATGTCACAGCCCCTTTCAGAAGCTACGAATGCACAACAAACGAGTGACTGTCACCTTAACATTTCTTGTCTCATAATATTTTCGGTGTCGAGAAGAAGTTTGTAAAAAAAAATGGCGGAGTTATTTCATTGAAGGACATTTTCAGGAAAATTTTGATACGTCCAGATTGGTACTATTTGTGGAAGTCATTTATTGGCTCAGTGAAAAAAAGTGCACAGATGTAGGGGAGGCAAAGATAATTGGGCAGGCTTAATGAAAATGGCACACAAGGATCAAGGCCACGACGTACTTATCTTTTGTTTTGTGCACCTGCTGTGCGCGCTGCACGTGGTGTGGCCTCGTCACATGATGAAGGAACTGTTTGTACTTGCGCTGTTCCCATTCCATGTTGTGCTGGGCATTCTCGTATGTACTGGATGTTCAAAGTGCATTGGACAGTGAAAGGGAGTGAGGTGTAAAAATCACAAGTGGGGAGAGGGGAGGGAGAGAGGGGAGTGCACAAACTCCATTTGTGGATGAGTATCAATGACAAAATTGAAGTGCGGTACCGCACTCGCCTTGTACTATCCGGCAGCGGAATATGGTTGGCCTGTTTGGGGCCGTTCCTCACTTGCGAAGAAGATGGATCCAATCCTCAACATGGCCTGCAAAGAGCCATTTCTGGTTTCCTTCCACCAACGTGTGTGGACGACCTCTATTTGCTATGTGGTATTGCTGCACCTCAGATCGGAAAGGCAGTCTCCTCACAAATAGAAAGAACCGAGCAGGGAACGTGACTCTCACCACCCACTCTTTCAACAATGAGCCAGAACTCAAGAGATTGAAGTCCAGGAATAGTTTCCTTCTTGCTGTTTAGCCCCTGGATAGTAACCTCCATCGCTGTAGGATAGATGCTTGGTCAATCTGCAATCAAGACCTCATAAACTGTCACATGACCCTGAGGAATCCCTGACAAAAGGAGCCGATGTTTTTTCGATTTTCCACAAATATGCCGAGTTGATGCGTCTTTGGTGGTTGCAACACAAGCTGAGATGGTTTCATGCCATACCAATGGCCGAAATACCCCAAGTCTGCCAGAAATTGGACGAGGTTTGTCCGAAATACCCGAGTGTGGATTGAGAGAGGATGCCATCCCCACGATTAAGTGGAAGAAACAGCTGTCGCTCAAAACTGTAACACCATCTCTACCCAGGTACCAGCAAATGTGCACAGACAATTTGAGCGGTGAATCAAACACCTCACCTTACCACCACCTTACCACCAACAAATCGGTTTAAAATTGTGACCTGTAGGTGATTAAAGGTGAACAGACAGACAAACAAACGGCAGCGATCAACATTCGTGTCATTAAAAAAAAATTCCTTTGATTAATAGTTATCCCTCCACCAGACACTAAGTGTGTGTGTGTGTGTGTGTGTGTGTGTGTGTGTGTGTTCCATATAACCTTACGCATGCACGCACACACGCACACACACACACACACACACACACACACACATCTTTTCTTGGGACAACCATTATTCAAGGAAAGATGTATGGATGGTTTCACATGGTAATTTCTTGTGACCATCCCTACCTTGTTTATATACTTTTTGGAGGAACATCCCGACATTCTTTTGCATTTTCACCTCCGAAGGTGAAGGAGGCGATGATTTCACCCCTTTCTGTTTGTTTGTCTGTCTGCCTGTGTACAGGATATCTCAAAAAGTTGGAGACGGATCCGGATGAAATTTTGTGAACAGGTTGGGTGTGTGACAAGGACGAATTGATTCGATTTTGGTGAAGATCCGAATCCAGATCTGGATACGAGAATTATTTAATTTTTAAAGTGATTCTTCACCATTGAGAGAGAGGGTCAAAAATGACACAGTACTGTATAGCATGATATTTCAAACATGTACTGGGCCCGATATGTTCTTGTGGATCAGGTATTACGTGGCGGAGGTTTGTGCTCTACCGAGTGCCCTTCTCGTTAACAACTGGGTCGAGTTTGTGCAGCAGTTGCTGAAAAGAAGTAGAGTCTGTGTTTTGTAAGAGGACAATAGATGTTTGTATGGTATGCGCTTAAAAGGTTCCCGATGGTCTGAAGGTCTATAAAGGGTACGTTCCAATATTAGTTAGTGTCGAAAGGGTATAATCTCTTAAGCATGTAAAAAGGGTCTAAAAGGTCAAGTGGTCTAAACCTCTAAATGGTCAAGGGTCCAAGCCGTCTAAAATCTGTCTGAGGGTGGAAGGGGTCTAGATGGTGTTGAGGTCTAAGGGGTTTAAAGGGACTTAAGGGGTGAAAAGGTCTCAAGGTTCTATGGGTCTTTCATGGTCTGTGGGGTGTAGAGGGTCTTAGGGGTATTAATGGTCGTAGGGGTATTCAGGGTCTTTAGCTTCCAAAGGGTCTCAGGGGTCTTAAAAGTCTAAAGCATCTTAGGGGTCTAAAGGGTTTTTGGGGTCTTTGGCATCCATCATTCCATCTATTGGGACCATACTCTGTGCAGAGCATTGGTGCTGCCGAAGCAGTCTCCTTGGCTATTGGACACAATCCTGGACGGGTCGCCACTCCGACACAGTACACCAGCAAGCTGGCACTCATTTTGCCGACCACAGAAGGATGAGAGGCAGAGTTAACCCCACCTGGTATTAATTCAACAGCCGAGTGGGATTTGAACTCATGATGCTAGGATCTCAAGCCCACCACCCAAACCATTAAGCCAACACCAAGCATCTTTGGCATCAAAGGGGTCTTAAAGGGTCTTCGGGTTAAAGGTATTTGGGGTCTTAAAGGGTCTTCCAGGTCTTAATGGTATTTAGGGTCTTGAAGGGTCTTCAAGGTTATTGGGGTTCTTAAGGATCTTGGGCATCTTACGGGGTCTTCAAAGGTCTAAGGGGTCTTGGCAGTCTCAAGGGCGCATAGGTTTAAAAGGTACATTCCAATAGTATCTAATTAATAGATGTAATGTGTAGTCAGCATATAACTGACGTTCAAAGAGAGTACTTGAATGGACGTTAATCTGGTGACCCATTTGTTTGTACTGGACAAACTAGCTCGTAGATGTTAAATATCACACGGTTTCTTTTGATAAGACGAGGTGAGGTGAGGTCCAGAAATTCCTGCTCCAACACATGGAGGACACTTCATTCAGCAGTCAATGCTGCACCACGACTTCATCTCTTGGTATTTGCATCTCAATGACGACAGGATCGTGCACGTTTCGCGTGCGGGGCGAGGTGTGCATCAAGGTGTGTGCCATCCCTCGGATGGACACTAAACTGGCCTTACATCTACCGGCATTCGTTGGTGGACGTTGAAGATCCCACGGCCACAGTGTTCTTCGATAGGAGCCTGTGGGCTATCGCCGGCAGTCTGGAACAAATTACAAATTCCCACTCGAACCGAAGGGGGCACTGCATCGGCGACACTGCTGCACCCCCAGCATTTGATGCTTCCCACAGCCGTTTGCTGCATAAGGCGAGCAGAGTCCTGTGATAAATTAAGGAATGTATGTATATATATATATATGTATATATCGACTTCTCCCATGCTCCAATAGCCGAAGAAGCTGCATAAAGCAACCATGAAAAGCTGTGAAGAGTTGATTTGTATAATCCTAGCCACCAGGGTTTAATTGATTTTCATGAGAACTAATTGGTTATTCCCTCCATTCACAGGTGAGAGATGTGGGTAAAGTCAATATGTATATACTTGCGATACCGGCACATGCACGGATAGCAGTACAAACATAGCTGGTAGCAGACGACAGACCGTACACGGGAATGACAAAATACGCATTGTGCAAAATGCAAGTGTACTATGGAACGCCAAGACTTCCAAACATTGTCGGCATGTCCGCTAAGTGCCACAGCAATTTCATAGGATCGTGTGACGGCGAGCCGAGTTTTTAGTGTGCAAGCTTGGTATTATAATAGAGAGATATGATATAATATATATATATATAATACATATACTGTATACGACATATACTGTATAAACTAGCAATACAACCTTCCCTTCACTGACAGGCAGATTAAGAGTGGGGGAGGGAGAAGAGGAGGGATAGAGAGGGAGAGGAAGAGAGAATGGGTGAGAGTGAGGGGTGGTGGAGCAAGGAGGGGGTGAAGAATGGGGGGGAGCAAGGAAAGGGGAAGAGCAAGGATGGGGATGGGTGGGAGAGCAACGCCTCACTAAACGTCACTATACATTGCGGTGGGAGGAAGGAGGATGGGGAGAGAGGGGGGGGGGGAAGTCGGGAGGAAGAGGGTTTGGGAGGAGGTAGCATGAAGGGAGGGGAGGGAAGGTGGCGTGAGGGGAAGAGAAGTGCGATAACACGTGCCCAAACAGCAACATTTTTTTTAACCACCAGGTTTTATACAAAACGAGGCGGGAACATTTAAAACCCACGTAATCTACCTGGCAAAGGCCTGCCTGCGTGCATGCTCAAACATGCAGCGACCTTTGCACCCTCTGGTCAGCTCACTCCAAATCTGATTCGTACATGCTGCACCACAGGGAAGCCATTTTAAATTCAAAACTAAAGCGTCAGTCCTTAACAGTCCTTAACAGAGGGGAAACGGTACGGAGGAGGAGGAGGGTGGGAGAGAGAGGAAGGGGAAGGGAGGGGTCGGAGAGGGAAGGGGAGAGTGAGGAGGTGGAGGGGAAAGAGAGAGGAGGGATTGGAGCGAGAGGGAGGGGGAGGCGAGGAGGGAGGGAGAGTGAGGAGGAGTGGGGAAGGGAAGGTAGCAGCATGAGTGAGAGGAAGGGAAGACAGACGTGTGTTGAGCATTAATTACGATTCATACCGTCTCAAATGATTTTGCATTGAATAACAGTGAAGATGGAAACAAATAATGTCTGAATCCATTTTCTACCAAGTCATATATAAATACCGCTCAGAGACAACACAGTCCAGACGTGTGCGCAGATAACACAGAGTCCGGAAACAAACACCACCCAGAGACAAACAGTGCCGGACACGTCTGGAGCCAAGTTCCAGAGACAAACACTACCCAGACACATCTGGAGACAAACTCCCATCCAGACATAAATACACCCACACAGATCAGAGACAAACACTGTCTGGAGATAAATATGCCCGGACTCAACTCCGTCTGGAGGCACACACGCCCGGACATAAAAAAAAAAAAACATCCACACATCCAGAAGCAACACCATCTTATCTGGAGCAAGAGAGAAACAATGAGAGAGAGAGTGTGAGAGAGAGAGAGAGATGGAGAGAGATGGAGAAAAAGAAGGATAGAGAGATAGAAGAGAAAGAGGTGAGGGGAGTTGGCAGTTAGGAAATGTTATGCTTTATGAGCAAGACACACACACACACACCCACAACACACACACCACACACACACAACACACCACACACACACACACACACACACACACCTCTTTGTCGATTTCGGGAATTTTTTGGGAATCGGCAGATTGGAGTGAGCGTTATTTCCGACTACAGTACGTACTGTATACAACCCAAAAACCTTGAGTAACTTTCACCCTTATTTTGGGGGAATTTCAATAAACAAATTAAAAAAACCGTTTCATTATAGACGTTTCTGGGAGATGTGCACAAACATTAATCTTTATAAACAGCTGCCAATCGTCCTGTGACCAGTGGAAAAAAATTTGGCTCTGTAATTTAGAAAACGCGTCAATATAGCAAACGGCTCGGAAATCGGGTGTTATCAAATATTTTGCTTTGAAACTCACAAAGAGAAACATATAACCTTTGTAAAGAACACCCGATAACCAATTGCTTTAGAAACAGTCGCGAGGACAAAGGAAAACCTGATAAAACCTCCCTGAGATACGGGATGAAACTTTGCCACCACTACGCCCGTAACAGGTATGGCACATCCACACACTCACGGAGAGTCTGTACATATCCAAATCTACCCATATGTACCACATCCTTGTGTGCTGTATACGTCCCTCTACCTTGTATAGCAACTGCGGACTGTACTTCCCGATCGGGACACAAACTACACCGCTATCGACTGTAGGGTGCTCGGCAAATGGCTTAAGCATTCAAGCAAGCACTCCAACGGAACGGCGGGTTTGGTAAGCGATTATTTCTAATTGCCGTCGTTAAACCCATGCACCCGGAAACGCCCAAGCAATGTCCGAATTGGACAAATTAACACTTTTTTTTGAAGCAGTAGGAACTGCTGCCACGTTCACTTCTGGAGCTTAAATTTTGTAATTCGCCTTAGTTTAAGAGATTCGAGGTTATGGCATGTGCAGAAATGAAATAAAGCCATGGACATCGGCATCTCCGGGCATTTATAAGCATTGCAATGTATCCAGCAATTTGTATGTATTGATACGAGTGAGGAGAGTGAAAAATAAACTTTATCGTTGAGAAATTGTTGCAGCCTGTTCCAAGTCAAGGCGTGGTTGAGCAGGCCAAAAAAACGGAAAATGGCAGCTACCCACCCCAGCAATGTAACCCAGGATGTGCTTAAGACCCTATATTGAGCGAGGTGGCCGAGGATGTGCCTGATAAAGGATATAATTAAATATGGTCGTTAATTATCTTCAAAAAGGGTGTTTTAGTTAACCCTAACACCAAATTTTCACTCATGCACTTCCTTGGAGTTCCCTTAGTATGCATGCAAAGTTTCAGGCTGCCAGGTTTCATGGTTTTGGAGTTATAGAGGAGACACACACTGACACAGGAGGGGTGTGGGAGCAAGGTGGGGTGGGGGAAGGGAAGATAGTGTGAGGTGAGAGGTATGAAAGACAGACCTGCGGTGGAGCATTAATTACGATTCATACTGTCTCATGAAAATAATTGTGCATAGAATAAGAGTGAACATAGAAACAAAATAATCTCTGAAATCCATTTTCTGTCAGTCGTACTAAAAATACGGCCCAGAGACAAACACGTCCGGAAACACAACCCGCCGGACGCATCTGGAGCCAAGCCGTCTGGAGACAAACACTGCTTGGACACATCCGGAGACAAACTCCCGTGTCGTTTCTCTGGTCTCTGCAGATGCTCCGACTGAGGCGAGTGATCTCACTGTGAAGGACGCATTCTATGCCACGCTCGAGTCTGTGGTTGATCAGTGCCCCAGGCGAGATACTCTTCGAGTATTGGGGGATTTCAATGCATCAACTGGAACTGATAGGAATGGTTATGAGACATGTGTTGGTCCCCATGAGTCTGGAACTGTGAACCAGAATAGCACTAAGTTCCTTGACTTTACAAGAAGTCATGGACTTAGGGTGGCTGGTTCATGGTTTCAGCGCCCACAGGCTCATCACTGACTTGGTATTCCAACACTGGTGGAGTGGCAAAAGAGATTGACCAAGTGCTCATTGATGGTCAATGGAGGATGATCAAGAACTGCAGGGTCTACCAGAGCGCTCAGTTCCTCAATACCGACCACAGGCTTGTGGTAGCAACTCTGAAGTTGCAGCTTAAATCCGGGAGAATGGTACCATCCCAGCCAAGGTTGGATGTTGGCAAGCTCAAGGATGAGAGAGCAGCTGGGGAGCTTGAGAGAGGGCAGCTGGGGAGCTGACCTGACCTGTGTCCCTATCATTGTCTGCCAGCGGCTGTGGACATGCCACCTTCTGAGCCATCACACCCCACGGGGCAGATCTCAGAAAAAGTCTTATGCCCTCTCTCCAAGGCTCCGCAGCCGACCTTGCCACCTGTGGTGCACCGGCCAAACAGTCCATAATGTTGCCGTTTGGAAAGCTCATAGCATTTTCCCATGGTACCTTTGATGTTTGTGCCAAGGTCCTCACCTGGCCTAACTCAACAGGAGGTCTTACACAACCCACTTACTCTACACGATCTAACTATGGATTCCAATCCCCCCCCCTCTAATCCCATTTCACGTATATATAGTCCATTTCTCTGTTGGCCAAATAAAAAGAGCAATATAAATGGAGGGTATACACAAGGGAAGGAGGAGGAAACTGTGTCAACACTTCCCTCTACCCATTTTGGAAATATATTGTAATGGCTTAAAGTATGTAATGGTGGTGGTACACTTTGGAAACTCCCCTGGCTTGTCTTTGGGATTGCAGGTTATTTTGAGTTCCCGACGTCAGTGTTTAAGCCAGGGGCCCATTAGCCATTCACTTGCGAGATGCCATTTGCACACACCTGGCACGTGCAATGATAAGGGTCCAAGCTCTAATGCCAGGTGGAAAGCCATCGTGTCTCGGTAAGGAATGACAATGTCATAAGCCTTCCTCTTTTTGTCAAATCGAGAATTACATTCTGAGAAATGAAAAATAGAAAAGAAACGATGCTGAAAAATCCATGGGAAGTTACATTGTCACCAAAAGGAGTAACGAGCACGCGTTCTGGGAAATACCAAAAAATTTAGAGAACAAAACAAAACAAAACGATTGTTACGATGGATCGTAAACTTAACACAAAAAACCCCATTTGCAAAT
>CM068956.1:151236124-151250406 GCA_035128595.1 Eptatretus atami | reverse complement strand
ACTTGGAAATCAGCCAACATCACGACATTACATAAAAACGGTACAAAAACCGATCCCCTTAACTCCAGATCTCTCAGCTTACTTCCAATCATCAGCAAGGTCATTGAATCCATCATCACAGTTGATATGAAATCCTTCCTTTTCTCCAACAACCTCATTTCAGATCACCAATTTGGATTCAGACCAGGTCACTCTACCTTGGACATGCTGCTTCTACTCACCCAACAATGGATGGAGGTCCTCAATAACTCTGCTCATGGCATCCAAGGCTAACTCCACACATGGTTCACTGACTTCTTGTCCTCTCGTAGCCAATGTGTGACTCTTAATGGAATCCTTTCATCTCCTCTCCCTGTCAAGACTGCAGTGCCCCCAAGGCAGAGCTTTGGGCCCAGTCCTATTCCTGATCTTCACAAATGATCTCTCTGACTCTCTGGGATCCTTCTAGACCGGGAGCCCGGGTTCTGTATAGGAAACAATGATTTTGACTCTCTTCATAAAGAAGTAGATTAATATGAACAATTAAAAATTTGGTGTCTTTTACTTATTGTTAGCTTTTTTATTCAGCACTTTATTCTCGAGATTTATGCACACAACACCAAACATCCACAGTGCAGGTAACCCGTCGTCATTCGATCGATAAAACCAACTGCTCAATTGCGGCTGAGGAAACGGTGCTGGTGTTTTGTGGGTCTTCTACTCTACTATAGGCGTATATATCCGCTCGTAACACCAGGCCAAGAGAGTTCTGTCCAAGACAGACTTCACAACACACACGCGACCAGGTGCTTCTGATTCTCGAGCAAACGCACCACACCGGTATTAACACCAAGACCATGATCTTGGAATGTTCCCATTGAACAAGGGTTAACACATGTGTTAGTCCTTTCCGGCTGTTCTCGAAGGAGCGTGAGCGGGGAATACCTCGACTTACGGATCCAAGGTTACAGCAAAGCAAAACAAAAAACAAACAAACAAACAAACGCGTGAAAACGCTGATTCCAAACCGCGGTAACAAAGCAAGAGTCTTAACTCTTAACTGCATAATATGTTTCGTCATGCTCGATATCGCAGTTGTCATTGTTGACTATACAATATCTACCATGTTTTTTCATTTGAAAGAAAATGGATTATATTTTCATACGTTTCGCTCCTTAAAATGTGTTTTTGCCATCTCAGAAAATGTTAATTATAAACGTATTATCTCCGCGATATTCTTGCGCTTCTGTTCATAAAGTACCGTTTGTGGCCAAGCACACCATAGATATTAATTGTAAAATTCATTGTGGTTATCATATTTTTATATTTTATTCTTATGCGAGGTCAAGTCGTGTGTTCTTGTCACTGAGCTACTAATACATTTTTGGCTCGGCGTTCACATTCCGTCCAGTCGGATGCGAATCTAGAAGCATGCTGTTTACGGTGACAGCATCGCAGAGGGTGCAGCAATGGAGAACACCCTCCTCGTAAGAGACGTGGTTGGTTCGGTGTGGCTAGCACCAAGCTGCCGGTTACAGTGCATATATTTGGGCGAGCTGGTTGTGGCCGTGATGTCGGTGTTCCGGCAATGTCACTCGCAAGGACAGCCCACTTCAAGCAATTAGTTAGTGGCAAGAAGGAAGTTGTGAAAATGAAATAAATTATCAGGAGTGACCCCGTGCGATCAACTCTGCTCGCTATGCAATTCAATGAAAAAGTTATCTATATCCTGGTGTGGTCATTGTTCATAACAGACGTACCACGCAACTAAACAGTGCTGGTAGACTGGGTCCTTCCGTTGGACGGGCAAACCAGGGTGGACAGTTTATAGCTGGGTAAACGAGGCAACAAGAAGCAAATCCAACACCGGTGGAACGGACCATTCAGACCATCATGCCTGCGTGACACCACAGCACACCACACCAAGATCATTTTAAATTATGAAAAAAAAATTTGTACTTTTTTTCTTCTTTTCTCCCATCGGAGAGGGGGCATGGCTTGGTTAAAAAACACACAACCAAAACAACCCCCCTTAAACAAGACCCCCACCCAGCACTCCGTACAACATCACCACATACAATATCAAACTACCTAAAAGTATTATCAAGCATCGTAGATCCCTCTTACCTAGTCTCCATAACTTCCAGGTACCTTGTCTAATTCTGATTTAACTTCACTCTACTTTTTTCTGCTGCCACTACCTTACAGGGAGACGCATTCCATGCATTAATACTCATGAGTGAAAGTCCGCTAACTTACTACCTATGCTAATCGTCTCTCTGGTCCTCTTTACTCTCAGCTATGGCCTGGACTCTGTCCACTGTTTTACTCTGTTGATAATTCATCTTTCATCTTATTTTTATCTGTACCTTTTTCATTATTTAAATATTCTATCATATATCTCATCGCAACGCCTCCTTTCTCCGCTGACATAAAGCCTGTCTCTTCATATTCAATTCCAAGTCGGGGCTGGACAGCTCAAAGGTGAGTGTGCATATCCCTAGGCCTAACTAGTTCTGTCAGCTGGAGGTTAAGTATGGTTAAGATATGTCAGCTCTCTCCTAATGTCTATGGAGGTTTAAAATATCCATAGTGCTATTTGGCATCAATGTGGTGTTTGTGAGAGACTTGCATCTTTGAATTGTACTCGGGATTGATTTGGGAGCATAAGCTTAACACACTACGCTTGTGTAGGACGATTCCCTTGATATTAAAACAGTTACGTGACTCGTATTTGTTGAACGTTCTCATGGGAAATGAATAATGTGAGGCCCGTGAGGGAGGTCGAAAAGATTTCTATGAATGAGATATAGAACAGATACGCAACATTAATTATATCTTGCGCAAATTAGGAGTAAGTATTTGTGCATGGAAAGTATGGTAAGAAATTTAAATTAAGCATTAAATGTGTTAAGAATAATATGGACTGTGTGATACGAGTAGGTTAAATTTTTCTATTTGGTATCAAGGAATTGTTATAGGTAGATGTTGTTTGCCAACGTGCTACTGTATGAGGTAGTGAGCATTCGTTATAGCAGCAGGACTAGGCTACGAATAGTCTTTTTGTAAAACCTGTAACAGGCTGAGGGCCAGGTGGAGGATTTGTGACAAAGGCACAAAGGACATAGGCAGATGTGCACTCGCGTTTGTAAAGGAATGACAGGGCTGTTTGGCGAGAGGGACTGTAGATACCATGGTGGTGAAGTGAGCTGTGGAGATCCTGGAAGCAATGGCGTGACTTGCCAAAAAGGTGCGCCCCCGTATGCTGGTAGATAGGGTGCCATGAGGAGAAACGCTGCGTGCATTGAGGGCGTCCAGAGGATGGAAAGGGGTCCGCGCGAGATGGATAGACGCTTGAGTGTTCTAACTTGGCTGCTCTCTCTATGGGATCTGGCTGCATGGTTGCTGTTGCGATGGTAACTGTCGTATGCACTCCTCAGTTTTTTTATTATTTATTATAGTTGGTATACATTAGTGTTAGATGGTCGGTATGAGGAGCTGGGCACATACACATACGTCAACAAGGGGATGCAAGAGACAAGAGGGGGGAGGAGTGGGAGAAGCGACAAAAACAGTGGGGAAAGAGACATGAGATCTGTGGAAGGAGAGGATGGGAGCGGGTACACAGGGTAAACTAGGGTGGAACTAACGCAGGGGCCTTTCAGGAGGAAAGCGCGGGCAATTTGAGTTTAGAGGGTGGAAAGGGGGTAGAAATATTGTGGTTTGGTTGGGGAAGATGAGGATGGTGGTAAACAACTATGGTTGCCAGTTGGAGTTGACCTGACTTCCTGCATAGATAGACATCCGTTCGTTGCTCTCTTCTCTGTCGCTTTCTCATTGCGTCTTCTTGTTCGTTCCTCACCTAATAGAGGAAAAAGAAAGAAAAACTTTATGATGTGTGGAGATGTGTGGTGTTGCGTCACATCATCGTGCGCAAGTGCTCCTCAATCGCACCCGCCGCCTGCAGCCGACCATTGAGCACTGTAAACACAGATAGCTATCTCATGGTGGCATTGTGCACTTGAAGGGTGACTAATCGGTGCTGTCAAATCCTCACGCTGCTCTTGGTTCTCTAAAGTGAGAGTTACTAGGTTTAGGTAGCCATTATTATGGGTTAGGCTATTCTCCCACTGGTGTGGAGATTGTGGCGTCCCCATCGCATTCCGTTTTGTGTCGCGACCACCAGATCTGTTCCATTAGTGTATCTGACCGCTATGCCCCCTGATTCTGAATGCTCTTATCTTTTATGTAATCCATTTGTTTCTTTGTTGTAATAGAAATGCTTTCGCTCTTTTGGATATGTGACATGCCTAGGTTTATGGATTTGTTTGAACGAACTTGAGGATTGAAATTAATAACTTATACAAGTAATAATAAGAATCGGCAGTCGCTCTCTAATTAGTGGAATGTACATCCAGGTTGTTATTATTATTTTGTTTTTGTGTTGACATTATGACAGAGCTGTCAGTTGCCTAGCATACCTAAATAAAGGTGATGTGTCAGAAGAAACGTGTTTCATGCTTGGAACAAGATCGGCCTGTAGGGCATGGTATCCTGCTAGTATATTTATAATTGATAAATAAAATAGTGTACATATGATATCCTAAACACACCCAATCATATTAAAAAGCGTAAACAATTTAATTTTCTCAGGTGTCATGTTGAGTCTTTAGACCTCTGGTATCATGTTTGTAGATACTGTGTTGAATGTTATTATTACAAAATAACATTAGCGAGTCTGATGAGATGTTCTCCTTAGTGTTTTAGTCATGTGTTTGGCAAAGCACGGAGCACAGAAGTGCGATAGGGTCAGATGATGAGAACACAGGAAAGACGAGCGGTAGATCCTCAGAACCAAACAGATCACGACGACACTGCGACTCGCCGCAATGACACAGCGAGTGATAAGCCATACAACTCACAATTAGCTGCATTGTGGGCATTCTCTAAATTATATGTTAATGGCCTTTGCATAAATGCGCTCCAATAAAATCTGGCCGTGGGTACAAGGATCGTAGTGACATTGTCAATGAGGCAGGGCACGGTCAAAGGCACGATGGGATGGGAAGGGTCAGAAGGTCCGATGGCACACTCTGCAGAATGCCGATAGACGCATGTATCGGATGGAGGGAAAAGAGGAGTATAGCAACCGTGTGTAAGCGAGGAACTTTGTATGAGTGGAGAGGACCACATAGCAGCACTGGTTTGGAGCCAGGAACTACGTGAAATGTGTTTTTTTCTGTCTCAACGCACAGAAAAGAATGAGCTATGATATAGGTTGACGACCTAGGAGATGTGAAGTAGATCGTGACACTTCGCCTTGAGGGAATGTGTTGTAGATGAGGGTAGAAGTAGGCAGAGGGTTTGTATACAGACCGTTCTTAAGAGACAGATGAACAGTTGTCATTGAGATTGATATCAGAGACATGTAATCGAGATGAAGTTACGTGTATTTGGCCACGTATTGGTGGTGTTTGTGGTTTTCCTCAATATAGGTCTTGGAGATGTAGGGTAGAGTGGTAGGGGGCTGCGCCCGCCTTTGTGAGAAGATCGAACTACGGGGATATCATCACGCAATAGGAGTGAGTCAGTTAAAAGTTAACAATATATACTAAGAAGAGGATTTCCCATAGAGTTGGAGAGATCATGTTGGATATTAAGATCAGGGAAATATAGCGACTAGGTGGGGCTGCTGGGGCCCCAGATATCAATCTGCCCCTTTCGCAGGGTTACGTCCAAGCCATGTAAGATAGGGGATGTAGGGCAGTATGCATCGAGTGGATTCGTAGATGATAACCACATTTGCTGTGGATATGTGGAGAAGGAGGTCAGGTTTAGGCACCATGTTGGTGGGGTTCCCCTTGGAGTGCCATAGCGCTGAAAGAGTTTGGTGAGTTTAGGGCATGGATGCGCAGACCTTGCTTAGAAAGCTATGGAGATATGTAAGCCAAACAGCCCTAGAAGCTCACATCGTCTGCTATAAATTGAGGGGCACGCTCCATCATTGTTAGGTGAAGTAGAAGCAGGCATGTCCAAGGTAAACGTAGCCATACCGTGTGTCTGAAAACCCAACTGGCCTGAATCACCTGAGATGATGGTACGATCAAGGCTAGTTAGGAAAATAGGGAAGGATTATCATATCGAGACGCCTGTGCGATGAGGATAGTGAATTCATCGGTGGAATTGACGCAGGTGGTATGCATGGGATGAGTTTAGAGCATAGAGACTTTTAAGGATAGGTATTATGAGCATTGCTTTAAATGTTAGTTGGCAGGTGATGTTGGTGATGATGTGGTTGCTCCCAAGCAGATGGAAGATGAACTGAATGTGTTGTAAATGACAGGAAGCGGAGTGCTGTTGGTGGGAGGGTGGAGATCCGATAAAGGGTGTGTGGGTGGGTGAGATGGAGATGGTTTGTGTTTTTAGGATATATGTTGAGTTAGACTGGCCAGGTGCCGATGCCTCACTTCCAGTGGGGCCAGGTCAGGAGTCATTGGTTGGATAAGAAGAGAACTATTTAATATCAAGAATTAGATGAAAAAAAAAAGTAAAATACGATAATATATCCTTAGCTTATTTTCATAACGGATTAACCATAAAATTTTTATTATTTTGCTCATGACATTGCAGTTGAACCTTTCATACTGAATGTGTGACACCTATCATTCACACATACACAACAACCACTCGTAGTACTGGATGGAACGCTTACTTAAATTACGCTTTTTGTATGGTTGAGATTATATTGTCGAAATGACTTCATGATTGGGGGACACGAGTTTCTGTGATGGAGTAATGAGTATAATTGGATTGATTTGAAGGCTCTATTTCTTTTTACCTGGTGAGAATAGGTTTATGGAGAATGCTTGAATATTGGGGGTGTCTCCTGATCACCTGGTGCTCCTCAATATATCGTTGATTACGTTAATAAACTAATATCATTAAATGTTTATCTAAGAACAGTTCATGACGAAAGAAGGGTATGAACATCGAGGGTAATGAACTGACAGTGGGCAACGGCTTAACTCTTGGACATGATAGAGACAACAGAAACCTGTAAAATTGAACAGTGAGATAGCTAGGCAGGGTAACGACGAAGACCCTGCAAGTAAGAGGGTTGGTTGGAAAAGCTCAGTTAAAGCTGAGGGGATAAGAAAATAAGATTTGTAAGATAAGATAAGTAAGCACGCGGGGATCGCACGGGAGACTGGTAGATAGAATAAAAGAGCACTGAACCTGAGTCAGGAAAGGGCCAGATAGATAGAGAGTGCCTCTGGCTGCCGGCTCTTTTACTCACTTAAATCTGCTCCATTCTCCTCATAAAGCACTTCCTTGGAACTCGCTGTATCGTATACTAGATGGTAATCTTATTTACTGTGTTGGAGTCCTATCCGTTTCATTGTACATGTCTTATGTGTCTGAATGCTCTGTGGTTTGTTTTATCCAAGAAAGTCTGCATCTCTGTCCATCTATGTCCCTGTGCTAGATCCACACGCCCCACAACCCCAACCAAATATCCTCCACACTCTCACGCACGCACACTCTCACGGCCAACAATTCCCACCCCCATCCCACATCCTCCGCTCCACAATCCCTCACTACCGTACTCCCGACTTCCCATCAATACGGAATGTCGGGAAGGCCAACAGCCATGGCGGGTGGTGGCATCGCCGTGAAGAGGTACATCACAGACAGGATATTCAACAAACTTGGGGCCCCCTTCAATCCAATATTCCGTTACAATCATCGCGGGTCTTTGTTTTTCTTTTCTGTAAAACTACAAAAATGTCTTGATGGGTTTGGGGAGGTCGCCACTTAGTGCTTTTGGTGCTGGATTAACTGACCGGATGACATGTTGATGCTCTCGATGTACATCCCAACTCAGAAATCAATATCTTCGTACTCACTTAGACAGTAAAAACACACGCACATCACCCTCACAGATCACCTCCAATCATCAGTCCTACCTTCCATTTCACCTGTTCCATCGATTCTGTATCTTACAGTAGTGACAGTTAGAGCCGATAGACTCTCATCAATAAAGCAATCTACTCAAATGTATTGTGTTTGGTTCAATGTAATTTCTTTTTGAGAGGGCGCTCAAATGGACTTGCTCAGGATTAAAAGCTGACCAAATAACTTTCGCGTAAGCCGCCCACGCTCTTAACTAATACTTTTCGTCTTACTAAACGGGGTCGCATCGTTAACGTCGCGAGAATGCTCTGTACATTCTTGAGAAGTAATCATTTTGCCACTTGAGCTGTCGAGGTGAGGATAAGATCAGCCAACATACATGTATTTGCAAATTGCTAATAACGCATTTCATTACATTAAAAAATTGATACATTGCATTGTTGTTAGACAAATGGTTCTAAACAAGCCGGTCTGCGGTTTATACCTCCAAGAATATTTGATGCAGCTACTTACATGTTGACAAAATCTATACTATCTTGGCTCAGCCCAATAAGCTGGTCCCAGCAGAGGCTATAGATCGCAATAGTAACCGAGATGCAACTAGTTGGCAAGAAATGAATATTGGTGTTGCATTTATAATCGCCTATCAGAGTTTCGTATCCTTTTGTTCTTCCACATTGGTCTCATTTTCAGTATTCAGAGCCGAATGAACAAAGGCATTAATGATTTGGATATCTCTAGGGTCTTCATGTCGCGTCATACTCTGTCTTCCTGCATTGGACAGTCTTACTTTAGCTCTGGACAGAGCGTTGGAGTCTGCTTTCCCGACCAGTCTCACGAAAGGCTAAATGCTCGTGTGGATGATGTGAAGGTATGCTCCATTGCCACCCTAACACGTCTAGCTGTCAGGCTCATGGCAAGAATTGTGGTAATATCTCTGTTCCAAAGTGTGGGCCTCAGGTGTCACAAGTCCCCAGCACTCAATTGATGTTTTCATCTGGATTCTTGGTCAGCTATGCCGCGTGCGGTGATCTTCTACAGACGGTGTGATGAGCGTCTTACAAAATTGGAGACTCCTATGATCCAATGCTCCTCTCCCTGCCTCACAGACGTCTTAAAGGCGTGCCACCCCAAGGCAGCTAGAGGGCATTGGGGGACAGTCCCAAAGTCTCTATTCCTGATCTTCGAAATGACTCGCATCTTTCACGTCTGTACTTCGTCTGGTGCATACAATACTCTAGACACGCGACGGTTTTATGGTCTGGTCGAGATGAGCCCCAAAGGCGGCGACAGTCCCTAGTGTGCCTCAAGGTATGTGCACATCACGCACTGCTGCGAGTACATCCATACTGACAGATTGTCAGTGAGCACTCGAACGCAGAGCGTGTTATGCCGCGATGGTACTCAAAGACATTCAATAAAGAGCTTGAGAGCCATATTCTCTTTTCTGCCCAGGCTGGTCCCAATCAAGGAGTTTGCTCTCTCCAAGGACGTTACAGGTGTACAGGTACATGGCCCTTGTAATTGTGCCTAGACACCTGGTGTGCCATTCCCAAAGGGTGATGCAGATAGTACGAATTGAGTTAGAAAAGAGCACTCTTATTGAAATCATAAGCAACTTTCATGTGGTTAAGAGCTTCAGGTAAAGTGATATGGATGGCTTTTGCTTCTTGGTTCCAGTAATGCGAGACGTATGACACAGTGAGATACAGTGCCTTTTGGCAAACAGACACCGGGACGCATGATATGAGAAGCAAGATGCGCGTAATCACTGCAGAAACGCGAGACCCCCCAGAAGCCCCAAAAGGGACAACAAGGCGACGATGGTGAGACTTTAGACAGGCAGAACAGCGAGAAAAGGGGCTAGCTCAAACATAGTTGGTAAGGTGGCTGCAAGGATAAACAGGTGTGACAATTGTTACAGTATATTGGCAAATTTACTGCGAACGAAGTTTTATATGGTTTTAATATGTGACCGCATTACCAGAGCATCACTCTCGATTTAATTCTGCTCGTGATGTGCATTTTTGGTCTTCGTCCACCACGTAACCGCAAAGGATAGTTACGAGTGATCGGTGCTTTCAATAAAAATAGGCACAGACCAACAACAATAGTACATTGCGTCGCATGCTCTCCATAGGAGATAATATCAAGTAGCAATTGGTCATAATTTTGCTAAGTCGGATTATGCGCCGACTTGGTCAAGGCACGAGATCAGTTCACTATTGGTTTGCGGCGAAGATCATTCTCGGTGAATAGTATCTACATTGACACAAAATGGGAAAACTACAAATACGTTATCCTCATAAGTCCTAACCTGGTATTCACACCCTATGAACACAGTGCACATCCGAGGAGATAACAATGACAACTAGAGACTACCTCTACTTGCATCTGAAAAATACGGAAATAGATCCTTAGTGACCCACTTGCAAACTTAAGGTTCAAGCAGCTATACTAGTGAGTTCTGACATTAGCAGCTTGTATTTTGTTAAACGAAACCAATCATTGCATTCTTTTCCGGACTTATAGTGCACAGATAGATGAACCTGTTAAAGTCTAATTTTTCCAGAAGCTGTGAACGCAGGTCCGCGCGAACATTAGAAACTCGTTTTATTATCCAGCTCCCTCCTACACAGCATCTTCCCGAGTCTACGTGAGTGTTACGTTAGAAGAGCGACAGATTTACAGCCCATCAACATCCTGAACTCATCTGTACTCTCTTCGGTCGCTTACTACTTCTCGCACCGTTGTCACTCACAAGACCACGCACATATCGACGCCCTGTACGCATAATTTTCACGATTTTTATCTCGAGGGTTCTCAAGTTGTGATACAGTAGGCTTATTAGTGTATATTTTGTGAGTTGTTTGCTCATGTCATTGTATCAATTGTTAAAGGCATAAATGTTTCCCTATGGTAATGGTGTGCCGGCATAAGGTAAATTATGCCAATTGTTATTTTTGGTCTACTGTAATGTTTTGCCTTTTTTAGAGTTCATTTTGGGGGTTCTGGTAGGTGCCATGCAGCAAGACATTTGGTCTGGTAATGGACATCTTTACACTCTGTGGGATGGTGGGTAGTATGATTTACAAACACCTAGGTTTTAATCGTCACACCAAACTATGGCAGAACTGCACAATCGATTCTGGAGCTAGCACCCGGTTCTTTCTGGGGGCCTTGTTGGGGCTTCTGGGGGCCTCTGTATGTATTCATCGATAATGGCCAATGTCTGTCAATGTGGTTTTGTTGTAAAGGGCGTCGGTCACATTCTCAATCCAGACACCTTGATCGGAGTTAGACACTCAGCAATGGCACGTTATCATTAATTATTTAACTCCCAGGTCAGATGGGGTGACGGCTGTCATGAAAAATCTTGAAATCTGTTCTATAAAATGTTTTATTTACGATAATTCATCGGAACCCGTTGCCGCAGATATCTCCTAAAAATGACAGACCTAGATACGTTTTGACAATATGCGGCCCGACTTTTCACAGCCTTTAGTCACCTGGCATGCGGTACGTACTGACTCTAGTCGGCGTGACCGCATCGAATCCAGGAAAAAAATATGTTTCGTTCCTGGGCTATCACGTGCGTCGACTCTCACTCTCTACGCCACATAACAGCATGATATCATCAAGATCGGAAGTAAAAAGTTTTCTTTGTACGGGGAGGTGTTTTGCCATCTCCAGGTTACGTGGCGGCAAACGGGACGGTAAATAAAATCTCGCTCCGTTAAGATATGACGAGACACCTAATTTTTTACATAAATCATAAGTCCAAATTTCATCAGTTGGCCGAATATCTTTGTAGATGGCAGAACTTAGATAGGGGTTTTGAAAAATGCGGCGATTTTTATAACTTTCACGTGACCCGAATTGTCAAGTCGGTTGGGTGGCACCGTGCTGCGCGACTCGTGTGCAAGGCATGCCTTCTTGAATAGTTTTCGAACACGGTACAAATTTAAGTTCATTATCTCCCGCTTTTTCCTGTTGGAGAGCATCTCTCAATGCTGCCTCACCGACTCCACAACTAATCATTTGTCGTCTTAAATGCTGCTCACATACTAACAGTTTCTAATATACATAGGTTTTCGAATACGATGCTAAAGGTGAAGTAAATTTTTGTTGACGTGATCGTCATAAGCCAGCAAAGCAGACTGACGTAGGGACAGGTGACGGCGCTAGCGGGTCGTTTTGTGCTACCGGCTTTATTAGGTCATTCTCGGTTTGAGACGATCCGACCTAAAATGTCGTATGGTAAAACGTTTGCGTAACGCTCTGAATTTGATGCTTTTTGTTTCTCTTTCTGATGAGAGTTTTGTGGCGATCGTTCAGAGTATACCATATAAAACTGGATGATTTGGTGTCTTAGATGATGTCTATTCTGGATCTCATATGATTTTAGTGTCAAATTAGGGCGCACAGAAACGTTTTCGCTTGGTCTCTTTATTAGGGATGATGGTCTTTACCAACGAGATGCTTAGCCCTGGACCTTTGATCGGTCGTCGCGTTCACATACCGATGAGCTAGCCCCAACCCGGATGATAAGGTGTGGCTATCTCAACCTTAGGTCTGGGGTTCCCAATTTCTGTGGTGGAATGGGGTATACCCAGCGGGGTGCACTCATATCTCGTTAAATAAAAAAATGCAAAACATATAACAAGCTCTTCCGGTCTTTTATCTGTACGGTAACTTCTATGATTCGGGCGTATAATAAAAATATACCTGTGGCTCTGCAAAAACGCGCGCGATTCTACACTACAACGCTGAATGGAAAGTGTCAAAACCCGCAGTCAACACTTGAGATTTAGCCAGCCGTAAATGCCGAGCATCATAGCTGAAGAGATGAGAATTTGCCTGGAACCAAGCTGGCACATATTTTAGAATACGTTATGGGTGAAAGTTATGATGTTACGTTAAGAGCAGCGCTGTAATGAACAGAAGAGAAATGCGCACGTGTCGATATCTTAGCGTGTGCTAGTCGAGTACGTCGTGGGAAGATATTTTCAAGCAGATGCTGAAATTAGGCATTAGATATTACGATACGTACTCGGCCGGTATGGCTCACAGATTCCGCAAGCTGAGGAATAAGTTGTAAGGCACGATATGCGAACCCCCCCATCGGGTTGACGAGCAGCGTCGACACAAGTTCTTGTAGCTATCGCAATGAAGTCGAAACACCTCGAGGTGTAATGGTTTAGCAATGCCAATTATTTATTCTTTTTTTCTCTCCTTGGCTCGTGAGCGCAAGTGCGAAATATGAGTGTGTGTGTTGTTGTTTTTATTATTATTTTTTAGTCTAGACGAATATAAGAGATATACTCGGATACCATTGCTTTTAAGTTTCGCCTTAGTGACATTCAAACGAAAATATTGTATGGAATCTATAGAGAAAGGACATCACTGACAAGACTGAAGGAGGAACTCGGACGTGGACGTAACAGAACTGACGAACAATAGTTGGGAAGTTATTGTTTTGTTTTTCAAACGCCTGCAAGCGCATTATACGGTAGCTTGTAGGAAACAACACAGTAGTCAGTAAGAATTTCTCAGGGGTGTTGGAGACGAAGTGCAGAGAGTCAATCAAATACGTCTACATAACAGTCGAATTAATCGCGTTGGGGTACGATTACACACATCGAGGAGGTTCAAAGCAGTTACTAAACATCATGTAGGTTAGATGTAAGGGTGTTGTTGGCGTACGCTAAGCGTTACCGGCGTGTGTCTCGACAGGTGTTCGACTTATGATGTAACTACAAGTAACAGTAACTCGAACGATGTTGTCAACGATCGCATAAAAACGTGCTGACGTGTGTGCAACGTGTGGTAATGTGCCTACAACAAAGTCTAGTGCATATTGCGTAGTTATAAATAAGTTTTCGGGGTATACGTAAATCATACCTACCACCTTGTCTTCCTACGTGTTTCGCTCTGATGAATAACGTAACAAAGTAACAGTGTTGTATACGACCGTGTAACGATCGCAATATAATCGTGCCTAAACTTATGGCGCTAGCGGTAGCGAGGAGAACGTTGTGAGTCTAAAGCTGGCAGTAAACGTCGAAAATTTCAAGCATGCTAAAATTTGAGGACAACCGCAAAGTAAAAACGATGAACAGCGTACTAAAACTGACGTGGTATTTTGGGGAGATATTATACAGCACTGTAGGCTCCTGTAATTCGCGTAATACAAAACTTACCCACAACGTTTCGCGTGTGCCCAGGTTTTCACAAGCAAAGTTGTTCACATATAAGGTCGGCTGCGACGGTCATAGCCTCAGGCTAAATCGTCAGGTGTGAGCAGTGCCTTAAGGTTTTGGTCATATGCATCATATGAGAAAGTGAAATAACACAACTGGTACTTTCAATGTTTGATAACTAGCATA
>CM068956.1:151201632-151217342 GCA_035128595.1 Eptatretus atami | reverse complement strand
CGTACTCACATTACAATTGTACATACTTTATAGATGTACTCACATTATAATGATACATATAAGTCGATAAATCGAGAAAGAATACAGTAAGTCGTCACTATCCGGAAGTCCGGAAGTTAAGTCCTCACTGGTCCGAAGTTCGCATATCGCAGTTACGATTATTCACAATTTAGTTTTAATGGTCATTATTCAATTAGCGCCAACGTATTTTGCCTTTTCGCAATGTCATCGCAAGGAAAAACACAAAGAGAAGGAGAAAAAAAAGTAGCGCAAAAAAAATTTTTTCAAACAACCACACAGGCCATTCCTTCGCTCTCGTAAACGACGACTGGATTGGGCATTGTGTTTATCTAGAATGCGCATAAGAAATCGAGAAATTATTAGAATACATGAAGTCATCACTTTCCAGAAGTCCGTGCGTTGTAACCCGTAATGGGGAACGCGGCTAGGTTTTCTTCCCATCGGCCACGCCCACGCAGCAACGTGTCTGTCATTGTGTTGGTAAATAAATGGCCATAACTTGGAAACCACTTGTCCGATTAATATCAAACCTTGAAAAGGCACATACTCAGGTCCCAGCAATATAGCTGACAAGTTTCAATTAGATCGGACCAGTGGTTGTTGAGAAACAGCGGTCACAGGCGTAACCCGGGATATTTATTTTTGCCCGCACACAGCTGTCCCTTGCCTATACACCGCCCAAATAAAGGTATGCATCAGAAGAACGTGTTGCATGCTTCGAACAAGATCGCCTGAGGGGCGGGTACTCTACTTGCAAAGAAGAAAGTTTGTTTGTGTGTTCACGTTTTTGTTTATGCATTCAGACCCACAGGAAGCAAAGCAACCAAACTTTGCACGGCCTCGTCTTTCATGCAGAGGAAGGTCGAGGGCTATGTTTGGATTTAAAAAAAAAACATTGACCCCAAATAAAACCAGGGTAATTCGCCTTCAGACCTCCATCGCGCTTCTGCTTATACACTGCCTGGGTTTCTCCCGGAGTGATCGAGTAATATGTTTTGTTCGGATCGGAGGTTGAGGTTGTTGTGATTTGTTGTCAACAAGCAAAAAAATTAATCATCAGAGTATTTCATCGAATTTCCCCCGTAATATAATAATTGCCGCCAACTATCATCTCCGAACGGTAATTGCATCTTGATTATAATTCCTCGAGACAATTAGTTGAGCCTCCAGACGGCACGTGGCCTCAATTGCACAGAGATCTAATTAACATGAGGTAATTAAATGTCATCCGATAAAATGTGACTTTTTGGGTTTTTTATTTATTTTTTTTAAACGTTCAGTCCCTTCACTGCAAACTTGTCCTTAATGACGTTCAAAGTGCTCACAGAGTTACAGTACTTCGTACTATCATTCCTCATGAGGAGCGTGCGTGCCGCTTGAATTAAACTATAAATCGAAGAACACGTCGGGGTCGGATACTGGCACACGTCAGGTGAATGAAGAAGAAGAGCGCGTCGCCCGTCATAGACGTCCGGTGTGTTTATGTGTGTTTGTTTATGACGTCCGTCCTCGTCACTGATTGTCCTCCGGTTGACGTGAATGGTTTTTGGTGTTTGTGAATAAAATTGAGGAAACGAAGAGCTTGAAGATCGGGATCAATGTCCTTGGGGAATGTGCTCGGCGGTGGAACCGGTTTGGCGGGTAGTGGGGGGTGGAACGGAGTTGATGATGAGGAGGCAGAGAGACAGGTGAGGGCTGTGTCACGTGACACGATTTGTCCGGCCGTCGACGAGGACGAGTCGCTCGGCCTTTTGCCGCCCAGTTCCTCACGGAAGGTGTGCGTGAGACGCGAACAATGGACAGGTGGACGGCGTTTCTCCAATTACTGGTTCTAAGCGGTGAGTGTTTCGGATTATATCCCGGAAACTATTGCAGGTGATCTGTCCATTAGACTAAAAGGGGGTTGTGCTGTGTCTGCGGGGGTCGAGGGTCGTGGGGAGGCTTCGGGGTGCCGCAGTGATGATTTGGTGGTGAACATATACGCACCAACACAACCAAACTTCTGATGATTTTTAAGCTGAATGAAAAACGAATGAGTTGATCCTCGAGTGAATGAATTGTCGCTCCATGTGAGTCATATTGGGGTTTTAATCATTTAACGTTTTCACGACCTCGTCGGATTCACGTTCGCAGCACACCTGCCCATTGACCACTTGATAGCCCCAAGGAGGGTGTGCAACGGACTGAGAAATGCCAAGGTGTGCTGATCTCGTGAATACAGGTGTCCAGGTTGGTGGAAGAGCAGAACCACAGGTGATGATGGATGAACAAACGTCACAGGGACAAAGGGAATAGAGTGGGACAACTACAAATGGATGTTGGGGGGTTAGGGTCGTGGTATGAGGATGAGAAGAGGTGTGTGCGAGAGGTGTTGCGAGGCTCAGACGTGCACCTGGGAGAGACCATCACGTGACGGAGGGCAGCAGACTTGATGAGAATAGCTGACGCTCGAGTTGAGGAAATACTTTACAATTTTCGCTTCGCACGGTCAAGGTGCAGGCTTTCAAAGGTACGTGGCGCACCTGTGAGTGCCATACCTGAACACGAGTGCACCTGTGAGGGCGAGGTATAGTTTGTGGAACGGTGAACAAAGTTGGTCCTTGTAGAAAGGTGGTGTCAAACCTTTTCACCCCTGAAACTTGAGCCAATTCGTACACAAATATTTTATTTTGAAACCAGTGATGCTTATAGTTTGTATCAGAAACATGTTTGGATTGTGATTGTGATGTCATCCTCTGTTACAGAGCGTCGGTGCTGCCAAAGCAGTTTCCTGGCAAGGGTGATTTGCCGTTGTCTTCCCAGGAGTAATTAAAGCAGTAATTTGTTCAGGGTGCCGGCGATAGCTCACCTCCTCTTTGTGAAGGACACTGCCGTCCACCAATGAATGCCGAAGGACGGGACACCAGGTTTAACGAACATCCGAGGGATGGCACACACGTCGATGAATCGCCGTGCCTGTGAAACACCTTGACGGTTTATAGCCGGGTCAGGATTCAAACCTAGACAGACTTGGAGGCGAATGTGCGTACTGCGTACCTCTAGGCCACCATGTCAGCCCCAGAAACGTGTTGTCATTCCGTTTATAAACACATACCTTATGACTTGAAGCAAACATTCTGAGTATTTTTGAAGAAAAAAATTAAATAAAACCCTCCACGCAGTTTGAATGAATTGTTTTCCAAAAATAAAAAATATAAAAATTCAAAACAAAGGTTTACATTCTGCAGCAAATGTTTGTAATCCCCATAAGGGGAATGGCAGACTAATATAATGGCAGCTGTGATCTGTTCATCGGACAATTGCTCAATGGCCAGCTGCATGCTTGGTTATCCCAATTTCCACGAACATGGATCAGCTTGCAAACATTCTCTGTTCCTCATATGTGGTAACTTATAACTACCACCATGCTCGCTGGTTGTGTCCAGTGTGCAACGACGAGCCAGGGCAATGCAACAAAGACTTCCTGTGAATCTCGTTCTGACTCGATCTGTGAACTTCCCAACAGTGGTTTTGCAACTGGTATGTTCTCCCACCTGGACCTCGTTTTGAATAACTTTCCATCCAACCAAGTCGGTGGTTACCTCTAAATCTCATATACCCAACCTATCTGCCTCTGTCGCCATTTTACCTTGTCGTGCACACTGTCGACGGGATGGTGTGTCCTTTTTACCCGAGAAGGTAGAAAAGTTCTGTCCACCCTCGGACCTGCTTCGGTAACTGCAAAAGATGGCGTCACTGTCCGTATTATCCTGCTCTACTGTGCTTGCTTCACCTCTGTCTGTCTGGGGAAGTTGGTTCCACAGGCAAGAGGAACAAATGAGTGGAGATGAGTAGTGAGCCTGGATTTTGGGTATTTAACAAGAAGGGGGTTATTGGCAGACCTTGTGGGCCCTGCAGAAAACCTATGAGACAGAACGAATAAAGGGCAGAAGGTGCAAGACCAAAAAGGAGGTGGTGGGATACAGAGAGGCCACCAACCTGTCTGCGATGTGAAAGTAACAGGCCAATAAACTCAGATTAGTTGTGGGCGATCCTAATGATTTTGAGGGCCTTGCTTTCCAAGGCATCAATAAGAACACGGTGTGAGGCAGGGGCACCAACCCAAAGGGGAGAGCAGTACTCCATTGAGCTGTGAATGAAGGCCTTGTTGTTAAAAGCTCAGACTAGCCAAGGAAAGATGTTGCATGATGAAGTATGTCCAGTTAGCAGCTGGTTTTGAAGGCATCTTGGAAATATGGTCTGCTCAAGAAAGATCATAGCTGATGGTAAGGCCCAGAATTTGAGTGACTCGCCTCTTCAGTGGTGTGTTTAGAAGTAGATGGAAGGGTTTGCCGGACGGTCGTTTTGTCGAGACGGTGAAGGTGTGGGATTTGTCGGGGTTGAAAGACTTATTCCAAGTGTTGGATGAGCTCCTGATTCTATCAAGGTCTGCAGAGAAGGAAGAAGCTGCTGCCTGCCTGTCTCGAGGATGAGAAATGATATGGCAGAGGGGATCAGCAAGATCATTGATGAGGATGACAAACAAAACTGGGTCCAAGACACTGCCTTGGGGCACTCCAGCCTTGACAGAGAGAAGGGATGAGAGGATCCCATTAAGACTGCATGCGAGAGTGGAGGAAGTCTAATCCATGAGAGGAAGTGGCCTTGGATGCCATGAGCAGAGAGTTTGGAAATCAAGGAGGGGTGTCGGACTGCATTAAATGCTCGAGATATTTCCTGAGACACAACCCTGATTTCATGTCTGACATTGAGACCTTTCTACCTTGTTGGGAGAGTAACAGCATAATGCACAAGGTAGAATGATTGGGTCTGAAACTGAACTGATGATCTGAGATTAGTCTGTTGGAGAAAAGGAAGGATTTGATGTCAGCTGCATTGATTGATTCCTTGACCTTGGTAATAATTGGAAGCAAGCTAAAAGGCCTGTAGTTATGAGGATCCGTTTTTGCACCATGTTTGTCTATTTTCGTGATGTTTGCTACTTCCAGGCAGACAGAAAAGCCCCAGAGAGAATGATCGAGTGAACAGAACAGGAAGAGGATGAACAAGAGCAGCAGAGCAGGTTTTTTTTAGGATACGTGCAAAGATGCCATCTGGGCCTGTCAGAATCGGAATGATGGTTTGCCGTCTGGGCCCAGAAACCTCGCCACCTTCTCAAGTTATATGTAATGAGGTTGTGTTCTCAAGGTGTAGGGAGTGAGGCCATGAGCGGTTGGGTACACGAGATTTGGAAGCAAACACAGAATTGAGGCATTCGGCCTTCTCGCGTGCAGACAGCTGTCGTGCCACTTGAAGTGACGGAAATTATGGAGGGGGAGCATACTCAAGAGACCGACTTAACAAGGCACCACCAGGTCTTTGGATAAGGAGACAGGTTTGAGAGTTCATCCTTGGGGTTGACCAGATATTGTTTTTTGGCTTTCTTGAAGGGAAAAGCCTCACCACAGGATTCTGTGTACCTGGGGTGACAGGATAAGTATGATGACTGCAGATGAGATGGTATAAATCTCTACATAAGAGAAAGCAAGCTTGTGTGAAAGGACTCACAGGCAGCATTAATGTCAGGAGAGGTGGAAATGAAGGATCAGTCTTGACATGAGAGGGCACCTTGCAGCCCGTGTCAGTCAGCTTGGGTGAACTGCCAAACTCCACGGCGCTGAAGCAACTCTCTGACAATAGCCAGAAAAATGTTGACTCTCACAAGCACATGACTAGATTAACTTATTGGAGCAGAAGAGGAACAGGAGACATATGTCAGAAAATTCATTACCAAGTCCAGAAGGGAGGACATGCCACTGGGAGAGATCCGGGTCAGAAAGTTCACCAATTGGGTGATGCCCATGGAATCATTGCTGCAATGCCATGGCTGGTTGAAGAGGTACCAACACCCAGCCAATTGGCATGGTCACCATTGAAATCACCGCATACGAGGAAGAGAGCGTTGGGATGGGTGGTTGTAAGATGGTCCAGGTTGGCAGAGAGGGAGATGTAAATGGAGTCGTCCTTGTTAGGAGGATGGCATAGCACACAGCCAAACAGGAGGTAGTTGTGGTGGGGAAAGCACAGCCAAAGGTACTCCTGGAGGAAGGGTAGTACACGGACAGTGGGAAATGGAGTTATTAACATAAACTGCAACTCTGTCACCAGAACAGGATTCAAGCCTGGCAAACCAGAAAGGGACAATACCCAGGGAGAGAAGAGAGAAATCAGGGACATTGTGTGAGAGGAAGGATTCTGTTGGACACATGTTAGATTTATTAGTAGCAGTTTGGATTGAGAAAATTGTCAAATTGGAGCGAATACCTCGGGTGTTGGAGGCCCATAGAGTTGGGGATGGGGGAAGAGGTGCTGTTGGGCAGGAAAGGTGGGGGGGGGTAGCTTGGGTGAGGGAAAGCGAAGGTGGGAGGGTGGTGGAGCGTGGAAGCATAGAGAAGGGGAGGTAGGAAAATGTGGAATAGTGCATGAGGTGGGCATAGAGGAGAGAACGGAAGGGCGGGACGCAGGGAGAGAACGGAAGGGCCGGGACGCGGGGAGAGAACAGAGGGCCGGGACGCGGGGAGAGAACGGAGGGGGCGGGACGCGGGGAGAGACGGAGGGGGCGGGTGCAGGGGAGGCGAGGAGGATGTAGGAAGTGAAGGAAGGAAGGGGTGGGGGGGGGGGGAGGAGTAAAGGAAGTAAACGAAGGAAGAAGGGTATAACATGGAGGAAGCAATGAGGGGGGGGGGCATGGGTTGATTGACATAATCCAGGGACACTGAGTAGGTGTCGGGTGGAGGTGGAGGAGCCTGGAGTGAGTGCAGAGAAACTCGGGTGTGAAGATGACATGGGGGAACGGTGCTGACGTGAGGGAGTACTGACTATTTTCTCCCCTTTGTGGGATTTCCTTCCAGAGATGGTCCAATTGGACTCTTCCCTCCAGGGCTTCAAGCATGCATTGCACCACCACAATCTCATGTCATCCCCCATTCTATCCTCATTCTTTCCGACCCCATTAACTCCCACAAACTCAACCCTCTTGCTTGCAGGTTGGTGTTTCCTCCCTCTTCTCTACCCCTTTGTTATTAGCTCATTCCCTTGTTTTATCCAACTGTTATGCCACTCCTCCACTCACTACATTTTTACCGTTATCTAGCTCTTCCATGAACCTCGATTGTCTGCGCAATTGGATAACATATCAAAAAATAAATCAAAATTAGCCGCCCAGGCGTGATTTATAATGCCTGCCCCAGATTTTAAAGGCAAAGACACTAGGTTGGACAATTAAATAACATTATATTCCTGCCCCACTTTCAGATCTGCATTTCCTGCTGCTTGAAGTTTTGTGGGTGCTGAAGGGAGAAGTTTGATTGATAGAGGAAACGTTGAAACTCGGTCGGGACAGTAGATATTATTCACAATAAGGCAAAGATTTATACGGACAGCCCTATGTAGAGGGACACAAGTGGTTGAGACAATACGGTTGGAGCAGAGAATGAATTGGATTTGAGTCCTGACTTTAGAGACAGAAACATTTGGCTGTGTGTTACAACACAAAATGTTCTCCTTCATTGATGTCACATTTATTTATTTATTTTCTATACAAGCTCGAGGCCCATGAGAGAGCAAGGTGGCAGAGGGTAGAAAAAAAGAGGAAGCAACAAAATGACAATTGGGCAACAGTTGGACAAAACAAACAAGGGAGGGGAGACAAGAGACATGAGAGAGAGAATGAGAATAAATAATATGTGTTGTGTGCGTGTATATATATATATATATATATATATATATATGGATACATACATACACGCCTTAAGTAATAGGTTGGGTTGTGGTTGTCGATAGTTTGCTGAGGTTAATGGTGTATAGACAAGGTCGTCATGAGTAAAGATGGTTGGGGGGGCGGGGGGGGGAGGGGTGACATGAGATGATGTTGGTAGTACACCACATGCTTGAAGCCAGCAGGACAGAAGAGCGAATTCTAACAGTCTCTGCCATGAATGGAGAAAAGACGATTAAAGGATGGAAGGTTTACAGTGAACGTACATTTTGAGAGGGTGTTATTGGAAGACCTCATGCATCCTGAAAGTTTCTGGAGTGTCAGAGGGCTGAGAAAGCAGAGGTACATGACATGGACCGGAAGGAGTAGTACCAAAAAATAACTAGAACGGCACTCGGTTGGACAAAACAACAGTTGGTTTCATGGGGTCGCTCGCATCACGCATTCATTCTGAACAAAATACCATCCAGTTAAACTGAACATGCTACTATTATGGTCCAAGCCCTATCATCCATGCACCCTAATATGCCACAGGGTTTCTTGGCATGGGTTATAAGCATCATAAATTTAATTCTTCGCTCACCATCGGGTCATACATACATCAGATATTATGAAGTTCAGGATTTTTCGGATAAAGATTTCAATTCAAACAATTATGGCTGGACTACCACTCTACCGATGACGTCATCATTGTCACCCCAAATACACCATGGGGAGTTGACATATGCAAAGTTTCTATTTTTTTTGTTCAGCAGTTTCAGAGAAAATGATGTAAGAGATGGTGGTGAACAGCTGTTTTGAAGACCTGGAGGGAAGAGTGGGATTGAAGAGAGTGTGGGAGGTGAGACGGGCGAACAATGACAGGTGGACGGCGTTTCTCCAATTTACTGGTTCTAAGCGGTGAGTGTTTCGGATTATATCCGGAAACTATTGCAGGTGATCTGTCCATTAGACTAAAAGGGGTTGTGCTGTGTCTGGGGGTCGAGGGTCGTGGGAGGCTTCGGGGGTGCCGCAGTGATGATTTGGTGTGTGAACATATACGCACCAACACAACCAAACTTTGATGATTTTAAGCTGAATGAAAAAACGAATGAGTTGATCCTCGAGTGAATGAATTGTCGCTCCATGTGAGTCATATTGGGGTTTTAATCATTAACGTTTTCACGACCTCGTCGGGATTCACGTTCGCAGCACACCTGCCCATTGACCACTTGATAGCCCCAAGGAGGGTGTGCAACGGACTGAGAAATGCCAAGGTGTTGCTGATCTCGTGATACAGGTGTCCAGGTTGGTGGAAGAGCAGAACCACAGGTGATATGGATGAACAAACGTCACAGGGACAAAGGGAATAGAGTGGGACAACTACAAATGGATGTGGGGGGTTAGGGTCGTGGTATGAGGATGAGAAGAGGTGTGTGCGGAGAGGTGTTGCGAGGCTCAGACGTGCACCTGGGAAGAGACCATCACGTGACGGAGGGCAGCAGACTTGATGAGAATAGCTGACGCTCGAAGTTGAGGAAATACTTTACAATTTTCGCTTCGCACGGTCAAAGGTGCAGGCTTTTCAAAGGTACGTGGCGCACCTGTGAGTTGCATACCTGAACACGAGTGCACCTTGTGAGGGCGTGATAGTTTGTGGAACGGTGAACAAAGTTGGTCCTCTGAAGAAAGGTGGTGTCAAACCTTTTCACCCCTGAAACTCTTGAGCCAATTCGTACACAAATATTTTATTTTGAAAACCGTGATGCTTGCTATAGTTTTGTATCAGAAACATGTTTGGATTGTGATTGTGATGTCATCCTCTTGTACGAGAGGCGCGGTGCTGCCAAAGCAGTTTCCTGGCAAGGGTGATTTGCCGTTGTCTTCCCAGGAGTAATTAAAGCAGTAATTTGTTCAGGGTGCCGGCGATAGCTCACCTCCTCTTTGTGAAGGACACTGCCGTCCACCAATGAATGCCGAAGGACGGGACACCAGGTTTAACGAACATCCGAGGGATGGCACACACGTCGATGAATCGCCGTGCCTGTTGAAAACACCTTGACGGTTTATAGCCGGTGTCAGGATTCAAACCTAGACAGACTTGGAGGCGAAATGTGCGTACTGCGTACTCTAGGCCACCATGTCAGCCCCAGAAACGTGTTGTCATTCCGTTTATAAACACATACCTTATGACTTGAAGCAACATTCTGAGTATTTTTTGAAGAAAAAAATTTAAATAAAAACCCTCCACGCAGTTTGAATGAATTGTTTTCCAAAAATAAAAAAATATAAAATTCAAAACAAAGGTTTACATTCTGCAGCAAATGTTTGTAATCCCCATAAAGGGGAATGCGCGACTAATATAATGGCAGCTTGTGATCTGTTCATCGGGACAATTGCTCAATGGCGCAGCTGCATGCTTGGTTATCCCAATTTCCACGAACATGGATCAGCTTGCAAAACATTCTCTGTTCCTCATATGTGGTACTTATAACTACACCATGCTCCGCTGGTTGTGTCCAGTGGTGCAACGACAGCCAGGGCAATGCAACAAAGACTTCCTGTGAATCTCGTTTCTGACTCGATCTGTGAACTTCCCAACAGTGGTTTGCAAACTGGTATGTTTCTCCCACCTGGACCTCGTTTGAATTAACTTTCCATCCAACAAGGTCGGTGGTTACCTCTAAATCTCATTACCCAACCTATCTGCCTCTGTCGCCATTTTACCTTGTCGTGCACACTGTCGACGGGATGGTGTGTCCTTTTACCCGAGAAGGTAGAAAAGTCTGTCCACCCTCGGACCTGCTTCGTAACTGCAAAAGATGTGGCGTCACTGTCCGTATTATCCTGCTTACTTACTGTTGCTTGCTTCACCCTCTGTCTGTCTGGGGAAGTTGGTTCCACAGGCAAGAGGAACAAATGAGTGGAGATGAGTAGTGAGCCTGGATTTTGGGTATTTAACAAGAAGGGGGTTATTGGCAGACCTTGTGGGCCCTGCAGAAAACCTATGAGACAGAACGAATTAAAGGGCAGAAGGTGCAAGACCAAAAAGGAGGTGGTGGGATACAGAGAGGCCACCAACCTGTCTGCGATGTGAAAGTAACAGGCCAATAAACTCAGATTAGTTGTGGGCGATCCTAATTGATTTTGAGGGCCTGCTTTCCAAGGCATCAATAAGAACACGGTGTGAGGCAGGGGCACCAAACCCAAAGGAGAGAGCAGTACTCCATTGAGCTGTGAATGAAGGCCTTGTTGTTAAAAGCTCAGACTAGCCAAGGAAAGATGTTGCATGATGAAGTATGTTCCAGTTTAGCAGCTGGTTTTGAAGGCATCTTGGAAATATGGTCTGCTCAAGAAAGATCATAGCTGATGGTAAGGCCAGAATTTGAGTTGACTCGCCTCTTCATGTGGTGTGTTTAGAAGTAGATGGAAGGGTTTGCCGGACGGTCGTTTTGTCGAGACGGTGAAGGTGTGGGATTTTCGGGTTGAAAGACTTATTCAAGTGTTGGATGAGCTCCTGATTCTATCAAGGTCTGCAGAGAAGGAAGAAGCTGCTGCCTGCCTGTCTCGAGATGAGAAATGATATGGCAGAGGGGATCAGCAAGATCATTGATGAGGATGACAAACAAAACTGGGTCCAAGACACTGCCTTGGGGCACTCCAGCCTTGACGAGAGAAGGGATGAGAGGATCCCATTAAGACTGCATGCGAGAGTGGAGGAAGTCTAATTCCATGAGAGGAAGTGGCCTTGGATGCCATGAGCAGAGAGTTTGGAAATCAAGGAGGGGTGTCGGACTGCATTAAATGCTCGAGTATTTCCTGAGACACAACCCTGATTTCATGTCTGACATTGAGACCTTTCTACCTTGTTGGGAGAGTAACAGCATAATGCACAAGGTAGAATGATTGGGTCTGAACTGAACTGATGATCTGAGATTAGTCTGTTTGAGAAAAGGAAGGATTTTTGATGTCAGCTGCATTGATTGATTCCTTGACCTTGGTAATAATTGGAAGCAAGCTAAAAGGCCTGTAGTTATGAGGATCCGTTTTTGCACCATGTTTGTCTATTTTCGTGATGTTTGCTATTCCAGGCAGACAGAAAAGCCCCAGAGAGAATGATCGAGTGAACAGAACAGGAAGAGGATGAACAAAAGCAGCAGAGCAGGTTTTTTTTAGGATACCGTGCAAAGATGCCATCTGGGCCTGTCAGAATCGGAATGATGGTTTGCCGTTCTGGGCCCAGAAAACCTCGCCACCTTCTCAAGTTATATGTAATGAGGTTGTGTTCTCAAGGTGTAGGGAGTGAGCCATGAGCGGTTGGGTACACGAGATTTGGAAGCAAACACAGAATTGAGGCATTCGGCCTTCTCGCGTGCAGACAGCTGTCGTGCCACTTGAAGTGACGGAAATTATGGAGGGGGAGCATACTCAAGAGACCGACTTAACAAGGCACCACCGGTCTTTGGATAAGGAGACAGGTTTGAGAGTTCATCCTTGGGGTTGACCAGATATTGTTTTTTTGGCTTTCTTGAAGGGAAAAGCCTCACCACAGATTCTGTGTACCTGGGGTGGACAGGATAAGTATGATGACTGCAGATGAGATGGTATAAATCTCTACATAAGAGAAAGCAAGCTTGTGTGAAAGGACTCACAGGCAGCATTAATGTCAGGAGAGGTGGAAAATGAAGGATCAGTCTTGACATGAGAGGGCACCTTGCAGCCCGTGTCAGTCAGCTTGGGTGAACTGCCAAACTCCACGGCGCTGAAGCAACTCTCTGACAATAGCCAGAAAAATGTTGACTCTCACAAGCACATGACTAGATTTAACTTATTGGAGCAGAAGAGGAACAGGAGACATATGTCAGAAAATTCATTACCAAGTCCAGAAGGGAGACATTGCCACTGGGAGAGATCCGGTCAGAAAGTTCACCAATTGGGTGATGCCCATGGAATCATTGCTGCAATGCCATGGCTGGTTGAAGAGGTACCAACACCCAGCCAATTGGCATGGTCACCATTGAAATCACCGCATACGAGGAAGAGAGCGTTGGGATGGGTGGTTGTAAGATGGTCCAGGTTGGCAGAGAGGGAGATGTAAATGGAGTCGTCCTTGTTAGGAGGATGGCATAGCACACAGCCAAACAGGAGGTAGTTGTGGTGGGGAAAGCACAGCCAAAGGTACTCCTGGAGGAAGGGTAGTACACGGACAGTGGGAAATGGAGTTATTAACATAAACTGCAACTCTGTCACCAGAACAGGATTCAAGCCTGGCAAACCAGAAAGGGACAATACCCAGGGAGAGAAGAGAGAAATCAGGGACATTGTGTGAGAGGAAGGATTCTGTTGGACACATGTTAGATTTATTAGTAGCAGTTTGGATTGAGAAAAATTGTCAAATTGGAGCGAATACCTCGGGTGTTGGAGGCCCATAGAGTTGGGGATGGGGGAAAGAGGTGCTGTTGCAGGAAAGGTGGGGGGGGGTAGCTTTGGGTGAGGGAAAGCGAAGGTGGGAGGGTGGTGGAGCGTGGAAGCATAGAGAAGGGGAGGTAGGAAAATGTGGAATAGTGCATGAGGTGGGCATAGAGGAGAGAACGGAAGGGCCGGGACGCAGGGAGAGAACGGAGGGGCCGGGACGCGGGGAGAGAACAGAGGGCCGGACGCGGGAGAAGAACGGAGGGGGCGGGACGCGGGGAGAGAACGGAGGGGGCGGGTGCAGGGGAGGCGAGGAGGATGTAGGAAGTGAAGGAAGGAAGGGGTGGGGGGGGGGCGAGGAGTAAAGGAAGTAAACGAAAGGAAGAAGGGTATAACATGGAGGAAGCAATGAGGGGGGGGGGCATGGGTTGATTGACATAATCCAGGGACACTGAGATAGGTGTCGGGTGGAGTGGAGGAGCCTGGAGTGAGTGCAGAGAAACTCGGTGTGAAGATGACATGGGGGAACGGTGCTTGCGACGTGAGGGAGTACTGACTATTTTCTCCCCTTTGTGGGATTTCCTTCCAGAGATGGTCCAATTGGACTCTTTCCCTCCAGAGGCTTCAAGCATGCATTGCACCACCACAATCTCATGTCATCCCCCATTCTATCCTCATTCTTTCCGAACCCATTAACTCCCACAAACTCAACCCTCTTGCTTGCAGGTTGGTGTTTCCTCCCTCTTCTCTACCCCTTTGTTATTAGCTCATTCCCTTGTTTTATCCAACTGTTTGCCACTCCTTCCACTCACTACATTTTTACCGTTATTAGCTCTTCCATGAACCTCGATTGTCTGCGCAATTGGATAACATATCAAAAAATAAATCAAAATTAGCCGCCCAGGCGTGATTTATAATGCCTGCCCCAGATTTTAAAGGCAAAGACACTAGGTTGGACAATTAAATAACATTATATTCCTGCCCCACTTTCAGATCTGCATTTCCTGCTGCTTGAAGTTTTGTGGGTGCTGAAGGGAGAAGTTTGATTGATAGAGGAAACGTTGAAACTCGGTCGGGACAGTAGATATTATTCACAATAAGGCAAAGATTTATACGGACAGCCCTATGTAGAGGACACAAAGTGGTTGAGACAATACGGTTGGAGCAGGAGATGAATTGGATTTGAGTCCTGACTTTAGAGACAGAAACATTTGGCTGTGTTATCAACACAAATGTTCTCCTTCATTGATGTCACATTTATTTATTTATTTTTCTATACAAGCTCGAGGCCCATGAGAGAGCAAGGTGGCAGAGGGTAGAAAAAAGAGGAAGCAACAAAATGACAATTGGGCACAGTTGGACAAAACAAACAAGGGAGGGGAGACAAGAGACATGAGAGAGAGAATGAGAATAAATAATAGTGTGTGTGCGTGTATATAATATATATATATAATATATATAATGGATACATACATACACGCCTGTAAGTAATAGGGTTGGGTTCGGTTTGCTGAGGTTAATTGGTGATAGACAAGGTCGTTCATGAGTAAAGATGGTGGGGGGGGCGGGGGAGGGGAGGGGTGACATGAGATGATGTTGGTAGTACACCACATGCTTGAAGCCCAGGACAGAAGAGCGAAATTCTAACAGTCTCTGCATGAATGGAGAAAAGACGATTAAAGGAGTGGAAGGTTTACAGTGGAACGTACATTTTGAGAGGGTGTTATTGGAAGACCTCATGCATCCTGAAGTTTCTGGAGTGTCAGAGGGCTGAGAAAGCAGAGGTACATGACATGGACCGGAAGGAGTAGTACCAAAAAATAACTAGAACGCACTCGGTTGGGACAAACAACAGTTGGTTCATGTGGGTACGCTCGCATCACGCATTCATTCTGAACAAAAATACCATCGTTAACTGAACATGCTACTATTATGGTCCAAGCCCTATCATCCATGCACCCTAATATGCCACAGGGGTCTTGGCATGGGTTTAAGTGTCAAATTTAATTCTTCGCTCACCATCGGGTCATACATACATCAGATATTATGAAAGTTCAGGATTTTGTCGGATAAAGATTTCAATTCAAACAATTATGGCTGGACTACCACTCCACGATGACGTTCATCGTTGTCACCCCAAATACACCATGGGAGTTGACATATGCAAAGTTTCTATTTTTTTTGTTCAGCAGTTTCAGAGAAAATGATGTAAGAGATGGTGGTGAACAGCTGTTTTGAAGACCTGGGAGGAAGAGTGGGATTGAAGAGGTGTGGGAGTTTATTCTAAAGGTGGGGGGGAAAAAAAAGAGGAATGAAGAGTGAAGGCCGAGCAGTGATTCTTGATTTTGGTTGGTTTATCAGAAGGGGGTTGCTGGCGGACTTTGAGCACACTGAGGAAATATTGAGGGGACATATCTCAGACAGAGTGGGGGGGGGGACACTAGAGAGGAGACTTTAGAAGACAGAAGGACCACCGACCTCTTTGTGGTGAGAGAGTGAGAGACCCAAAGACTAGCTGCATCGTGGGAAGATACCATTGATT
>CM068956.1:151178887-151201607 GCA_035128595.1 Eptatretus atami | reverse complement strand
GATCCTAAATGCCTTGGTTTCCACAGCATGAAGCTGAGAAAGGTGAGAGGCAGGAGCACCAGCACAGAGGAGAAAGCAGTACTCCATCAGACTGTGGTTGAAAGCTTTGTATGTGGTGAGGAACTCAGGTGTGCCGAGGAGGGACTTTGCACTATGGAGGATTCCCAGTCGGTGACTGGCTTTGGAGTTCAGCTTGGAAATGTGGCTTTCCCAGGAAAGATCATGGCAGATAGTGAGACCCAGAAGTTTGAATGAAAGGACTTCTTCAAGAGGATTGTTGTTAAAGTAGATGGGGGTTCCAGGCGGTCCTTTTGGAGAGACATAGTGAGAGTAAGTGAGTTAAATTTTTCCCTTTAATCCAATATGGCTGCCATACCACGTGTCAGACCTATGACATCAGAGTTATCAATAAAATACTCTCCATGGGGAGAGTTTTGCATTGATCGGATAAGTGGTTGCAGGGAAAACCATTTTTAAAGGAAAAGCAAGCACACATGCACACACACACACACCCTCTCCTACCACGTGGTTGTATATAAAAAAAAATGCTCTCATTTTGAGAAACTCCTGCTATGTTATTGGTTCAAATCTTCTAAGTACGTCATTGGATTTGGCATAGTTTTATATTTTCTAATAAATCCCTCCCATTCAGTCGCAGCAACAAGAAGCTTGAGCCAGGAAAGTTCCCACATCGAGGGTACCCAAGGCTCATTTTCCAGTTCCCTGGATTCGAATGACAACTTGGATGCTCTTTCCAGCTACGTATCGCCTCCTCGTAATGCGAGCGGCCCACCCGGATCCGCCATATGCTTTGCATGCGAGATGCCGAACTCGTCCCTAGTTTGGTGGCTCGTCGACGACAAAGTCGTCTTCTACTGGCCTTTTGATCGAAATCCTGGAATCCAGGGTCGTTTCTTCGGCCAGATGCTCCCTCTGGAGGGGAAATACGCCATGCCAGGCATCATCACCACATCCTTGTGCATCCTCAATGCACAAGAGCCTGACCGAGGTCTTCAAGTACGCTGTGGATCCTCGACTCGTGCACACACTCGGTCTGCGTACGTCCGTGTGCTGCGACAGGGCGACCAACGGATTGGTGAGCAAAACGGATTAGATCCGTCTTTTTACAATATCGACTTGTTATAAATCCATGATTTTTTTTTCCTATTATAACTTCACTTTAGAAATGATGTTTTACGAAAGAAATAGCATGTCGAGATGATCTTTGGAAGCCTTACTCAAACACTTAAGAGGAGGTGGGTAAAACAATGTGCAATTGTGATGGGTCTAATGTAAGGGTCTTTTCTGCAGCATCAACTGGCATTGAACTTACCTGCAACGTAATTGAACGGCTCCATGAAATCTGCACACAGGGAAGGGGTAAAGGTGTGGGAGACTAGCCCAACATATTCGGGGATCTTCTGTTCCAAACTTTAAAAAAATCAAGGTATTATAATAACTTGTATGGCTGGCAGGATTCAAACGTACGCTAGACAGCTTAGAGGCAGATTCTAAGCTGTCTATCCTGGGTTTGAATCCTGACCGAGCTATAAACTGTCATCCTGGGGTTTTGCAGGCAAGGCAAGGCATCATTGTGTGTGCTGTCCCTTGAATGTCCATTCAACTTGGTGTTCCGTCTGCTCCCGTTAGCTGGTAGATTATAAAAAAATTCCATGGTGTCCTTCACGAAGAGTAGACGTGTTATCTCCGGCATTCTCAACATATTCCAAATTCCTACCCAAACCACCTTCAGTCCAACGTCAGCACTGGCCACCCTATTTGAAAAAGTCTTCGGCCAAAAACGTTCCCCAGCCGACCCCACAAGAAGGTGGTAATAATTGGGGTCATTAAAGAAGTAGCCAAGGTAGTAGATAATATTAACATAATAATAATAATAATAATAACAATCATGTTCTTCCAGTGAGTAACCTCAACTTTAAATGAAAAAGTGATTTGAAATACCAAGCTTGCCGAGGTCAATTTGGTGTCATTACTCGGAATGTCGTTAAATTTTCTCGAAGGAATCACAGGTGAAAGGTAGCATAATGCACACAGACAAACAATGTGCCTATTGTTCATATTACCCAGAGTGCTTCTGGACACGTAGCTCAGTCGCATGACCTGGGTTGCTGGAGGTACGACTGATTATCCTTAAAATAGTGCGCATCTTAATTTTGCAATCCTTTTGTTACCTTCCCTATTTTTTTTGTAATAATACCCACAGAATATCCACGCAATGTAAAATGTGACTTCAAGTCCTCAACCACCCCCCTCCCTCACAAACCCAAAGTCCTCAGACTCCCTCCACCCCACTCCCAAAGCAACCTCCCCCTCCCAACTCTGGCCCATCTTTGTCCCCCCCCCCCACTCATTGTCTCCCCACTTGTAAAAGCAAAAGGGCATTCCACATCGATAACTACGATACATATTCTTCATTACGTTACTGAAACAGGGAATATTTAACTCTTTCCCCTCCCTGATCATGCTATTTCGCACTTCACAGAAAGTGCTGTTGAAACAGCAACAGCATGGCTCTACACATCATGGCCCATCACGTTGGCCTGTCCAACTCACAATTTTGCGAGATATGAGGAAACCCTGTGGAACTGCAACTCTCAAGATGAAGTGACCATGAGCAGCCTACTCGTGCCAATAAATGACCCAAAACCAATTATCTTCTTTCGATGCATATTTACAAATCGTTAAAAGTAACGATTTGTAACTCTTCCTCGCCCCCCCACCCCACTCTCTCAAAAGCCCTAAATCCTCAACCTCCACATTCCAACCCTAAGGCATCAATCTCTTCCCCACTCCAACTCTTCAAACCCCCTCCCACCACACTCAGCCTCCTCTCCCCACCCAAAGCTTCAGCCTCAACCTCCTCCTCCCAAATATGTCTCATCTTTGCTTCCCCCCCATCCTTCCCCAATCCTCCAAGTCCTCACCCTCCCTTTGCCAACCCAAGGGCATAAATTCCTTCCCCACTCCAAACATTCAATCCCCTCCCCCCTGCCACAACTCAACACCCCCCCCCCAAAAGTCCTCAACCTCCAACTCTGTCCTCCCCCCGCCACACCCTCCCATTCATAAAAGCAAACGGGCATTCTCACATCGAAACAGCGGAATGTTTACCACTTTCCACTCCCCTCATGCTATCACCGACTTTGCAGAAACAGTTCCTACATGTAATAGCCCATCATGGTCGCCTGTCCAACTCACAATCCCGTGAGATATGCAGGTAAAGATATGTGACCATGAGCAGGTTAATTGTGCCAATAAACGACCCAAAACCAATTATCTTCTTCCTGATGAATATATACACGCATCATAAAAAGTAATTGACATCGGATAAAGACCTTTCATTAGCCCTGCGTGGGCTTAAGTTTAAGCGTGGGTTTAAGCCCTGCTTGAGAGAGTGCCACATTGTTATTTGGGTGGTGTGTAAGGGAACAGACCGCTGCCTCGATCAGAGGCCTATCTTCACAAGGCCCGTGATGCCTATCGGCATCCTTTTACCTGTCGCTTTGCTCGTTTTACACTGAAGGAAAAACTTATCGGGAGGACATGGCAATTGTGAATATGACAGCTCTGAAGATGTCTTTAATTTTGCGTAGCAGTCAGCACCAACATGGTGGCCATACAATTTTTTTCATCAGGTTGAAATTGTGTGTGGAGTCAGGCTATCTGTCCAACCAATGGGTGGAACAGAATGTTAGAGACACATGGACAAACAAGTGTATTATTATAAAGACGTGTATATATATATAAGCAAAAATGTGTCTTTGTATCTGGTAACTACTTGGAGACCTTGGGCAGAGGGACACCAAGTTTCCAGAGTATACTCAGGGGGGTCCCTATCTAGTATAAAAGTTTTATGTGACACTAGTATAAAAGCTCATCAAAAATGACGGGTTGGAATTATTTTATTCAAAATATTCAAGGGGAATGGAAGATGTGTGGTTTTGTAGCAAGAAAAAGCGTTATTTACAAATGCTACCCTATTTTCTTTATCTTCTGGGACGTTTCATTTCGACAGTGCAGCCTCGTCGGCATGCCAAAGTCTGCAGCCTTGGCCTAGCGTCAGGTGTGCTTTCATCTTTATTTATTAGACATCCTACGTACATAAATGAACACTCATTTTACTCTTCACATGTTGCACATCATGTGCAGTGAATTTCACCTCCCTGTGCCTTGTATTTATTGGGTTGTTTTTATGTTTTTTTTTTTCTAAGCTTCTGTCCACTGCCCTTGAGGCTCGGTTTGCAAGTCACCGTCTACAATTCCAATAGAAGAGGCATAATTACTCTTTTAATGGAAAATGTTTGAGTTTTTTTTATATCCTGAAAAATAGACCGTAGTGATCACAGAGTTGTGTTAAAATATTGGCCTTAAATCCTTCTTAAATAGTCCTTATGAAGGAAGACAGACAAATACACAGTTTTATATCGGTAGATGTTTTTCAATTTTTTTTATTTTTGGATTTCTCATCGGTGTTATTATTTGGGTTATTTCTCCACTGTGGTGGACCAGTTCTATCACTTTGTCCGGTAACTACTCCGATACCAAGGACCATAGATAGATGGGATGGTAAAGTCATATTACGCATGTATGAGCCAAATTAGAATTGTCTCTCTTTCATTAAAGTTTCCATGAGCCACCGGATTATGTGATATTTCAATGCCTATACTATAGAATATCAAAAACTTTAAAAGTCAAATAAATAGCACTTTAGATCCATTCAGATATTTTAAGACCCTTTAGACTGCTTACACACTTTAGGCTCCTTAAACCCTTTCGAACCCAGTTTCCCTTTCGACAATTTAGACCTTTTACGCCCTTTAAATCCTTAAAAGACTTTTAGACCCTAGCTACTATTGTATGTGGGGGGTATACATGAGCTTTGGATCCCTTTTGACCTTTATATCCTCGAGACCCATGAGATGCACACCTCTATAACATCTATAAGAGTCTTCTTTTCTTGCAAGATACACAATATACTTTTTTCAGCAAAGAATGCGCAATGTCCACCCACCTGGAGGGTGTGTACTCTGCTTGTTGATTACACTGGGCTGCATTTGAAATATTTTTTTTCAGAGGTCTAGGTTTTTCTCAACGGTTCTGATATGTTTTTTGCATGCTGAATTCAGAAATGTATCTAATTTCGCTCAATCAGGTCAAGTTTTATGCTATCTCAATTTTAAGGAAAAAAATAATCAAAATTTTTGTTTTTTTTAATTAGCATTTTTTTTATTCAAAATCAGACTTACATTGACAGAAAATGTACAAACTATACATATAATGACACACAAGTACACTTAATGTGGAAGAAAGTGCCTTCTCAATTACTTTCATTTCAATTTCAGAAAAATATAGATAAATCGTTGTTTCTGGCAACACCCAACTTCAGTCGCTCCAGCAGTCGCTGTTTTCTTCGTCTTTTTAATGTTGTTTCACATTAACGGTACTTGTGCGTCATTTTATATATAGTTTGTACATTTTCTGTCAATGTAAGTCTGATTTTGAAAAAAAAAAAAATGCTAATTAAAAAAAAAAATTTTGTTTATTTTTTTCCTTAAAATTGAGATGCATAAAAACTTGACCTGATTGAGGAAATGATACATTTCTAAATTCAGCATGCAAAAAACATATAGGTACCGTTGAGAAAAACCTAGACCTCTGAAATGACACAGACCAGCGTTATATATGTTGTATTATTAATTTTATTTTCACTAATCACTGCTGTGTATGTATGTATATGTGTGTGTTTATTTTAAGGTGAAAACGGGGCATCATCCAGGAGATTCAACTTACACTTGGTGCAGCTGGCTTCATCCACACTGCTCGTCACATATTTTACATTACGTGAGTGAGCAGCGAAGAGCCTGATCCACTCTCCCTAATGTGGAGTATTTATAAACAACACTGTGGTGTGTCATTCCAATTAATACGCAAGGGGAACAACTCAACACAAGAGTCATCCCGAGGCAACATCCATCCGCTGTGATTTATTACGAGCCTTGAGCATTTGGTTCATGCGGAAAATACAATAAAAAGCTTTCAGAGTGAATTGAGGTTGTGGTTAAAAAAAAAAGAAAGAAAGAAAGAAAGAAGAACTCATACGTATTTTTTGTTTTTGTAGATTGGTGGTGAATTTTCGGAAACGCAAGGATTCTTCTGAAATCGATTTTACGGGATCGTGGGGTTTTATGGGGTTCTTCGGAAATCGGTCGCGATGGCGGTTCAAGGGAGCATGTGAGGTGTAGTGCAAGTGACACACAGTAATGGATCATTGCCTTCATTTGTCTATAAGATGCTGCGCTAACATGTTCAACACACAAAAAAGTTTCTTAACCACACTTACGTCACACATTGAGAACAAACTACAAACACTGAGATCACGATATGTGCTCGAACGATCTAATTCTAGGGTAACATTTTGCTGACACCAAGCGTACAGGCTTTCAGCAAATGGCGATTGTGTTGCAATCACCGAAACATCGCATCTCTGGCCTGGAACGACCGAGGCTTTGGTTTTGGCTTTGCTGTGGTTCGGAAACATTCAAACTGAATGCTCATATCGATGTTCTGCGTGTTGCTTGGTAAACGGAATGATCGTGGTGTGCCGAGGATGCATTGCCTAAAAGGCGACGGTCGGTATTCGGAGGGACAAAGGACGTGGACAGCGGATCGTGGAGGTACGAGACAGTGTAGCCATGGTGGTTGAGAGGGCGTGTGAGGTGCGGTGAAAATGATCAAGTAGTTTTCTTTTGCTGTTATCTTCACACTTCAGCAGAACTGAGAAGAAAGACAAGAAAATGAAGGGTGAGTGAAGGGATGGCTGATAAAGGACGATTGAAAGCAAATGATGCAGTAAAAGGAGACGGAAGCATTCCAAAACCCGATCATCACAATGGTATTAATAAAGTATAAATTTCCCATTTACGCAATTAACCTCATCCCTCTGTTGTTAAGCTTTATCAGGAGATTTAACGTCTGTATTAAATGAATAAATAAATGAAGGCCGATGCAACCAAAAGCGTTCTTGATGAAAGAGCCTACTTTGAAGATAATCGGAATAAATTTACTTCATTTTACCTAGCACGTACCCGCGGAAGATCCGCGCAACATAAAATGTGACCAAGTCCCCAACTCCCCCCCCCCTCACAACCCCAGGTCATCACCCCCCCCCCCCCAACAGGCATCAATACGTCCCCACAACACCTCAACCCACCCTCCCTCAAAGTCTTCACCTTACTCCCATTCCTCCCACACCCATTGTTTGTCTGCCTCCCCATATTGACCTTTGGCTCTGCTGTTGGTGTCCCCCCCCCCCCCGCCCTCCTCCGCTTCCTTTTGTCCAATTGTGTCCTGATCCGTTCAATGTACTTGTACCGTATTATCTGTTCCAAGAGCCTTGATTATGTATACAAAAAAAAGCCTCTCCCTCCCAACCATAAGGCTTCAATCCCCTCCCACCCCACTCAAGTATTCAAACCTCGTCACCACCACAATTCCTAAACTACCCTCCCCCACAAAGCTTCAACCTCCCCCCACACAACTCTGTCCAATCTTTGCTCTCCCCACAACCCTCCCCACCATCCTCCCGCTAATAAAAGCGGGCACTCCCACATCAAAAAAAGTGGAATATTTGATGCTTTGCCCTCCCCATCATGCTACCACCTACTTCACAGAAACTGTGATTGAAACAGCCACTACATGTCGTGGCCCATCACGGTTAACTGTCCAACTCACAATCCCGTGAGATATGCGGAAAACCTGTGCAATTGCAGCAAAAATGACCAGAAAACAACTATCTTCTTCCTGATGCTTCCATACACCCATCGTTAAAAGTAAATAATGATGGAGGTTTTATTTTACAAGTACAAAAGCCTGTCAAAAAAGATGGGTTGAAGAAATGGCAACAAAACATTTAAGGAGACTGTAAGATATGATGTGTTGTAGCAAAAAAGCGTTATTTTAAAACAATACATGTACAAATGTGATGACCCTTTTAAAAATCCTTCTGGAACGTTTTGTTCCAACGGTACAGCCTCGTGAGTATGCTGTAGTCTGAAGCCTCGGCCTATCACCAAGTGTGCTTATAATCTTCTTGATTTATGAGACATCCCACGGACATAAATGAATGCTCGTTTTTACTCTGCGCGCGTTGCACATCACATGCAGCAAATTTCACCTCCCCGTGCCTTGTATTTATTATTATTAAAAAAAAAAAAAAACTTTTCTGTTCATCGCCGTGGATGCCCGGTTGCAAGTCACCGTCTACATTTCCAATAGAAGAGACGAAATTAGTGTTTTATGGAAAATATTTTTCGAGTTGTTTTTATCCTCAAAAATCGACCGCAGTGAACACACAGCCACGTTAAAATATTGGCCTTTAAAACCCGACTCGAATTGGCAAACCAGTGGGTGGAAAGGAATGTTACACATGGATGGACGAACAAGCATATTATATCGATGCTTCACATCAAATCATTAAGGGCTGCCTAGAGGTGTGTGCACTCTCCTCTAAACTGTCTAGCCTGGGTTTGAATCCCGACCCAGCGACAAACCGTCATCCCGGTGTTTCATCAATGTGTCCTCGGATGGACGTCAATAAAACTGGGCGTTTCGTCTGCCAGCATTAGATGGACGTTAAATATCCCACGGTGCCCTTCGCGAAGAGTCTGCAAGTTATCGGCGGCACCATAAACAAATTCCAAATTCCTACTCTAACCTAAAGGAGGCACTGCATTGGTGGCACAACTGCACTCCCAGCAAAGATGCAAACCCGCAGTCACGTGCTGCACACGGGGGGAATGGAATGAGGTCAGCAGAACATCAGATACAGCAATTCATATCATTACCAACTACCCGACATTCCCTTAAAGTGACTGCAGTGACGTACGAAGTGTTGTTACAAGGAAGGCTTTCATCATCCCATCATCCCCCCCAACAAGCAATCAAAATGCCCTCGTATTTGGACGTTCCAGAATACACCGACCAGGACAGCACATACAGTAAGGGTGTGTAAAATGGCCACAGGTGCTATACTTGAACCCAATGGCATACGACATAAAACGGGGAACGTTCTGTGCCAATGATTATTAGTACATTCGAACAGATGCTGCTGTTACAGCAATAGGTAGTATGCAATAGGCGTCCCTTCGGCTGTGAAAACGAGGCTGCATCATGCCGCCGCCATTACAGGAGACAAAGTGAGATGTTTACAATGAGACGTATATACGAGCTGGTGTGTACAGCGACCATTTCATTGGTGGTAAGTATTTCCCCCACGCTAGACTCGGTATTAATTAATGCGTTTTAGTCTTGATATTTATGAGTGTCTGCCAGAGGCGGCTCCGCTGTCGCACTTGTTTGTCTCCCGTAATGGCGGATGGGCTTCATATACCGGAGCGATGCGATGCCATTGCATACTGCTTATGGTGTTGTTGATGAGTAAACACACTGCATTGGCAAGCTCTTAATCACAATGTAAAGTCCTGTGAAGAGTTTGAATGACTAAAGGATTCTGGAAGGTAAATCACACCGTTTACGCAAACTAATTTAGGAGAAACGGGGGATCTGTGAAAGGCGAACTCGATTTTTGGTGGAAAAGAAAGCTGGCTCATGTTGCAGCAACATCAATCTATTCGCTTCATTATATGTAGCACGGACGTTCATTAGATGCAGGACCATGATATTGGGCGACAACGAGAAAATCGACACTCGAACTGATGTGAAACCTGAATACCAGTATCACGATTCATGTGCTCGGATTGGCAACACCAAACGGGACGATGCGCCACCGCCACGCCCAGCTCCGACCTCCTCTAAAGATGAAATAAATAATTGAGAAACTTTGATCGTTTACTTACACTGCCGCTTGTCTCATAGACATTCCTGCAACACACGTGCACATCAATCATGTTGATTATTATTACATCGTGCGATGGAATGTCGTTTGTGATTCTAAACATACCCGGTATTACACATCGTACAATCCATAATCCAACCGCCTCGTGACCCGAAGAATGTGTTTATGAAATAAAATTTTGTACGTCAGTGCGATGGTGAGATTATGCGTGCACATAGTCATGCATACTTACGTCGTTGCATAACTTCTTCCTCCGGTTGGCTAAAAAGAGCAGGTTGGTTGGGGTAGAGGTGCAAAAGAGAGGGGAGGGAGATTAGATGGTGTTTAATAAGTGAACGTGTCGTGCGTACCACTGTCACTCTTATCGATTCCATTTAACCAAAGAACATTAAACTTTTCAAGAATCAACATCTCTTAAAATTGTTCCCCCCCCCCTTACAAATCATAGACCTTGCATCACCCACGATGCAATACTCGAATGTTTAGAACACCATGTGAATCTGTCACAAGCAAAAAATAAAATAAATAAATAAAAGAGTGTGAGCACTCCCCTCTACAGATAAGGAAGAGGGTGGATACACGCACACATAACTCAACAGGGCAGAGGAGGGTACCTTCACGAATCCAAATGGATAAACGGCATGAAGTTACATTTGTGGTGCAAGATGAGTTTGACAGGATGGTATGTTGGAAAGGCAAACAGGCCTGCCTTGTGTCCATATTGGGTTGTAAGCGTGAGCTTGCCGTGACCGGAGTGGTGCCACGACTAACAAACCCTTTCAAAGAAGGTTTAACCAGGAGAACCCACTCGAGGTTCGACAAGGAAGGCACAAGTAGCGAGCGAGCTTGTCCTTGAGAGATCCGAGTTCAATTCCAGACCAGGCTATAAGTTGTCGGATTGGTGCTTCGCGGGTACGGTCGGCGTTGCATCGCAAGGTGCGCCGCCCCTCGGCTGGATGTTAAACTTGGTGTCCCGTCTGCTAGCATTACCGGTGGCCATTAAAGATCCCGAAGATCCGTGAGACCATTGTGTGCCTGTACCGTGAACAAATTCCAAACCTCTGCCCTCATGTGCAGTCATTGTCTCATATAGTCACAATGCACATTCCAATTTAAAATCACATCCCAGTCCAACATGCATTTGTCGGTGGCGGTGATGGAAAGCAAACGAAGGATGGCTAGCACCGATATCTGGACCGGATGGATAGCTCAGCATCTCGTGGAACTCGCGGGTTATCGAACGATCCAACCAAGAGCAACAAAAATCCATGCAGTACGGATTATATAATCGATAAAAGGCAAAGCATTTCTCGAACATCATACGATCGATAAAAAGAGAAACAAGAACAACTCACCCTTTGTCCTTTGCAAAGTTACACTTGCAGTGTTTTCCTACAGATGGAAAGAAATTCCGTTGTTTTGAAAGATGCACAATTAAATATTTGTTAATTTCCAGGAGTAGGGACGGGATAATGGAGGAGGAAGGCGATTTGGGGTTGATGCGAGAGCATAAGGGAATTGAAGGTGAACAATAGATCTTACCAAAGAGAACCAAAAGGCCGGCAAAGAAGAACACAGCTGCAAGAATAAGACCCCAGTTCCTCAGCTTGGTATAATCTGGAGCACACAAAGCAAAGCGTAACAATGTTTGTGTGTACAGGTCATCATCTTGGTGTTACTGTTCAGGTCAAGCCTCAATTATGATCAGTTTACGTGCTTCTCCTCTTTATGGTCATGCCCCAGTTGCTCACCTGAGATTTATGATCCTCAACATGCCCATGTTACCCCCTTATAGAGGGGTACATGGACATCAGCAGGACTGGTGTAGGTTGCATGGGTATGGATGGGTGATTGTTTACATCAAATGGTGAATGTGCTGTCAATGATTGTTCATTCCTCAAGTAGATAAACTGGTGGATTGAGTGGTGTTGCTAGAGCACAGGCATGGTGGGCCAAATGGCCTCCTGTGTCCAAATTCCTTGCATATTGTTATATTAGTATTTCTATGTTTTGCTCTTCTTGCTGCTTTGACCATTATATATATATCTTCTGTAATCACTTGTGATGGTGTTGATGTCACCAGTGTTGGCCTGTGGGCGTTTGCTCAAGTAATAATCAAGCTTCGTAGCCAAAGATGGCCATTCACACGTGGTACGTGAACACCTGGGAGCACAACTTTGTTTGTAGTGATTGGAACCGCCACCCGCACAGCAACCACACTGAGATAGCAGGCAGTGCAACATGGTGTCTGTGGGGATGTCCGAGAAGACGAGTCCCTGCTACCCTTGAAATTAAATCATAAAAATCCTTTAAATGCAACTTCCTATCACAGTTGGATACGAGGCCCATCCAAACATCACTGGTCGAAGAGTAGGATGTGATTAAAGCTATCGCTGTTTTGCACCAAAACAAGAAGTCGAGAGTTCATACAACTCCTTTCCCTAAGCAGTCTTGAGAAAAAGGACGTGGGACTTTGTTGGAAACAGTTTATTACAAGAAGAAGATTGAAGTTCCCCCGTCCTGAGAGCAAGTATCAAATTTGATTGGTCAAAAACGGCGTACAATTTTGTTCAAGTACTGCTGCCCAGAAAGTTTTTGGAAGCGTAAACAAGGTGATTTGTGTTCTCCATTCTTCAAATATATGATTAAATTTAAATAAAATTAAAGTTTTAAAGACTATAGAAAAAAACAAACATTTTCATCAGGAGTTTACCACCGCTGATGCATCGTCTTTTACAGTTTACACCACCTTATGCAACACATTAAATTAGTTATTTGTGCCTGTTTGTGTTCTTCATGACATCTTTAAAACCAGTAAGCTTCCTGTTTGGAATGATTTTCAATGTTGTTTGACTGCCAGACAGACAGACAGACAGACAGAAGCAATTGTTTTACCAATCAAGTGATTCTCGTGCTGCTTGCAGAGGAATTTGTTCATTGCGTTCCTTCAAGCCTGTCCCTCGGTGTACTGTAGTTAGAGCAGAGGGAGGATGAAAGTAAAAGTGTTCAGGTCCTTGGTGCTTCCAGTCTTGCTCTACGGATGTGAGACTTGGACTCTGACCAGAAATCTAGACGGAGACTTAACTCCTTCGGTACCAGGTCTCTTCGGAGAATCCTTGGCTATCGCTGGTCGGACTTTGTGTCAAACGAGTGGTTGCCAAGAGAGACTCAGGTGAGATTTGTGACCTGTATAGTCCATGAGCGTCTGCTGCGGCTTTATGGACATGCGGCTCGTTTTCCTGACGCTGATCCTGCTCACTAGATTCTCTCAGCGAGGGATCCTCATGAGTAGAGGAGGCCAACTGCCCGACCATGTTCCTCGTGGCTGCAGCAGGTTGATCAGCATCTCAAGGAGATGGGGATGAGCCAGGTATTTGTCTCGAGGATGGTTAAACAGAGGCCACTGGAGAGGCGGAAAGTGGATGCAGCGACGCATATTTGCTCCGGCGCATGTTTGCTCAGGACAAGATTCTGTACAATTTGCCAAATTCAGAGCCAAAGGACTGCTAAGTTGCAGGTTTGTGTTCTGATTCATGTTCCAAATATAAAATTCATTTGAAATTAAGTAATTCCTTGATCATAGTCTGGAAGACAAGCAGAGTGAACCAATTGCTTAACCCCGCTTTACGCTGTGCGTGTGTGGTGAAAACGAGATAAATATGGCACTCCTGGGAGCAAGACCCGACCACGACCAATGCATAATGATGGTCCGACGATAAGGTGATGAAATTGTGAATGAAAACTTCATATTGTGGTTTAGTGAAACCTACTGCATATATAGTCGTCCCCAATTCATGTCCGTGTAAACGTCCAGAGGCTGCATAAACCAGTCAACGTTTGAGTGGAACGGACCGTCGATGACTTTTATGTTGTGCGCCATAAAATGCTTTTAAGGTAGGAGTTTAGATGGTACTGCATTTCTTTGGGATCAAACCTTTCCCTGAACTTTTAAGGCAACAAAAGGAGAGTCCAAGCTGTGTTTAACCCTCCCAGTGGACCCACGGGGGGTAGGAAAAGCAAATGTTTCTCCACAAGAGTCCAGGAGTGCAGGTTACTGAACGACGACGCTACGAGCATACGAATGGAACGATCATCTGTGCAAAGCTTCTTGTTCCGTGAGTTTAAGCCAAAGGCCATCGAGCAGTCGGTGCTGAATGTCATCGGGGCGTTATCACGCATTGCATTTTGGGCACTTTGGGATTTCCTAACCCATACTTAAATCCTTTGCTGTCCAATGGAATGCCAGTGCCTCACTCATTAAAGCACGACTTGTTGGTTGCCTCACCACGTGCAACTTGGAATCCGAGTTTTCCAAACTTATTAAATTCCATTTCCATTGAAAGCTTATTTTCGAGAAAAACCCTAATGTGAAAGGGTTGTACAAGTATGAATGGCTCGATTGTCCAAATGCTTGCGAAAGGCGCGTATGATGATACAAACACCGATTTTGGCTCCAAATGCTCCAGAAACATCTGTATTTACTGAAAGCCATGAACTCAGCAATTGAATCGAGAATCTCCAATTGCATTGGCATGCAGAACCTCCACATACACATGCAGAGGCTGCAACCTGGACAGGAACACATGAGCAACGACTCAAAATAAAAAGTCAGTCATTCTTGCTTTTTTTTTTTCTTTATATTTTCTCCGTCTCCGTCTCTGTCTCTCTCTCGGAATTCTTGCAGATAGTTTTCTGTAAAGCTCACGTGGCTATGCCTGGAAGGGTTTGAGGGTTGCGGAGTTGCGGCTGAAACCCGAATCCTATCCAGGTTACTCCAGACGACTCCATCTTTGCTTCTTCGGGTTCCTTCTGATGACTCCAATGCAGTATTTGGTCTTCCATATTTTGATCAGTCATAAAGCTTGGAGTCCCAAGTCGTGTGGTGAATGTAAAACAACTTCATCTCAAGTTGCTAACCACGGCGAGAGCACCTTGTGTTGACAAGTCAGAGAAGTGTCCTCGTTGCGGACGTCGGACTCTACACATCGTGGTCTATTTGCAATGTCAGGCCATTCCTTAAATAGTTTCTTGTTAAGCAAACATTATTTTGTTTGGTTTTCAAATGCAACGCAATTCTGAATGCAAGGGGTTAGTTCCAGATTAACTCAGCTCCGCTATCTTTAACACCATACCAATTATACTTGTTCAAATACATACAATCCAAGGTGTGTGTGTGCGTGTGTGTGTGTGACAATTTTTAAACCCCTTACAAAGCTATAGATTACAGTACTAGATATTGATGTTGACAAATACAACCACAGAATAACATGGACATGATCCAAATTGAAGATATAATATCAACTTTTGACTAAATTAAACACTAAAATGTTCTGGCTAAATCTCACAGCTTTGCAAACCTGCACCAAAGGCCGCCTGGGCACACTAGTCAAGCCCGTAAGCCTTGCCCATGCAGTGCACCTCACATGAAGGACTCGACTAACCAGCTGGAAACGCAACGAGGCCGGCCGGACATGCGAGTTGAGCCGTGGTCTGAGGTGCGCTGCAATGATGCGAATGTTATGTTATCCTGAAACACAATTTTCTGCGTCGGCAGATGCTGCACAGAGAGTGTGTGTTCTTCACTCATGACGGTCAAATTAGACAACTTTATTTCAATTTTATTATCGGAAAAAACTACAGACCTTCCAACTGCAGAGTGTCGCCTGCAGGTATCTCTATGGTGTTAAAAATGGGAATGAACAATCTCTATTGAAGTAGATCTTCACGAAGATATACAGACATGCTGCAATCCCTTTTGTTTGGATACTTTGTCGAGACTCCTTTAAAAGAGTTAACACACAGACTATAAAACAAAGGGAGCAGGAGATGGGACAAGAGGAGCGAGAGAGGGAAGCACAGCAACAGTAGGGAACAGGGACATCAGATCTGTGGAAGAGAGGGATGGGGCGGAGTACACGGGATAAACAAGATGGGCACTACAGGAACTTTCAGGAAGGAAAAAAGGGAATTTGAAGGAGGTGGGTTTGGGGTGGATTAACGGGGGTATGCAACAAAAGGCTAGTCCGAGGAAAGCAGGAAGATATGAGATGGTGTTGAACAGCTATTTTAAAGACCTGGAGGGAAGAGTGGGATTGAAGAGAGTGTGAGAGTTTGTTCCAGAGGTGGGGAAAAAGGAGGAATGAAAGAGTGAAGGTGAGCAGTGATTCTTGATTTTGGTAGTTTCACCAGAACGGGGTTGCTGACAGACCTTGCGCGCCCTGCAGAACTATTAGGGAGACAGAGCACAGACAGAGCAGGGGGCGCAAGGCCGGAGAGGAGTCTGTAGAAGACAGAAAGACCACCGACTAGCCTGCTGTGAGAGAGCGAGAGAGACCCAAAGACTCAGCTTCATTGCTGGAGATACCAAAGTACTCCATCAAGCTGTGCATGAAAGCTTTGTATGTGGTTAAAAGCTCAGGTATGCCAAGGAAGGGCTTTGCCCAACGGAGGATGCCCAGTCAGCGACTGACTTTGGAGGCCAGCTTGGAAATGTGGCTTTTCCAGGCCATGAAAGATCATGGCAGGTAGTGAGACCCAAAAGCTTGAAGGACTCAAGAGGATGTTGAGAAAGTAGATGGGGGGGGGGTGGTGTCCAGACGATCCTTTCGGAGAGACATGGTGAGTGTGAACTTGTCAGGTTGAAAGACATGTTCCACGTGTTTGACAAATTTGTGATTTTATCCAGATCTGCAGAGTGAAGAGGTGCTGCTGCCAATTGGAGGGATGATGGATGGTACGGCAGAGGGTGGAGCATCAGCAAAGAGATATAGAGGATTTTCCAGAGAGTCGGAGAGATCATTAATGAAAACCAGAAAAAGAACAGGGCCAGAATACTGCCTTGAGGAACTCCAGCCTGGACAGGAAGAGGGGATGAGAGAACTCCATTAAGGGCCACACGTTGACTGCGACAGGAGAGGAAGTCTGCGAGCCATGAGTGGAGATTGCCTTGGATTCCATCGGAAGAGAGTTTGGTGAGCAGGGCAGGGTGCCAGACCGTGTCAAAAGCATGCGATATGTCTGGGGATATGGTTCTGATTTCATGTCTGGCATTGAGGATCTCCATCCATTTGTTGGGAGAGCAGAAGCAGCATATCCAGGGTAGAGTGACCTGGACTGAAACCAAATTGATGATCAGAAATCAAGCCATTGGAGAAGAGGAAGGATTTAATGTCAGAAGTGATGATGGATTCCATGACCTTGCTGATGATTGGGAGAAGGCTGATTGGTTGAAGGGATCTGTTTTTGCACCTTTCTAATGTTTGCTGATGTCCAAGCAGATGGCAGAGAAGGGCAAACGTGGGGAGGGGCAAGCTGTTTGTATCCATTAATATTTATCACACAACTAACAACAGGGTACTCCTTGCATCATGAGGAAAGCAGGAAGCTGTGCATGAGAAGAGGCTCCGATCGAACCCTCACCAGAAACTCTCACTTTGTCCTGGAGTAAAGGTATTTCGGAGTCAAAGGTTATCCGTGACGATCAGAATCGTACAAGGAAAGAGGCAGATGCAGAAAAAGGCAATTGTGCTCAACTATCTGGTGTCTTGCAAATTGCAATTATTACACAGATTAATAGATTTATAATAACTGCTTACCATAGCTGAGGGAAGTAGGTTGTTCAGGAGTTTCACCTGGAGAAAAAAAAAGAAAAGAGAAAAAGAGTGATTTACATTTACAATAAAAAACAACTTTCTTCATTTTGCATTTTAATACAAAAAAAAATCTCAAAATAACGGAACACTTCTGATGCCTTCAGTTGGGGGACAGTGAGGGTGGGGGAGCAGTCTATTGGCCTAACCACACATTATTAAATCTACACCATTCAGAAGATTTACAAACAAAAACAGAAAAGAGTAAATAATTAATAGGTAACTAAGTCACAATGTTTTAGAAAACAATGTTTTAGTTGAACTATTAACAAATAATATGATACGGTTCATAATATTTTCCTTCATCTCCAACAGACTCATCTTCCCACCTCCTTGCCCTGCCTCTGAATTCCCCCTCCCCTTAGCTCCATATCCACCCCCACCCCCAACTCCTTTCCAGTAAACTACATCATGGCCTAATGGATAGGACAATTGATTGCCTCCCCCCCACCCAACTCCTACCCCCACCTCGATGCTGTGGGTTCAAATTCAACTGAAGGCAACAATATCAAGGACTTGGATTCTGCACCTCTGGAAACGAGCCGTTAGCTCTGAGTCGAAGCTTCTAAGGATGATAACCAGGACGCTATCGGTCAGTGAAAAACCAGCTGGCTCCTTAATCACCCTTCAGGGAGGGTTTAATCTGCCCATTCCACCTGCGGTCTGGTCTACATCTGATGCCAGTCCACACCTTGCGATTAACTCTTCGATACCCACAGAGCAACTTGGGATGGGCACCAAAATGCCAACGATGAAAAGGCAGCTCCACCTCAAACGGCAGCAGCAGTTGCTTACCACTTCGCCGTGATCCCAGTTACCCTTCACTAGATATCATAAACAGAGTTAAATGGAACACTCCTCGTGAATGTTCATTTCGGGATATATTTATTTATTTTAACTCAGTTATTCATTTATGTTCTACGATAAATTGGTTTTTTTTTTACATGCTAAGTTCATTTGCTCTGCAAATCAAAAGGTGTGCTTTTCAGGTTTTATCTCCAACGAAAGCGGTGACGTGGAGGTGGTGCTCTGGACCTAGGTGATAAGGAGCCCCTGACAGTGCAGTGCTGTAAATGCACAAGCATTTCATTTTGCAGCCTCAAAATCACCCTTCCAACAAAAACGTGCGCTACAGTGCCAGGTATACTGAAAGGTGTTCAACAAGAGGCCGTGCACGTTCAGGCAAAAGGACAAGGAATTAATGCGCATGCCTCCTGAGCTTCCATCGTCGCCACTTATATCGTACACTGTGCATCCGATAAGTGGAACAGTTATTGCGAAAAGCCATTATGATGCTGAACAATCAAATATAACCGGCTGGCCAGACGTCGTAACTCATCCCGCTTGCCAAGGTAAAGTTATGCCACGGAATCCAAAATGCGACGCACAACCGCCGATAAAAAATAACACGAGTTCCCTTTCAAGGACCCATCTGGCCTGTGCAATGGTTGCCAACCTACCTTGCTTGTCTGTGCTCCATCCTTTTCAAATGCTGAACATCAAGCAAGGAAGCAGCACGTACCATGTGTATTTTTTAATTCTTTGGTAGGACTCAGCCGGGGTTCGAACTCCCAAAGACTGAGAGCAGATGCTGTAACCATTACGCCGTCTAATCTGGTGAATAGCATGGAGAAGATACCATGAAATGGAGTGCAGGTCCATGCTACATGAAACCTGTCACTATTCCTACCTTAGCAGTCGAAGCACTTGTGGGCAGACATGATGACACTTCTCTGGCATGCCAGATAAAGGTCCTCGGGTTCATGATTGGTCCTGGCACAGGACCATGTTGTGTCTGCTTGCAATAACTTTTGACTGTCAAAATATTTCCAAGTACTGAATCGTGCTTTTGGGAAATGTTGGCCACTTCCATAACTTTGGGTGGGACAGCTGGCTTGACGTCACCGTGCAGAGAACGGCGTGCCCGGAAATGCAGCGTCTCCTGCTGCCACTATATCAGGATGGCAGTTTTATTTGGAATCTACTTTTAATTGGGGATCAAAATAAAATCAGGACCTCACGGCTCATTTCTGGTCCGCAACTACCTCGAGACATCCCAGAAGAGTTATGATGCTCCCACTACGCGGCCAACAACTCGAAGGTAATTAAGGAATCACATTGATAATGAAGCTTAAATTTAAAATGGAGATGTAAAGAAAACAATATGTCGAACATGGTACAACCATCTCTCGATTTATGGAATATACACGATCTTAAAAAAACAAAACTGCACATAAAGCGAAGTTCCGTATAGCGAATCCTATTTTCCCATTGACTTCCGTTATGTAATTGGAGATGCGTTCCTATGGAAAACATTTAAACCTCAAGATGGAATAAAAACATGTTGGAATGCAGGAAATCTTTCTTAAGTACATTCTGTATTGAATAGAAATTCGATAATGCTGTGATAAAATTTCAAAACAATACTCAAAATAAGAAAAACAAATACCAGAATAATGGGTGTTCTTCACTACGTGCCCTGTTCCTGTAGAATGTGGTGGTGGTGGTATTGGTGCTTTGACAGGTACTGAAGTATTGATTGCTGGGAAGGAGAAGGAGGGGCAGTAGGGCTGTCTGCAAGAGAACTTGCTTTTATTAACTTATCTGGAATTTACATTACAGAGAAGGTATTGTCATCGCGCACCGTCCGTCTCCTTCTTCGACTTCTCCGGCCAAACCACTGGGTCGGGCCGATCCGGCTGAAATTTTGCAGCAACGGTCTTCTCCTGGCTCGTAACAAGAATTACAAAGCTCGTTCCGGTCACATGACTAACTTTGTCGAAATGACCGACTAGGTAAATTTCTTCAAAAATCTTCTCCAGACCCACCAGTCAGAAACCTACCAAATTTGGGTTGCAACATTAGGACACGGTCCTAATGTGAAATTGCTGAGGCCATGCTGATCACGTGACCGGAAGTTTGTCAAAATGGCGGTCACGCAAATTCCTTCCAAAATCTTCTTCTCTAGACCCACCAGTTGGAGTGCCACCAAATTTAGGTCGCAACATCAGAACAGGGCCATGATATTAAATTGCGGAGGTCATACCGGTCACATGACCGGAAGTGTGTCAAAATGGCGGACTTGATAAAATTTTTGGAAAATCACGTAAATTCTTTAAAAATTCTTCCTCACCAGACCCACCAGTCAGAATTCTACCAAATTTGTTTTACAACATTAGGTCAGGGCCCAGATAAGCTACAGGTCCAGTGGTCCTCTTTTTTTTTTTTGGTTTTTAGTATCAGGTATTGTCCCACTGCAGATGTAGAAAGTCCTCATGCTTTCGCGATTGGGCGAAAGTTTTTCACCAACTACAAACCGCCCTAACGCATCTAATTTTACATCCAACTCTCCAAGGTAATTGCTTTACGGTCTCTTTTTGCACTTCTGCTATTTGCCCTTGATGGCCTTTTCCAGACATTTTGACTTGCTCCACCTATGTTAGGTGGACTTGCTTGACATCAGTAAGAACATTGACAAGCCGGTAGGCGACATGGGTGGTCGCTATATAATTGCATACTAGTCATACAGTTTTTGACGGATCGGGCTGAAATTTTTTGACAAAGAGGTTGATTATAGTGCGCATAAAAGTGCGGAAGCCGATTTTTTATTTTCGAAAAAAAACTATATATATAAATATTTTTCGGATTTTTTCAAAAATTTCAAAGTCCCGTTGCTGGGCAACGGTGACGTCCATAGCAATGGTGCTCAAAAGCATACAACTAGATCCTGTATTAACCTACCAGTCAAGTTTCATCAAATTGGTTGACTCCTCTGGCCTCCAGAGCTGTCCATTACATACATACAGACAGACAGACGGAAAACCTGAGAATAACGGTAGTCTAGCGACCACCCAAAAACGGTGAAATCTTGCACAGTACAGTACCAAGATGAAGGACACAATCGAATGAACAAAAACAAGGTAACCTTGAGCGAAACCAGAAAGCAGTATGAAAAGCATGCCCAAACGACCTGGTGCAGTACGAAATGCACACTAGGACAAACGAAAGACCGTGTGTGTGTGTGTTCTTCCTCACCAATGGATACCACCCCCCCCCCAACCCAATGCAAAAAAAAAATCCTTTAGAGATTCTAAATACCATAGAAGCAAATTTAATGTAAGGTATAACAAATTGGTCCCATAACTTATGTTACGTTACAACAAAATTCCGAATATTGAGCCACCATATAATGAGGGATGTACAGTGCCTATACAAGGTGAACACCCCCTTTAAAATTTTTCACCTTTTGTTGCCTTATAGCCTGGAATTAAATTGTATTAATTGAAATTTTTTTCCACCTTTGTTTACACATGGTAACCCACAACTGAAAAAATGAAAAACAAATTCTACAAATTTCAGAAAATTACTTTAAAATACAAAACTAGAATATCTTGATTGGATAAGTGTTCACCCCCTGAGTTAATACTTGGTGGAAGCACCTTTGACAGCAATTCCAGCTGTGAGTCTGTTGGGCTAGGTCTCGACCAACTTCACACACATTGATCGGGCAATATTTGCCCATTCTTCTGTGCAAAACTGTTCAAGATCAGTGAAGTTGCGTGGGGAGCGTTGATGGACAGCAATCTTCAAGTCATGCCACAGATTTTCGATTGAAATTAGGTCAGGGCTCGACTGGGCCACTCAAGGACATTTTTTTTTGGTTCCTTCACCACTCAGTGTAGCTTTGGCTGTGTGCTTTGGGTCTTGTATGCTTGAACAGGTGAACTTCCATCCCAATTTCAGCTGTCTTTCAGAGGGCAGCAGGTTTTCCTCGAAGATTTTTCTGTGTTTTGGTCCATCCATTTTCCCTTCGATCCTGCCAAGTGCCCCAGTCCCTGCTGATGAGAAACATCCCCAGAACATGATGCCACCACCACCATGCTTCACAGTAGGGATGGTGTTCTTTGGGTGAGGTGCTGTGTTTGGTTTGCGCCAAACTAACATTTTGCATTTAGACCAAAAAATTCCATCTTGGTTTCGTCAGACCACAAAACTTTTGCCACATGGCTTCAGAATCTCTGGAGTGATTTTTTGCAAACCTCAAACAGGACTCAAGGTGGGCTTTTTGAGTAATGGCTTCCTTATTGCCACCCTACCGTACAGGCCAGACTTGTGGAGTGCTTGAGATATTATTGTCATATGCGCACAGTGACCAGTCTTCACCATAAAGGCATGTAGCTCTTTCAAAGTTGCCATT
>CM068956.1:151155834-151178683 GCA_035128595.1 Eptatretus atami | reverse complement strand
CCGGAGGTCTTTTGAAAGCTCCTTGGTTCTCATGGTTGAGTCCTTTCTGTGAAATTCACTACCCAGCAGAGGAAACCTACAGGAACAACTGATTTTATTCTGAAATGATCAGAATCACTACAATTTACCACAGGTGGAGGCCAATTAACTTGGTGTGTGATTTTGAAGGTGATTGGTTACACCTGAGATAACTTACAATTGCAATTATAAGGAGGTTGGACACTTATCCAACCAAGATATTCTTGTTTTGTATTTTTAATTAATTTTCTGAAATTTGTCGAACTTTTTCCTGTGACTTTTTCTATGACTTTTCCCTATGTCTTTATAATGAAAACCATGAGGAGGAACAAGCAGGCGTGCCGAGCAGGCAGAGGCCCCGCCTTTCCGGGTTTCATGCGAGCAGGCCACGCCCCCGGAGGTGGAGGATTGTTAGACGTGAGAAGGAAGAAGAAGGAAGAAGAAGAAGAAGAAGAAGAAGAAGGAAGAACAAGGAAGAAGAAGGAGGAAGAAGAAGGAGGAAGAAGAAGGAAGAAGAGGAAGAAGAAGAAGAGGCGTGGGAGGTTTCCTACTGTATAGGATGGGAGATCGGCAGAGCGGACGCACGAGGCAGAGTTGATTCGGAAGAGAATCAGAGGAGAGTGGAGTTCAAGGTTGGCTTGCGCACTTTTGGAGAGCCGTGATTAAAGAGGAAGACTGGCGCATTTTGAGAGGTAGCGGACTCAGTCGGCTTGTGCATTTTGTGGAGAGCCGTGATCAGAATGGAGGCACGAGGTGCATTGTTTTTGGAGAGGCGAGAGCGGAGGGTGAGCGCATGCCAAGGGGGACGACACGACCCTTGTATTCATGTTGAGGTGATTTGGCTCGCTTGGTGAAGCAAGATGCTGGCCTTTGGCTCTTGGTTGAGTCGTGAAAAACAGACCCCCAGCCTCATGTATGTCATAGCGGGTCGGTGAGGATGATCGACACATGAAGCAGCTACACGTCTGAGCCTTGGTGTTGAGTGCCGCTCAAGGAGTGCCTGGCGTACGTCTGTCCTGCTACGAGAGAAGTGACGACACCATTTGCGCACGTCTGCACGTGCGAATGGAAACGCCTCCATTCCAAGTTCCACAAAGATCAGCTCTGGGCCCAGCTAAGTACAAGAATAGTTGAAAGGAGGTGTTTTCTTTTTATTGTGTTTCCCCGTTGTCTGTATTTGAGTCTGTGTGAGAGGCGCCTCGACTGTAGGATTTATTTACTTCGTTTTATTATTATCATTACATTTTGAATTATTGTCCTTTGTAAATATTTGTTCATGTTAATTAAATGTGTTCATTTTAAGAAACTGTATTCATGTATTTGTAGTGCGGTTCGAGGATAAACCCCCTGTGCATCCCGTTTCATTCCCCGTCCTCCGCCAGTCAGCCATTGCCCCATGTCCATCCAGCACATGTTAAAATCTCCGAGGATCAACGTGTCCATCTCCTATTAATAAGGAACCGCTCGGCCATCCGGGGGCTGTCGGTGTTAACCATCCGTCACCACAAATTTGGTCGGGGGGTTAACCTGGGCCGGCAAACCCCGAGACAATATAATTATCATTAAAACATTCTACATGAGTAGTCAGTCACACCTATGGTGAAAATTGTGTCAATTGGAGAAGCAGTTGCAGAGAATACAGAAAATGAGCACGGACGAACGGACAGACAACCCAAAAATATGTCTCCGGAGACTTCGTCAACGGAGGCATAAAAGTTATGAACAGATTTGGATGAAACTACTGCAGGTGGATGAGTTGGGTATGTGACAAGAACAAGCCAATTCGATTTTGGTTCAGATCCGGATGCAGATCTGGCCGATCAGTGGGATGCAAAATGTAAACTGTTCAGCCTGACGGATGTACGAACTCCACCGAGTGTCATTGTAGTTTCTGGACTGCAACTACATCGAGACATCCCAAGAGAGTTAAAACACTCCTAGTACATGGCTAACAACTTCGAAGGTAATTAATTAATCATGTTTATTATGAAGTGTAAACTTAAAGTCAAGATGTAAAGAAAGCAATATGTCGATAATGGAACACCCATCCCTTCATTTATTGAGTACTGTCGGACCCCGCTATTTGCGGGAGATACGTTCCTGGAAAATGCCGCGAATAGCGAATCCGCCAATAGCGGGGAATTGTTTCAATGGAAAAAGGGGGATAGGTTCCTGGTGGTTCATTTTTCATGGGGGAAAAATAAAAAATCCCGTGAAAAAACAAAAACGCGAAAACACAAAATAAATAAATAAATAGATGAATAAAAGTGCAAATACGAGAAGCACAGGGTCACGAATGTCGAAGCAGGTTGCATTGTCTAAACCACGAATAAGTGGGCTCTGCGAATAACGAATCCATAAATAGCGGGGTCCGACAGTGCACACATTCTCGAAAAGTTGGACATAAAGCGAAGTTCCGAAGATCAAATCCTATTTTTCCATTGAATTCCCTTTTATAATTTGAGATGCATTCCTATGGAAAACATTTTGACCTAAAGACGGAATAAAAACACGTAAGTATGCAGGAAATCTTTTTTAAGCACATGCTGTTTTGAATAGAAATTCGATAATGCTATGACAAAATTTTCATAACAACACTCAAAATAAGAAATAGAAATACCGAGGAGAATAACATCGCTGCGTTACCATTTGTTGTAGTGTGTTGTCGTGGTGTCGGTAGTGGTTTGACAGGTGCTGGAGTGATGATTACTGGGAAGGAGAAGGAGGGGTAGTATAATTGTCTGTTAGAGAACTTGCATTTATTAACTTATCTGGAATTTAAATTCCAGAGAAGGTATTGTCATCGCACACCGTCAGCCTGTTCGTCCGTCCATCCAAAAGTCTCCTTTTTTGACTTCTCTGGCCAAACCGCTAGGCCGATCTGGCTGAAATTTTGCAGCAACGGTCACTCTCCTGACTAATAACAGGAATTGCAAAGCTGTTCCAGTCAGGTCAGGTCAGGTATGGGAGCATGCGCCGAAGCAGTGCGTCGCTGCGTCCACTTTCCGCCGGAACTCTAGGGGCCTCCATCTGGCCATCCCCCAGGCAGATGCCTGGCCCATCCCATCTCCTTGAGATGCCGATCAACCTGCTGCAACCATGAGGCACGTGGTCGGCCCACTGGCCTTCTCCACTCACGAGGCTCCCTCGCTGAGAGAATCTGGTGAGCAGGATTAGCGTCAGGAAAACGAGCCACATGTCCATGCAGCCACAGCTGACGCTCATGGACCATGCAGGTAACAAATCTCATTTGAGTCTTTCTCAGCAACCGCTCGTTCGACACGAAGTCCGACCAGCGATAGCCAAGGATTCTCCAAAGAGACCAAGTACCAAAGGATAACAGGTCTGCCTTGTATGAGGAAATTTCTGTCAAGACCGATGCACACCACCCTTTTGCTTTGAGTGGAATGGTTGATGATGTAATTATTGTTTTGGAAGTTGGAAATCAGTACAGGCATGATTATTATTGTTTGGGCATCAAATTGTTTCGCATATGTGATACTAGTTAAGCAAAGAGTAAGGAAATGTGAACTTGGTCGATAATCATAGTGGAAATGGGCAAATGTATGGTTGACATGTCCAAGCATGCCCTGACAAGCTTTTTATTCGGGAGGATAGAGTGGGCCAGGAACACGAGACATAAAAGTGGGTGAACCAGAGACATGGCAGGGGAAGTCGAGCAAGAGAGACAGAGGAAGGAGATTGAGGAAGCGAGTGTGGTGAGGTCACTGATGGCATTGCTTGTTGTTCAGCTCGGGGAGATCCTCACTTCTTCTTCTTATTGTTTTGTGTGCAGCACACGACTCTGGGCAGCATCATTTTCTGGGGGCACAGCTCTGCTGCTGACACGGTTCCTCCTGTAGGTTAGAGCAGGAATTTGGAATTTGCTCAGGTTTTCGGTGATAGCGTGCCGACTCTTCACGAAGGACATTGTGGGATCTTTCATGTCCCTCACATGACAGCACACACATTGATGAATCACTCTGCCTGCAAAATGGGTAATTGTTTATAGCTGGGTCGGGATTCAAACCCAGCCAAAACAGCTCAGAGGTGAATGTGCATACCTCTAGGCCATCCTGCCAGCCCATCCTCCCTTCAACACGAAGCCGTTCTGTGGGCTTTGAGGACTCGATGGTCTTCGGAACTCCGGCCTCAGTGTGGCCCAATTCAGCTCTTTGGAGCTTCCTTGATTGGGGTGTGCATGCTGTTCCACCAAATCTTGCTTTCCTTTTTGCCCATTAATCACGCTGATGAACTACACAATGAAGTGGGAATCACTCCCTGTTCTGAAGCTGATGCCCTGAATCCAAACCACTTCCTTTTGCACGGGGATGCGAAAACAAAGCAACATTTCTCAGCACCTTTGCACTACACCAATATTATAACGTCATCTTCTGTTATTGCTTTGTCTTCTCGTTCACGATCACCTGAGTTACAAATTCGTCATGACTGCCCCTACCGCTCACTACACTGCGAAGTCAATCATCACATGCTTGATAAAGTGTCATCTGTAAATGCCTGTGTCGTGTGATTGCTACCCTGGTTTTGGAGTTTAGGGCTTGTGAACTGTTGCTTTTGTGTCCATGCTTTATTAAGTATAGGTTTAAGTATGCCTGCACTGCATCAGAAATAAGCATGTTATTCACAAGTCTTGCTTTGAGTCCTGCAAGGCATTTAACTTGTTAAATATACTAATGGAAGAGTAAGCATGACGGTACAAGATTAATAAGGCAGATGAAAATGAACACATCTCATGCATGCAGCAAGCTTCCAACAATACCACCTTGTAATGACAGCAAAGTGATAAAAATCAATATGATCAGAACACAGAAAATTGAAAATAAAAGGAACAATTGGATACGAGACAAGTGGCAAAAGGAGAACTTAAGCAAACGATATGAGAAACACTTGTGTAGATATGCAGAGATGTAACCGACTTTTAGAATGTTCATAAACAGGTTTTGGAAACCTTTGGTTGTAAATAAATTGTTTCACTAAAAAAAAAAAACACTTCAAAAATGTTCATTCTCCACTTGTAACAGATATAATATATATATATATATATATATATATGGATTTCAGAATCCGATCCACTGAATGCATGCAAACATTTAGGTCTCGACAGTTATCCCGAAATGCATGTCCAGGATAGACCCATCCCATGTCTGGTGGAATTCTAACTTTGATGCGTTGGAGAAGGTATAGAATAGATCCCCTCTCTTACAGAAAGCTCCTTTTTCTCTTAACCACAGACACATTCATGCACGTGAGATAGCCGTTAGCCCAACAGAGGCTCGACACCGACCTCTTTCCATCGACGTTGACACCCACCTTTTTTTCCATCGACGTTTGACACCCCGTTCAGCAGCTCTATGGACGCTAACCTGCTCTTTTTCGTATCGGGCTGAACATTGAGGTGATAATTGTTGTTGATGTTTTATGATTGCTTCACATTTCCGCTCGGTAATTCTGGCAAATGGTTGCTTTCTGCCATTCGTCCAGCACTACAAACATGGCATCGTAGGCCAGGAATGATCACGGGACGGGCGGGTTGTTACATGCAACGATGCGCAAATGTGCAGGGTGGATTTGGCTGGAGCCTGCTTGAAGCTCCGCCCAGACGGGCCGCCGATAAAGAGGACGAGAGGCCCGTTTTTTTTTTTCCAGTCAGTTGGCGATAGCTGGTTGCGGTTCTTAACAGATTAGAGAGTTTTGCGACAGTTTGTGTCAATTGATAACAGCTGGGCAAGGCTATTTTCAGTTCCAGTTAGATGGTGGCTTCGTCATTTCCAGTCAGACGGTGGCTTCTCATTTCCATCAGACGGTGGCTTCATCATTTCCAGTTAGATGGTGGCTTCATCATTTCCAGTCAGACAGTGGCTTCGTCATTTCCAGTCAGATGGTTGCTTCGTTGGTTCCAGTCAGACGGTGGCTTCGTCATTTCCAGTCAGACGGTGGCTTCATCATTTCCAGTTAGATGGTGGCTTCATCATTTCCAGTCAGACAGTGGCTTCGTCATTTCCAGTCAGATGGTTGTGCTTCGTCATTTCCAGTCAGACGGTGGGCTTCATCATTTCCAGTCAGACGGTGGCTTCGTCGGTTACAGTCAGATGGTTGCTGAGCTGGCGACAGTTGGTAATGGCCTTGCAGCCTTACAGTTTCTCACACCGCCTCAGCTTCTCACAGCTCCTAACAGCTGTCCGTCGGTTGTGGCTCCTGGTGGATCCTGACGGTGGACGACACTCGGACCGTTAATGCTGGTTCTGCTCGAGACCTGCTCTTGGCGTACCTGAATCTTGGGGGTGACGTTGATTGGCGTTCTAGCCTGTTGGCGAGTGCGTGCACGGCAAGGCTGGGCACTGGCAACGGACAAGGCACGCTCACACATTTCAGGACGTTTTATTTGACATACGACTTCTATTTGGTGAGCGAGACTGGATTTCTCTTCCCCCCCACAATGATCTCCTGGGTACCCTTGTCTCATGTTTAATTGTTAAGTAAGGCATAGTGATAAGCATCTACTCTTTGTGTGTTTTTATATCAGTGCCTGATTAATTCTTTATTTGCTTGCGATCATTTTGATTTATTTGAATTACCATATTTTTACCACACAGAAATAAAAAGTTCTTTTTATTTAATTTTTTCTTATTAATAAATTCCTTTGTTGACATTCCAACCTGTCCGTGCTTGTCCTTTCCTTCCATTGAACCAGCATTGTCCAAACCCAGATAGGCTGGGAGGTAATTACCACACAAATTGACCTGTAAAAGTCGGCACGCACCAGCGGTTAAACGCTCAGCCGCCCTACTTAAGATTTAATCAAGATAAGATTGGTGCTTTGCCGAGGGCGCACTCCCCGTTCAGGAAGCCATGTGACCTCCAGTTAAACGGCAAAATTAGACGGTGGACACTGAAACTCGTGGTTAACTGATTGGCGTTTGTGGTTTTAAAGCAACCCACCGTACCACAAAGTTAATTGTGAGCGATGGCCCCAGGTCCGGCACTTCCTAGGACAAGCAGGGATTAAACCCCCTCATAATACACTCTGTGGCCGTTACAATAATATATATATATATATATATATATATATATATATTGTTACGGATCTGGAAACCATTTGCATTCAACATACAGATGTCCCAAAAGTCAGTTATGTCGTTAAGTATGTGTGTTGTCAGATCCCCTTCCTTTGTCTAGTGGGAGAATCAAAGGCGTGCATTGCGATTTATTTTAGTTAGGTTGTTACATCTAACAAGCCATCTAACAACCATCCCATCTGCATGACCCCTCGGCCCATCATGATCCACCACCAACCAGCTGCCTTCTCACACCCTGACGTGCCAGGAGCCTGCCCAATCAGGGTGGAGAGTGACGTCTGTTCGAGCGAGCCCCGCCCCGTTGAGGGAGGTCCATAAATTCCCGAGCACTCTGAGGCAGAGGTGGTTTTTTGGGGGTTGTTACGAGGGGGTTGTTACGAAGGGGTTGTTCGGAGGTTTTCGACGGGTTTGTTGTTGAGTGTGCAGTTCTTTTGAAGTGGAGGGTTGAACTGAAGGCCGTGAAGACGGCGAACGTGTCTCTGCTGGCCCTCTACAAGGAAAGGAAAGAGCGACCCTGACCCCCTCCGTGGACCTCATACGAATGCGTTAAGTCTTGCTTTGTGTCTTCATTTACTGTAAATAAATCATCACAGAAATGTTCCCAGTCCGTTTCCGTCCCTTCTTGCATTGGTCCAGCATGGTTCGGATCTGCGTTTAGGCGGGGTTTTATAATCCGTTCATTCCAGCCGGCACGACTTTGGCAGTTTCCGCTCGGCTGCACCCGAACCGGAGTTGGTAGGCAGTAGTTGGAACTCTACCGCAGTCAGGAGAGTGACCCGGTTCGAGCAAGACGTCCCGAGGGCGTGGTTTCCCCGGTAGTCGAAATCGTGTAGTTAATTAGGTAAATTGGTTATAGACAAATCGACCCTACGGTACGCGGTTGAGATATTGGCGTCCACGGTCGGTTAAGCGACCCGCCGCGTCACGGGATTATCTGGAGCGACGGCCTACAATTCCGGGGAGTCTGGTGGAGACAACGTAGCTGTCCCCACCTAGTGGTCGTTCTCGCCACCGACCCCTGGTCCGCAACAATATATAATGTGCAACTTGTGCTGTAGAGTTTTCTTGAAAAAAACAAAAACATCTGCAGTTACTTATTTTGACATCATACTCCTCAACGCTCTCAGGAGCAAGCCAAGAGATCACAGTGGCCCTGCCGTCCTGTATTTTGCGGAATTTCCCCGTTATATACTGAAGCGTCCAACGTCCCGTTTCATACCTTCCTGGGATGTCATTTGTCCCGTATTCTCAGTATTTTGTCTCATTTCGTCCATGATGCCTATTACCATGACGCAGCTGGCCTGTACATCAACAGTGTGACCTTTACATGCTCCAGAAGCATATTTGAACACTTTAAATCCCATCGTTTGCTTAAATATTTAAAATTTCATAGCTTCAGGGGCCTTCGTCCCCCTGCGTGAGCTTCACGCAATGCTTGCAACACCACCACCAAACTGGAGTGAAGTCGATGGCACACCATCACAAATCCCCACACTTCCCACCGAAAGCAAAGTTGAAAGATGGCAAAACGTTGAACCAGGAATGACCCAATATCAAATTAGTCAAAACGATTAAAAAAAAAAAATTAACTCAATGTGACCACAAGTCCCCACCCCCTGGGGGCATGAACCCAGGTGTCAAATCCCCCCCAAAAATTGTGACTTATTTCATGCATTCCCCAATGTTGATTGCATATACAAAGTTTCATTTTAAAATGCTTTATAATGTGCCAGTAATTGCATTTTTTGGTGTTTGACCTTTTGACCCCGTCCCAGGGGGTGGGGGGAAAATGATGCTCCTCTCATACATTCGTACCATGTTGTGATAAAAACTACCAAGTTTGGTGAATTTCTGCACAACCATATAGGAGAAAGATGACAGGACAGACGGAGCCGATTACAATATGGTATGAATGACGGAGGCCCCCCCCCCCCCGCTTTTTTGTGCGGGATAAAAAGGATTCCTTACCATTTTGGTCAGAGACGATGCCATCTAAAAAGAGAAAAATAAGATTTGTGACTCATGTTCACAAACATTCAAATGAGACGTTTGATTCAATAAGAGCATCTAATGGCAGTTTATATGCAAAAGCTACAGGGTTGAAATTGTAGTCGTGACATCAGTGATGTGGTTATTTTGAATACCTGGCAAGGCCAGAGCACAGACGATGCAGAGAATCGCAGTGATCATCATCGCAGGTTCTGCACCAGCTGAGTACGCAAACAAAATCTGCACACAGGAGTGGACACACGTGTTAAAGGGGTCACATATTATTATAAAAAATAACAACATCCTGAATCTACATGGATAAATTAAGTTTGAAGCTTACAATTTGAAAACTTCAAAAAGGAAATATTGAAAGAAAGAAAAAAAGCACAAGCCAACAGTTAATCAAATTTCTTATATCACAGTCATGTCAAGCTGACATAACATCCATCTCTCCTGGATTCTGTGGAATCTAAAGCTCTCAACGTTATTGGAATCTCCCACTATGAGGCCAAACACATCCGTTGCGATGACGTCACAGACAGATCGGTGGCCTCTCTGTGTTTTCGCCTTTCCTCCACAGCTCCCTCTGCTCTCATCCCTCTATCCCCATTCACCCCCTTAACCCAAATCTAGTCTTAACTTGCAGGTTACTCTTTCCTTCTCCCTCCTCTTTGTATGTTTGTTCATTCTCTTGCTTGTTGCATCCACCTATTGCCCCACTGTCAGCACGTTGCCTTTGTTACGCTCCGTCACCTCTCTTCCACGAGCCGAGATTTTGCATACAAAGAATATGATATGATCGAGTATCAGCAGCAGATTTTAAAAGATCTAAATTGTAAGTAAAACAAAGCGAGACCCAAACTCGACTGCCTCGCTCCCCCAAAAACACATTTGTTTTTGGTTAGCCAACCTGGTGTTGGCTTAGCGGTTAGGGTGGTGGCTTGCGATTCAAGGGTCTTGAGTTCAAGCCCCGTTTTCCGCTAAATTAACACCAGGGGGTTGACTCAGCTCGTCATCCTTCTGACATCAGTGAAATGAGTACCAATGTAGCAGCCAAAAGGCTGCACACGAAGGGAAGGGGTATTGACGGATTAATTCAATCCGGTATTGCGGGCCAACGGAGCGGCCAATTCAGACCCTAGGATCCCAAGCCACAACCATAACCGCTAAGCCAACGCAGGGCTCTGCATTTGTGTGTGAAAAGGCAAAAAAACACACGAAGCTGAATTATTTTATCATAATTTTCACGGACCAGCATAAAAAAGGCAATTAGTAAGGTTTTCACAGGTTCATCGTCCAGATAAGCAAGTTTTGCATTCCAAATAGAGTTTATGTACAGATGGGCAAATCTTATCAAGGCCTTCTTTTCAAGATTTTCACGCTCACCTCACATTCTGTATGTACAAAACAAACAAATAAATAAATACAATAAAATAATAAACCAATGTCACCCGTAGGGTGATCCGTATCTTGCCAAAAGGTGACCACGTGTTGACTTCTTTAAGGTACACTGAGGTGAACAGAGCTGCTATCCACCAGGAGCGACTCCTTGAGGAATATCTGCCTACGAGAGATTCGATGAGAATCGTTCTACAGAGTAACCATGAAAAATATGTGTTTGCCTCATAACGTCACCAAATCACGTCATAATGTCTCAAGCTTGATATATCTAGAAAGCACTCATCGAGGTGTTCAATTTGAGGTACTACACGATATGGTTCTAAAACTTGAAAATTTGACCTTGGGGTCAAATATGTTTGACCTTAGGCGTTAACCATGAAGGTCAAGGCCAATCGCCACCAAAAATTAATCAGCTGAATGCCAGACCATGAATATATCCCATGAAGTTTGAGACGATCCGATCAAAATTACTCCAAAAATAAGGGTTTCGTCGACTCCCCTGATTTGCGACAAAGTGACCTCGACGCTTCAAAATTTTATGCGCTGAAAGGGACCTCTATAGGCCTCTGATATGCGAAGTTACAAAAATTTCCAATGATAACTGTGCTCTGCAGAGTGATTTATACGTGATTACAGATTTAAAAAAAAAAAACAACAACAAAAAAACACATGAAGGTCAAGGCCAATCGCCACCAAAAATTAATCAGCTGAGCGCCAGACCATGAACTATATTCCCATGAAGTTTGAAGACGATCCGATCAAAATTACTCAAAAATGAGGGTTTTGTCGATTACCCTGATTTGCGAAAAAGTGACCTTGACCTTTGACCTTGACCTTCAAAATTTTATGGCCTGAAAGGGACCTCCATAGGCCTCTGTATGGAAGTTACAAAAATTTCCAATGAAAACTGTGGTCTGCAGAATTTTTTTTTTCGTGATTACAGACAAACAAACAAACAACAAAAAAATAAAATAAAAAACATACAGACTGACTAACATATCTTGCAAAAACTTCGTTTTGGCAAGATAATAAAACAGTTTCGTGTTCCTGTCTGAACCCTGTGATGCAGTGAATCCAGGGTCAATTGCCACATGCTAGTTATGTATTGTCATAACTGGTTAACACCAGCTTGGACGTCTAGCTGGACGGTCTTAACTCGGAGGCGAACAGTCGAGATTCTTGGCGATTACGGTGCGTGCGGGATGGAAATCAGCGAAGGCACATACCAGAATGGAAACAGATGGGTTTAGTCTCAAACCCACAACGAATAGACGAACACAAGGAAATTCAACAATAATGGTTTAATGAAAATAAATCAGTGATAATGGAAATGAAAGATGAGGAAAAACTAAATCCTAATTTGAGACGTCTCCACTCGGTCACAAACACAGACAAGGGGAAAGATAAAATAAAAGAAAATCCCCCCTTTATGCCAGCACTCAGCTTTGTGTCCAGAGATGACCTTCAGGAAGGAACCTGATGATCGTCGAACCGCGAAGTCACCACATAGGAAGCGCACAAGATGGCGCCAAGTCACCCTCCATGGCCGTGTACGTCAGGTAATTCATGTGAGCGGTCCTCCTTCGTTCTCACTCCATGCTTCATCCACACACACCAAATGGCGCTCCTTCCTATTCGATCATACAACAAAGGCGTGCCGAGTTCGGGCTAAGAGACGCACTCTTCTCCTTCCTCTCCCTTTCCTTCAAAGCGCACAAACTCCACTACCCAGCCGAACAGACAATGGCTAGCACCTTACTCCAGCGTGCGAGCAAATTCACACCAGCACGAACGACGAGAATCACGCAGCTTTCTTGTCCGTGCCGAGGAAGAAGCAAGAGACAGACTCTTCTGTTCCAATCGCCCTTCTTACTTGAAGTTGCTCTCCCTGACGTCACCCTGACCAATCATGAACGTCGTGGCATGGCCTGCCGGTTACGATTCCTGGGAAGCGGGGTTTTGTCTGCTCGGAAACGTTCAGGCTCTGTCGGCAGCTGGGTCGGCCGTTGTTGTTGTTGTCGTTATAAGAATACAATTCTTTTATTGCTGGCTTGTTAATTCAAAAATGTAGGAAAAGGTCACAGGGGGCAATCACAAACTGGGAGAAACTAGCCTTAGACCCTACCTAGTTAATACAGCACTCCCCCCCCCCTGTTTGGTGATGCATAAACAATGTTAAGCTCACAGTTTTCCCTACTTAAATTACATCGAGATGTCTCCTGTCCGTCCACGGACCATGCTATACTTTACAATTTTATCTTCACTATGGGATTCCTCAATCTACCCCCACAAACGTGACAGTATGTACTTGTCCTTTGTCTACTAATGTCGTAATTCATGTAAAGGTACACCGGTCTACAAATCTCGCTGCCCTGCATCTGATTTGTGTTTGCATCTCCACTACGAGCCTTAAATCACTGTTTAAAAAAAAGTTAAAATTGAAGCATTTGTCCCAATAAAGCAAGAAAGCAGAAACAGCACTGTCCAGGAAGGAAACAGCACTCACGGTCCACTCAACAAACACCGAGGAAGGGTGTTTGTTTTAATGCAAACTTGTGAAACTCCATTTGACCAATGAACACCGCCTGCCCCTTTTGGGTCGTGGTTCACAGGAATGTCCTGCGGAGATCCCTCTCCCATCATGAGTAAGTGCATGGTGTTGGGGTCCATGATCGCCATTTTTGGAGTGCGATGATGATGATGGGACAACAGAGACAACGTAGGTGAAAATAGCCTTGTTAAACTCACCTGTGAATGCCGTCAGCTCCATGCTGCGGTCCATGCGGATATCCGTTAACTTAGCATAATAATCAGATCAACAACTGTTGTCAGTTTCAGCTACAACGACATGATGAGTCAGAGGATGCAAAGCAGGAACGACTCTCTCTAGACCTGGCATTGAGCAACACATTTTACTGACACCAGCATTCACTATCCGAGGGAGTGGGTGTTCACTCTTTTTGTTTTTTTTTTAATCCTCTAAATTAGCCTTTGTCAGCATCTTGTCGGCAGTCTTAATTCCAGGCTTGGATTGAACAAGTCCAGAATGAAAAACGAAGGTGTTTATTCCCTCCACTTTTATGCAATCCCAGTGGAAATACAGCACCAAGTGATCATGGTGTCTTGCAACAAAAATGTAACTTATGAGGGGAGGTTGGGGGGGGGGGTCACTAATTATTCGGATTATGATGTACCATACTCAGTTGCAGAACATTGGTGCTGCTGAAGCAGTTTCCCTTGGCAAGAGTTATACTGGGTGGTTTGCCATTGCCTACAAAGCAGTATTAAGGTAGGAATTTGTAACTTGCTCATGGTGCTGGCGATAGCTCGCCGGCTCTTTGCGAAGCACACCACGAGGATCTTCAACTTCCTCAACTAATGCCAGCAGACGGGACATCTACGTTAACATCCATCCGAGGGATGGCACACAAATTGATGAATCACCTCGATGACAGTTTATAGCTCGGTCAGAATTCAAACACAGACTAACTAGGCAGATTAGAGACAAGTGTGCATACCTCTGGCCCATACTGCAACCTCCACTAATTACACAAGTTCTAATAAAAGGGACTGCCAATTACACAAGCATTTCGAACACAAAAAGTACAGTTTGCACGCTATGTCTAGAGCGAGGGTATGAGGAGGCTGTGAAGAATTGGCTTCTATTCTGGACTGGGCATGTGAGAGATGGAGGCAAACGCTAATATAGCCTGAGCTCAATGGGGAATGGGAGGGAGGGGATGGTTAGGAGAGTTTTGTTATTGGATTCCGAGCAAGCAGATCACACAGCAAGGGTCAGGCAATGACACAGTTAGCCATATAAATTATGGGGGGAAAAAAAAAAGAGCATATTAGAAATGCCAGAAAGTTTTTCAAAACTTTCAGGATATTAATATACTCCAGTTAAGTCTTACAAGAGCACAGCAGGCTATCAGAGCCTGGGTTCGAATCGGAACCAGTTATAAACGATCACCCTGGTAATTCATCAATGTGTGTGCCGTCCCTGGGATGGACGTGAATCTGGGCGTCAAGTCTGCCAGCGTTATTGGTGGATGTTAAAGATCCCGCGGTGTCCTTCGTGAAGAGTAGGCGAGCTATCGGCAGCACCATAAACAAATTACATGTTCCTGCCCCTTCGCTCGAGTAGTCTGTGTCAGAGTGACGACCTGTCGAAGATTGGTTCTCACTTTAAAAGGTTTCTCAAATAGTCGTGATATGACTCAGAACTTTGTGAAAAGTATGGGTCTTAATACTATTACACAGCCTCACAAGGTACATCCAAGAATAAACATAAACAAATTGTAATGGCATTCGGTAGAGCACATACCTCCGCACATACCTCCGCAAGGCTGAACAGTTTACATTTTGTATCCCACCAAGAGGCCGGTTCTGGATCTGGACCTGAACCAAAATCGAAATGGCTTGTTCAAGTCACCGAGCAAACCCATCCACCTCATTTTGTCATAACACCTCCACAACTTTTTGAAATACCGTATCATGTATCGTTTTTGGCCCTATCTCTCAATGGTAAAGAGTCACATGTGAAATTAAAAAATTCTCAGATCCGGATCTTCACCAAACTCGAATCAATTCTTCCTTGTCACACACACAACTTGTCCACCAAGTTTCTTTGGAATCCCTTCATAACTTTTTAAGATGTCCTTTTCTCAGGCAGACAGACAGGCAGAGACAGGACAGAGCGACAGCCAAACAGGAGTGAAAACATTACCTCCTTTCACCTTTGGTGGCAGAGAGTAATAAATAATACCCACAAGCAGATCTTCCGACAACCAAATGGATTGTTTGGAGCCGCTTGCAACATAGTGACGAAAGATCCCCACACCAAAGAGGAAAAACATGCTTCATGGAATTCTAACTACAAAAATTGTGTTCGCTCCACGGGATTAAAAAAATAAATAATAACACCTGGCGCAAAAAGATTCCTTTCGACGAAGAGAAACCAATAAAGGACTTCACAGCACATTGTGATTCTGGTGGCGAGTGTTCGAGATCGTCACGCAACCGAGTTGTGCAACAGGGAAATTGACCGGTGAGTTGTGCAACTCTGTTTTCAAACAAGACGGCAGCTTCTGAGGATTCAAAACATCAGACAAGAAAGACCACAAAGTCTGAAAGTACAGAGATCAAAGACTTTTAAAAAATGGTTTGTGCTGCTTGCTGATTTGGGATTCAGCATTTAAAGGGCGAAGAGGAGGACAATCCCCATCAGTTGGCAATCCATGGGGAAAAATCATCCAGGAAATACCACACTGAGGGCGGTGAGAAAAGTGGTGCCATTGTTGTGCCGATCCCGTTTTTAAAATAAATAATAATAATAATAATAATAAAAAGGACACTGGTGTGAGAAATGGATGCATCAGATGTTAAAGTGATGGAGCGGGCTTAACATGTTGCAGTAAAAGGAAACATCATGTTTCAAGAGCCAATTACGCGGAGGTGCATCAAAAACAGATGTTAACACTGCATTATTGAACACACCTCTGGAGGATTGGCTGAATGTGCCACGATGAGCAAATAATCTAATCCAGAATGATGCCTTAAATTATATTGACGAGATCATGCAACGAGTTGTTATAACGCATGGATACCACCGAGACGTTGCGCATCATTTCTGTCTATGCTGTCGCTGATGACTCGCCAATAAGTAATCCGACGCCTGAAGGGGTGTGTGGCATTGGGATTCTCATGTATGTACTAATTGTGAATGTTTTGCAGCTGTAGAAGAATCCAGGTAGGGTTTGAAACAGAAATGGGCTTGCCTTGTGTAGCTTTTCTTGGTTGCTTTATGCAGCTTTCTTCACTGATGGAAGAGCATGGGAGAAGTTAATTTATATATAATCCTAGCCAACTGCGGTAATTGATTAGGTGAGAGCTGATTGGTTATTCCCTTCAATTAGGCGTGAGAGACGTGATTGGGTATTATATGCATGTAACATATATATTATACATATACATATTGAGGTGATAATGTACAACAAACACCATAAAAGTTTATGCACTCAACGTTTAAAAGAAAACAAAAAAAGTGTTCAAAGAGTGTGCTAATCTGCACAGCTGTTAGCAGAAAATGCACAAGAATTCCGAACATGCGCACGCTACATGGACGGGCTGTTTTCAGTATATGGTCACATGGTTTGGAAAAATTGTACTCCAAGCACGTTTGGCACATCTGAGCACTTCCCTCAACATGTGCTGTAACCCAGGGGTTACATCCCACGTTCCATGACCATTTGTCCAATGTCTCCCAATATCCCTGCGCTTGTACAATTTAATAGGTGCTTAAGCATATCCACAAGTCTCAGAAACTACACAACAAATGTCCCATATTGGTTGGTAGTTGTATTGTTGAACCGCCCAGTGATGTTGAAACAAACATGGAGTGATAACAACACTTCTTCAGTTTCGGGTTACGTTCCAGGGAGTGCTTCAGAATTAGGTCGCTTGCTGCAGCGATTACAGAGTTGCCATGGTGAGTGTCACGTGTGGAAACAATGAAATATGAACGATCTCGCCGACAATAACCATCGTTCGAGTCGAGCAAAACGAGCAATACGCGCTACCAAGTCGATGCTCAGAAACGCCGTGATGCTCAGTTCTAACCAAGTAAAACTTGGTAAAAACCCTTAGTTATGGGACTTAGTCCGTGGAAATACTATTCCTATAATCGGGATATCTTTACTGTAACAGAAGCTTAAATAAGATCAATATAGATAAATAAATATGAGTTCCGTTACAAGGAATTCATACGCAGGAGGCCATTCGGCCCAACCAAGCCTGTGCAATGGTTGCCATCCTGTAGTTGTTTGTCATATTAACTCTATCATATTAAGTGCTGAACATCAAGCAAGGAAGCAGCACGTACCATTTTGAAGTGTTTGGTACGACTCGGCCAGAGTCCGGTTCAAAGCACAGACCTCCCACTCTCAGAGCGGACGCTCTAGTTTAAGCGTTCCGCCACCGAATCGATGCTCTACCTCACATTCATTAGCCATTCCACTTTGTTAAACCGCGACGCTGTTTGGTGGTTATCGAGATATATTATGGGTATGACACTTTCCTTGGCGTTTGACATAACATTATTCTGGTGATGTTATGAAACATCAAATCCAATTCAATGCCCATATTATTTTCCAGATGATCAGTGCTAAGTAGTCTCGACGCAGACAACACCCTGGGTCGAATATAAAACCAGTCTCAGTCATGACGTCTATTGTTGTTCTCAACAGAACACTGATCAAAGGATGCTAACCGCCGTTACAAGCCAGGAGAACCTAACGTTTCAGGCATTGACCCTTTGTCGGAAGAAACAACAGCTTCATAATTTGCTTCCCACGGCGGTTAGCAAACTTCGATCAATGTCCTGTTGATTTCATCAGAAGCATTGGGTGGGTTGATAGTGCCTTTCCTAGCAGTAGTCAGGACAGGAACGTGGAAGTTGGCCCAGATTCAGACACATAATAGCCTACACTTTCATAAAACGACGCTGTGGGATCTTTCATCATCCACGATATCCACCACTTATTGCAAGCAGATGGGACTCGACATCCATCCGAAGGATGGCATACTCAATGCCGGAACGACTTGCGTGCAAAGTACCAATCTGGTTCTCGACTCGGGTCGTGGATCGAACCCAGACAAGATGGCTCAAAGGCGAGTACGCCACCTCCGAGTTGAGACGCTTCGCATCGAAAAGTAGAAATGCAAGGCACATGGAAAGCAAAGTGATTACAAAGGTCATACGATCTTCCTGTGGTGGTAAACACGCTCGAAAACCTAACATGTCTGCCCAGCGTGAGAAGTCTCAGGCTGCCTGTTTCCCAACAAAACATGGCAATGTACTTCTTTATTACTGACGTGGTCGATGGTGAAACATCTTTTGTCATCATGGCCGTCAATTTAGAGCAATCGAAGCACCGCTGTTCTCGACTGGGAGGCATTCTTCTTGAGGACATCGTTGATCACCAAAATAAATCTTGTACAGAATACGGATCTGACAATACCAAAGAAGATATAGTGTGGCATGTTTTGTTGAAGGGTGGACTTTAATAAACCTTTCATGACTTTAAAGTACAGCTAGAAGGAAGTCCGTAGCAAATCCCCACTCTTCCCACCTAAAGCAAAGTTGAAAGATGGTATGAAGTTGTTCCACCAGGACTGAAGCGTAAAAAACAATTTCCCCCTGGTTTGACCCCTGTGACCCCAATTCCCAACCTCTTTGAGCATGAACCAGGGTTTAAATCATTTTTTTTTAAAAACATATTTCATGTGCCCCCCAATGTTGATTGCATATGCAAAGTTTCATTTTTTTAAATGATTTAAAGATGTGCCCAGAATTGTATTTTTTTTTGTTTTTGGTATTTGACCCCTCGACCACACCCTCGGCAGCAGGGCCAAAATGAGACTGCTCTCACTTCTTCTTGCCACGTGGTGACCATATCTACCAAGTTTGGTGAATTTCTACACAACTGTTTAGGATGAGATAGTGTGACGGACGGACAGACATACAGGAGCCGATTACAATAAAAGCGTGGGGACAATTAGGTTGTGTTTTTTCCAATAGCAATGACAAAGGGGATAATGACAAAGACGGAAGAGAATGAAGGCCTCTTTAGAATGACTAGCAAACGTACCAGTCCCCAGTTATGGGAAAAGTTTAAGTTCATCTACCAATATAAATTACAAGTACATCCACTCCCGATGAGAGCAACAGGAAGGGTCCTGTTATTATCCTCGCTGGGGTATGTAAATTAACGGAGATCTAGGCTCGAGTCTGTTCGTCTGTGGGGGACGTGATAAGCATATAATGCCTCAAAAACAGCAGGTTTCTTCTCTTTCGGTTGAGTGCTCAACAGCAGTAGTGACTGTTCAAAAAGGTAATCATATGTGTTTGTTGTTTATCATTATTTTTACTACCGGTAGGGGCGCCCCACGAAACGCCACACACACATATATATTGTTGCGGTTCTCGGAACCGCATGCATACAACAGAAAGGTGTCCCAAGACAGTTATTCCATTATTATACGTGTAGATAGTCCCTTTCGTTTTGTTTAGCGGGACAGCAAGGGACAGCAATCGACTCGGGCTTCCGATGGTCTGGGGAGGATTGCCGGTTGCATTAAAAAGGCATACGAATGAATACCTCTTAAGAAGCTGCACGGGATGGTGTTTCACAACACAGAAACACAGCCAGCACGACGCCCACGTTGCACGAAATGCGTACGGAGGCATAAAGGCGACTCCACGCCAAGTTGGGCGGGATGCGGGTGTGCGGAGTAGAAGTGGCTTGTTCCTTTTCAACCTCAATATCCGACACATATTGGTGCTCGCCCCACGCACACGCTAGCGGAGTCGTGCGAGCGCTGTATGGAATGTTTCGCGAAGGCAGACACGTACATGAATTTATCCACATGCAACTTGGTGACATCCACAACATGACACACATGCAACTTGGTAGTCGGTAGTTGGAACTCTACCGCAGTCGGTAGAGTGACCCGGTTCGAGCAAGACGTGTCAAGGGTGTGGTTCCCCGTAGACGACCACCGCCCATTGGTTTAATTTAGGTAAATTTGTTCTTCACAAAAAGACCCTACGCTACGTGGTGGAGGTATTGGCGACCACGGTCGGTTAAGTGACCCGCCGCCTCACGGAGTTATCCATGAGCGACGGCCTACAATTCCGGGAGTCTGGTGGGAGACGACGTAACTTCCCCTACCCATCGGTCGTCCTCCCACCGGTCCCCGGCCCGCAACAATATATATATATATATATAATTATATATATATATATACAGTACATATGTAATAATATACAATATATTTGACTGTGAGTAAACTTGCACATGCAATTTTGACAACTCAACCCACCAACCATGTCCTTCGCCCCCTCAAAGCCTCAACCCCCCCCCCCACCCCCACCATTCCAACTCTGTCCACATTCCACCCCTGCACCCACATAGCCTCAACCTCCCCCCTCCAAATCTCTCCCATCTTTATTCCCATCCCACTCAAACAGCTTTGGTCGTTTTACAGTGAAGGGAAAACTTATAGGAAGGGCCGAGCAATTGTGAATCTTTCAGCTCCGAAGAGGTCTTTGACCGCATGGCTGCAAGTACCGCCATGGAGGTCTTAGTATAGAAATTGTGGCTGGAATCAGGCAAATTGTTCAACCAATGGGTGGAACTTGCATGCACATACGGATGCATAGGTCCTTTTCTACTATTATGAGCTACTATTACTGCTATCATGAGCTTATCGTTTCTACTATTATGAGTCACAGAGAGGAGAGAATTCCAGTAACACTTGCAAACAGCTTTTGCAGCAGCAGTCGCAAGCCGCAGGCGTTGTACATGGCATTTAAAGAGTGCAGAAACATCCCACCCTATGGCCAAATCTGTTGCAGTCACGTACCATTCTCAAGTAGCCTGTTCTAGCTCTTCCAGGGCTACTCAGAGAATATAGAGGCTGTTGATTACATGCATCTCGGCTCAAGCTGTCTGTTCTGCCTGCTCAAGCCATTCAACAAGCTGGTGATAGTCCAACTGCTCATTCCAGACTCACACCCATCCACAGTTGCACATAACCAGTCTCTGAGTAATCCTAGATGAAGCACATCCTGATACCAACGAACAAAGTGACTGCGCAGGTTCCATCGCATGCATCTCTCGACCCCGCCCACCCTGATGGCGCTACCCCCTCTCCTTTCAAAGCTCCTCCTGGCTGATTCTCTGCCGGTCTTTGTTCTCCAAATCTCTGTATTCCCCATAGCCAGGTGCAGCCCAACAGGTGGCCTCATGCATCACAGAGCAATCGGCATGATCACACCTGGCTTATATCGTCTGTTGTCGGTAACCTGACACCATATCCTTCGTTCGATACAAGGCCAAATATTTCACGATGACAACAATTATTCCTTAAAATTACACTTACCAAATAATTATATGCATTCATTCACAAAACTGACAAATATTCCAAATCTAAATAGTACATCACATCAGCACCACCAGGAAGCATCGTTCATGCATCACATGAACCCCCACTGTAATGGTAAACCACAAGAAGTGTGAAAAATCTCCATTTTGGTAACAATCTAATAATGTCCTCATCCTGCATGTGTGCATGTACAAGTTCCTCCATGATGACCCTGAAAAGGCTGAAATCACCAAAAAACAAATAAACAACCACAAAATTTAACTACTTTACACCTATGTATTGAACACACCTGGAGGTTTTTCATACCTTACGACCTTAAAGTGTGAAACAAAAGATAATTAGGAAGTACCCAACCTCACTTTCCTTCAAAAAGGAGTGTCTTGGCCATTATGCAACATCAACTGGTTGAGGCCCCAAAATCATGTGCAGGCTCATCCAGGACCCTCCAAACCACTACGTTTGCATACATATGTTAAAGAGATGAAGCTACATTGATTAAATGGAACACGGTTAGTTCTGGTGACATATTCTAGAAGATAAATTATGGATTTGTAAAAAAAAAAGCACAGTGTAGACATGATGGACAAAATGACCACCTGTGTCTAACATTTCCTTGTGAATCTTCTCCCTGAAAGGTCTGAAAACAGATAAGACGTGCAGAAAGTTCCTTGGCTGTGTGATGTAACAATGTCTGCATCACAGACACGATTGGAGTTTCCAACAGTTTCCATTTGTGATGATAAAGCTTGAATCAAATCTCTGCTCATCCATCCACTTCCCTGTTTGATTTGAAAAGGAAATAACAGTTGAATGAATCACGTGTCGACATTGTACTCGATTGGCACGCGATATGGAGGAGTGATGTCCGTATAGATGTTATGTACTCCATTGGCACGGACAACGGAGGACCAATGTCCGTGTTAGATGTTATGTACTCCAATGGCACGGACAACGGAGGGACCAATGTCCGTGTAGATGTTATGTACTCCAATGCACGGACAACGGAGGGACCAATGTCCGTGTAGATGTTATATACTCCAATGTCACAGATAACGGAGGACCAATGTCCGTGTAGATTTATATACTCAATGTCACAGATAACGGAGGGACCAATGTCCGTGTAGATGTTATATACTCCAATGTCACAGATAACGGAGGACCAATGCCCGTGTAGATAACGGAGGGACCAATGCCCGTGTAGATAACGGAGGGACCAATGTCCGTGTAGCATGTTATATACTCCAATGTCACAGATAACGGAGGGACCGATGTCCGTGTAGATGTTATATACTCCATTGTCACAGATAACGGAGAGACCGATGTCTGTGTAGATGTTATATACTCCAATGTCACAGATAACGGAGAGACCGATGTCCGTGTAGATGTTATATACT
>CM068956.1:151119336-151145737 GCA_035128595.1 Eptatretus atami | reverse complement strand
ATATATCCCACCCCTTGACAGGTGCCATTGTACCAAGACAATCAATGTTATTAACTTCACCTGTCAGTGGTCATAATGTTTTGGCTCATCAGTGGATATCCTCTTCAAATTTCAAGTCAATCGGATGAAATTTGGGGATTTTAGAAATACCACCTTAGTTGTTGACCTTTGACCTATTTTGACCTTTTGACCTCGAAAACAATAGGCTTCTTTCTTATGACAAACTCTACCATGTGGTGAAGTTTCGTGAAGATCGGTTTAAAATTGTGACCTGTAGGCGACAAACAGACGGACAGACAGACAGACAGACAGACAGACAGAATAACAAAATTGACTCACCAATATACTTTTAAAATCTTCCATTTTGCACGTCATAATGGACTGGACGCTTTGTGTTATTTGTCAGAAGCAAACATCTGAGGCCTTAAAGTTCCCCTTACACAGTAATAATCCAGAAGCATCCGATATCTTAAAATAGCTTTCTCCAAAATGTTGCCGAATTCAGCCATCAATGCCTTACCAGTGAAAATTCACTTTGGGGATCATGAAAGCAGTGAGAGCTTTGTTGAACATTATACCAAATGACATGCAGCCTGCCAAAGGAAGTTCAACAATACTAAACTACAAAGAGCTAAAAAGAGGCAGACAACTGAAGATGAGGTTGCAGAAGATATAATGAGCCACAAATGCGAAAAGGATCCATAAACGCCATACTTCGGATGTTCAAAAATGCATATTCTGTAAGAAGGAACATAACCTGATTGAGTTTCAGACTGCATCAGCTGATAAGATTGTGTGACAAATGGCAACAGACCGACACGACACTAGTCTTGGCAAAAATGGCTGGAGGAAACCTCCTTGTGATGGTGGAATACCATTCTGACACCAGTTTAGATCATGATTGAGAAAGTTTCCAAAGCTTGTAGAGAGCTGATAAAATGTCCATGTGCACAAAGCTGCCGCACTTGCAAATGTGCCGAAGCATCCTCACCATGGTGCCGCATTATGCAAGTGAAAGGGTTTCTAAATAATATGCCTACAAATCACATGGTATCAGAATAATAACAGTGGAGTGAGTAGTAGTAACCGTCATCAATAGCACCAGTCTAATAGTTGAAGGTAGCAGTTGACTAAAGTAGTACCTGTAGTTGCAGAGTATGCTACAGGAGGAAAATATAGCACTTCATGTTCATGAAAATACAATGACTTATTTCGTGTGTACGTCACAGTAACAACTTGCTGTGCTCTATCCCGATTACCTTCAATAGCATCAAAATGTGGACATTCTCAACTTTTGCCATGTTTTCCAACAAAATTTGATTCTTTTTCATGTTTAATGAGAAATGGACGTTTATTATGGTACATGGACAGGATCCAGAAAATTATACTGCTCTTCTTACCCTCGGCAGAAGAGAGAGGGTGTTGCATTTGAGTTCGTTTGTTTGTTACTTTGCAAAAAAAAAAAAAAATTTTTTTGACCAGTCTTGATCGCCTCCGTTTGTGTGTTTGTCTGTCCGCTCACCTCCAGCCCAAACCGTTCAACCGAACGTTCACTTCAATTTTCGGAGATTGATGTCACCGACCCTGCGACGGTCCCACATTGAAGTTTAGTTTCGTACAATTCGGTCGACCAAATGGTCTTACGTAGGCCAACAGGCCAATTTGAGCCGGATTTTCTAAAATCCTCAAATTTCATCCGATTGACTTGAAATTTGAACTGCATTTGCGAATCAGGTCAATTAATTGAACCGCCTATTACTTTTGAGGTTAACGGAGGTCAAAAGGTCAACATAGGCCATAAGGTCAACCCGACATCGGCCAAATTTTAAAATTGTTTCTAAAATTGTCAAATTTTTTTCCGATTGACTTGAAATTTGAAGACCATTTGCATATCAGGTCGCTGAATTCAAGCACCTATTAATTTTGAGATCAACAACGACCGAAGGTCAAACTAGACCAAAACATTAACATGGGCCAAATTTCTAAAATCCTCAATTTTCACCTTATTGACTTGAAATTTGAAGACCATTTGCATAGCAGGTCACGGAATTCAACCACCTATTATTTTTGAGGTCAACATAAGCCAAAACGTCAACATGGGCCACAGCTCTAAAAATTGTTTCAAAAATTGTCAGTTTTCATCCAATTGACTTGAAATTTGACGACCATTTGCATATCAACTTAATGAATTCAAGCACCACGATTATTTTGTGGTCAACATAGGTAAAAAGGTCAACATAGGCCAAATTTCTAAAATTGTCAGTTTTCATCTGATTGACTTAAAATTTGAACAGGATTTTCATGTCACCTCACTGAATACAACCACCAATTATTTTTGAGGTCAGCACATGCCAAAAGGTCAACATAGGCCAAATGGTCAAGAACTTAGGATCGCTTTCTAAAATCCTCAATTTGCATATGATTGACTTGAAATTCGAACAGGATTTGCATATCAGGTCAATTAATTCAACCACCAATTATTTTTAAGGTCAAAAGGTCAACATAGGCCCTAATTTCTAAAATTGAGAGATAGGGTCAAAACTATATATATTATATTATATATATTATATAATATAATATATATAATATATATATATATATACATGATATCTCAAAAAGTTGTGGACGAGTATTGACAGACTAGTTGGAGGAGTTGGTTAGGTGCAAGAACAAGCAGATTAGATTTTGGTTCAGATCCAGCTCATCAGTGGGATACAAATGTAAACTGTTCAGCCTGGCAGTGGTATGCACTCTGCCGAGTGCCGTTCTGTAGTGGGACTTATGGAGGGGGGGGGGGGGTAGTACAGGATTGAATGAAATGGGGTACGTTAAAACAACATGTTAATATAGCATGCGGAGGGAGGGAAGACAGCGTGATGGGAAGGGAAGGCAGTGTGAGGGGAAAGGAAGGCAGCATGGGGGGGGGAGGGAAGGCAGGCGTGAGGGGAAGTGAAGGGTGATAAAACATGCCAAACAGCAACATTTTCTTTTGAACCTCCAGGTTCTTTCTAAACCGGGCGGGAGCATTTAAAGCCCCGACATCTACCTGGCAAAGGCCTGACCACATGCATTAAATGCATGCTCGCACATGCAGCGGACCTTTACACCCCTCTGGTCGGCCCACTCCGAATCTGATTCTACATGCTACACTCTGGGGAATCCATTTTAAATTCAAAACTAAACCGGCAGTCTTTAACAGTTTCCTGAACAAAGGGGAGGGGTGGGGGTTGAGGCTGGGCGTTGGGTAGGGGTGATGGGGGAGGGTGGGAGAGAGAGGGAGGGAGAGGGGAAGGAGAGGAGTGGGAGGGAGAGGGGAGAGAGATGGGAGGGGGAGAGGGATTCCGGCAGACGTGATGTCCAGTTTAACATCCATCCGAGAGATGGCACACACTTTGATGAATCACCCTGCCTGTGAAACACCAGGGTGACAGTTTATAGCTGGGTCGAGATTCAAACCCAGGCTACACAGCTTAGAGCGAGCATACGTACCTCTCAGTTTTCCTGCCGTGATGCGGCAATTCATACCTCAGAGCAACTGAAAACATTTCCCCTCATTGTGATCATATTATTTATTTTGCCTTCCCACCTCCGGTATCGAACCACGGTATGGCCATTGAAGCTTGAAGAACGCGTGCCAATTGGCTTCACCAAGCACGACATGAAATGGTTGAAGAAACTTTTAAAAACGAAATGTTTTTCATTTTTATTTGTATTTATGCTGAAGTGACCGGTCGTGTCATGGAAGATTGTACAAAAAGGGGAAACGTCATGTAAAATGGAATTTCACATTTTCAACGAACCTATCACCGCTTGTTACACCGCAGAACAACACTTGGCCAATGCAGGTGAGTGGCCCCTGACTTCACAGCTTGATATAAAGTATTCAGCGACAGTGCGAATATTGGAGAGTGCTCGCCAAGTGGCTTAAACACTCAAAGAAGCACTCCAACGAGATGGTTGATAAGGAATGGCTGGCTTGGCAAAAAATGATCCGTCATATTAAACACCACCCGAAGGTCAGGTCAGGTATGGGAGCATGCGCCGGAGCAGCGGGTCGCTGCGTCCACTTTCCGCCGGTACTCCAGGGCCCTCCATCTGTCCATCCCCCAGGCAGATGCCTGGCCCATCCCAATCTCCTTGAGATGATCAACCTGCTGCAACCATGAGGCACGTGGTCAGCACCTTGGCCTCCTCCACTCAGGAGACCCTCTCGCTGAGAGAATCTGGTGAGCAGGATCAGCGTCAGGAAAACGAGCCACATGTTCATACAGCCGCAGTTGACGCTCACGGATTATGCAGGTAACAAATCTCATTTGAGTCTCTCTCAGCAACAGCTCGTTGGACACAATGTCTGACCAGCGATAACCAAGGATTCTCTGATGAAACTGGTCCCAAAGGAATGAAGTCTTCATCTCAGATCCCTGGTCAGAGTCCAAGTCTCACACCCGTAGAGCAAGACTGGAAGCACCAAGGACCTGAGAGTCGGACTTTTCGTCCTCCGCACAAGATACCGCAGGCTACACCCCATGATCAGTAAATCCGACTCCCCAGGCCCTACCCAGACGTCTGTTGACCTCCGATTCACAGCCAGCAGAGACATGAATATCACTGCCAAGGTAAGTGAATCTATCCATGACCTCAACACAGGCTGCAAGCAGCCCCTGCCGAAACTCTCGACTGCGTTCGATAAGGACCAGAAGGGCAAGGATACGGTCAATCGTTGACTTCTTTGGTGTAAAGCCTGACTGCTCTGGACGCACACTGCTGGAAGCAAACATGCTGAGCCAAACGCAGCAAGTACTCGTGGACTGCCTTTTCTTTGTTAATATTACATCCAGTAATAGCAAACCTGTTAACACCAGTTGCCACGATCGAGTGGTCGTTAGTGGTCTGTGTTGTGGTCCCAGTAACCTCAGTTCGAATCCCAATCATGGCAGGGTGCTGGAGGAGTTTTGGAGACAAACATCGTGTTGATATAAACCGGTTTCAAACGCAACATACCCCCCACCTGATACTTACTATCCATATCCGATTTTCACCACTCTATCCATGCCTTAAGTCCCTATATATACACAATTTAAACCCCACACCCCGCCGAGAGTCCCGATTATAGAGACGATTTTAAACCCCACACCCCGCCTGGAGACCCGATTATAGAGACGATCTGAACAGCCATACCCCGCCGAGAGTCCCTACATACCCACAATTTGAACTGCTCTATCCATGCCTCGGGTCCCCATAAATATATTTCGAACCACAAATGATACAACGATATTCTTCTCTTTGTTGTGATTTTCTTTTTTGTTTACAATGTCGAGGCTCGTACGTCAGGTAACCAACGGTACGGATAACAAAGGGAGCAGGAGACAAGAGGGGCGGAAAGGGAAGCACAAAACAGTGGGGAACAGAGACGATAGGAGATTTATGAAGAGAGAGGGATGGGGCGGGGTACGTGGGGTAAACAAGATGGACACTACAGGGACTTTCAGGAAGGAAAACAGGGAATTTGAAGGAGGTGGGTTTGGGATGGATTAATGAGGGTAGAAAAAGATCATGGTTTTGGATGGGGGAAAATAGAGATTGTGGTGAAAAGCTGTTTTGAAGACTTGGAGGAAGAATGGGATAGAAGAGTGTGTGTGTGTGGTTTCATCCAGAGGCGGGAAAGAAGAGGTGGTGTGCACAAAACGTTATGAGTTTCTGTTATTATATAAACCAAATGGTATCGTGTAGTTCGTTTGTGGTTCTCAATATATTAACAACCAAAGTTATCTTGGTATTTTGAAACACCACTGTATGTTTTAAATTCCAACCTGATCGACGCATCTGCCAGAAATATTCCATTTTTTGTTTATGATGTCATAACTGCCTCCATTGTGACGTCACAATTGCATATGCAGCACGCTGCATCAGATCAGTTTGACAAAAACAGAAGAGTTGGGTCACACCAAGTCCTTCTCAAGACTGCGCGAGGTAAGGTGTTCGATGAACTCTCTCGTTCACAAATGTTCTTCATGTTCTTCCGACCGAACCTGGAAGAAGAATGAACCCACACTTGGGGTTTTGGTTTATTTATTTTTACGATTTTTAAACATGATGTCAATCCGGTCACGTAAACTTCCCCACCGGTGATAAAATCTTCCTTTTCACATCATATTTGAAAATTCGTTCACCATGGAAAGGTATTTCCCAAGTATTTACATTGCAATGTAAACGATATTCTGGTATTCATGATATTTTGCTCATCAGGAGGATTTGTGGGACTTTTTCTGAAGCCTTGTTTGGATGACAACACCTCCCAGGACAGGTGAAAGGAATCCAAATGTCTAATCACAGAACCAGCAGCATCGGTTTCATCAATTGGAAGAAACGATGAGAGGGATTTGAATTACCTTCCACAAAGAGGAAGGTTTTAATTCCTTTTCTTCTTTATTAAAATTACATCCAGTAATAGCAAACCTGTTAGTACCAGTTGCCACGATCCAGTCGAAGTTAGTGTCTGTGTTGTGGTCGCAGCAAACTCGGTTCGAATCCCAATCATGGCAGGGTGCTGGAGGAGGTTGGGAAACAAACATCGTGTTGATATAAACGATTTCAACCGCTATATACCTCCCACCTGATACTTACTATCATATCCGATTTTAACCGGTCTATCCATGCCTCGAGTTCCTATATATACACGATTTGAACCCTACACCCACCGAGAGTTCCTATATATACACGATTTGAACCCCTACTCCCCGCCGAGAGTTCCTATATATACACGATTTGAACCCCTACACCCCACCGAGAGTTCCTATATTAACACGATTTGAACCCCTACTCCCCGCCGAGAGTTCCTACATATACACGATTGAACGCCTACTCCCCGCATGGAGTTCCTATATTTCCACAATTAAACCCTACTCCCCACCTAGAGTTCCTATATATACACCGATTTGAACCCCTACTCCCCACCTAGAGTTCCTATATAACACGATTTGAACCCCTACTCCCCGCCTAGTGTTCCTATATACACACAATTTGAACCCCTACACCCGCATGGAGTTCCTATATTTCCACAATTTTAACCCTACTCCCCACCTAGAGTTCCTATATATACACGATTTGAACGCCTACTCCCCGCCTAGTGTTCCTATATACACACAATTTGAACCCTTACACCCCGCATGGAGTTCCTATATTTCCACAATTTGAACCCCTACTCCCCACCTAGAGTTCTATAATATATATATACACGATTTGAACCCAGTTACCCGCCTTGAGTTCCTATATACACAACAATTTGAACCCCTACACCCCGCATGGAGTTCCTATATTTCCACGATTTGAACCCCGAGACCCCGCCTGGAGTTCCTACATACACACAATTTGAACCCCTACACCCCGCATGGAGTTCCTATATTTCCACGATTTGAACCCCTACTCCCCACCTAGAGTTCCTATATATACACGATTTGAACCCCTACACCCCACCTAGAGTTCCTATATACACACAATTTGAACCCCCTACTCCCTGCATGGAGTTCCTATATTTCCACAATTTAACCCCCTACTCCCCACCTAGAGTTCCTATATATACACGATTTGAACCCAGTTACCCCGCCTTGAGTTCCTACATACACACAATTTGAACCCCTACACCCCGCATGGAGTTCCTATATTCCACGATTTGAACCCCAACACCCGCCTGAGTTCCTATATACACACAATTTGAACACCTACACCCGCATGGAGTTCCTATATATACACGATTTGAACCCAGTACCCCGCCTTGAGTTCCTATATACACACAATTTGAACCCCAACACCCGCCTGGAGTTCCTATATACAACCAATTTGCCCCTACACCCGCATGGAGTTCCTATATTTCCACGATTTGAACCCCTACTCCCATCTAGAGTTCCTATATACACACAATTTGAACCCCTACACCCCGCATGGAGTCCTATATTTCCACAATTTGAACCCTACTCCCCACCTAGAGTTCCTATATATACATGATTTGAACCCAGTTACCCCTCCTTGAGTTCCTACATACACACAATTTGAACCCCTACACCCCAAATGGAGTTCCTTATTCCACGATTTGAACCCCGAGACCCCACCTGGAGTTCCTATATACACACAATTTGAACCCCAACACCCCGCCTGGAGTCCTATATACACACAATTTGAACCCTACACCCCGCATGGAGTTCCTATATTCCACAATTTGAACCCCTACTCCCCACCTAGAGTTCCTATATATACATGATTTGAACCCAGTTACCCCTCCTTGAGTTCCTACAACACACAATTTGAACCCCTACACCCCAAATGGAGTTCCTTATTTCCACGATTGAACCCGAGACCCGCCTGGAGTTCCTATATTCACACAATTTGAACCCCTACACCCCGCCTGGAGTTCCTATATAACACAATTTGAACCCCTACACCCCGCCTGGATTCCTATATACACACAATTATAACCCCTACACCCCGCATGGAGTTCCTATATTTCCACGATTTAACCCCTACTCCCCACCTAGAGTTCCTATATATACACGATTTGAACCCCTACACCACACCTAGAGTTCCTATATACACACAATTTGAACCCCTACTCCCCGCATGGAGTTCCTATATTCCACAATTTGAACCCACTCCCCACCTAGAGTTCCTATATATACACGATTTAACCCAGTTACCCCGCCTTGAGTTCCTATATACACACAATTTGAACCCCTACACCCCGCATGGAGTTCCTATATTTCCACCCATTTGAACCCCGAGACCCCACCTGGAGTTCTTTATTCCACAATTTGAACCCCTTACACCCCGCATGGAGTTCCTATATTCCACGATTTGAACCCCTACACACACCTAGAGTTCCTATATACACACAATTTGAACCCCTACACCCCCTGGAGTTCCATATTTCCCACGATTTGAACTCCTACACCCCGCCTGGAGTTCCTATGTTCACACAATTTGAACCCTACACCCCGCCTGGAGTTCCATATTTCCACGTTTGAACCCGAGACCCCACCTAGAGTCCCTCATACAAACGATTTGAACCGCTATAACCACGCCAAGAGTCCCCATAAATACACAGTTTGAACCACAAATGATGCAACGATATTGTTCTCTTTTGTGTGATTTTATTTTGTTTACATGTCGAGGCTCGTATGTAAGCTAACACACGGTACGGATAACAAAGGGAGCAGGAGACAAGAGGGGAGGGAGGGGAAGCACAAAAACAGTGGGGAACAGAGACAATATTAGATTTGTGGAAGGGAAGGGATGGGGCTGGGTAGGTGGGGTAAACAAGATGGACACCACAGGACTTTCAGGAAGGAAAACAGGGAATTTGAAGGAGGTGGGTTTGGGTGGATAATGGGGGTAGAAAAGATCATGGTTTTGGATGGGGGAAAATAAGAGATGGTGGTGAAAAGCTGTTTTGAAAGATCTGGAGGGAAGAATGGATAGAAGAGTGTGTGTGTGTGTTGTGTTTCATCCAGAGGCGGGAAAGAAGAGGTGGTGTGCACAAAACGTTATGAGTTTCTGTGTCATATAAACCAAAGGGTATCGTTGTATGTTTGTGGTTCTCAATATATTAACAACCAAAGTTATCTGGTATTTTTGAAACGCACTGTATGTTTTAAAGTCCAACCTGATCGGACGCATCTGCCAAGAAATATTCCATGTTTTGTTTATGATGTCATAAACTGCCTCCATTGTGACGTCACAATTGCATATGCAGCACGCTGCATCAGATCAGTTTGACAAAAACAGAAGAGTTGGGTCACACCAAGTCCTTCTCAAGACTGCGCGAGGTAAGGTGTTCGATGAACTCTCTCGTTCACAAATGTTCTTCATGTTCTTCCACCGAACCTGGAAGAAGAATGAACCCACACGTGGAGTTTTGGTTTATTTATTTTAACGATTTTTAAACATGATGTCAATCCGGTCACGTGAACTTCCCCACCGGTGATGAATATCTCCATATAATATATCAAAAATATTTGATTATCGTTCCATGAAGTTTCCAGTTTACATTGCAATGTAAACGATATTCTGGTATTCATGATATTTTGTTCATAGGAGGATTTGTGGGACTTTTTCTGAAGCCTTTGTTTGGATGACAACACCTGCCAGGACAGGTGAAAGGAAATCCAAATGTCTCATCACAGAACCAGCAGCACCTTTTTCATCAATTGGAAAGAAACGATGAGAGGGATTTGAATTACCTTCCACAAAGAGGAAGGTTTCAATTACTTTTCTTCTTTATAAAATTACATCCAGTAATAGCAAACCTGTTAGTACCAGTTGCCACGATCGAGTCATTGTTAGTGATCTGTGTGTTGTGCGCAGCAAACTCGGTTCGAATCCCAATCATGGCAGGGTGCTGGAGAGTTTGGGAAACAAACATCGTGTTGATATAAAGCGATTTCAACCGCTATATACCTCCCACCTGTACTTACTATCCATATCCGATTTTAACTGCTCAATGCACGCCTAGAGTTCCTATTTGCACAATTTGAATCCCTACTCCCCGCCTAGAGTTCCGATATAAACACGATTTGAACCCAGTTACCCCGCCTTGAGTTCCTATAGATACACGATTTGAACCCCTACACCCCGCATGGAGTTCCTATATTTCCACGATGTGAACCCCAACACCCCCGCTGGAGTTCCTATATACACACAATTTGAACCCCAACACCCATGGAGTTCCTATATTTCCACGATGTAACCCCAACACCCCGCCTGGAGTTCCTATATACACACAATTTGAACCCCTACACCTCGCATGGAGTTCCTATATTTCCACAATTTGAACCCCTCCTCCCCCCTAGATTCCTATATACAACAATTTGAACCCTTACACCCCGCATGGAGTTCCTATATTTCCACAATTTGAACCCTACACCCGCATGGAGTTCCTATATACACACAATTTGAACCCTTACACCCCGCATGGAGTTCCTATATTTCCACAATTTGAACCCCTACTCCCCACCTAGAGTTCCTATATATATATACACGATTTGAACCCAGTTACCCGCCTTGAGTTCCTATATACACACAATTTGAACCCCTACACCCCGCATGGAGTTCCTATATTTCCACGATTTGAACCCAGACCCCGTCTGGAGTTCCTACATACACACAATTTGAACCCTACACCCTGCATGGAGTCCTATATTTCCACGATTTGAACCCCGAGACCCCACCTTGAGTTCCTATATTCACACAATTTGAACCCCTACACCCCGCCTATAGTTCCTATATTTCCACGATTTCAACCCCAACACCCCACCTGGAGTTCCTACATACACACAATTTGATCTTAACCCCACATGGAGTCCCTATATTTCCACGATTGAAACGCTACTCCCCACCTCGAGTTCCTATATATACACGATTTGAACCCCTACACCCCACCTAGAGTTCCTATATACACACAATTTGAACCCCCTACTCCCTGCATGGAGTTCCTATATATACATGATTTGAACCCAGTTACCCCGCCTTGAGTTCCTATATACACACAATTTGAACCCCTACACACCCAAATGGAGTTCCTTATTTCCACGATTTGAACCCCGAGACCCCGCCTGGAGTTCCTATATTCACACAATTTGAACCCCAACACCCCGCCTGGAGTTCCTATATTCACACAATTTGAACCCCTACACCCCGCCTGAGTTCCTATATTTCCACGATTTAAACCCCAACACCCGCCTGGGTTCCTATATACACACAATTTGAACACCCTACCCCGCATGGAGTTCCTATATTTCCACGATTTGAACCCCACTCCCCACCTAGAGTTCCTATATATACACGATTTGAACCCCTACACCACACCTGGAGTTCCTATATACACACAATTTGAACCCCTACTCCCCACCTAGAGTTCCTATATATAACACGATTTGAACCCAGTTACCCCGCCTTGAGTTCCTATATACACACAATTTGAACCCCTACACCCCGCATGGAGTTCCTATATTTCCACGATTTGAACCCCTACACCACACCTAGAGTTCCTATATACACACAATTTGAACCCCAACACCCCACCTAGATTCCTATATATTCACACAATTTGAACCCCTACACCCCGCCTGGAGTTCCTATATTTCCACGATTTGAACCCGAGACCCCACCTAGAGTCCCCACATACACACGATTTGAACCGCTATACCACGCCAAGAGTCCCATAAATACACAGTTTGAACCACAAATGATGCACGATATTGTTCTCTTTTTGATTTTATTTGTTACTGTCGAGCTCTATGTAAGTAACACACGTACATAAAGGACTACAAGGGAAAGAATCCAAACGTGGGAACACATTAATTTAATCGATGTCCACGATATAATGCTTCATTCTATTTTGTGATATACTATCATTGTATCTGTTGTTACACAATGATCACAGGCGACAGAGACATCAGTATGAGAAGCTAACAAGCGAACGCGTACACAAGAACAGATAAGCAAGACAAAGTGAACAGAGACAGATACGATAGATATGGGAGGAGAGGTGAAGACTACAAGGAGACAAGGGGGGGGACAAAGGACGAAAGAAAGGGAGGGGGTGGATGGGCTGGGTAGGTGGGGTAAACAAGATGGACACCACAGAGACTTTCAGGAAGGAAAAAGGGAAATTTGAAGGAGGTGGGTTTGGGGTGGATAATGGGGGTAGAAAAGATCATGGTTTTGAATGGGGGAAATAAGAGATGGTGGTGAAGAGCTGTTTTAAGATCTGGAGGGAAGAATGGGATTAGAAGAGTGTGTGTGTGTGTGTGTGTGTGTGTGTGTGTGTGTGTTTCATCCAGAGGCGGAAAGAAGAGGTTGGTGTGCACAAAACGTTATGAGTTTCTGTGTCATATAAACCAAAGGGTATCGTTGTATCGTTTGTAGTTCTCAATATATTAACAACCAAAGTTATCTTGGTATTTTTGAAACACACTGTATGTTTTAAATTTCAACCTGATCGGACGCATCTGCCAGAAATATTCCATTTTTTGTTTATAGTCATAACTGCCTCCATTGTGACGTCACAATTGCATATGCAGCACACTGCATCAGATCAGTTTGACAAAACAGAGAGTTGGGTCAACCAAGTCCTTCTCAGACTGCGCGAGGTAAGGTGTTCGATGAACTCTCTCGTTCACAAATGTTCTTCATGTTCTTCCACCGAACCTGGAAGAAGAATGAACCCACACGTGGAGTTTTGGTTTTATTTATTTTTTCGATTTTTAAACATGATGTCAATCCGGTCACGTGAACTTCCCCCACCGGTGATGAAATCTTCCTTTTCACATCATATTTGAATATTCGTTCACCATGGAAAGGTATTTACCAAGTATTTACATTGCAATGTAAACGATATTTGGTATTCATGATATTTTGTTCATCAGGAGGATTTGTGGGACTTTTACTGAAGCCTTTGTTTGGATGACAACACCTCCAGGACAGGTGAAAGAAATCCAAATGTCTAATCACAGAACCAGCAGCATCTTTTTCATCAATTGGAAGAAACGATGAGAGGGATTTGAATTACCTTCCACAAAGAGGAAAATTTTAATTCCTTTTCTTCTTTATTAAAATTACATCCAGTAATAGCAAACCTGTTAGCACCAGTTGCCACGATCCAGTCGAAGTTAGTGGTCTGTGTTGTGGTCGCAGTAAACTCGGTTCGAATCCCAATCATGGCAGGGTGCTGGAGGAGTTTTGGAGACAAACATCGTGTTGATATAAACCGATTTCAACCGCTATATACCTCCCACCTGTATACTTACTATCCATATCCGATTTTAACCGGTCTATCCATGCCTCGAGTTCCTATATATACACGATTTGAACCCCTACTCCCCACCTAAGTCCATACATACACACGATTTGAACTGCTCTGTCAATGTCTAGGGTCCCGATATACACACACGATTTGAACCACTCTACCCACGTCAAGAGTCCATATTTTTTTATATATATATATATACATATATATACATATATACATAATATACATATACTATATATATATATATACATCGAACCACAAATTATACAACGTTATTCTTCTCTTTTGTGTGATGATATTTTTTGGGTACAATGTCGAGGCTCGTATAAGAGCTAACACACGGTATGTACAACAAAGGGAGCAGGACACAAGATGGGGCGGGAGAGGGAAGCACAAAACAGTGGGGAACAGAGACGATAGGAGATTTATGGAAGGGAGAGGATGGGGCCGGGTCGTGGGTAAACTAGGTGGACACTACAGGGACTTTCAGGAAGGAAAACAGGGAATTTGAAGGAGGTGGTTTGGGGTGGATTAACGGGGGAAGAAAAGAGTATGATTTTGGACGGGGGAGATAAGAGGTGGTGGGTGAACAGCTGTTTTGAAGACCTGGAGAGAAGAGTGAGATTGAAGAGAGTGTGGGAGTTTCATCCAGAGGCGGGAAAAAAAGAGAAGAAAGAAGTGAAGGTGAGCAGTGATTCTTGATTTTGGTAGTTTCACCAGAAGGGGGTTGGTGGCAGACCTTGAGCACCCTGTGGAAAATGGGGGGGGGAGGGACAGATCACAGACAGAGTAGGGGGGCGAGACCAGAGAGGAGACAGTTGAAGATAGAAAGATCAGCGACCTGCATGTGGTGAGTGAGAGACTTAAAAACTCAGCCTCATCACGGGAGATACCAATCATCCTAAATGCCTTGGTTTCCACAGCGTGAAGCCACGAACAGTGAGAGGCGGGAGCACCAGTTCAGAGGGGAGAGCAGTACTCCATCAGGTTGCCGACGAAAGCTTTGTATGTGGTCAGGAACTCAGGTATGCCAAGAAAGGACTTTGCACGACGGAGGATTCCCAGTCGGCGACTGGCTTTGGAGGCCAGCTTGGAAATGTGGCTTCCCAGAAAAGATCATGGCAGATAGTGAGACCCATAAGCTTGATTGAAAGGACTTCGTCACGAGGATTGTTGACAAAGTAGATGGGGGGGGGGGGGGTGTTCCAGACTGTCCTTTCGGAGAGACATGGTGAGGAGTGAGGGAATTGTTAGGATCGAAAGACACATTGAAGTGTATTGATGGTGTGCACAAAACGTTATGAGTTTCTGTGTTATTTAAATCAAATGGTATCGTTGTATCATTTGTGCTTCTCAATATATTAACCAATGTTATCTTGTATTTTGAAACCACAACTGTAATTTTTTGGTGTTTTGTTTATTTTGTTTATTTTTGTCTTTAACATTTCAACCTGATCGGACGCATCAGCCAGAAATATTCCATTGTTTATGATGTCATAAGTGCCTCCATTGTGACGTCATAATTGCAAACGCAGCACGCTGCGTCAGATCAGTTTGATGAAAAATCGAAGAGTTGGTTCACACAAAGTCCTTCTCAAGACTGCGCGAGGTAAGGTGTTCGATGAACTCTCTCGTTCACAAATGTTCTTCATGTTCTTCCGACCGAACCTTGGAAGAAGAATGAACCCACACTTGGGGTTTTGGTTTATTTATTTTTTCGATTTTTAAACATGATGTCAATCCGGTCACGTGAACTTCCCCCACCGGTGATGAAATCTTCCTTTTCACATCATATTTGAATGTTCGTTCTCCATGGAAAGATATTTATCAAGTATCCACATTGCAATGTAGATGATATTCTGGTATGCATGATATTTCTTTCTTCAGGAGCATTTGTGGGACTTTTTCTGAAGCCTTTGTTTGGATGACAACACCGCCTAGAACAGGCAAGGTGGTGGGTGGTCCGAGGCGATGTCAAACCTATCCCTTGTAAGCCAAGCCTTATGCCCAATGTCATGAAGGAAAGGGTGAGATCAAGGTCTACCTTGGTGAGGTATGCGCTCCACCGAGTGCCGTTCTAGTTGATGATAAATTCCTTTCCATCTACACGCTGTAACCCACAAACACGTCCTCTGCAGTTTTTTAAAAAAAGAAATAATATCTGAAACCAATCAACAATTTCACAGAGAGAGAGGAAATCGAGCTGAAGTGCAATTCCCATAAGTTTCATTTCAAACAAATATAACCTTTGATATTAATTGATAAAAACAATCACATGTGCAGAGATGGAAACACACCGAGGAGTTTGTTATCACGTCCTACGGATACAGTATTTATACAAACGTTTTTCACCATAGCCTTGAACTGGGAAAACAAACATGGCGAATGGGAAGAGAGCGACGACATGGAGAGCCGGTCAGCATCCAGAGAGTGATGAAGGGTTGTTGGTCTCTTCTCCCGTTGTGGATTCATATTGGTTCCTCGTCGTGGCTTCATCTGTTGTATAATGTGTTCAACAACATCCGTCATCATCAGAAAACTCATCAGGATAACAACCATGTCGATGTGGTCACTCGACCAAGGTGAAACTGCACTAATCGGTGAATAAATGGCAATCATAAAACACGACACCTGTTTGACTTGTTACCAAGTAAACACTTTATACCTGACATTACTCATCTTAGAAAAAATCTCTCCTTCACCACCAGTACTTCGCAGTTGGAACTCGAAAAGGGAAGGTACAAGGCCAAGAGAAGCTGTTGCCACTTTCAGGGAAATTACGAACAAAGATGGTTTCTTATGGTGATTGGTGAAGAACGTTCGTAGAGCGTGACAAGCTTGGTGTTAACTTCGTGGTTAGGGAGGCTGTCTTGAGATCTTATGATCCTGAGTTCAAGCCCCGTTGGCCACTGAATTAACATCAGGTGGGGTTGACTCAGCCTGTCATCCTTCCGAGGTTGATGAAATGAGTACCAGTGTGTACTGGTATTGGGCCCCAACAAAATGATAGCTACCCGGCAGCCAAGCTGCCGTACGTCAGAAGAAGAATAAGAAGACAGAGCATGATCAGTGGGTGGTATGATAAGCGAGTTCAATGTCACCAGGTGTGCTCAAGAGCACAGAGAGGACCTGCTCTCCCCAAGTTCCATCCTCTCTTGGACCAGATTGGAGCAATCAGGCACCAGTATCAATCAAGTTAATCCCTCGTTACACCAAAAGGAGGCACAGCAAGCAGCGGGAGTTTTCAGGACAAGAATCAAGTGGAGGTTCCAGCCCTCCTTGGTTTCTCTCTTTAACCTTTCTCCGACAGGAGGTACGGATGTCTGCCCGCGTTCTGGCCATTCCATAAAATTCCCGAAAGAGGATATACAAAACCCATAGTGTGGTTTCTTCGGTTCTCTCTCATCCAAAGAGTCACGTGACCCAATAATTAAACAATAAAGGGGGAGTTATAAATAGGGAGTAATATAAAAATAATACAAAGCCTAGAATGGTTATCACATTATGGTACATGGCATTTAATGGAGGAAAGAAGGCTGCTGAAGGAGAAGTTTCAAACTATTAAATCACAAAGGTTTCACAAACAGACACAAGAAGCCTATAAGATCAAGGATAAAGAAATGCAAGAAAAGACAAGAGGTTCTTCTTGGAAGAGTTAGCTAGGGAAGCTGAACGTGCTGAAACACTGGATGGGATGAGTACTGCCCATAAGATCACCAAATGGCTGTGTGGTAACAAGTTGAAACAAACGGTCTCTATAAAAGGTGAGAATGGGAGTGTTTTCATGTTGCAACAGGAGCAAGCAGCAAGATGGGTTGAACACTTTAAAGAAGTGCTTAACCATCCTCAGCCAAATGACCCAGCTGACCCACTACCAAGTGAAGAAGTGCTCGGCATTGACTGTCAGTCAATCTAATAAAGCGGAGGTCGTAACCACCATCAAAGCGATGCTGAAAGGTAAAGCCCCTGGTCCAGACTCCATCCATGCAGAGATGCTGAAAGGTAAAGCCCCTGGTCCAGACTCCATCCATGCAAAGATGCTGAAAGGTAAAGCCCCTGGTCCAGACTCCATCCATGCAGAGATGCTGAAAGGTAAAGCCCCTGGTCCAGACTCCATCCATGCAAAGATGCTGAAAGCTGACATTTGACATAGCAGCAAACGTTTTGACTGATCGCTTTAATATAATTTGGGTAAAGGAGGTTATACCAGGTGATTCGACAAAGGGCCTCATTGTCTTTTGGGTCCTCGGTGTCTTTTGGGTCTTCCTCGTCTTAATGGGTGTTGGGGTTATAAATAGTCCGTTTGCCATTCGGCTAACCGAGAAATTCTTACTAGTCCAGTCGAAGGTGTTTTTTTGCTGAATCACATTATTCGTGTGGACACACTTAAAAATTCAGCTTGGTTGCCGGTCCGGCAACTTCGGGGAACTCAGCCTTTGAGTGGGGGCTGCTTGGAGCTTCAAAAAATAATGATAAAAATCACAATTGAATATCTTCACTCCTTCATTTTTGGGGAGTAGATGTGGACATTTCTCTGACAAGCAGTTGTTTTAAGACTTGTTAATTCAGATAATGTAATAATAATGCGTGGTGATCTTTGCATTTCGTTCCAGGAATCCAGGCTGCCGTGTTCATCCTCAATTAAAGAGACACCCTTTGCCAAGCGACGCCATCTTCTATGATCAGTGACATAAAGAGGTCAGTTGCTCATTTTCATTCAAGAACCAAGTCAATCATTCATGGAGAAAGCATTTATTTGAATTTTACATTCACTGCAGAAAATGTATCATCCATTGTTTTTAAGGACGTGAAAACGGCGACCAACACATGTATGCTGCTGCTGCCATGCAGTGGGAGAAGTGATGAATTGCAGACGTTCAAAGTCTCTGCAATCAAACAGCTGATCTATCTTGTGCAGTACAGAGATGAACTCTACACTAAATTCCAGGAGCTACTCAAAACATATGGTGATGAGGCAACAATTGATCCTCATAAGTCATGTTATTGTTCATACACTTCCAAAGATAAAATGAAGAGAAAAAGTGCTCGGTCTGAAATCAAAAGTGAACTCCCTGTCCGTAGGAGTTGACATGGATAAGGAAGGGACCAATGTCTGTGTAGATGTTATATACTCCAGAGAGAGAGAGAGAGAGAGAGAGAGAGAGAGAGAGAGAGAGAGAGAGAGAGAGAGAGAGAGAGAGATGATATACTTTCATCATATACAAGAGATCCCGAGTTCTTATCCCATCCTATGAATGTTTAATTATTTATTTTTAATCAAAACGAATCGAAATCTGAACGTGAATCATAAACATTCTGAAATAATAAACAATTACATAACTTATTCAAACCAATTAATGTTATCCACTGATCCTATTATAAGAAAACATCCTAATTTGATTTTCTTTTTGTGGTCAGACTTGCGTGCAAGGGAAGTAAACACCCAGGGGACTTTGAAGATGGGGGTCATCAATCTGTGTTTACAGAAGTTGAAGACATGGAGAATGTTGACGAAAACAACACGGGACAGGGCAAAGAAGAGAAAAATAAGATTTTGGAAATGACAGATTATAAATGCACATGGTGAGCATAAACCAGAACTTCAAGAAAGCAAACAGTTTACGGAAGTTGAAGACGTAGAGAATGTTGATGAAAACATAACAGGACAGAACAAAGAACAGACAAATGTACGTGTGATAGACACCGAAGTGGATGTGAATGTTCTCCAATGAAATCAGACAAAAGAGATTATAATCCTCCATGCAACCGATGATCTTAAATTCAATCTGATCATTAACAGGGAACCAGAAATTAACTTTAAATTTCCAACCAACCTTTACAAGGACAAGTGCAAATCACCTGGATACATGAAAATATTCTGTTGTCATGACTGGTTCAAAATGTGTGATTTCAAATCATATTCGAAAGCAGACGATGGTTTTTATTTCCTTGCCTGTCGTCTTTTCCCAGACGCTGCACACCGCCGCCGAAAGAAATTGATAAGTGAACCTTTCCAAAATTGGAAAGATGCTGTTGTTGACCTCAAATTTATTTGACGTCATATGCAATTTTTGTTGTTGATTGACGGAAAGATACATTCGACGTGCAACTATTATTGGATGTACATGGCTAAACTAAAAGCATATCAAGAAACACACAACAATCCATCAAAACGGATCAATGCAACGTTCTCCTGTGAAGCTGCAGCCAACATTGTAAAAAACAGAAAGATAATGATATCTATCGTTAAATCGTTGGAGTTTTGTGGCAGGCAGGGCATTACACTTAAGGCACACAGCGATGATGACGGTGGAATATGCAGCAACTTCACCGAGGGCAACTTTAAAGTGCTGCTGTAATTCCAGGTGGATGCCGGAGATGACGTCTTGGAGCAACATCGAAAGAGTTGTCCTACGAATGCCACCTACACATTTAAAACATTTCAGAATGAACCCCTGCTCTGTATAAAACAGTTCATCCAGGAAAAAATAGTAGCCGAAGTAAAGTATCAGGCAAAACATTGGCAGATGGAATTTCACCTGAGCAAGTGTAAGGTGTTGGGGATGGGAAAGAATAATGAAAATAGAGATTACAGGATGCAAGGGGTAATTATGGAGCGTGTCACACAGGAGAAGGATCTGGGGGTGGTAATAGATACGGGAGGTAAGCAGGTAGCACAGTGCGAGGCAGCTATAGGTAGAGCAAATTGGGTTTTAGGTTGTATTCGAAGGGGGATCATTAATTTTATAAATCAAAAGAGGTGGTGTTAACCTTGGATAGGAATTTAGTGAAGGTCACATCTAGAATATTGTGTGCAGTTTTGGTCACCACAACTCAGGATGGACGTAGATGCCATAGAGAGGGTTCAGTGCAGGGCAACTAAATTGATTCCGGGCCTAGCTAGACTTAGCTATGAGAAGCGGCTGAAGGAGACAGGGCTTAATACGCTAGAAAGAAGGCGGTTACGAGGAGATATGATAGAGATGTTTAAGATAATGAAAGGTATAGATAATATATGTGCAGATGAATTATTCAACAGAATAGAGAGTGATAGGACCAGGGGTCATAGCCTGAGAGTAAAGAAGAGGAGAGTTAAGATGGTAGAAAGTAGTTAATGCATGGAATGGTCTCCCTGGAAAGGTGGTGGCAGGAGAAACAGTAGATAATTTATATTAGATGGGTACCTGGAAGTTATGGAGATAGAGGGGGATAGGGATGTTGGCAGGACTTTTCGGTAGTTTGAGCATTGATGGGTGATTGTGTGCATGTGTACGGAGTACTGTTGGTGGGGGGTCTTGTAAAGGGGTGGTGTGTGGTTGACGTTGTGTGTTTTAAAACCAAGCCCAAACCAAGGAGAAGAAAAAAAATACAAAAAATACAAAAACTTAATAAATAAATAAATAAATAAATAATAATTTAAAAAAACCCAACAAAAACACGATTAAAAAAAATATACATTTAGCATTTTTTTTCTTTGGATCTTGTGTTCATAAATGAGTGTGGTGTTGATGTCGTGCAGGCATGATGGGCTGAATAGCCTCCACCTGTGTCTGATTTCCTTGTACAATGCTGGACACACTGAAGCGACTCGACATCTTGAAATGCTTGCCAAAAAGAAGCAGACGACTTGAGGAAGCGACCAGGGATGTGAATTCTGAAATGGACAAAACTGAACATATTGGGAAGTCTAAATTAAAATTGTTCTGCAAAACCAGGTGGATTTATGAGATCACCACATCACAGGTATACGATGAAATGTATGAGCCCCTTCTCGCTTGTTTTGAAGGCACCAGCTCCCGAGAATGTGGATGGGATGGGAAAGCTGTTGCTGAAACATATGCATTGATGACGCATATCGCAGATTCAAGATTCAATATATCCTTCCAGATTGTTGTTCATTTTTGGGGGGGGGATAAACAGTATGATTGGATTGAGTAAGAAGCTCCAGGGATCCATGCTGGATATTATGCAGAGTTACACGATGGTGGAACATGTCAAAGGAACCAAATCATCTGAAAGGGAAAACGATCATGATTATGACTGTGGAGAGATGTAGAGATGGCAACGCAAATGGCAGAGGTGGCAAACGTCACACATCATTAGTTCCACCTCGGTGTTGTGGAAGGCTAACTCAAAGAAATAATATACCTGCAGACGCACCAAAAGAGTAATTCAGGCTTGCCATTTTTATTCCTTTCCTTGACTCGAAAATCCAGCGGTTTAGCACGCGGTTTGGTAGTTTGGCCAAGTAGGTGATAAGAGCCATCAGTTTGATTCCTTCACAGTGTAAATTACCGGATCAGCAATCTTTAAACACTATCCTGAGTTACTATAAGGAGGATATGCCTATGCCATCCACATTCGAGCGCAAGAGTTGGTGTTATGGCGCCGTACGTGGGACAGCCAAGACAGCAAACCTGATGACATCTCAACAACCCTTGAAGACACTAAAGCGTGCCCACTGATGTACTCAAATATCACCAAAATCCGAAATTTGTTGCTCCTCACATTTATTTTATTTTTTGTATGCACTGTCGAGGCTCATATGAGAGCTAACACACAGAACGTACAACAAGGGGAGCAGGAGATCAGAGGGGCAAGAAAGGGAAGGAAAAAAACAGTCTGGAACAGAGACACGAGGAGATCTGTAGAAGGGAGAGGGATGGAGTGGGGTACAAGGGGTAAACAAGATGGACACTACAGGGACTTTCAGGTCCTTACACGACAGGAACTCAGAAGGAAAGCAGGGAATTTGAAGGAGGTGGGTTTTGGGTGGATGAGCGGGGTAGAAAGATTGTGGTTTTGGATGGGAGATGATAAGAGGTGGTGGTGAACAGCTGTTTTGAAGACCTGGATGGAAGAGTGGGATTGAAGAGAGTGTGGGAGTTTGTACAAAAGTGGGAAAAAAGAGGAATGAAAGAGTGAAGCTGAGCAGTGATTCTTGATTTTGGAGTTTTACCAGAAGGGGTTGCTGGCGGACCTTGAGCACTCTGTGGAAATATGGGGGGGGGCATCTCAGACAGAGCAAGGGGGCAGGCCGGAGGGAGACGGTCGAAGAGAAAAAGACCACTGACCTGCCTGTGGTGAGAGAGTGAAGACCCAAAGACTCAGCCTCATCCGCGGAGTCCCAATGATCCTAAATGCCTTCATTTACACAGTGTGAAGCCGAGAAAGGTGGGAGGCAGGATCACCAGCCCAGAGGGAGAGCAGTACTCCATGAGGCTGCGGACAAAAGCTTTGTATGTGTCAGAGCTCAGGTGTGCCAAGGCAGGATTTTGCACGACAGAAGATGCCCAGTCGGCGATTGGCTTTGGAGGTCAGCTTGGAAATGTGGCTTTCCCAGGAAAGGTCATGGCAGATAGTGAGACGCATAAGTTTGATTGAAAGGACTTCTTCAAGAGGATTGTTGAGAAAGTAAATGGGAGTTTTCGAGACGGTCCTTTCAGAGAGACACAGTGAGATTGTGAGATTTTTCAGGATTGAAAGACATGTACCACGTGTTGGACCAGCTTGTGATTTTATCCAGATCTGCAGAGAATGAAGAGGCTGCCGCTGATTGCTGATCTGAGGGATGACAGATGGTATGGCAGAGGGTGGGTCATCAGCAAAGAGATAAAGCGGATTTTCCAGAGAGTCAGAAGATAATTGATGAAAACCAGATAAAGAACAGGCCCAGAACACTACCTTGAGGAACTCCAGCCTGAACAGAAGAGGGGATGAGAGAACTCAATTTAGGGCCACACGTTGGCTGTGATAGGAGAGGAAGTCTGCGAGCCCTGAGTTTATATGGCCTTGGATACCTTGGGAAGAGAGTGTGGTGAGCAGGGCAGGGTGCCAGACCATATCGAAGGCACGCATGCGTCTCGGGAGATGGTTCTCATTACATGTCTGGCATTGAGGACCTCCATCCATTTTTGGGAGAGCAGAAGTAGCATATCCAGTGTAGAGTGACCTGGTCTGAAACCAATTGATGGTCGGAAATCAAGCCATTGGAGAACAAGAAGGATTTAATGTCAGAGTGATTATGCATTCCATTACCTTGCTGATGATTGGGAGAAGGCCGATTGGTCTGTAGTTGCAGGGATCTGTTTTTGCACCGTTTTTATGTAGAGCAGTAATGTTTGCTGATTTCCAAGCAGATGGCAGCTGACCTTGAGCAAATGAGAGGGTGACTAGAACTGAGAGAGGGTGAGCAAGAGCCGCAGAACAGGTTTTTAGGACACGTGGGCTGAAGCCGTCTGGACCGGTTGTAGAATCTGAATTGAGGTTTCACAGCAAACTCCACACCTTGTCAGAGAGACAAGGACACAGAGTCCAGGAACAGCTAGGTGTGACTGGGTAAGGTGGGTACAGAAAGCGATGGGTTTGAGATGCAAGATTTAGAACAAACACGGAGTTTAGGCATTCAGCCTTTTCACGTGCCGTGTCAGCTGTGTGGCGATTTGACGTAAGGGAGGGATGGATGGGGAACATTCACCAGAAACAGACTTAACTCGCCACCACCAGGATTTGAGGAGGGAGACAGGTTTGAAAGCTCAGATTTGAGATTAGAAAGATGTTGTTTTTTGGCTCTCCTGGGGGGAGACACACACTTGTTCTGAGCTTTGTGGAAGGAACCGTGATTGCCTTCGGTTGGATTAGCCTTCCATGAGGTGAAGGCAAGTTGTTTCAGGACAACTGCCTCGCCACAAGCTTCAGTGTACTATGGGCGGGAGGAGGGTATGACAACTGAAGACAAGATGGGATAAATCTGTGCATGAGAGAGAGCAAGTTTCCATGAATTTATTCTCAGGACGACTTGATGTCGGAGGAAGTAGAGATGAGAGACCAGTCTAGAAGTTTGATGGCTGCTTGAAGTCCCTGCCAGTCGGCCTGAGTTAAACACCTGCCAAACTCGATGGTGCTGAGGTGGTTCTCTAATAACAGCTGGAGAGATGCCTACTTTGACAATCATGTGGTCAGACGAACTGATTGGAGCGGAGGAAGAACAGCAGATATTTTCAGGGAAATTTCTCAAAATCAGATCCAGAAGAGATGGAGTACGTTGGTTGAGATCTGGGTCGGGAAGTTGACAAATTGTCAGTCCACATGAGTCATAGAAGACTTTCTGAAGTGCCATGGCAGGTGAGAGAGGTACCCACACCCAGCCAAGACAACTGGCATGATGACATTGAAGTCACCACACATGAGGAAGAGAGAGTTTTGATGAGAGGACAGAAGCTAGTCCATCTTTTTGGCAAGCAATGTGTAAATGGAGTTATCACTGTTTGGTGGATAGTACAACACACATCTATAAACATGAGGGCAGAATTATTATTCCTGGGGATGTTGGGGAGAGAGAGCAGTGCATGGTGAGTGAGCAATAAAGTGTTTGATGAAGAGCGCAACTCCGCCACCAGGACAAGGCTCAGCTCTGTCGCACTCTCTCTCTCTCTATCGAGTACAGCCTGTTGTTGCTGGTTGCATCATTGGTTGGGACGTGGCTATGCCGCTGATGCAGTGTCCCCCTTACCAGTACACTGGTGCTCATTTTGCTGACCTCAGAAAGATGACAGGCTGAGTCAACTCCTGGTGTATTTTAATTCAGCGGCCAACGGGGCTTGAACTCAAGACCCTAGGATCCCAACCCGCCACCCTAACAACGAAGCCAACACCAGGCTTTCTGTCATACTGGAGGAGAGTAACCAGGGAGAGATACTAGAGAGTCAGCGATGTCTTGAAGGGGGAAAGTTTCTGTTCAGCAGATTATGTCTGGTTGTCAGTGGCAACCTGTATGGAAAGATCTGTCAGTATGAGTGAAGCCCCGGATGTTTGAGGTCCACACTGTTCAAAAAAGAGTGAGGGGAGGAGGTTTTGGGTGTAAGGGAGGGGGAGGGTAGGACGAGGAGGAGCGGGGAAAAACTTGAGTTGTTGAAAACGTGTGTGGGGTTGCAGAAAATTCTGGTGGAGAGCAGCAGCATGAGGAGGAGAAAATTATCGGTGGTGATGGGTTGAGGTATCGTGGGGGTAATAAGAGAGGGGCAGAGGGCAGTTGAAGATTGGAGAGGTGGAGTGGATGAGATCGAAGAGAGAGGGTGGGGGAAGGATGCAGGTTTGTGGATGTGAGGGGGGGGGAACTTTTGGAAGGGGGAGTGAGGGGAAGATTGGAAGGAGAAGGGTGACAGGGAGAATTGAGGGAGAAGGGTGAGGGTAGTTTTTGAGAAAGGTGAGAGGGAAGCTTTGAGGGTGACGAGTCTGAAGGATGCTTTGAGAGGAGGGGAGACGATGAGAGCTGGCACGGCAAAGGTGCACGAGGGCGATGGTAGAGGTGGGGAGAGGGAAGGATGAGACTTGGTCGAGGTTCAGTGAAGAAGGGAGTAGGCAAGGAGGTACAAGATTTGAGAGGTTGGGAAGGGGAGGTGGGCTGAGAGGAAGGAAGGAGCATGATTGGCCGGCGGCTGACGCAGTCACTACACACCACACACTTTAGGACAATAGAGGAGGAGCTGATCCTGAAGCAGAGAACGGTGAAGAGGTGCCAAGAGCAAAGGTAGGATTTGGAGCAAGATGGGGGGTAAGGAGAGGAGATAACAGGTGAGAGGTTAGGAGGAGGTAGATTTAAGT
>CM068956.1:151089261-151110343 GCA_035128595.1 Eptatretus atami | reverse complement strand
GGAGAGAGATTGATCAGACTTTACCTGCAAAATGCTGTATAAAAAATATTAGTACGACTAGTCTTTACAAAACGATAATGAATACAACCAGCGCAGAGCATTGGGTGGCTTTGACACCAACTCTGGTTGTTTTTGGACTGCTCAACAATGCCTTGACTTGGAACAAGCCGCAACGTCGTTTTTTTTTTCGACAAAGTTTTTTTTTAATCACTTTCCTCACATATCATCGATTGCCTGATCGCTGGATACATTGCAATGCTTATAAACGTCCGAAGACGCCAGCGTTCATGGCTTTATTTCATTTCCGCACATGCCATAAGCTCTGGAATCTCTTTATCTCATCCGGATTTCAAAATTTAAACTGCTGTATTGACTTCAGCAGTAGTTCCAACCACTACAAAAGTGTTCACTTGTCCAATTCGGACATTACTTTGGCGTCTTCAGGTGCATGGTGTTTATATGACTGACCGGTGATGGGTAATTGCTTGCCAAGCCAGCCGTTACTCATCAATCGTATCGTTAGAGTGCTTGCTTGAGTACTTAAGCCACTTGGCAAGCACTTACCAAGCCGCTTGGTTGTTCATTTCAAAACCACAAGAAGAAAGACCCGTCGCTTCGCTGAGGGGAAAACCAACAGTTTGCGTAATTGCAAAAGAAAAAAACAAAAAACAAACAAACAAAAAAACACAATAAAAATTAACTTTAACCCTTTAAATATCATGCGAGTAAATTATTGAAATATCAGCTGCTTTTTTGTATCCATTTCTCACCTGTGTTGCAAGTGGAGCGACCTGCTTTGTGACGCTTTAAAAGGCGGTGCATAATCAGTGTTTTCTGAATCTAATTGATATAAGAAACGGGATTGAACGAGATTCACATCATTATAAGTGAAGAAGAAGAAAGACGATGAAATAGGAAGAGATTTTCTGCCCGGTTTTATGTAGAACACGTAACGGTGTTTAAAAAGAAAACGTTGCTGTTTGGGCACGTTTTAATCGCCTGGTAATTCCCAAGTACAGTGCTCATCCTACTCTCACGCTTCCTTCTCTTGCTCTTACACTGTCTCCCTTCCCCTTACGCTGCCTCCATTCTCCTTACGCTGCCTTACATCCCCCTCCCCTCATACTTCCTTCATCTCCCATCATGTGGCCTTCCCCTCCCCTCATATTTCCTTCCCTTGCCCTCATGCTGCCTTTCACGCTTCCTTCCCTCCCATAACACTGGCTTCTCCTCCCCTCATGCTTGCTTCTTTTCCCTCGCACTGCCTCCTTCCCCCTCTCTCTCACTGCTCTTCTTCCCCCCTCTCTACGTGCCTCCTCCCCTCTTCTCACGCTGCCTCCCTCCCCTCTCACGCTGCCTTCCCTCCCCTCATGCTCCGCCTCCACCACGCTCCTCTTATTCCCTCCTCTCACGCTGCTCCTTCCCCTCCCAGTGCTGCCTCCCCCCCCTCACGCTCTGTCCCCCTCCCTCACGTTGCCCGTCCCCCCCCCTCCCACGCTGCCTCCCCCTCCCTCACGCTATGGCCTTCCAAATCCCTCCTTCACCATACAACTCTCTGGAGGTCAAGGAGATTAAGAGTTACAGAATGTGCAATAATTTGACAAATGAAAGCTTTTTTTTCTTTTTTCGGCAGTTGGAACTTCTGTTCGGATCAATTGTGCAATTCTCTCAGGTTAAGAGATTTTCGAGCTTATCATATGCGTGCAAATTAAATAAGGCACGAACACTGGCGCAGCTTTTTCGACAATTGAAAGAAAACGCCCTTCCTTCCTTCCCTCACACTTACCTCCTCCCAAAGCCCCTCCAACCTCCCCTCCTCCCCCCCAATGTCTCTGGGAGGTGTCTGGGCATTATTTAGTTTGATCCGTTTGGACATGCTGTTGTAATGTACCCGATTTCGTTCAACCCTGTACCAATGCCAGCATAAGGGGCCATTCCCCCCCCCCTTTCCCTCAAGTTCCCCTATCAAACACATGTGCAGAACACCCCTTCCCTTCCCCACTATTCCCCTCTCTCCCCATCCTCCTCTTTCCCTCTGCTATCCATCCCCTCCTTCTCTCTCTCTCTTCCCTCATCTCCCTCTTTCTCCATCCCTCCCACTTAATATTCCCATCAACGAAGCAACGGGTTGTATTTGCTCGTTGTCAATATGGTTCGGCAAACAACGCAATTCGACTGCATGATATCTCGTGGCATTATTGATGACAATGCCATGTTTCCAGGCATTGCCCGAATAGCCCCGTCAACAATTGACCGCATCCTCAAAACAAAACCGAGTTAGGATGAAGCAAGTGTATCTCTTACCTTTTTTTAGAGGAACTCGGAAATAGTTAAAGAAGTATGCTACCAACATGTGCAAGTTTGAGAAAGCGAGTCAATAATTTTTATTTACAACATTACAATACTGTAATTCTCACCGGCGTATGGTAACAACGGGAACTCCCTGTTAACCCATAAATCTTGCAAAGGCTGATTGAGCAGTGGTTTGTGCAGTTGCTTGCGGAATAGGACTTTGAGGGTGCGATCCCTGTCAAAGATATACCCTTTGTGGTCATTTCGAAATGTTATTGTTCTTCACTATATTGACTGCTGGAGATCTATTTGTGGAAAGTTATGTCGTTTTTTTTTTTTCAGAGAATATTTGAACTAGATGCGAGCCTCATTCCACACGAGTACATTTTTGTTTCGGCTAGGTTCGATTTGACAAAGCGGAGGAGACGCGGAAGGACCATCATTGGCCACCGTGCTGTTGTCGAAGTCCCTGGCCAGCATTGGGGAAATATCACTCTCTCTGTACAGCCATCAGCAACCGGGGGAGTCCTCCATAGCCATGCCACATTAGGACCATGCCATGCCACACTAGGACCTGCACATTTCCACTTTCCTTGACTCTCCACAAAGATGTCATCCCACCTGATCAGAGACAGCAAGACGGGCCAGTGCAGCCCATGTACATTGTCATTTTGGGACAACATCGGTTTCCACCAGGCAGCTCTCGTCCCCAACTGGTTCTATGAAAAGCAGGGTTTTTCATCTCTGTATGTCCCTCCATATTCACCTTTCCTAAACTCAAAGGAGTTTTTCTCGGCATGGCGATGGAAGATGTATGACCGCAACCCCCATGACCGTGCGCACCTACTCCAAGCAATGGGGGAGGCATGTGGGGATATAACGGCAGTCATCCCAGGGGTGGATGCGTCATACCAGAAAATATTTCCCCGCTTCTTGACCAGGGAGAACATTGTTTGTGATGCAGATGAAAGTCTCTGGCCTGATCAAGAGCAGAGACAGGAAGGACCCTGAATGATTTCTTATTCTATTTTTTTGTTTGTTTGTTTTTTTACTTGTCTCCCAGGACTGTGCAGTATATTCTTTTTCTTTTATGTTGGCTACTGTCTACAGTACTGTAATTTGGAGAGAAAAAAACAAAAAACAAAAACAATCTCACTGTGTTTGTGTGTTATTTTTATATTCAAGTTCGCCTGAATACTTTCTCTAATAATTTGGAACAATGGGTTACTGTTTGTCAGTTGTACATCACAACACTGAAACAGCAAAAGTATACCGATATCTCAACATTTTCATCATGTCGTTTTTCATTGATCACACCTGTGTGTAATTGGTGTTCAGTGAGGTTCATTCGTTTGCTGGCTTGTGGGTATAATTTGGATGCAAAACGTTATTTTGAGGGGAGAAAACATAGTTTTGAACGCAGTGTTACACTTTGACAGAGATTTCTGAAGTTTTTTCAGAAACTGGTGTTTGTTTTGTGTTCATAGTTTTGAGAAATGAGGAATAGTTTCAGGAAATGTCTGTAAACAATCGAGGAAAAACTGCAAAATGTCATCTTTACCTTTTACATCACAAAAAGGTAAACATTTTAAATTCGGCAAAGAACGTTCATGAGAATATGGAATATGATGAAAGTTTGTCACAGGAGAGTAACCAGTCCCAAAATGTATCAATGAGGTTAAAATCTCGGTTGTGGGGACTGGCTGGACAGCCTAGACTACAGGTATGAGCACTCACCTCTGAGCTGTTTAGCCAGGTTTGAATTCAGACCCGGCTAAAAACCGTCATGCAGGTGTTTTACACATGGCGAACCATCAATGTATTTTTTTTTCTTACTAATATTATTTTAAAAGTTGAAGGCTTTTGTCACGAACTAAATAGTCCTCATTGAGACCAAGCCTTAAATAAAAGAACTGCATTAAAAGAAAAGTAAGAAAAGAGAGAATAGTCTAAGAGTTTTTGAGAAAGTAAAAAAAATCTGCTTTTAGAAAAAGGGGAAGGTCATAATTGTTTGGGAAGACGTGAGAAGGTAAAGAGTTCCAGAGTTTGGCAATGGAGGGGAAGAAGAGACTAAACGATCGTGAGATGCCACCCTTGAGTTGGCCAATGGTCCACACGAGTATGATCATGTGATTGTAGTGGCTTGTCGTGGTATCCTTGTTCTACTAATGTGAGGTACCAAGCAGAAGTTCTTGCAACAGAAACTCGAAGATAATATTTGTGAAAAGAGAAAGAGAGCCCATTATGCGGCTATATTTGAGCAGGTTGAGTTTGACGGTTCACATTGTTGGAGTTGAAAGTCAAATAATTTTGGATTCAATTCTGTCCAGTAAGTTTGGAGCTGGACCTTCCCAGATGCAAGATCGTTACTTCGAAAGCAAGACGAATCAATCCTTGATATATTGGGCAACTGTTCAGAGGAAGAGATGCTTCGACATCTGAAACATGACTCCTATAATTTCTAGAGCAAGACTTAGCTATTTTGAATGTGTGATTCCCGGATCAATTTAATGTTTAGAGTAATACCTAGCAGGTTTATTGTATCACATGGTGGCATTGTTAGAAGCTTTCGTAAGAGAGATTGTGGAGTTTGAGAGGAGTTTTGTAGTGAGAGATGAAGAATAAATTGAGTTTTGAATCATTATAACTAACTTGATTAGCATTTGCCCACTGGAAGTCTTGCCCAAATGCGACTTTAAAGATGGTAGCTGTTGTCATAACGAGATGTAATCGAGTGTATGAGAAGGAGCATGTTAGGATGGTAGAGAATGGAGTAATGTAATGTCGAGTCATCAGCATTCGAGTGCATTTGGTTATTTGTAGAAGAAAGAAGGTCGTTGATAAAAAGAAGGAAGAGTGTTGGAGACAGAACGGAACCCTGAGGTACACCGTTGTTGATAGGGAAGGGGGTCGATGTTGAACCATCAACAGTTACGGAGATAGAGCGGTCGGAGAGAAAGCTCGATGTATGAGAGCAGAGTGAAGGAGGAAAGCCGAAAGAGGGAAGCTTGGATATCAAACCCCGATGCCAAACTCTGTCAAAGGCTTTTGAGATATCGAGGACAACAACAAAGGATTCCACAAAGTCTCTCAAAGAAGAGGCCCAGACATTCGTAATGTAAGAAAGGATATCACCTGTAGACCTTGCCTTGCGAAAGTCATATTGGTGGTCAGATAAAAGATTGTGAGATTCAAGATGCTTGAGGAAATGGGAATTGAGAAGACATTCAAAGACTTTGGAAACAGTAGAAGTCAGAGCAATAGGATGATAGTTAGAAGGGTTTGAGCGATTACCCTTCTTTAAAATAGGTTGTACTAAGGCATGTTTCCAGATAAGAGGAAAAGTTTGGGTTTTTAAACAAAAACGAAACAAACGAGCAAGCACGGGTGCAAGTTCTGAAGCACATTCCTTCAAGACACGGGGAGGAATGCCATCTTGCCCATAGGCCTTGTTTATGTCCAGAGAGAGGAGTATTTTTTTTGACTGCATGAAGAGATTATAGGGAGGGACATAGGATTGGTAAGGGGAGCAACAGAGGGAGGTGGAATGTTAGAGTCATTCAGTGTGGAGTTAAAGGAGAAAAGAGAACCAAAAAGAGTTGCTTTATCGGTCGGAGAGACAGCGATAGTGTCATCAGAACGGAAAAGCGAAGGAAAGGTAGAGCAACAGAAGTTGTTGGAGATACTTTTAGCTAAGGACCAGAACGATCTATTCGTGGAAGAAGATGAGAGATTGTCATATTTCTTTTGAATAAAGGAATGCTTCAACTCACGAATAACATGTTTGCAATGATTTCTGGTGGATATGAAAGCTGAATGTGAGTCGGAGGAAGAAGAGATTTTCCATGTCCGATATGTGGCATCCCTTACACGAATGGCTGCTGAGCAGGAAATATTGAACCAGGAATTGGTAAGAGAGATAGATTTGAAAAAGAAGGGGACATAAGCCTCCATTCCTGCAACAATAACCTCAGCTATACATTCAGCAGAGATGGAGGCATTGCCCGAGGAGAGGCAGTAGTCTTTCCAGGGAAAGTCAGAAAAGAAGTTTCGTAAACCAGTCCAGTCAGCATTTTTGAAATGCCAATACTGGTATTTCATCGGAGCAGTCGGAGGAGAAGAAGTGGTGGTAAGTAAAGTGATGTTAACAAGATTGTGGTCAGAAGAATCAATTGGAGGTGAAATTGTGTAGCTGTAATGCAACGGATTGGAAGTGAAGAATAAATCCAAAGTATTGGTCGTGCGGTCATGACGATCTGGGATATGGGTAGGGTGAGTGATAATTTGTTCCAAATCATTAAGAATGGAAAATGTAAGAGCTTCAACTCCCCCCACAGCAACAAATGGAAAGATTTCTCCAATCTCTCTGGCTCGTCCCCCTCCCTCGTGCTGGCTGGTCCTGCCAGCAACCTCTTCGGTAAAACTACCAAATCAAGAAATCACTTGCTCAACGCTCATTCTTTCATCCTCTTTTTTCCCCATCCTTTGGAAAAACTCACACCTCTCAATCTCAGCCGTCCCTGCCCCAGGTCTCAAGAAGCTGTTCACACCACCATTCAGATCATCCCCACCCAAAACTTGATATTTTCTACCCCAGTTTAGACCCACCCCTCCCCTCTCCCCAAGTCATCCACTTCCAAATTCCCAGTTTTTTTCTTCCTGAGAGTTTGTTTCTGTCTGCATCTTCTCCACCCATGTGTCCTTTCCTTCTCTGTCTCTGTTGCATCCTGAACTGTTGAACTGTTCAATGTTTTCGCTCTTCCACGAGGTTGACTTTGTAGTAAATAAATCTTAGAAGATTCATCTGGCTTTGCGAAAACTGGATTTGTGTATAATAATATTATAATCATAATGATATGATGATGATGTAATTTATCTGGGTGGGTTTTGCGAGGAGGGCTGAACAGCAAAGATTGGTGAGTGCGATAACTTTCCAATCAGTGGAACCCCAGAGGTAGAACTTTCACTTCTAAAACTCCTGAGATAATGATTGGGGTACTCCAGTGACCAGGGATGAGAACACACCCTGTATGAATTCAGAGGTTGTGAGTCTAATTTAGATGAAAGGTTAAAATATGATTTGATTTTTTGCATTCAGAAACTGAGCTTGTCTCAGAAGAATTAGTCACTCTTAAATTGCTGATTTAATTGTAGTATAAACCCAGCTGGATCATTAATGACTTTAAAAAGGGGTGATCTGAAAAGAACGTTGATTGAAGTTGTTTCTTGAGTCGTATTGAATTCTGATATGAGTCGTATTGAATTCTGATATACGTTTTCACAGTTACCATGTGGGCTGTTTTACAGTTTGTGTAATTCAACAACTGTGGAGTGGAGCCAGTGTGACCAAATATTGTCATAATTGGGGAAACTCAAAAGTAGTGGACAATGAAGATTGATGGTGGCAGGGTCTACTTTTGGGAGATGGAGTCGGAGCACAGAATGTTACAATCTAATGGGTCTGTTGATGCGCTCTTTCACGTTGGCGTATCGTGGGCATCTCGAGTTCTCAGACTCCGAGATATTAATCATGATTGAAAAGAAGGTATAAGTTACGAGGGGGATGTGTGGGTTAATCTGATTCAGGTTCCATCATAGGGACATTCATGATCATTTCCATCACATGATAATATGAGGAATATTCAATGATAATATCGAACGTCTCCACCGAACAATTTGTTTACTGTCAGTTTATTCCGGCGAGTTCAAAATTTGGGGTATGAGAATATTCGTGTGAGCTTGTTGTGAGTGGGATGCTCCATTTTGAGTGAGCCTGCAGAGGGAGCCGTACCATGGCCAGGATATTTGTGCAGGAGCGCAGAAACAGAAAATTTGAACTGTGAGACACCAACAGCTGGAGCTTTGGTTAAACTGGTTGTGTAGAACACAGTAAGAGGGAGGTTAAAGTTAATGAACGTGTTTTGTTGATATGAGGGTAGAGTATGGATCTCTCCCTTTGTACTTTTTTGATGTCTGGGCCGCTAGAGATAAAGATGTCGGGTAATTAGCTTTTGTATGGACCTTTGTTTCCCAATTGCTGGAGTAGTGTAGGAAACCCCCTCCCCCCCAGACATGGGGCTACTCACCGGGCGAATCTTGTGAGACAGCCATCTTAGGGTCCTGAGTTTGAAACTCCTTTGGCCTCTGAATTAATACAGGTGGAGTTGACTCAGCCTGTTATCTCCAATGTCAGCGAAATGAGTAACTGTACTGGTTTGGGGACACATTATCAATGGCACAGTCGTGCTCAACAAAATGATAGCAACCGGCAATCAACCAAAGAAGAAGAAGATCTGAATCCATCCACCACTTTTTTGAGATTATGCAATCTCGTTTTTAGCCCCATCTTCAATGGTGAAGAATCATTAAAATTTAATAATTCTCGTATCCAGATCCAGATTCGCATCTTCATACAAAATTTAATCGATTCCACCTTGTGACACACGCAACGTGTCCACCAAGTTTCGTCCGAATCCATCCACAACATTGTGAGATATTGTGCTACACATCGTTTTGGCTCCGATTCTCAGTGGTGAAGAATCATGACATGATTCTCAGATCGGATCCGGATTCAGATCTTCACAAATAAAGCGTTGCTGTCCATTGCTGATTCACCTACAAACATAAAATAAAATTCAGAACGATTGGTGGAAAACTGTGATGAAAAATGGTGTGACAGACAGACAGACAGACAGGAGTGAAAAACATAACCTCGTTTCCACCTTCACTGATGGAGGTAATTAGAACATGAGAAGGAGACGAACTCGAGAAATCCAAAGTTTCAGGTTGGTGATATTGTAAGAATTTACAAGTGGAAAATCAATTATGAAAAGGTTCACCAAAAAGATCGACTGGTTTTTTTTTTAAACCGTTCATTATTTACAACAGTTTTCTGGATTGTAAATTATATGATACTAGTACGTGCCGTAAAAAAATAAAAAAAATAAAAAAATTTAATAAAATAATATATTCCAACGCGAGCAAAGAACAACAACCACAAGGCGTTTCTTGCTCTCACGTGCTCGTACGTGCGTGGCCCGGAAGTTCGCATATCGCAGTTAGATTATTCGCATTTAGTTTAAATGGCCAATTATTAATTAGCGCAACGTATTTTGCTTTCGCAAATGTCGTCGCAAGGAAAAACACAAAGAAGAAGAGAAGAGAGAGAAAAAAAATTTACTTCTGGTTCGGAGCTACCAGCACTCTGATGTTACCCGAAATTTATGCACTCGTCTAATATAAAACGATCATAACTTGGGGCATTGTTGGTTTATCTATAAATGCGCATAGAAATCGAGAAATTATTAGAATACATCGAAAGTCCATCACCTCCGGAAGCCTGTACGTTGTAACCCGTAATGGGGAACGCGGCTGAGCTTCCCTCCCCCATCGGCCCACGCCACAGCAACAGTGTCTTGCATTGGTTGGTAAATATGGCATAACATTGGGAGGCACTTGTCGATTAATACAAAACCTTGAAAAGGCGCAATCCTCAGGTCCCCAGCAATAACTGCAAGTTCAATGAGATTGACCAGTGTTGTCGAGACAAAGGTCAACACACACACACACAGCACCACACACACACAGCAACAACACACACCAAACACTAAGCATACACATACACATACACACAACACAACACATACATACCACACAAGATTGCTGAATTATAGAGACTGTGAATGATGAAGATGTTTGAAGTTCAAATTTTATTTGCAGGAAGTTCAGGAAACAAATAATTAAAGAACATGATGTACGACTCAAAACATTGGACTCCCAACAGATGTATCATTTTAAGGCAAAGGTTGGAGTTTCAACAGCTTCTCTGTAAGTCCTGTGGAGCACGAGAGGACAAGCTCAGGAGAAATAACAAGAGGTATTGCGAGATCTTAAGTATTTATCATCGAACAACCCACGTGGAGACCTCCATTGCGTTGCACTACATTAAACCCCAACTCACAATTAAACCCAACCCTCACATTAAACCCCAACCCTCACATTAACCCCAATCCAGCTAACCCACCAAATTAAACCCCCAACCCTCACATTCAACCCAACTCAATGAACCCATACCCAAATCATAAATCTATTCCGGTTAATTTTTATAACAGTCCAATATATATATATATAATAATATGTGGAGGAGTCAGCACTGGTAAGGTGAAGTGAATTGGAGGATGATTCAGCAGCTGTATTCAGGTGACCTGTTGGCAGAAAGCTAGTGAATGTGTCTTGCTGTTTTGAGTGTTGATGACATGTTGAAAGAAGATGGGGGTTTCATTGAAAAAAAGTCAAGCCGTGTGTATGTTTCTCCCCAACGCTCTTGTAGCAGAGCATGTGACCTAAGAAATCACAAATTAAGAGATGATGTGGATGAAGTTTGTTCCAATCTTTGCTGTCATAATCAGATCATGTGGACATGAGTTTTAAACATGTACCTTTTGCTGCTGTTGAGGGGTCTTCAAAGCTTGGTGACACCATCGATACAAATGCCGTTTGTTTGTTTTTTGTTTCGGTGTGTACCCACTCTGAAATGAAAACAGTTTGGGATCATGCGATTAGTGTTAAAATTAAACTCATTTTGATGTTAGGTTGAAAGCAGACGTTTTATCGTCTGGAAGCCAAACTTCCAAAGAGGGGAGAAAATAGAGCACTGTTGAAGCAAGCTTCCTTTAATGGTAGTTGTCGATGATTAATCTGCTCAAATGTGACACTATGAACTCAAATGCACACAAATTGGTAGTCAATGACTGTTACAACTGTTTCTTCCTATTAATTATTGCACCATGTCGATTACTGTTTTAATCTGACCTATGTAATTTCTCTGTAAACTCTTCTATTGGAACCGTAATTCCCAAACATATTTAATTAAATGTAATTTTAATTGGAACTTGTATTTCTTTTGCTTTGCTGAGCCGAATGCCAACATCTTAGCCTTTCCATGCACTCAATGTTCTTTCCTGTCTGCTGCCTTAGTCCCCTGTCTCCCCTGCCATTTCCCTTCTCTTCTCTGTTAATTTCAATTGAAGTCCTGCCTCTCTTGACAGGTTTGTCATAAAGATCAAATGTAATGTGAACAAGCTGATACTTGTCCAGAATTTTTAAAAATTTTATTAATTATAATAACAGTTTAATTTTTACCGTTTTTGTGGATCTGCTTTCACATCACAAAATATACATAAATATACTAATAATAGCTGCAAATTACTAATAGGGCAGTTCTGAAACGAAGAGGTGGCGGAGACAGCAACACGGGACGTGGTGTAAATGGGTACAAGTGTGTGTGTGTGTGTGTGTGGTGTGTGCTGCAATGCTTGTGTGTACATTTGGGTGGATACGCTGAGGAATTTCGCTTGGGGTGGTGAGCAAGAGCATGGACCACGAGGAGGTTGGAGAAATGTGTAGGGAGAGGGAAGCATGCACCAGGGAAGCCTTTGTTGGTAGATAGTATGGGTTTGAATAATTGATGCTCCCATCTGGTTTTAGAGAGAAAACGTGGTAATAAGAAAACATTGCTGTTTGGGTCATGTTATCACCCCGGTAACGCCACTGCTATGCCCTGCTTCCCTCAGTTTGCTACCTGCCTCTCACCCTTATGCTCCTGCCCCCACTATGTTTACCTCACCTTCCCTTAACTGCTTCCTCCCTCTCCTAATCCTTCCCTTCCCACAATTGCCTTCCCTCACAAACTTACTTCCCATGCACTCTCCGGAATGAAGAGAAGGAAGGGCCTGTCAAGAAGTACAATTGGACAAATCAAAGGAATGTTTGTTTTTTCAGAAGTGACTGTTGCTTGAATAATTCCACAATTCGTCTCAGGTGAAGAGATTCCTCTTGACTCATGGAAATGGGGAAATTAAATAAAGGCAGTGAAAACATGGCAGGCGTTGATATATAGAACTTTGGAATTACAGGGAAAACGCCCTTCCTTCCAATCCTTCCCCATTCCTCATGCGACTCCTCACCAAAGCCACCACTCCCATAGAGGTTCTCTGGGTGGTGTCCCCAGGCATTGTTATGGTGGACCCAATTTAACGTGGCTGATTTTACATACCAATTTCGTTAATCCTGAAATTAATGCCGGCAGAAAGGGGAGCATCACGTCAATCCCTCTTTCCTTAAGTCCTACACAAACCATGTCAGAACATACTTCCCTCCCACCCCCCCCCACTGTTCGTTCTCCCAGTCTGCTCCTCCCCTTCTGACTGTGCGAGGGCTCGTCTCCCACGCACATCCGAGCCCCTTTTCCTCACCTTAATTGCTTCCTGGCCCCTCCTCGCTCCCCCCTCCCACATTTTGCAGTTCTACATGTCCTCGTGAAGTGATGGTTGTATTTGTTAGTTTTTAAATTCTGAATCGTGTGTTCAATGAGCATGTACAGTATTCTGCCAAAAATGATTTTTGGCACATTCAGTGCATAGGAATGTTAAACTTTTGGAGTTCATTTTCCCCCAAAATCTGTGAATTAATGATTAAGATCATGATTCCGATGTTGTGGTGATTTATGATTGTATTGTAAAGATATATGTGTGGTAATATTTGTATGTAAATTGAATCAGGAATGTGATCGATGTTGTCGGAGTGGATTATTATTGTATTGGTTAAATTGATCAAGGTATGATGTCGATATTAGTTGTGGGTTATGTATGTATTGGTTAAATTTTTTGGGTGTGGGGACGATATCTCAGAGATAGGTGATGTATTTTGATTAGGTGATCATATTGTCGGTGATTATGTCCATTTGTAATTGTTAAAATTTGATCAAGGTATGTGATCTGATAATTGTCGGTGATTATGTCCTGTATATGTTTAAATTTTGATTAGGTGAATGTGATCGAATTGTTGGTGTTATGTATTGTATGGTTAAATTTGAATAAGGTAGATGGATCGATATTGTAGGTGATTATAGTTGTATTGGTGTAAATTTGGTCAAGATGATGTGATCGATGTTGTGGGTGATATGTAGTTGTTTGTTAAATTTGATAAGTGATGTGATTTGATGTTGTCGGTGATTAATGTTTGTATTGGTTAAATTTGATTAAGGTTGAAAAATGTGAAATTCGATTATGTCCGGTGAATATGTTTTGGTGAAATTTCTGGGAAATCTCAAGTTTATCATTTATTGGTTTCGTGGAGGTAATTGATCGTGAACAACCTTAAAGGAAAGTTCATGATAAAAGGTCGAATTGCTTCGGACTAAAATAGCTGATGAATTAAATATATTGGTTCTTGGGGATAACACAACTTATGTGAGGTTCACCAAAAGTGGCAACCATTGTTTGAAGTGTCATCTACCTCCCTCTGGCAAGGAGTAAGTAATTGAAAAGTTACTTCAACATACCCCCGTATCAACCCACATTGATCGACATTATCTCACTGAAATGATATATTTTTTGTTCCATGCATCAGGAATGTCAAAGGGCAGGGCTTATTAAAGGACAAAAACAACTTTTACATTTTGATTTAATCCGTTGATAAAGTTTTCATGAAAGTTTGGTTTTTTCATTCTTTGGCTTTTTTAACCCGAATGGGGAATGTTGAATCTCGAACGTAGACGGGATAAATTTGTGTGTTCAAACTTTCCAACCTTTTAGCCCTTCCGTAGAAGGGTCGTTGTTGTTGGTCTGAGAGGGAGCGCCACGTCCACCCCCAGGCTTTGCTCACCTCTCCCATTACTAAGCTCCTGGCATCACGTTGGCCCATTTTGTGTCGGTGTAATTGCGCAAAACACCATGGTAGGCATTCAGGGGTCTCTGATGCGCTCCTACGTTTGGCGTGTGGCATTCATCTGCTCAACGACATAAGGATAAATCAATGAATGAAAGCAAGTAAAAGTGTAAGAAGGGGATGTGGGTGGGTTCAATTTATTCAGGTTCCTCCATTGCGGGGACATTCATTGATCATTTCCATCACATAACACGAGACATTTTAATGATAATAAGTCTGAAGACGACGATGGTTCATCGAGCGGTATTTTGAACAATGTAGATTGTTTTCAGAAAGTCAAGGATGAGACAATGTGATAATGTTTGGACCAAGTTATAAAATATCAAACATGATGTGGTAACGAGTGACAGGGTTATTAGCTGGCAAAAAATGTCGAAACACCCGGTTTCATTTTCAACACTTTAAAAATTATGACCTTTGCATAACCTTTAAAGGTCACAAAGCAATGTTTGTGGACATTAAAATAAAGGAAACAGGTTACGTGCTATAGCTTACTGAGTTAGTTCTCGAAGAAGGTCGAAAACCCTCGGTTCGATTCCCACAACTTTGAAAAATTTAGACCTTTGTGAACTTTAAAGGTTCCAAGGTCAAGGTTAATGACCTTTGGTGCAAAACTTCCTCCTGGAACATTCCAGGAACAATACAAATCATATAGCTATATGGCATTTCGCACTCCCTCAGATTATCCATACTTTTGATGAAATCAGCGTAAAAACAACACTGAAGGGGGCGCCACGGAAGGTTCGAGATAGAGCAAAATGGTTTCAAAAGACTTTAGGTGCGGAATGACCTCAAAGATTATGCATAAAAAAATTGTCATCCTCGCTCTCAAAGTTTGGCGGTGATGATTTTATGTCAAATTCGAAATTTTTCTAAGTTCGTGGACCTTGGTGATCCTTGACCTTGGGACGAAAACTGAAAATCGAGCTCCGTGGGGCTATGCAGGGTGCCAATTGGGGCTAACCAAATACCGAAACACCCTGTCCAGATTCGACAAACCCTAAGGAGAAAGAAGCAAATTGAAATAGGCCTAACCCCTAAAAAACACGTTTTTTGGGGTGGCCTCCGCCAAATAAATGGGCGCACTCACGCCCATTCTCCAGAAAACACAAAACTAGAACAATGATATAAAACCTGCCCACCAAAATTTTAATTAGGATCGGATCAAACCACGAGGCTATGCTCGGGAACAGACAGACAGCAGACACACAACAATAACGAATATAGTGGTCACTATTTTTTCGTGAAAATAATTTTTTCGTGAACCAATATTTTTTTCGTGAAAATATTTTTTCGTGAACCATATTCGAACGTCTCCAAACTAAACTGAATTTGTTTTACTATCAGTAGTTTTATCCGTGCTGGAGTTCAAACATATTAGGGTAAATGAAGAATATTCCATGTGAACTTTGTTGTATTAACGGACATCAACCAGGGTGTATAGTAACCTTGATCTCCTTCATAAACATCTCTCAATCACCTCCTCTCTCCTCCTCCTCTGTTTGGTTCTCCTATCACATACACTCATTTGCTTCCTTTTCTCTTTGATCTCTCGATATCTTTGACGAGATCTCAGAAAACGCTGCCTTGTACGAAGCGCACAGGCTCAAAGGTTGAGAAATGTCACTTGTTTGTGTAAGTTTGCCCAGGGCACAAGGGTGCACTGACGCAACAAAGCACGTGATGCAAGAAGTTCAAACCGTTTGATTAATGATAATATAAGTTCCTTTTTTGACGAAATTTGAAGGCAGATCAGCCTGTACAATTTTAGATTGCTCGATCTCCTAAATGTAATCTTTAAAATGATGAAGTGTGGCAAGGAAGCACACGGACAATTTAATAAAAGTGTTTTCCCATGGACCGGCCGGGGTTTTGAAACCAGCTGACCTCCAGACTCGGACCTATTACAACCAGAACTGAACGTGAAATAAAAATATTCATGTTTCAAAGGAGTGGGATTCAGACCTGGTTGTGCTTGAACGCACCCCCGAAATGAAGAAGCATGTTTAGGAACGAAATTTTATTTAAATTATTTGTGTGGACTATGGCGGACCAAGACGAGCTGGTCCAGTGGGCTTGGTACAACAATTTTTAGAAACATCCCATGCGCAGGATGCAGCTTTCAGGGAGATCGTTCCCTGGAGGAATACCCCGGAGAATAATCCACAAGGGGCAAGAGGAGACTAATAATGTTCGGAGGACCCCACCGCCAACTTGGACGTGGAGCTTCCCCGGAATACCACACCGCATTGTCGCAGATCGGCCTCACCAAAGCCCTGGATCGAAACCAGTTTATGGAATGATGAAACAGATGAATTGAATGGTTGGGAACTAGGACAAGACAAAATGAGCATTGAGAATGAAAGGAGGAAGATGAGAAGGCAGGTCAGAAGGAAGATGGAGGTGGGAGTTGTGAAGGAAGGGTGATAATAATGCAACGGATGGGAGTTGGAGATGGCAGACACATCAAGCGTAAAAGTGGGAGGAAAATGAATGAGGAAAGGAGAAAGAACGAGGCCTGCGTGAGGGAAGCACAGCGTGAAATGGCGGCTGTCACGCCAAGGGCAACTTGGGGAAACCCTGGGGCCAGCGCCATGACGGGTACGGGAGAGCAGGATTGAGGAGAACGTACAAAGACGGAACACGCCGTAAGTTTGTAATTATTTAAATGGAGCCGAATCGTGAGAAATATATTTATAAAACAAAACAAACAACAGAAAACGGGAAGAGAGGAGATGGGGCACGGCCGTAAGGGATTTGTGCAAGGGAACGCTGACCCCACAGGCTAGCGGCGGGAAAGCTGTTGAGTTTCCCCCCCCTATCAGGAGGGGAGTCGGCAATTGCCGAAGACCCGTTACGTACCGCCCACGTACAGATGGTGAACATGGGGTTAATGAGGAAACCTCTTCCATGGGGGTGTGTATGTAGTTTGTGGTGAGAGGGGCACGTGTGCATGTGCAAGTCCTGCCGGCGCGCCGTCCTTACTCGCACCTGAGCCGGCGGCACGGGTCGAAGGTAGTGGAGACGGTGCGGTCGTGACCAGCGAGCTGATTGCGAATCATGATTCGAGCCGGTACGTGAACGAGCCGACCGGAGGATTTTGCGGGGGCGCTGCATGTTGGAGCATGCCAAGGCTGACGCCCATTGCAGAGATCAGAGTGATTGTAAATACACCTGTCAGGTGGTTATATCAAAACCTGGCGTTAAAAGAAAACGTGCCAGTGGGTGCGTTTCACCGCCCCAGTAATCACTCCGAGAGGACGGGAACAAGGTAAATTGGGGGGTAAATAGGATTGGGGGAAAAGGAGGCTGGGGGTTAGAAAATTCCCCGCGGTGTTCCCTCGCTAATTATGGGGGGAATTAGCGGAGCACCGTGTTACTGCAGGCTCGGGTCACGTGGGGAACCCGGGTTGTGTAGACACAGACCATGGAGCGTGCGAGGATGTGCGTGCTTGAAGCCCAGCGTGACGCGTGGTTGCACAGCAATGTGCCGTGCGTGGGCCCCGTGCGAAAGCAGTCCGAGGTGGACGTGTCCACTTGGTTCGGGTGGGGGCTCACGGAACGCATCCCCTTAAAAGGCACAGCGGGTGGTTCGCGGCACGAGTGACAGGGAATGAAAGAGAAACTGAACAACACAAAAAAAAAACAAAGGCAGAAGGGTGAGGAGACGAAAAACTAAATAACCTGCAAAGGAAGGATGTGTACTTTTGGAGAGTTGGGAGAAAAGATCTGGGTCGGATGACCTGAGGGTTGTGGTAACTCGCTGTCTGAAGTTGAAGGAAAGGATGGATTGAACCGTTGAGGAAGTTGGTTGGCCAAGATGAAGAGAAAACAGGATGAAATGAGTGGAGGTGAGAAGTGAACCTGAATTTTGGATGTTTACCAGAATCGGTTTACTGGAAGAAAACTGCAACCTTCAGAAACCTGAGGGGGACAGGCAAAAAAAAGAGCGGAGGGGCAAATGCACCAAAAAAGAGGCCAGTAGAAGACAGAGAGGACACCAACCTGTCTGGGATGTGAAAGTGAGGCCCAAGACTACTCGACTTCATCCGCTAGAGATTCCAATGATTTTGAGGGTCTGGTTCCACAAGCTATAATAAGTGCTCGGTATGAACAGATGCATTAATTCAAATGGGAAGAGGTCAGGTCAGTGTATGGAACATGTGCAGACAGCGCGTCTGCTGCGTCCACTTCCGCGGTATCCAGGCCTCTGCGTCTGGCCATCCCCAGTATGATGCCAGGCCATCCCCATCTCACTTGAGAATGATCGATCAATCCTGCTGCAGACCACGAGGCACGTGGTCCGGCCATTGGCTCTCCACCTGCAGAGATGCCTCCATCGCTGAGAAGAATCTGGTGGAGCAGGATCAGCGTCAGGAAAACGAGGCCACATGTCCATAGCCGCAACTGACGCTCACCGAGACTATGCGGGTAAAAATCCATCCACGTTAGTCTCTCTCAGCAAACCGCGATCGTGACAAAAGTCGACCAGCTGATAGCCAAGGATTCTCCGAAGAGACCTGGTACCAAAGGACTTAGTCCTCCGATCTCAGATCCTGGTCAGAGTCCAAGTCTCAATCCATAGAGCATAACTGGAAACCAAAGACCCGAAGAACTCAGCTTTCGTCCTCCCGCACAGGTAACCCGCAGCAGCAACACCCGATGATCCAGTGAATCCATGACTCCCAGGCCACGACCCAGACGGTCTATTGACCTCTGACTCAACGCACAGCAGAGACTAGAATTCACGCACAGGTAAGGAATCTACTCAGGACTAACTCTCTCACCACAAAACGAAGAAGCGAACTAGCATTCCAAGATGCATTGAAAGCCTTGGAATCTAGTTTTTGACCCAGAGAACCCGTAGTCCCAGCAGCTCCGACTCCATTCAACACCTCGAGGGCCCCCAAAAGGAAAATTTTAAATCCTAAAAAAAGTCTCCGCAAAGATGACTGCATCATCTTCAAATCAAGTCCGAGATCCTGACATCAAAACGATGCACCGCAAGCTTGATTCTTCTCCGACATAACTCCCTAAAAATCCAGTCCAATACAAGTGCGAAAAGTGTGGGGCCAGTACACACCCTGACGAACTCCAGTAAACAACTGGAAATAAAGTCAGAGATGGTACCACCACAACTTCACAGCACTCTCAGTAACCAGAGTAGAAGTTCAGACATCAGATCGATCAGTTTTGGTGGCAACCCCATCGAAAACGCAAGAATCCCCAGAGGACATCCCGATTCACTGAATCGAACGCTTTACAGAGATCAACAATAGGTCTTGCAAGCACCCCTGCCGAAACCTCGTCTGCTCGGTGAGGACACGAAGAACAAGGAATTAAGGCAAAATAGTGTGACCTCTTTGGTGTAAGCCTGACTGCCTGGACGCTGGGCTCAAGCAGAATGGTGCGAACCTAAATCAAGAATTATCCGAAGCAAAGACCTTGCCGGCATGAGAGCAAAGCGTCACCCTCGGTAGTTGTTGCAGTCTTGGCGATCACCCTTTCCCTTTCCAGAAGAGGGAACAACAAGGCCCCTCTTACCAATCGGTGGGAATATGCTGTGTTACCCAGGCAGAGCAACAAAACTGCATGCAGCGACAACAGTGCAAGCATTTTCCACCCAGCCTTGAGAAGTTCATGCATGATGCCAACAGATCCCCTGAAGCTTTACCCGTTTCAACTGGTTCACCGCAGCCCGTGTTCACAAGCGAAGTGGACAACAGTTGAACATTCGAGGGCACAAACAGGAATTGTAACACCCTTGACGTCCAAACTCGACAGCTGGGGATAGCTGGTACACCTCAAAAGTAACCGGCCCAGCGGGCCTTCACTTCAACTCCTCTGTCAAGAAGCCTACCACTCCTGCTCTACACTGCAGTGCTCCGGGGATGGCTGGATGAACGCATGCACGAATTCCCCTGTAAGCGGGACGAGAATCACCCTGTCCAACAGGTGATGCTCTAACCCCTCACAGATTCTCGCACATATGGCCTCCTTGTCCACCCTCAGTGCACGTACAGTTTAACGCCTCAAGCTTCCTGAAACAGCTTCAGCTCTGCCATTCAGCCTGGCCTGCGACTCGGTACAATGGTAAATCCAGTGTCCCTTGAGAACAAAAATTCTCTTTGCCCTGGCGGTGAGTTCACAAGACCATCCACCGGCAAACATCAAGGACGGTGGTCTTGAAGGCAACTCCACAAACTCTTCAGGACCCCCAAAGCAAACCAGACCCCCCAAGTGTCCCACCCAGCCTGTCGCAAACTCCCAGCTACTCTCACATCCCTGAGCTTGCCACTCCTTGCGGGAAGGTACCTATTACTCCAGGAATTTAAGTGGCAGCTTTAGAGTTGCTTACAACAACCTGTGGGTCAGTATTGAGGAAACTGAGCATCCCGGTAGAAACCCTGCAAGTTCGATCATCCTCCAACCACCGTCAAATGAGGACCATGGGTCAATCTCCTTGCCAACACCGCCAGCGTTGGAAATACCAAGTCCAGCGATGACTTGTGGGCGCTGAATACCATGAACCAGCACCTAAAGCCATGACTTCTTTGCAAAGTTCAAGGAATGCTTGTGCTATTCTGGTCATAGTTCCTGACCCAATGGACCCAAACACACACCTCAATAAACCATTCCATCAGTTCCAGTCGAGGCATTGAAATCCCCCAAACTAAAGTGATATCTCGCGGGCACTGAATCAACCACAGACTCGAGCGTGGCGTAGAATGCATCCTTCACGGTGAGATCACTCGCCTCAGTCGGAGCATAAACAGAGACCAGGGAAAATGACACCTAAGGATGACGAATCCTAAATCTCAATAATACGCTCGTTGAACCCGGTGTTACCTCAATTAATCAATTGGGGTCAGCTTATTGGACACAAGCTACCAGCAACTCCTTGTATGGTACCATCAGAGCGACCAGACCAATAGTAGGTTTGTACCACCCACCATTATCTCGCCGCAATCACGTCTCCGAACCTCAGAGGAGCTGCCAATCCCGCGTCCAAACGCTTGAGCTCAGATGAATAACAAGAGACAGGTGATATCATCTCTTAGGG
>CM068956.1:151048963-151067466 GCA_035128595.1 Eptatretus atami | reverse complement strand
GGTCAAAATTAGATCCAGAAGAGATGGAGTACCGTTGGTTGAGATCCGGGTAGGGAAGTGGACAGATTGAATCAGTCCCAATGAGTCACAGAAGTCTTTTGCTGAAGTGTCATGGTCGGCGAGAGAGGTACCCTCACCCAGCCAACTGGCATAATGATAGTTGAAATCACCACATTTGAGGAAGAGAGAGTTGGGATGAGAGGAAAGAAGTTGGTCCATGTTTTCGGACAGTGAGACGTAAATGGAGTCATCACTGTTTGGTGGACGGTACAACACACATATAAACATGTGGTGGGAGTGGAGGGGAAGCCATAGAGAGAGGAATTCCTGGGGGTGTGGGGGAGATAGGGTGATGCGTGGTGAGTGAGGAATAGAGTCTTTGATGAAGAGAGCAACTCCCCCGCCAGGACGAGGCTCAGGTCTCTCATACCAGAGGAGTTAGTAACCAGGGAGAGATACTAGGGAGTCAGAGACGTCTTGAGGGAGGAAATTTTCTGTTCAGCAGATTATGTCTGGTTTGTCAGTGGCAACCTGTATGGAAAGTTCTGTTAGGTTTGAGCGAAAGCCCCAGATGTTTTAGGTCCACATTGTTAAGGAAGAGGGAGGGGAGGAAGTTTTGGGTGCAGGGGAGGGGGAGGGTAGGACGAGGGAGGAGTGGGTGGGGGGGGGGTGGTCAGGAGAGTTATTGAAAAATGTGGGGATTGCAGAAGGGCTTGGGGAGAGGGCTAGATGAGGAGGAGAAAATGCTCAGTGGTGATGGGTTGAGGTACAGTGAGGAGTAATAAGAGAGGGGCGAGAGGGCAGTTGAAGATTGAGGAGAAGATGGAGTGATGAGGTTGAAGAGAGAGGGAGGGGAAGGAGGCACGTTTGTGGATGTGAAGGGAGCAACTTTGGGAAGGGTGAGAGGGAAGAGTTGAGGAGAAGGGTGAGGGGGAGAGTTGAGGGAGAAGGGTGAGGGGGAGAGTTGAGGGAAGGGTGAGGGGGAGAGTTGAGGGGTGAGAGTTGAGGGGTGAGAGGTGAGAGTTGAGGGGTGAGAGTTGAGAGAGAAGGTTGAGGGGTGAGAGTTGAGGGGTGAGAGTTGAGGGAGAAGGTTGAGGGTGAGAGTTGAGGGAGAAGGTTGAGGGGGTGAGAGTTGAGGGAGAAGTTGAGGGGTAGAGTTGAGGGAGAAGGTTGAGGGGGAAGTTGAGGGGTGAGAGTTGAGGGAGAAGGTTGAGGGGTGAGAGTTGAGGGAGAAGGTTGAGGGGTGAGAGTTGAGGGAGAGGTTGGGGTGAGAGTTGAGGGGTGAGAGTTGAGGGGTGAGAGTTGAGGGGTGAGAGTTGAGGGAGAAGTTGAGGGGTGAGAGTTGAGGGAGAAGGTTGAGGGGTGAGAGTTGAGGGAGAGGTTGAGGAGGTGAGAGTTGAGGGGTGAGAGTTGAAGGAGAAGGTTGAGGGGGTTGAGAGTGAGGGAGAAGGTTGAGGGGTGAGAGTTGAGGGAGAAGGTTGAGGGGTGAGAGTTGAGGGGAGAGGTTGAGGGGTGAGAGTTGAGGAGAAGGTTGAGGGTGAGAGTTGAGGGAGAAGAGTTGAGGGGTGAGAGTTGGGGGTGAGAGTTGAGGGGTGAAGTTGAGGGGTGAGAGTTGAGGGGTGGAGAGTTGAGGGAGAAGGTTGAGGGATGAGAGTGAGGGAGAAGCGTTGAGGGGTGAGAGTTGAGGGAGAAGGTTGAGGGGTGAGAGTTGAGGGAGAAGGTTGAGGGGTGATGGATGAGGGAGAAGAGTGAGAGAAGAGTTTTTAAGGGAGAAGGGTGAGGAGGAAGTTTTTGAGAAAGGTGAGAGGGAAGCTTGGAGGGGGAAGAGTGTGAAGGATGCTTTGAGAGGGAGGAGAGATGATGAGAGCAAGCACAGCCAAGGTACAGGAGGGTGATGGGAGAGGTAGGAAGAGGGGAAGAATGAGACTTGGTAGAGGTTTGGTGAAGAAGAAGGGAGCAGGTAGTGGGAGGTACACGATCGGAGGGGTTTGGAAGAAGGGGAGGTGTGCTGAGAGGAAGGAAGGAGCATATTTGTGGTGATGAGTGTACTCATTGAGAGTGTGAGATATCTGGTTAGAATGGAGCCCACAGATGTTAGAACACCACACACTTTGGGACAACAGAGGAGGAGCTGATACTGAAGCAGAAGACAGTAAAGAGGTGCCAAGAGTTAGAAGTTTTAGGATTGAAGGTCAAGAGGAGCAATAAGATGGGAGCAAGGAGAAGGTAGATTTAAGGAGGTGGGGTGAATTGGCACTGAAGTTGGAATAAAAGGATGATTGATGGAACATGAACATACATTGAAAACTGGGATTTAAATTTTTTAAAGTCAGATATGCGATTAAAGACATTACGTGAGGGATGCAATAAAGGTGAATGAGACACGAGATGAAGGAAAGATCGAATTGATAACAGCCTTTTGAAGAAGAAAAAGTCGTGAATTATGATACAATACCACGTGCGAAAGAGGAAGTTGTAACATTTTAAGAGATGGTTTTTTTTGTATTTTTTTCATAAAGATTACGTAAGATTTGAAAAATGAATTTTATTTTTAAAGATTAGGTAAGATTAGGTAAAGGAAATGTTGAAGAAAAAATTGTGAAGGTGTCTGGTGAAGGTGGGTTGGCAAAAGTAGTAGATGGTAGATCAGCCAAATAAGGAGGAAGAAAAGTCAGTACAATAAGTCACGTGGTCGGTCACATGGCGTACAACATGAGGTAAAAGGAATTTATTATTTTATTTTTTTTACATTCTGAAGACATGAAATGGAGGGTATAGTTGAGAGGGATAGAAGTAGGGTGGAGGGAAAAGTGGAGAAAATAAAATATGATGGTAATAAAGAGAAAATACAATTAAACACGATCGCACACACACGAGAAGGGTAGGCCTCAAGGAAACCCGATATGAAAATACGACAAAAACTCCACAATTAGCACAAGTTTTAACACAGACCGAACGAGAAACACACAGTGAACACAGAGATAACAAAATGAAGTAAAAACACGACCAAAACGACCGGAAAACTTATCTTTGAGAAAGTCGGCAGAGACCCTGAAGAAGAACCGCCACCGTCGTTCAAGAACCGGAAGATCCAATATAGGCAACTGATAGCTCTATATCGGCAAAAAAAAAGATTAATTAAAAAAAAAAAAGAAGCAAAACCATACTGCTTAAAATTCAAAACACCTCACTGCATTAGAAAACGTGGGGACAGCAATCTAGACTAATGGTGGAGACTTGTAATACTCTCTCCCATCTGGAGGCGGCGTGACACAATACACATTCACATAGACAATTTGTGTCCCCCTGCCCCCCACGTCCCCAAGACCACCAACAAAGATAAAAACACCCCTATACATTAATTGAGGTCATGCTGATCCTATGTAGCAAGTCTGGATGTGATCAGCCCAGAATTGTAGGAGGAGTAGCGTGACAAACAAACACACACACACAAACACCGGTTTGTGATTATCGTCAGGATTTATGTCTCATCACACCTTCCATTATCTCTTCATCATTCGCATGTGGCAGTTCACCACAAATAAATCAATAATGTATTTTAATAAATATCTCATTGATAAAATTTTTTTCACTATTCATATTGCATTTTACGAATTGAACCTGGATCTGAACCCACGTCCCACTGTCTGCTGGAGTATCTTGTTGCCAAATGTAAAGAAACTGTTGTTTTGGAGAAATCTAATGCTTTTTTTTTCAGTTAATTTTTTTCAAAAACGACATGAATATTGATTTTCCTTTACAGACCAGTTTTCTCTTTTTTGATAGACTGTAACGTATACTTCATTACCTCATGAAAGTGCTTCAGCTACTGCCCTGTCCAATGCGGTTACGGGCTTGTCATGTGGAATGTTTGTGTCTAATGTGGAAAAATCACAAGTTGATAGACATTTAGCCTTACCCGTGTTATTAAGGTTGTGGATACTGACGATTACAGGTTTGGAATTATCAATGATCCAGAATTTTTTAATACTAGAATAAAACTTCGCGTTTCATGTTCGTTTTAAAAAAAACATTTATAAATCGGTTTAACTGCCCCTGTAAGGATATATAAACTTTTAGGAAGGACGCACGCACGCACGGACATACACCATCAAGAGAAAGTGGGAGGATGGAAATGATCTGTGGTGCGAGGGAGCGAAGCGATCGGAAACAAAATTTTGTCATTTTTACCTCATGTTTGTACATCATTCTAGTCCACATTTTTATGCAAAATCAAAAGCACAGGTGACCACTTGTAACAGTTTTGATGATTATCTACAATGTATCAAAATAATTTATATCTTTGCTTTGATGATGTACATTGGAACGTGTGACTTAGTTTCACCGTCCAACCCATTCCCCCAAAACACTTTTCCCTCTATTTAACTCAACAAGCTCCTCTTTCTTTCTACCTCTCTTTTTTTTCTCTCTCTCGCTCTCCCTCTCTCTCTCTCTCTATCCGAATCCCGAGTGTTGCATGTACCTATTATCGCCTCTGAAGGTTCATTTCACTCACTCATGTTAACTTATCTGCACAGGTGATGTGTTTATCTTCAAGATCAAGCATCTATGATGGGGAGAAGATACATCCCATCATTTCCCAGGTGAGCTGAGCCTGCATTGACATCATTATTGGCGGTGTTCACTGTGTGGTTTAAAATCAGGATTTTTCAAATGAACAACAGTTGTTGGAAACTCCTATTTGCATAACGACCCGTTAATTCAGTGCTTTCTTTCCAGTCGGCATCTGCGTTCAGTTACATCCACAGCAAGAACATCATGCCCGGGAACATTAAGGTAAAATTAATCTGAACAAAACCTCATGAGGATGTTGTTATAGAGGGACATCAGTGAAACACTATAATAGAAGGGAGAGGTTTTTCTATTAGTCCAAGAGATAGCAGGATGTTAATCATGTGTCTGAGGCCAAAAGGTTTGTGGTCATTTTCTGGGAGTAAATTTTGTGTGGAATTCAAAAATTCATTTCTTGCAGTCCTCAGCCTGCCAGGTAATGAGTGAGAGTCCTGTGATTCATAGCCCCACAAGGTCAATTTTATTCATAGTTCCATAAGGTCGAAATTTAATTTTTTTGAGCCTAAAACTATCTAAAACTACCTCACATACTATATAGTATGTGAGGTATCAAAATAAATGTCACGAAATGATAAACCAAGAAGGAATCTGAAGAAGTAAAGAGCAAAGATGGAGTCATCAGGTGGAACCTGGAGAGGATTCGGGTTTCAGCCGGTACTCCACAACCCCCAAGCCCATCCAGGTGCAACCAAGTGAGCTTTACAGAAAAATTTCTGCAAGAATTCACCTCTCCTTTGAGAGATAGATAACGAACGAGAGAAATAGAGGGTAAAAGATGAAAGAGAAGAAAAAGCAAGAATTAGAATGAATAAAGAGAATTGCAAAAAAAAATGAGGAAAAAATGTGAAAGGAACAAAGAACAAAGATGTCAGGAAAAACCCAGACAGGTAGATTTCATCAGCAACTCCCCAAGCTCAAAGATAGCAACATGTAAAGCCACCAGAGGTTCGTCAGTAGGGATGCACAGTCCACACAGCATCAGGACATGGTACAAGCGCAATGAAACAGAAAACCAAGAAGGAACCCGAAGAAGTAAAGAGCAAATATGGCGTCATCAGGAGGAACCTGGATAGGATTCCACAAGAATTAAATTCTCAGGCGTTTTTAGGTCAGTGGAGGGTGGGGAAGCTCTTAAGGAAGGAAGTGATGATGGAATTGTGATGAGTAAGGCCAGGCAGGAAAATAGAATTTCAGGAAGGGAAAAGTTAAATATATTCTATACCAATGCCAGAAGTTTAAATAATAAGATGGAAGAGCTTGAAGCCAAAGTAGATAGCAAGGAGTACGATACAGTTGCAGTGAGTGAGACATGGTTTAAGGAGGAGAGTAACTGGAGGACAAGATGAGAAGGCTACAAGGTGTATCGGTGTGATAGGAAGGAGAGAATAGGAGGAGGAGTAGCAATCTGGGTAAAGGACAACATTGCATCAAGAGACAGGGGTGACATTAAGGAAGAAATAAATGTTGAGAATTCTGTGTGGGTCGAGATTAGAGATTGTAAAAACAGTAAAATCCTGGTAGGATGCTTTTATAAGGCTCCGGGTGTGAAGGAAGAGGAGGAAGGAGGAGTATATGAATAATTCAAAAGGGCATGTGGAAAAGGAAGAGTATTGATGATGGGGGATTTTAACTTGCCAGGGATAGATTGGGTCCAGGAACAGGGAAAGGGCAGAGCGGATGAGGATTTCCTAGTTTTAATCCAGGATTGCTTTTTAACCCAGTCTGTAGATAACCCCACCTGGGGGAGTGCAGTGTTAGATCTCCTTTTAAGTAATGATCCCAATATTGTGGAGGAGGTGGAGGAAGGGGAGCATTTCGGAGCAAGTGACCACAACAGTGTGTACAAAGATTCTGTTAAGGGTTAGAGTTCAGGATGGTAGAGTAAGGCTTTTCGATTTCAGGAAGGCAACGTTTGAGGGAATGAGGAGAGAGTTGGGTGATGCAGATTGGGAGAAGCTAACAATAGGACAATCGACATCAGAGAAATGGGAAACCTTCAAGGACCAAATGTGTAGAGTGCAGAGTAAGTACATTCGAATGAGGTACAAAACTAGAAGCAGAAAGAGGTCAGGGTGGTTGAGCAGTGAGATAATGAATGACATTAAGAAGAAGCAGAAGAAGGCATTTATGAGGGATAAAATAACAGGACTGGAGTTAGATTTATATCACGATTGGAGTAAGCAGGGGCAAGTTAAGAAAATAACTTGGCAAGCCAAAAGAGAGGATGAGAAGGACATGGCTAAGAATATTAAACATAACAGCAAGGTATTTAATTATATCAGGGGAAAAGAACAGGTTAGGATCAGTGTGGGTCCATTGAGGAATATCACCGGGAAAGTGGTTGGTGAGGAAAGTGAGATGTCAGGCTTATTAAAAAGGTATTTTGCTTCAACTTTATACAAGAACAGTCAGGAGAATTGCCAATAGCTGAGGATCTATCAAGATAATGAAAGGTAGAGATAAAATAAGTGCAGATGAATTATTCAACAGAGTAGACAGTGATAGGATGAGGGCCATTGCCTGAGAGTAAAGAAGAGGAGAGTTAAGATGGTAGTAAGGCAGGGGTCCTTCACTCAGGGGTCTCCCTGGAAAAGTAGTGGCAGCAGAAACAGTAGATAAGTTTAAATTAGAATGAGATAGTACTGGAAGTTATGGAGATAGAGGGGTATAGGGATGTTGGCAGGATTTTTAGGTAGTTTGAGCATTGATGGGTGAATGTGTGCATGTTACGGAGTGCTGTTGTGGGGGTCTCGCCAAGGGGTGTTGTGTGGTTGAATTTGTGTTTTTTTACCCAAGCCCATGCAGCCTCTCTGGGGGGGGGGGGGACTACAAAAAAAAAGCAACACAAAAAACACTGAATTAAAAAAATTTAAATTGCATTTTCTTCTTTTCATCTTGTGTTGATAAATTAGTGTGGTGTTGATGTAGGGCAGGCATGATGGGCTGAATGGCCTCCACCTAGGTCAAATTTCCTTGCGTGTCCTTGTGATTTGGGTTTCAGCCACGACTCCACAACCCTCAATCCCATCCAGGCGTAGCCAAGTGTGCCTTACAGAAAAATTTCTGCAAGAACTCACTTCTCCTTGGAGAGATAGATAACGAAAGAGAGGAATAGAGAGTAAAGGAGATGAAAGAGAACAAAAAGCAAGAATCAGAATGGATGAAAAAAATGTGAAAGGAACAAAGAACAAAGATAAGACACAAAAAAACACATTTATACACTATTACGACTGTTATATGGCTAATATTTTCCAAAATTTAACAAAAAAGCGTTTTTTGCATGATAAATACTTTCATTTTAGCGAATGTCAACAACAGAAAAATGGTCGAGTTTGAAAAACAGTTAGAAATTACCAAAACTTTTGTTGCTGTCAAAAAATGCCTGATTATTTAGCATTTTCAAAATGTAACATTCTTACGTGTGTGTTTTGTACTGTTAGCTCCAGTAATCTAATTCATCATGCGATGAGTCATAATGAAGCTCTTCATCATCATCAATGGCTTCAATGTCGTCATCTATATGTTGGCAGAAATCTTGAGGTATCTGGTCACCATCAAGTCAGCTGACTTCATCAGAACCTGCATTCTTTTGCCATCCTTTATTTTGTGGTGAGTCCTTGTCCTAAACACAAATGTTGAGAAGGTTTTATTGCACCCCTTGTTGTGGAATAAACAGCATTTTGTGCTGCACTTTTTATGTATCTTTCAACTCTCTCACTGATTTGGTTGTTTATTAAGGAACCTGTATACAGGACACAGAAAAAATGAGACTATATCTGATGGCTTCCCTTGTCCTTGTGCAAGAGCATCTGCTGTTCAGGGACATAGTAATTCTTGACAGTCCACTTTCATTTGTAATATTGCTGCTCTCAAATCTAAGGCAGTCTGTATGACTTTTGCTTCGGGAAAATATACATAGTCAAAAGGATCTTGCTGGTCCCTTTCACGACTGAATAACACTTCCTTGTCAGTTGATAATTTTAGCCATACTCAGCTGTCCAGTGAATTGCTTCCTAATTTTTACACCCAGACTTTGACTGCTGTACGGTGAGTCACTGGATCCATTTTCTGCGAACATAGATAAATATCTTGAGTGGAGGGACATCAATAGTTCAGGCTTTTTCTGCTCAAGCAGATCAGTTTTAATGTAATCAGAGTGACTAGAGCTTTCTTATGCAATTCACGAATCAGAGAATAGTCACTACTAGGTTTGGTTTGCAACCGTTCTGCTCTATTATTATAAGCCTTTCGGCAAGAATGGTAGTAATGCACTTCCTTTGCTGCAAACATGATGCTTCCAATTTTAACAGTCATGGCATGATCATTCAGTTTTTCTGCAGATTCCTTGATTTTGGATTCTGCACCAACAGTTTGACTCTCCCCAGTTGTTCATGACGTCCCCTTTTAATAAGTGTTTCTTTGCAGTTGCAGAAAATACAGACTTTTCAAACACCCCACTCACAAGAAGACGAAGAAGGATGTTTAACATCAGAACGTAGCACATGCTGCTTTTCAACTGGCCAAGATGTTTCCTTAGACATGTCCTGCTTAGGAACAGCTGTGAAATTTTTGTAGCTATAGCTGTGATAACCATCATTTGAGCCATATATTTCGAGGAGATGTAATAGTACACTGTATTTTGAAATTGTACCATGATGAGATAAGCGGTAGTTTGCAGCTGACTTTGCTTGCTTCAATGTGTCTTCATTAAATGCCTTTAAAATCTCTTGTCTATTTGGCCCTGTATGCAGCATGCAATATTTTTCTATGGTCCCATCTTCAGATTCAGTACTATTGTCTAATTCAGCCATGGTATCTTCTTCTGTCATCACTCACCTGAAAGTACATGAAAGAAACCAGTTCTATTAAACCACCACCACCAATCTCAGAGATAGCTAAGCACTCGAATGCACTCTTATAAAAGTAAAGGAGAACAGCAGTACAGGTCTGTGTTGTAATCCAAAGAGAAACAGAAGGAAACTAGAAAGGCACTCTTTGACGTCGTTAGATATGCCTCCGCCAACATTATTACATCATTATAATACTTGTACCAAGTTTGATTTCAATCCCTGAACCCAGATTCAAAATATTAAATAATTCTGGCTGCCGGAGCATGCATCCAATCAGGTTGAAATTTAAAACATATATTCCCCATGACTACTAGACAATCAATAACTGACTCTTATTGTTCTTCATGTGCAGCCTATGGCTACATCATTGGTTGAGATCACAGCTGTGCCACTGATGCAATGCCCCGACTTCCAGCACACTTGCACTCATTCCGCCAACCTTGGAAGGATGACAGGCTGCGTCAACTCCACCTGGTGTTAATTCGACAGCTGACGAGCTCAAACTCAGGACCCTAAGAATGCAAGGCAGCCACCCCAACCGCAAAGCCAACAACAGGCTTATAACTGTGACGTTTCACATCGAATGTTGAAGTGGTTCAAAAGAAAGAATTTTAATAAGATTTTCATTTAATCCAATATGGCTGCCAGACCATGTGACCTAATAATTACTCTTGAACACCCTGGTATCCCCAAGGCTTGGGAAACATGTGGGTGAAGTTTCCCCTCGATCTGTCAAGCTGTTCTGGAGTAGAAAGTTTTTAAAGGTTTATTCTTCAAAAAAAATCATCGCTGCCAAACCATGTGACCTATGATGTCATAGGTGGATAACTTTTTGTTCCTCGTGAATAGGCGATCATACCTGTAAAGTTTCACCTTGATCTGTTCAGCCGTTTTGGTGAAGATTTTTAAAGGTTTTTATGTTAAAAACAATATGGCTGCTGAACCACGTCACTGATGATGTCATGAATATTTTCTCCCCATACAATTTATCCCGAGATGACCCTCAAAATTTTTCATATTGATTGGATGAAGTGTTCGACATATGCAATTATGATGTCATAACGAAGCACCTATGACGTCAAAAAATTAGACTTGTTTCCCATGGGGAGTACTTCTCATTTGTCAAGTTTCAATTTTTATCCATCGAGCGGTTACAAAGATAGAGGTCCAAAGTGTTTTTTTTTCAACATGGCTGCCACACCAAATGACCTTTGTCATCATAATTATCATGAAAACATTCCACATGAGTAGTCGCATCTATGGTGACAATTTCATGTCAATCGGATAAGCAGTTGTAGAGAAAAGAGAAAATTAGCACGGACGGATGTACGTACGGTTGGACAACCTGATAACAGAATGCCAACAGTGACTTCGTCAGCAGAGCAGAAACAAGGGAGGAAGTAGCTACCACCACAAAGCTGGGAATAAATATCAAAATATGCTTGTAATATTAGTATCTACATAGAGATATAACATAATTATACAATATACATTCAACATGTATTTTAACGTGCATGATTATAAGCACAGATTTAGTCGTATTTCCTGACCTTTAACCTGAAATGGAAATGAAGGAAAATAAAACAATCATCTAGTCACCACCTCAAACCCGCAATATAACATTAGCATTAATTTTTTCAACAAAATTTTATTTCAACATAAAATTGACCAAATATATTTTTTAAAAACCATCAAAAACATTTTGGGGGTTGGGAGATAATACCTATAATTTCTTGAGCTAATAGTACAAAACACACAGGTAAGAATTTTACATTTTTAAAATACGAGATAATTATTAATCAGACATTTTTTGACAGCCAAAAAAGTTTTGGTAATTTTAACGGTTCTTCAAACTCAACCTTTTTTTTTGTTAAATTTTGCACAATATAGCCATGTAACAGATATTGCAATGGTGTATGAATGTGTTTTTATGTGTCTTGCATTTATTTTGATACCACACATGCCACTGGAGATACTTTTAGGCTCAAAAAATTAAATTTTGTTGAAATCGATTTTTCCCTAAAAATCGACCTTATGGTACGTACCATGAATAACGGGGCTCTCACTCATTACCTGCCAGGCTGAGGGCTGCAAGAAATGGATTTTTGAATTCTACAAAAAATTTCCTCCCAGAAAATGACCACAAACCTTTTGGCCTCAAACACATGAATAACACCTTGCTATCTCTTGGACTGCATGGGGAAAGAGGGAGATGTGTTAGAAATGAAGGAAAGTTTTACTGTAATCATCTCATTTGGACTGCTTTGTTTGAGGACATACATAACAAAGAGACTGAACAACCTCAGAGACCTTTTAGACCATATTACACATTGACAGCAATTCACTGGACAAGCTCACAGTCATTGTAACAAGGATCGGTGAAACCTCGTACAGCGGTGAATTCAGGTGACGTCGGTCGGTGGAGACACTTACACATGTTACAGAAGGGTCATGTGTTTGTTGTTGATTGAAGGTTGAGACGAGAAGCTGCAGGAAGCACAGTGTGAGGCAGAAAAGGAAAAAGCGAATAAGAATGAAGGTAGCATTTCCAGAGATGATGTTTCGAGATTGAAGGTGATGTCAATGTTATACAGGAATTTAGTGAGCCCTCACCTGGACTATTATATTCGGTTTTGGTCGCCATATTTGAGGAAGGACAGAACTCCAATTGAAAGGGTTATGAGAGAACGATAGATTGATTCAGGGCCTATGACAGAATGGGGGACATTGGACTTCCTATTTTAAAAAGAGGCGCTTATGACGGGACGTCACTGAAATGTATAAAACGAGTGGGCCCGTTCACGTATACACACACACACACACACACACACACACACACCAACACACGCACGTACACACACGCACACACGTCACACACAGAAACACACACAAACAAACACACACACACACACACACACACACACGCACGCACGTACACACACACACACACACACACGTACACGTACACACACACACACTTATAGTAGATCTGAGTCTTTTGGGTCTTCAGGGTCATTCAAAGGTCGAAGGGCTCTCAGCAGTTTGAAGTGTCAAAGGGTACATTTCAATTGTGTATAATTAATGAATATACATACTGTACATGTAATAAAGACAAAAAGTATGGCTCCAACACGCATACACACACACACGTACACACACACACGTACACACACACACGTACACACACACACACACACGTACACACACACGTACACACACACACGTACACACACACACGTACACACACACACACACGCATACACACACACACACACGTACACACACACGCATACACACACACACACACGTACACACACACGCGTACACACACACAGTACACACACAGTACACACACACATGTACACACACACAGCATCACACACACACACACACACACGCATACACGCACACACACACGTACACGTACAACACACACACACACGTACACACGCACACACGTAACACACACACACGTACACACACACACAGCACACGCACACACACACACACACCACACACACACGCACACACGCACAACACACGCAACACACACACAACACACCACCACAACACACACACGCACACACACACACGCACACACACACACACACACACGCACACACACACGCACACACACACACGCACACACACCACGCACACAGCACCACACACACACACGCACACACACACGCAACACCACACACACACGCACACAGCACACACACGTCACACACGACACCACACGTCACACACACACGTGCACACACCCACGCACGCACACACACACACACACACGCACACACACGTGCACACACACACACACACCACACACACAACACACACGCACGACACGTACACACACACGCACACACACACACGCACCACACGCACACACACACACACACACACGCACACACACACACACACACACACACACACGTACACACACACGCACACACGCACACACACGTGCACACACACACACACACACACGTGCACACACACACGTGCACACACACACGCACACACACACACACACACACACCACACGCACCACACGTGCACAGACACACACACACACACACACACACACACACACACACACGCACGCACGTACACACACGCACACACACAACACGTACACGCACACACACACACACGCACACAGCACACGCACACACGCACACACACGTGCCACACACACACACACACACGTGCACACACACACGTGCACACACACAGCACGCACGCACACACGCACGCACCGCACACACACACACACACACGCACACACCACAACACACACACACACACAACACACACACACACACGCACGTACACACACGCACACACACACACACGCACGTACACACACGCACACACACACACACGTACACGTACACACACACACACACACACACAACGCACGCACGTACACACACACACACACGTACACGTACACACACACACTTATAGTAGATCTGAGTCTTTTGGTCTTCGGGGTCATCAAAGGTCGAAGGGCTCTCAGCAGTTTGAAGTGTCAAAGGGTACATTTCAATTGTGTATAATTAATGAATATACATACTGTACATGTAATAAAGACAAAAAGTATGGCTCCAACACGCGCACCTCATCACTTATAACATATTAGTCCAGTACCCCGCCACGGACGATCTTGTTCCAAGTAAAGCATGCAACACGTTCTTCTGTCACACACCTTTGTTGGGGCGGTGTATAGGAAACTGACCGCTCTGTGTCGGTCAATTCCACGTAAAATGTTACCCGAGCACCAAAAAAAAATAAAAGTTCATCATTTACCGGCATTTACCGGCATTGAAAAAAAAATTAAAATGGCATTGAACAGTATATTAACCTCGTTTTCAAAATTGATTTGCATTTTTCGCTGCGATCCTGCTGCTGTCACGTGTTTTGCGGCCATCTTGTTTTGGCGCGAAATTCGATGCAAGGTAAATCTGTGGTAAATCTGTGGTAAATCTGTCTTCTTTTACCTCCATAATAAGCTATCTTTATCTGTGCAATACATCCATTGTGTGTTTTGAATAAAGCAGGAATATCAGTGAATTCCATGACGTTGATTTGATGTTATATAATTTACCAGTCGACACAACGTGGTCGTGGGGTTCAAAAACTTGTGTCTGATTTTGTTCCGTCAGCTACGAAATTTCGATCTTTTCTTTTTTTTACATCGCCACAGAAATGGTATCCGGTGAAATGTTTTATTCTCTTACCAGGGACTATATGATGTATAAGGCATAGTGAGGCCCATGTCGTATATTCAAGTCTCAAATTTTATCAGCGTAGGTCAGTATGGGAGCATGTGCCAGAACAGCGCGTCGCTGCGTCCCACTTTCCGCCGGTACTCCAGGGGCCTCCGTCTGGCCATCCCCCAGGATGCCAGGCCCATCCCCATCTCCTTGAGATGATGGTCAACTGCTGCAACCACGAGGCACGTGGTCGGCCCACTGGCCTCCTCCACTCATGAGACTCCCTCGCTGAGAGAATCTGGTGAGCAGGATCAGCATCAGGAAAACGAGCCACATGTCCATACAGCCGCAACTGACGCTCACGGACTATGCAGGTAACAAATCTCATCCGAGTCTCTCTCAGCAACCGCTCGTTGGACACAAAATCCGACCAGCGATAGCAAGGAGTCTCCGAAGAGACCTGGTACCAAAGGAATTAAGTCTCCGTCTCAGATCCTTGTCAGAGTCCAAGTCTCGCATCCATAGAGCAAGACTGGAAGTACCAAGGACCTGAAGACTCGGACTTTCGTCCTCCCGCACAGGTACCGGCAGCGTTACTGAGTAACAATTCTGACTGTAACTGACGGAACATGAAGAAGTTACCTCAGTTACGTAGACGAGTATGTACATTGCGAGCCGCTAAATCTGCTCCCATTGGTTTCAGATGGCGAAATCTGCTAAAGAACGCATGAAAAATACCGTGCTGATATGACTGATGAAAAAGGCAGTTTGCGATCAGCAAGTAAGAACGCCGCCCAGCAAAATCGGGAAAAAATGGGATGAGAAGGAAAGCAGCAGCAGGATGCCAGCACCAAACTCCGCATGCAGAATGAGAGCCCGGAGGAAGGAAGCAGCGACTTAAATGAACAATCCTAGTACACCCTCAAAAAGCTTTCCTTCAGCTCAGAGTCTGGGGAAGCTATGAACGCGTGCGAACACTCTGCCTGGGAGTCCGCGAAGGCAGGTCTGCATAGCGAAGAGACTAGCCGAAAAGTTTGGCCAATTGCTAAACAAGATCAGCCAAAACGCCCGAACCCAGTGATGGCAAGAGCGGAAGAGTACGTCCGCGCATTCTTTCTCAGCGATGAGGTATCTCGACAGCAGCCTGGAAAGAGAGACTGCATTAGCATAAAGAGGGATGGAAAACAGATAAGAGGCAGAATAAGACCCTTATTATGACTGTCATGGAGGCATTCAGGCAGTTGAAGAAAGAATACCGAATCTTAAAATGGAAAAGTCCAAGTTTGCGGCGTTGCGCCAGCGAACGTGTGTCGGTGTCCGAAAAACAACAAACGTTTGTTGCTGCCAATACCACGAAAAGTTTAAACTGCTCCTCAATGGCATCCGGAAACGTCTTCCAAATGTACCACCTGCGAAACATTGATTGAAGTGACCGTGTGTGTGGCTGGCACGTGGATGTGTATACAGGGGAGTGTGATAACTGCAAAAAATTCAGCATGGTAGTTGATTATCTGTTCCGTAAGGTGGACCGTGGTGAAACTGTCATTGAGTATTACCAGTGGAACGATCAATATCGGAAGGAGATCGTGGCTTCAACACTGGGTGAAGCAAAGGCAGCACTGGCGGAGGAGTTGGGCGTCATGAGGAGACATGTCTTCTTAGCTAAAACCCAGTTGCGAGCGATAAAGGTACTGAAGGGGCAGCTGACGGAAGGGGAGGCGCTGTTGCAGGAGGACTTCTCCGAAAACTGTAACATCAAACCGCAGAACGAGGTTATGTCAGCACACTGGGTGTCTACTGGTGTGACGCTCTTCACCGCAGTCCTAAATACCACGGATGGTACTAAATCATTTGTGATGGTAAGTCAAGTGACGAACTTCACCACGACAAATATGCAGTGGCTCCATTCAACCGGAAAATCTTAGAACTGGCTAATGCTGATGGAAGAATTAAAGACCTGCACATGTTCACCGATGGCGCAAGAAGCCAATTTAAAATCCAGTTCACCCTGAGTCTCCTGAATTGAACTTCAAAAATGCACGAGGAGTTGGAGAAGGTAGACTGGTCTTTCTTCGGCACTGCACATGGTAAAGGGCCTGTCAATGGTGGAGGTGGGACAGTAAAGTGAGCAGTCTGGAGGAGAACCCTAAAAGGCAGAACTGTCGTTGGTAACGCTGCTGAATTTGCAGAAGACGGGAAGGAGGCGTGTCCGAATGTGACTGTCGTGTATGTGCCTGCAAGCGAGGTGGTCCGTCCAGGTCCCTCCATCCTCCTCCGTCCAGGTTCCTCCGTCCGACACCTTCCAGGTCCTTCCTCCTCCGTCCACGTTTCTCTGTCTTCATGCACCAAGGTCTCTCCGTCCACGTCTCTCTGTCCTCCTCTGACCACGACTCTCCGTCCTCATCCGTCCAGATCTCTCTGTCCTCATGCGCCAAGGTCTCTCCATCCTCCTCCGTGCAGGTTCCTCCCTCCCACACCGTCCAGGTCCTTCTGACCTCCTCCGTCCATGTCTCTCCGTACTCCTCCGTCCACGTCTCTCCGTCCTCCTCCGTCCACCTCCATCGATGTCCTTCCGTCCTCCGTCCAGGTTCCTCCTTCCTACACTGTCCAGGTCCTTCCGTCGTCCTCCGTCCACGTCTCTCCATCCTCCTCCGTATACGTCTCTCCGTTCTCCTCCGTCCACGTCTCTCCATCCTCCTCCATCCACGTCTCTCCATCCTCCTCCATCCACGTCTCTCCGTTCTCCGTCCACGTCTCTGTCCTCATGTGCCAAGGTCTCTCTATTCTCCTCCGTCCAGGTTCCGCCCTCCCACACTGTCCAGGTCCTTCTGACCTCCACCGTCCTTGTCTCTCAGTCCTCCATCCACGTCTCTCCGTCCTTCCTCCATCCAGGTCCCTCTGTCCTCTCTTCAGGTCCCTCCATCCTCCTCCGTCCAGGTTCCTTCCTCCTTCACCGTCCAGGTCCTTCCGTCGTCCGAGACTGGAATGGCGAGGACGGAGAGACGTGGAGGAGGAAGATGAAAGGACCTGGACGGAGGAAGACGGAGAGACCTGGACGGACGAGGACGGAGAACCTGGACGGAGGAGGACGGCGAGACCTTGGAGCGAGGACGTGGACGAGGGCCTGGACGGTGGAGGCGAGAGAGGTGGATGGAGAGAGTTGGACGGAAAGACGTGGACGGAGAGACGTGGGAGAGTCGGATGGAGGACGGGAGACGTGGACGGAGGAGACGGGGAGAGACGGACGGAAAGGATGGGGAGACGTGACGGAGGAGGCTGGAGAGAGGTGGACGGAGGACGGAGGACATGGATGAGGACGACCTATAAACGTGGACGGAGGAGGAGGACAGAGAGACTGGGAAGGATGACAGAGATTCGAGACTGATGGGCCTGGACGGTGGAGGGCGGAGAGAGGTGGACGGAGGAGGACCAAAGAACGTGGACGGAGACGAGAGACGTGGACGGAGGAGGACTGAGAGACGTGTATGGAGGAGGACCGAGAGACGTGGAGGGAGGATGATGAGAGACCTGTGCGGCATGAGGGACGGAGAGACCTGGAAGGAGGAGGACGAGAGACCTGGAAGGAGGAGGACGGAGGGACTGGAGGAGGAGGATCGACGACCTGGACGGAGGAGGACGGGGGGACGTGACGGAGGAGTACGGAGGAAGACGGAGAGACCTGGAAGGAGGACGACGGAGGAGCTGGGCGGAGGAGCACAGAGGGGCTGGGTGACGGAGGACGGAGAGACGTGGACGGAGGAGGACGGAGAGAGGTGGACGGAGACGGAAGGAGCTGGACGGAGGACGGAAGGAGCTGGACGGTGTGGGAAGGGAG
>CM068956.1:151031017-151044806 GCA_035128595.1 Eptatretus atami | reverse complement strand
TGGTACCGCATGGGCCTGGACGTGGAGCGGCAGACGAGAGGGTGGACGCGAGGACGGCGAGACGCGCGAAGGAGCGAAGAGAGACCGAAGCAACGGAGGACGGAAGGAACCTGGACAGTGAAGGAGCGGGAGGAACCTGGCACCGGGGAGTGATAGAGGCTGAAACCTGCGAGAGCAGGGAGTGACAGAGGGACCTCGACGGGGAAGGAGAGGAGCGGACCTGGCAGGAGAGCAAGGATCGACGTGACCTGGACGCGAGGACGGACGGAGAGCCGTGGATGGAGCGAGACGGCAAGAGACATGGCACGGAGGAGGCACGGAGGAGAACGGAGAGACGAAAACGGAAGACGCGAGGAGCGAAGGAAGCGACCTGCGAAGTGTCGGACGGCAGGCAGGCCACGGAAGACATCGATGGAGGCGGACGAGGCGAAGACGGCCGAGACGTTGGACGGCAAAGGACGGCAGCAGACGGCCGACGGCGACGGGGCCTGCGATGGTGGAGGGCCAGAGAGAGGTGGACGGAGGCACGGCGAGACAATGACCCGTCTGGCTGTCGAGGCGAGAGACGAGAACAGAGGACGGCAAGACCTGCGATGGTGCAAGGAGCAAGCGAACCTGCGACGAGGAGCAGATGGAGGGACCTGAAGAGGAGGACAGAGGGACCTGGAGCGCAGCCGAGGATCAGCAGGGACCTCGAGGCAGAGCGAAGGAGGGAACCTGGACGGAGGACGGACGGAGCAGACGTGCGACGGCAGCAGGACGGCAGAGACCGTGGACGGAGGGCAGGACGGAGAGCACGTGGACCGGAGGCAGCACGGAGAGACGTGGACGGAGAGACGGAGAGACGTGGACGGAGGAGGCACGGAGAGACGTGGGACGGAGCTGAGGGAACGGCAGAGATCGTGGACGGAGGAGCGACGGCAGAGACGGTGGCGCGAGGAGGACGGAGAACCGTGGACGGAGGAGACGGAGAGAGCGTGGATGGAGGAGCGACGTGGAGAGAACGGCAGAGACGAGGACGGAGGATGGACAGAAGGACCTGCGACGGTGTAGGAGCGAGGAAACCTGGCGGTAAGGACATCGGATGAGAGTGGGCACGGGAGGAGGATGGCGAGGACCTGGATGAGAGTACGTAGGAGACGTGGATCGGAAGCCCTGGATAGGGGAGGGCGGAGCAGAGACGTGGACGCAGAGCGACAGAAGGACCTTGTGACGGCTGACAGGAGGGAGGAAACCTGCGACAGAGATGGACGGGGACCTGGAGAGAGTGAGGACAGAGCGGACGTTGGACGGAAGAGGACGCCGAGAAGACGTGTACGGAGGGACACAGAGCCGACGTTGACAGCGAGCAACGGCACGAGACGTATACGGGAGGACAGAGAGCACGTGGACGGATGGGAGACAGAGGACCTGGACTGCTGTAGGAGGGAGAACCTGGACGGAAGCGACATCGCATGGAGCTGTTGGACGGCAGGATAGCGAGACCTGGATGGATACGGAGAGACGGTGGATAGTGAGGCGGAGCAGAGGTGCGCACGGAGGACGGCGAGAAGAGATGTGGAAAGGAGGACGGAGAGACGAGAACGCGAGGAGAACGAAGCGACCTGCGATGGTGAAGGAGGGAGGAACCTGGACGCAGGAGGACGGACGAGACGTGGACGGTAGAGGCCTGGATCAGTGGAGGGCGCGAGCAAGCAGCGGACGCGGAGGACGGACAGAGCACAGACGAACGGAGAACCGAAGACCTGGATTGGTGAAGAGGGAGGAACCTGGCGGAGGAGACGGAGAGACAGTGGACGGAGATGACATCGTAGGTGGACAGAGGAGAACGGCGAGACGTGATGCGAGGACAGAGCCACGGGAACGGCACAGGCCACCTGGATGCGTGAAGGAGGAAGCGACCTGGGAAGGAGGAGGCTGGAGGGACCTGGAGATGAGGAGACAGAGGGACCTCGCAGGGCGCGAGGAAGGAGGGACCTGGCATGGCCAGGAGGATCGAGTGGACCTGACGGAGGACAGAGGAGTACGGGAAGAGACTGGATGGCAGCGACGGAGAGACGTGGACGGAGAGAGGATGGAAGCGACCTGAAGACAGAGGAGGACAGAGGCGACCTACGATGGCAGGAAGGACGGCAGAGCACGTGGATGGAGGGGACTGAGAACGAGGCATGGTGGAGGTCAGAAGGACCTGGGACCGGTGTGGGAGCGGCGGAACCTGGACGAGCGAGAATGGAGGAACCTTGGCACATGGACCAGAGACACGTGGACAATGGAGACGCGAGAGACTGTGCGACGGAAGCGACATCGATGGAGTCCGGTGGACGAGCGAGGACGGCGAGACGTGATGCAGGACGGAGCAGACGTGGATGGGAGGACGGAGAGACGTGGCATTGGCAGACGGACGGAAATCATAAATCGTGGTACGGTAGGAGGAAAGGACAGGACCCTGAAGTGTCGGAGGGAGAACCTGGACGGAGGAGCCGACTGCACAGGACCTGGACGCGAGGAGACGAGAGACTGTGGCACGGAGCGAGGACGGAGAGACGTGACGCGAGGAGGACGGCCACTAGGGACGTGGCGGCCGAGGACGGAGAAAACATGGACGGAGGAGGCACGGCAAGACCTGGAACGGTGTTTAGGACGGAAGGAAACCTAGGACCGGCAGGACATCGATGGAGTGGCTACGAGGATGGAAAGACATCCGATGCGAGTACGGAGAGGGGACCGTGGCACGGAGAAGCCCTGCCCGATGGTGGAGGCGGGAGAGAGGCGGACGTCAGGACGGAGAGGACGTGGAAGGGACGGAGAGCCACGAGAACGGGCGAGAACCGGAAGCGATCCTGGATGCGTGAAGGCACTGGCGGGAACCTGGCACGGAGGACGGCAGCAGACGTTGGACGGCGGCAGTATGGAGCAGACGTGGATGAGAGTACGGAGCACTGTGGATGGATGGAGGACGCGAGAGACGTGACGTGAGGACCGGAGAGACCGTGGACAGGAGGAGGACGCGTTAGCGACATCGCGTGGAGGTTGGCACGGCAGCTAGACGACGAGACGTTGGCATGGCAGGACGGAGAGGACGTGGATGGCCCAGGTGGCCTGGACGCGCTGCGCAGGGCGGAGAGAGCCGTGGACGGAGGACGGCGAGACGTGGCAAGGACGGAGGACGCTGGAAAGCGCAGGAGGCACGCGCGAGACGTGGACGGAGGAGGAGCAAGCGACCTGGACGGTGTAGGAGAGAGCGAACCTGGAGGAAGGAAGGATGGATGGACCTGCGACGGAGGAGACTGGAGGATCATCGATGGAGGTGGACGGAGGACGGCCGAGACTTGTGGACGGAGGGGCCTGGACGGTGGAGCGGCCGCGAGAGCAGTGCGACGGTAGGACGGAGTGACGTGGACATCATGGAGGGGACAAAGGAGGAACGGCGAGACGTGGATGGAGGACCACGATCAGAAGACCTGGAAGGTGTCGGAGGGAGAAACCTGGACGGAGGCACGGAGAGCACGTGGACGGTGGGAGGACGCTGCGGCCCGACATCGATGGATGGTGGACAGAGGAGGAACGGCGAACGTGGATGCGAAGGCACGGAGAGATAGTGGACGAAGGATGGACGAGACGAGAACATGAGGACGACGGCAAGGAACCTGGATGGGTTGAAGGAGCGGAAGCCAACCTGGCCACGGAGGCGAGGACGAAAGGACCCCTGGACGGTCTGCTGTGTAGGCAGGACACCTGGACCGGAGGAAAGAACAGCGATGGAGGGTTGACGGCAAGGGAACATCCCGAGTGGAGTACGGAGCACGACGTGGCACGGAGAAAGCCTCGGATGGTGGCATGGCCGGAGAGAGGTGGACGGAGAAGGACGGGCGGAGACGTGGAAGAAGCAAGGAGAGACGAGAACGGGAGGAGAACGAAGGCACCTGGATGCGTGAAGGAACGCCGAGGAACCTGGACGGAAAGAGGACGCGAGAGACGCTGGAAGCGAGCGATCGGAGCACGAGAACCGGAGGAGCAACGGAAGGACCTGGACGGTTCTGTAGCAGGGAGGAACCTGGACGGAGCGACAGGAAGACATCGATGGAGGTGGACGGAGGAGGACGGCGAGACGTGACGGAGAGGCCCTGGGATGGTGGATGGCGCAGAGCAGGTGACGGAGGAGGAAGCGAGAGACGTGGAAGGAGGACGGAGAGACGTGGACGGAGAGGCCTGGAGGGGTGGGGGTGGGGAGAGGTGACGTGAGAGGCGCGGAGCAGCAGGTGGCACTGGGGGAGGAGGAAGATGACAGAACGTAGGAGAACGGAGGACCTGCGATGCGTCGAAAGGACGGAGCGAACCTGGCGAGGAGGACCAGAGAGACGTGCGCACGGAGGACCGCGGGCGGGACATCGATGCACCGTGGACAGAGGACTACGGCCGAGACGTGGATGGAGGACGGAGAGCAGAGATTTGCGCACGGAGGATGGAGAGACGACGTTCGGCATAGGAGGATGGAGAAGTTGTGCGAGAGAGGACGCGAGATGACCTTGTGGACGCGAGCGAGATGGAAGGACCTGGACGGTGAAGGAGGGCAGAACACCCGTGCGACAGAGGAAGATGTGGAGGGACCTGGAGCAGAGGAGGAGAGAGGACGGTGGACGGAGAGGACGGAAGGAGCGACGGAGAACGTGTGGACGGAGTTGAGAACGGATGAGACGTCGTACAGGAGGGAGAACCGGAGTAGAGAGACCGTGGCGAAGGAGACGGAGCAGACCGGGGACGGACAGGACCTGGACGGTGTAGGAGCGAGAGAGCGTGTGAGCTGGAGGACAGAAGGACATGCGAGGAGCCGTGGACGGCAGGCAGGAACGCGCGCAGACGTCGGACGGACGAGGCCTGGATGGTTGGATGGCCGCAGAGAGGTGGACGGAGGAGAAGGCAGAGACGTGGAGGGAAACGAGGACGATGGTAGACGCGTGGACAGCGTGAAGGAGGGAGGCAACCTGAACAGAGGCAGGACGGCAGGAACCGTTGCACGGCCTGTGGAGCAAGGAACCTGCGGAGGGACAGAGAGACCTTGGCGTTATGAGGACAGGAGAGGACATGGACGATGAGAGGCCGACGGAGGAGAACGGAGAGACGTAGCGACGTGCAGAGAGAACGGAGCAGAGACGTGGACTGGAGGAGAACGGAGAGACGTATATACGAGAGCACGGAGAGACGTGACGGAGGAGGACAGAAGGACCTGGACGGTGAAGCGAGGGACGAACCTGACGGAGGACGACGAAAAGGCACATCGCACGCCGAGGTGGACGGAAAGGACATGATGGAGTACGGAGAGACGTGCGGACGAGAAGCCGGATGTGCGAGGCGGACGAGAGGTGGACGGAAGTAGGACGGAGAGACGTGCGAAGGACGACGGAAGCAGACGAGAATGGCAGGAGACGGAAGGACTTGGATGGTGAAGGAGCGGAGGAACCCTGGAGGTCGAGGACGGAGGCAGACGTGGATGAAGAGGACAGAAGAGATGTGGAGACGGGACGGAGTGACATGGCAGGACCTGGACGGTGAAGCGAGCGGAGCGAACCTGAACAGAGCGAGTATGGAGGGACCTGGAGAGCGAGGACAGCAGGGATCTCGAGGCGGGAGGACGCAGGGACTGGACGCGGAGGATTCGAGCTGACCTGGACGCGAGGACGGGAAGGACCTGCGACTGTGTGGCGAGGCGAGGAAACTGGACGAGGAGACAGAGAGACCTTGGCGTATGAGGACAGAGACGGTGTCGCGAGCGGAACGGATAAACGTGGACGGAGCGAGAAGGCAAGCGACCCTGAAGGTGTCGGAGGAAAGAACCTCGGACCGGAGGGGCATGGAGGGACCTGGAGAGAGGAGGACAGAGGGACCTCGGCAGGGCGGAGAAGGAGGGACCCTTTGATGCGAGGGAGATCGAGTGGACCTGGACGGAGGAGGACGGAGAGACGTGATCGGCAGGGACGGAGACGTTCGTGGAGAAGAGACGCGGAGCACTCGTGGACGAGGAGGCTAAGCGAGAACCCGGACAGTGTGAGGTGATGAGGGACCTGGAGAGATGGACAGAGGGACGTCGGACGAGGCGAGGAAGCGAGAGACGTGTACGGAGCGGCAACGGAGACACCGTGGACGGGAGCTAGAACGGAGCAGCACGTTTCGGAGACGCGCAGACGACGTGGACGGAGAGGCATGGAAGGACCTGGATAGTGTCGGAGGGAGGAACCTGGACGGAGGACGGAGAGACGTGGACGGAGGACGGAAGGACCTGGATGGTGAAGGAGGAAGCGAACCTGCGACAGAGCGAGGATGGAGGGACCTGGAGAGAGGTACAGAGGGGACCTCGAGGCCGGAGGAAGGAGGGACCCCCCTGGCATGGCAGGAGAATGGAGTGAAACCTGGACGGAGGACCGAAGGAGAGACTGAGATGGAAGGCAGGACGGAGAGACGTTTTCGGAGGAGAACGGCAGCAAGATGTCGATGGCGAGCGAGAACGGCGAGACGAAAACGGAGCGACGCTGAGGACGACGAAGGACCTGGACTTGGTGTCCCGAGGTCGAGGCAATCCTGACGGAGGACGACGGCTAAGGACATTGATGGAGCGTCGGACGGAAGGACATACGATGGAGTACGGAGAGACTATGGACGGCAGGGAAAAGAGGGGAAAAAAAAAAGGGGGGGGCCCTGGATGCGCTTGCGAGCCGGCGGAGAGAGGTGGACGGAGGAGGCATGGAGAGACGTCGAAAGAGCGACGGAGAGCACGCAGAATGAGGAGAACGCGAAGGACCTGGGATGGTGGAGGAGGAATCCTGTGACGGAGGACGGAGAGACGTGACGGAGAGGACAGAAGACCTGGACGGTTGAAGCGAGCGGAGGAACCTTGGACGGAGGACGCACGATTCACCCAAGAAAGGACATCGACGGCAATGACATTGCATGGCAGTACGGCGAGAGACGTGGATTGAGAAGCCTGGAGTGTGCGAGGGCGGAGAGATGGTGCGCACGGCAGGACGCGCAGAGACGTGGCAAGGGGACCGCGACACGGAGCAGACGAGAATGAGAGGCAGCAACGGAAGGACTTGCGATGGTGACAGGAGGGAGGAAACTACTGGCAGGAGGACGCGCACGACGGCTATGGAGAGCACTGTGGCCATGGGAAAGAGGACAGCAGAGATGTGGAGAGGGACGGAGAGACGTGGACGGAGGGCAGGATTTGGCAGGACCTCGGACGGTGAAGGATGGAGGAACCTGAACAGAGGCAGTACTGGAGGGGACCTGGAGAGGAGGACAGAGGGATCTCACGAGGGCGCGAGGACGGAGGACCTGGACGCGCGGAGGGATCGAGTGACCTGCGCACGGAGGAGGCACGGTAAGGGACCTGGACGGCTGCTGTCGAGGGAGAAAACTGGACAGAGGACGAATTCGAAGACCTTGGCGTATTGAGGACAGAGACGTGGCATGCGAGGAGGACGGCCAGGACGTGGATGGAGGTAAGCGACAGAGACGCTGGGCGGAGGACGCGAAAACGTCGGAACGGAGGAGGAGGCAAGACCTGGAAGGTCGTCAGAGGAAGAACCCTGGACGGAGGGAGGATGCGAGGGACCTGGAGAAGAGGACAGAGGGACCTCGCAGGCGCTGTAGGAAGGAGCCGGACTGAATGAGAGGAGGATTCGAGTGACCTGGACGAGGAGCACGCGAGAGACGTGGATGGAGGACGGAGAGACGTGGACGGAAGAGGAGGAAGGACCTGGACGTGTATGAAGGACTGGGAGGAACCTGGACAGTGGAGGATGCGAGAGACCTGGAGAGAGGACAGTCAGGCGACGTGGACCGGAAGAGGCGCGAGAGCACGTGGATGCGAGGACGAGAGATGTGCGACGGAAGAGGATGGAACGCGACCTGGATAGTGTCGGAGGGAGGGAACCTTGGAAACGGCAGCAAGCGCACGGGGCGGGGCGCGGGGGACATCGATGGAGCGTGGGACAGAGGACCGGCGTAATGTGGACGGAGGACGGAGAGAGACGAGAACAGAGGAACGGAAGGGACCATGGATGGCTGAAGGAGGAAAGACCTGGACAGCAGGGGATGGCAGGGAACCTGGAGAGAGGCACAGCAGGGACTCGGAGGCGGAGGAAGGAGGGACCTGGATGAGCGGAGGAAGGAGAGACGTGGATGAGCAGGAGGACGAGAGACGTGTACGGCAGGGAGAACGGCGAGACGAAACGGAGGACGGAGGACGAAACGGAAGGGACCTGGACGGTCTGTAGGAGGGAGGGCACCTGGACGGAGGACGACGGAAAAAGACATTGATGAGTACGAGAGCCTCGGTGGGACGGAGAAGCCCTGGATGGTGGATGGGCGGGAAGAGGTGACGGAGGGAGCGATGGAGAGACGAGACATGGGGAGAACGGAAGGCGACCTGGGAGATGGTGGAGCGGAGGAACCTGACGCCGAGGCACGGAAGACCGTGGACGGCAGGCAGTATTGAGAGACGTGCGATGGAGGAGTGCGGAGACACGTTGGACTAGAGGAGTACTGGAGAACGTAGATGGAGCAGGACGGAGAGATTGTGGCACACGAGGACGCGAGAGAGTGGACGGAGGAGGATGGAGGACCATGGACGGTCGAACGACTGGCAGGAAACCTGACAACAGAGGAGGCATGGAGGGACCTGGAGAGAGAGGACAGAGGCGATCTCGAGGCCCGCGGCAAGGACGCAGTGACCTGGACTGGAGGCAGTACGGCAGCAGACGTGGATGGAGGACGGAGAGTTGTGGACGAGAGGACGGAGAGACAGTGGCACGGCAGGAGGATGGAAGGAGCTGGACGGTGAAGTGAGGCGAGGCACCTGGACAGAGCGAGGATGGAGGGACTTGGATAAGGAGCCGACAGAGCGGACGTGGACGGAGAGACGTGTACGGCATGAGAAGGAGAGACGCGTGGACCAAGGAGAACGGACAGACGTAACGCGAGGACGCGAGCAGACCGTGGACGGAGGAAGCAACAGACGAGAATGGAAGGAGAACGGACATAAGCGATCCTGCGATGGTGAAAGAGGCAGCGAACCTGCGACGGAGGAGTACGGAGACACCCTGGCATTGGAGGAGTATGGAGAGACAGTGCGATGGAAGAGGACTGAGAGCATGTGGAGAGATGAGCGACGGAGAGACAGGAAGATGAGAACGGCAGGCAGAACGGAAGGACCTGCGAAGGTGTCGGAGGGGGGAACCTGGACGTGAGACGACGAATGGACATCGATGGCACGGTGACGAGGAGGACGGAAGACATTGATGGAGTACGGCAGAACGTCGACGGAAGGAGAACGGAAAGACGAAAATGGGACGGAAAGACGTGGACGGAGGAGACTGAAGTACCTGCGGGGTAGGCAGGAGGAAACCCTCGACGTGAACGGAAAAGGACATCGATGGAGGTGCGGCACGGAGGAGACGGAAGGACATCGATGGCAGGTGGCACGGAAAGACATCGAATGGAGTACGAGAGACGTGGACGGTAGAGCGCTGAGGCTGAGAGGGACCGGAGACGTGGAGGAGGGTGAGACGACTGATGGCAGAGGACGGAGAGACGGTGGAAGGCAGCGAGGACGAGAGACTGGAACGGCAGGAGACGGAAGGGACTCGGAGGTGAGGAGGTCGCGACCTGGACGAGGCATGGCAGGACGGGGAGGACGTGACGGAGGACTGGCTACCGGAGAAGCACGGAGAACACTGACAGAGAGAGACGGCAGGACCCTGGGGAGGGAGCACAGAGGGGTGTGACGGAGGACGTGGATGAGACTGGACGGAGGAGGACGGAGGAGTGACGGAGAGGAGGAGTGGACGGAGCCGACGAACGGAGAGACGTATACCGCGAGGACGGAGAGGACGTGGCACGGAGGAGGCATGAAGGACCCTGGACGGTCTAGGAGGGGAGAACCCTGCGACGGAGGACGGAAGCGACATCGCATGGAGGTGGACGCGAGGAGACGGCGAGGACCTAGTCGTGGACGGAAGGCCTGGCGATGGTGGAGAGGCGCGGGGGCGAGACGTGCGACGTGCGAGGCACGGAGAGACGGAGAACGAAGGAGAACGGCAAGGACCTGGCACGGTGAAGGAGGCCGGGAAAACGGGACAGAGGAAATGCGAGACCTGGAGAGAGGAGGGACCAGAGGAAGTGGACGGAGAGACGTGGCGATGGAGACGGAGCGAGGCACGGCAGGAGAACGAGAGACCGTGGCACGGAGCCGAGACACGGAGCCAGAGACGTATACGCGAGGACGAGAGACGTGGACACGGCCAGGCAGGATGGCAAAGACCTGCGACGGATCTAGGAGGGAGGAACCTGCATGGAGGACGGCAAGCGACATCCGATGGAGGTGGTGGTGCGGGGGGACGCGGGACCTGCGATGGAGTACGAGAACGTCGACGGACGAGGCCTGCGATGTGCGAGCGGAGTGGCGCGAGACACGTGGAAGGAGACGGAGGACAGAACGGAGACGGCAGGACCTGGCAATAGTGAAGGCCCAGGGAGGGACCTGCGACGGAGGAGGACGCGGAGAGACGTGCGATTGGAAGAGGACGGAGAGACGGTGGACGGAGGAGGATGAAGGACCTGGACGTGCAAGGAGGGAGGAACCTGAACAAGCAGCCGATGGAGCGCGACCTGGACGGTGGGGAGCGAGCGAACCCTGTGAGGAGGACGGCACAGAGAGACCTCAGCGTATGAGCACACTGAGAGATATGGACGAGGGACGGAAGAGACGTGCGATGCAGGGGACGGAAGAAACGTGACGGAGGAGCGAGCGCAAGGACCTGGAACGGTGTCTGAGGGAGGAAACTGGACGGCAGATGACGTAGGACGCGAGAGAGGCGCCTGGTATGCGGATGGAGGGCGGAGAGAAGCTGCCGACGGAGGAGCGACGCGTGGAGCGGGGGACGGACGGTGTATGGAGAGACGTGGATGGAGGGAGTACGGAGCACACCTGGATGCGAGGAGTACGAGAGACATGGGACTGGAGAGGACGGAGGCAGACGCTGGACAGCAGGACGAGCGACGTTGGACGGAGCGAGCCGATGGAAGGAACCTGGACGGTGAAGCGAGAGGAACCTGAACAGAGGAGGATGCGAGGCCGACCTGGAGCAGAGACGAGAGAGCGACAGAGGATCTCGAGCGGAGAAACGGAGCTGACCTGCGCACGGGCAGGAGCCGGAAGGACCTTGGACGTGTGGGAGGGCGAGGAAACCTGGACGCCCGAGGACGACAGAGAGACCTCTGGCGTATGAGGACAGAGAGACATGACGAGTGAGGACGCGCAGAGACGTGGCATGCGAGGAGGACAGACAGAGACGTGGTCGGCGAGGAGACAGAGAGACGTGCGTCGCGAGGACCAGAGAGACCGTGGTCGGCAGCGAGGACGGAAGGACCCTGGATGGTGCAAGCGGAGGAGAGGAACCCTGGACGCAGCCGAGGACAGAGCAGTACGTGGACGCGAGGAGGACGGGGGGGGACATCAATGGAGGTGGGGACAGAGGAGGGCGACGGCGTGCACGTGGATGGAGGACGGAGAGATGTGCGACGAAGGATGGAAGACCGAGAACCAGAGGGACGACCGAAGGACCTGATGGTTGAAGAGGACAGCGAACCTGGACTGGAGGCAGAGATGGAGGACCTGGAGAGAGGACAGAGGGGTACCTCGAGGCGCGGAGAAGGAGACCGGGAAGCGAGCCGCAGTAAAGATGAGACGTGCGATGGAGAGGAGAGAGCGACGGAGAGAGACGTGACGGCCAGAGCGACAGAGACGTGTACGAGAGTCAGAACTGAGCAGATGCTATTACGGAGGACAGAGAGACATGGACGCGAGACACATGACGGAGGAGGACAGAAGGACCCTGGACGGGTGTGGTAGGGAGCGAAGCTGGACGGAGGACGGATAAAGGACATCGACTGGCAGGGTGGACGGGAGGATGGCCGAGGACACCTGGATGGAGTCACGGAGAGGCCTGGAATGCGCTGCGAGGGCGGAGCAGCACGTGGAAGGAGGACGGAGGAAGCACGAGAACGGAGCGAGCAACGGAAGCGACCTGGATGGTGAAGCGACGGTAGGAACCTGGACGGCAGGCACGGCAGCAGACGTGACGGAGCCGGAGGCACGCGCGGGGACATCCGATGCTGGGAGTCGGGAGAGACGGTGGACGGAGGACGGACGGAAGGACCCTGGACGGCTGTAGGAGGCGAGCAACCTGGACGGAGGTGGACGGAGGAAGACGCGCCTGAGACCTGGACGGAGCAGGCCTGGCATGGTGAAGGTGCGGAGAGCGCTGGACAGTGCGAGGGCGGAGAAGGTGGACGGAGCGAGGACGCGAGAGCACGGAGAACGGAGCGAGAACGGAAGGACCTGAGATGCGTGGAGGAGCGGAGGATCTGCGACGGAGGAGGGGACAGACGTGGACGCGAGCACGGAGGCGGACATCCGATGGAGGTGTACACGAGGACGGCGAGACTGGTTGGAGGACGGAGAGCGTGGACGCCGAGGATGGAGAGGTTGGGGAGAGGACGGAGGAGCAACGTGGACGGAGCGGTATGGAGAGACGTGGACGGCACAGGAGTACGGAGAACGATGTGGAGACGGAGGACGGAGAGACGTGGACGGAGGAGGATGGAACGGCCTCGACGGTGAAGCGAGGAGAGGAACCCTGAACAGAGGAGGATGGAGGGACCCTGAGAGGGACAAGGGTCTCAAGGCGGGAGGACAGAGGCGACCTGGACGGCGGAGGCATCTCGACCGACCTGGACGCGAGGACGACGGCATAAAGGAAGGAACCTGGCAAGGTTGTCGCGAGGGAGGAACCTGGACGGAAGGAGGATGGAAGGACCTTGAACGGAGGTGGATGGGAGGAGTGGCAGAAGACCCGTGCGAACGGAGACGGAGCGACGGCAAGGACCTGATGGTGAACGCGACGGGCAGGAACCCTGGAACGGGAGGACGCAGAGAGACCTGGCGTATGAGGACAGAGCGAGACATGGACGAGGAGCACGGAGAGACGTGTACGGAGGGACAACGGCAGAGAACGTCGACGGCAGGAGGACAGAGGACGTTGGCACGCGAGGACGGCAGAGATGTGGACGCCGAGGACAGGGTGACGTGGACGGAGGACGGAGAGACGTGGATTGCCAGGAGACGGAGAGACGTATAAACGGAGGAGACGGAGAGACCCTGTGGGACGTGTAGGAAGGAGGAACTGGCACGGAGGAGGACGGAAAGGACATCGATGAGGATCTCTCTCGCTCTCTCTGCCCTCCACCGTCCAGGCCCCTCGGTCCACGTCTCTCCGTCCTGCACCAAGGTCTCTCCGTCCTCCTCTGTCCAGGTCTCTCCCTCCTACTCCGTCCAGGTCACTCGGTCCAACTCCGTCAATATCCCTCCACCCTCCACCCTCCTCCATCCAGGTCCCTCTGTCCTCCGTCCACATCCCTCCGTCCTCCTCCGTCCAGGTCCTTCTGACCTCCTCTGTCCTCGTCTCTCCGTCCTCCTCTGTCCAGGTCACTCGATCCTCTATCCATGTCCCTCCGTCCTCCGCCCTCCTCGCTCCAGGTCCTTTCATCCTACTCCGTTCTCGTCCCTCCGTCCTCCTTCCATGTTTCTCCGTCCTCCTTCCACGTCTCTCCGTCCTCCTTCCACGTCTCGCCGTCCTCCATCCACCTGTCTCTGCCCTCTACCGTCCAGGCCCCTCCGTCCTCCACCCACATCTTGCCATCCTCCGTCCACCTCCATTGATGTCGCTCCGTC
>CM068956.1:150997668-151001866 GCA_035128595.1 Eptatretus atami | reverse complement strand
ATATATAAAAAAAATAAAAAAAAAAAAAATTAAATAAAATATTAAAAAAAGTTATAAAATAAATAATGTAATAAAAAAAAATAAATAAATATAAAAAATTATTAAAAAAAAAAAAAATTAAAAAAAAAATTTTAATTTAAAATAAAAAATATAATATAAATTAAAAAAAAAAAAATATTTTAAATTAAAAATTAAATAATGTTAAAAAATAAAATAAAAAAAAAAAAAATTTAAAATAAATAATATTAAAATAAATTTATAAAAAAAAATTATTTAAAAAAAAAAAAAAAAAAAATAATTAAATTAAAATAAAAAAAGATAAAAAAATAACTTTTATTTTAAAAAAACAAAATTTTTTTTTTAATAAAATAAAAAATTTAAAAAAATATAAAAATAAAAATAAAATAAAAAAATAAATAATTTTTTAAAAAAAAATATTAAAAATTTAAAATTTAAAAATTACTTTAAAAAAAAAAAAAATAAAAAATAAAAAAATTTTTAAAAAAATATTTTATTAAAAATAAAATAAAAAAAAATATAAAAAAAAAAGTTTATTTAAAAAAAAATAAAAAAAATAAATAATAATATAAAAAAAATAATATAAAGTAAAAAAATTAATTAATTAAATTGTTAAATATAAAAATAAATAAAAAAAAATTAAAAAATTTAAATTAAAATAAAATAATAAAAAATTAAAAAAATTAATTAAAATAAAAAAAAAATAATAAAAAATAATTAAATATTAAAATAATAAAATAAGTTATAAAATAAAAAAATTATTAAATAATAAAAATAAATAATATATAAAATATTTAAAAAATTAATATAGTTAAAAAAATATATAAAATAAAATAAATAATAAATTTTTTTAAAAAAAAATAAATATAAAAATTAAAAAATAATAAAAAAAAAATATAAAATAAAAATTAAATAAAAATTTAATAAAAAAATAATTAAATATAAAAAAATTAATAAAAAAAAAAAAAAAAATAAAAAAATAAAAAAAATATTAATAAAAAATTAAAAATAAAAAAAAAAAAAATATATAAATAAAAAAAATTAAAAAAAAAATAAAATAAAAATTAATAAATAACAAAATAAATAAAATTTAATAAAAAAATTATAATTATTAAAAAAAATAAAAAAATTTAAAAATAAAAAATATAAAAAGAAAAAAAAAAAAAAATTTAAATAAATTAAATATAAAAAAACAAATAATTAATAATGTTTTATATAAAAAAAAAAAAATATTAAAAATAAATATAAAAAAATTATTTATAAATAAAAAATATATAATTAAATTTATAATAAAAAATATTTAATTTAAAAAAATAAATTAAAAATTAATTTTTAAAATAATAAAATTAAAATAATTAATTAATTTAATAAAAATTATTATAAAATATATTAATTAAAAAATAAAATAATAAAAAAAATTAAAATAAATTTTAAATATTAAATAATAAAAAATTAAATTATTAATAAAATTTTTAAAAAAAAAAATGGAAAATTTAATTTAAATAAATATTTAAAATATAATTTTAAATAAAATTAAATAAAATAATATATATATAATAAATTAAAATAAAATTAAAAAATAAAAAAAAAAAAAAAATAAAAAATAAAATAAAAAATAAAATATATAAAAAATTAAATAATTAAAAAAATAAAATAAATAAATAGAAAATAAAAAAAATATAATATAAAAAATTAAATAAAATAAAATTTATAAAAAATATATTAAAATAAAAAAATTATGATAAAAAAAAAAATAATTAAAATATATAAAAAAAATAAAAAAAAAATAATTAAAAAAATAATTTATATTTTTAATTAAAAAAAAAAATAATTTATTTAAAATTAAAAATAAAAATTTAAAAATTTTATATATATTTATTTTAAAAATAATTAAATAAATATATATTTTAAAATAAAGATTATAAAATTAAAAAAATTAAAAAATAATTAAAAATAAAAAAAATAATAAAATAATAAAAAATAAAAAAAATAATAAAAAAATAAAAAAATATAAATAAAAAATAAAAAAATTTATATTAAAAAAAATATTAATAAAATAAAAAAAAAAAAATATAAAAAATAAAAAAATAATAAATTAAAAAAAATAAAAATAAAATTTAAAATTAATAATATTAAATTTTAATTATAATTTAAGATAAAAAAATAAAAATATAAAAAAAAAATTAAAATATTTAAAATATTATAAATTATAATATAAGTAAAATTAAATAAAAAAATAAATAAAAAAAAAATAATAAATAATTTTTAAAATATTATTATTAAAAAAAATATAAAAAAAAAAAAATAAAAACTAAAAAAAAATAAATAATAAAAAAAAATTAAATAAAAAATAAAAAAAAAAAAATAAAATAAAAAATTTTTAAAATAAAAAAAAAAAAATATTTAATAAATAAAAAAATTTAATAAAAATTAATTATTTAATAAAAAATTATTTAATATAAAAAAATAAAAAAAAAAAAATTATAATAAAAATTATAAAAAAAAAAAAATAAAATAAAAGTATAAAAAAAATTAAAAAAATAAATAAATTTACAAAATAAATAAAAAAAAAAAAATTAAATAATTTTAATAATAAAAATTAATAAAAAAATAAAAAAAATATTAATTAATAAATAATATAAAAAAAATAAAAAAAAAAAAATAAAAAAAAAAATATAATTTATTTTTAAAAATTTTTTATAAAAAATTTTAAAATAAAAATAAAATAAAAAAAATAAAAAAAAAAAAAAAAATAAATAATAAAAAAATAAATTATTAAAAAAATAAATTTTATATTAAAAAAAAAAAATATAAATTTAAAATAAATTAAAAAAATAATATTAATATTAAATAAAATAAAATAAAAATATTAAATAAAAAATAAAATTATTAATTAAAAATAAAAATTTATTTAAATAAAAAAAAAATTATTTTATATTAATAATTTTTAAAATTACTTAAAAAATTTAAATATAATAAAAAATAAAAAAAAAAAAAATATTAAATTATAAAAACTTAATATTAAAAGTTCTAATAAAATAAATTAAAATAAAAAATAATTTAAAAAAAAATTTGAAAAATTTAAATTTTATATAAAATAAAAATAAAATATAAATAAAAAAAAAATAAATTAAATAGTGGGGTAATTTAAAATTAAAAAAGAAAATTTAATAAAATAAAATTAAAATTATTAAATATAATAATAAGACAATATTTAAACAATTAATATTATAAATTTATATAATAATATTTTAATAAAAAAAATTAATAATAAATAAATATTTAATAATTATAAATAAAAAAAAAAATAATTAAAAAAAAAAAACAATATATTATAAAAATAAAAAATTAAAAATAATAAGTTAAAATTATAAAAAATTTATATAAAAAATTAAAAATGACAATAAAATAAAAAAAAAGTAATACAATATAAAAAAAAAAATAAAAAAAGAAATTTAAAAAAAATTTAAATATAAAAATAAAAAAAAAAATCTAAAAAAATAATAAATAATAAAATTTTAAAAAAAAAAAATAGAAAAAAAAAAAAAAAAAAAAATAAAAAAAAAAATTTAAATGATTCTAATAATTTTTATAAATATTTTTAAATAAATAAAAATTTAAAAATATATAAAATTAAATATTAAAAGTTTATTATATAAAAAATTTATTTAAAATAATAAAAAAAATATAAAAAAAAAATAAAATAAAAATAAAAAAATTAAAAAAATAAAAAAAACAAATATAATAAATTTTAAATTAAAAAAAATATTTAATATTATTAAAATTAAATAATATTATAAAATTTCTAAATTAATTTTATAAAAATATAAAAAAAAAAATAATATTTTAAATTTTAAAAAAAAAAATTAATTTATTTAAAAATTAAAATTTGATATAAAAAATTAAAAAAAAAAAAAAATATAAAAAAAAAAATATATAAATAAAAATATTAATAAAAAATATAAATATAAAATAAAATATTAATATTATTATAAAAATATAAAAAAAAAATAAAAAATATAATTTTGGTAAAAAAAAATTATTTAAAATATATATAATTAATTTTATAAAAAAATTAATAAATAAATTTAAAATAAAATAAAAAATTTTAAAAAATTAAAAAATAAAAAAAAATTAATAGTTTATAAAAAAAATAAATTTTAATAAAAAAAATTATTAA
>CM068956.1:150970168-150992668 GCA_035128595.1 Eptatretus atami | reverse complement strand
ATAATTAATTTAATATAACAAGTAAATTAATTTTTAAATAAAAAAATAAAAAAATAAATTTAAATAAAAATAAAATAAAAATAAAAAAATATTAAAATAAATAAATTTAATGAAATAAAAAAAAAAAATAAAAAATACGTTAAATTATAATATAAAATTAAGTTAAAAATAAAAAAAAAAATAAATATTAAAATTAAAAATTAAAAAAAAAAGTTAATAAAAAATTTTAAAATTTAAATAAAAAAAAAAAAACAATTATAAAAAAAATTAAAAATTTTAAAATAAAAAAAAAGAAAAAAAAAAAAATAATATTATAAATTATTAAAATAAAAAAATTTTTTAAATAAAAAAAATAAAAAATTTAAAATAAAAAAAATTTTTAAAAAATAAAAAATAAAAAAAAAAATAAAAAAAAAAAAATAAATAAATAATCATTAAAAAAATAAAAAAAAAATAAATAAATATTAAAAAAAAATAAAAAAAAAAAAATAAAAATTCTAAAAAATAATAAAAATAAAAAATTTAAAAAAAATAAAATAAAAAAAATATAAAAAAAAAATAAATAAATTAATATATAAAAATAATAAAATATAAAAAAAAAAATTAAAAATTTATAAATAAAAAATTAAAAATAAAAAAAAAGTAAAATAAAAAATTAAAAATATATTAATAAAATAAAAAAAAATTAAAAAAAAAAAATATAAAATAAAAAAAAAAAAAAAAAAAAAATAATAATAAATAAAAAAAAAAATATAAAAAATTAAGAAATTAAATTAAAATAAAATAACATTATAAAAAAAATAAAAAAAAATAAATAAAAAAAAATGAAATTTAAATTATATAAAAATAAAAAAATAAATATTATTAATACAAAAAAAAAATAAAATAAAATAAAAAAAAAAAATTTAAGATTTAAAAAAAAAAAATTAAAAAAAAAAAAATTAAAAATATAAAATATAAAATATATTAAATAAATATATAAAATGCACTATATTAAAAAATTAAAAGATTAAAAAAAAAAATATAATAAAAAAATAAAAAAATATATTAATAAATTAAAAAATAATAAAATAAAAAAAATAAAAATATAAAATATATATATAAATTTAAAAATTAAAAAAAAATATAAAATTAATTATATATAAAATAAAAATTATATATAAAAAAAAAAAAATATATAATAAAAATGAAAATGAAAAGTAAATAATATTTTAAAATAAATAATTATATAAAAAAAAAAAAAAAAACATAAAAAAAAAAAAATTAATTAAATAAATATTATAAAATTATTATTATAAAATAAAAATAAAAAAATATAAAAAATTATAATAATATAAATTTTAAAATAAAAAATTTTAAAAAATATTAAAAAAATATAAAATAATAAAAAATTAATAAATATTAATTAAATTTTTTTTTTAAAAAAAAAAAATAAAAAAAATAAAAAAAAAAAAAAAAAAAAAAAAATTAAAGATTAAAAAAAATATTAATAAATATTAAAAAAAAATATAAATAATTAAATAAAAATAATTAAATTAAAAAAAAAAAAAAAAAAATAAAAATTAAAATTAAAATAATAAAAAAAAAAAAAAAAAAATTAATAAAAATAAAATAAAATAAAAAAAAAATATAAAATATAATAAAAAAATTAAAATAAATAAATATAAAATTATTATTAATTTTTAAAATAAAATAAAAATAAAAATTTTTATTAAAAAAAAAAATATAAATAAATTATAATTTTATAATATATATATATTATATTTAAAATTTATATAATATTAAATTTAAACTATAATAAATTAAATAAAAAAAATTTAAAAAAAATATATAAAATTTAATTAATAAAAAAATAAAAAAAAAATAATAAAAAAAAAAAAATGAAAAAATAAAATTAATATTTTTTTAAAAAAAAATATAAATAATAAAATAAAAAAATTTTTAACAATAAATAAAGGTGTGAATGTAACAAAAAAAAAAAAAAATAAAAAAAAAAACATATTTAATATAAAAATAAATTTTAAAAAAATATTAAAAAATATAAAAAATATTTAATAAAAAATAAAAAAAAAATAAAAAAAAATAAAATAAAGTAAAAAAAAATAATTTAAAAAAATAAAATTAAAAATAAAAAAATTAAATTATTATATAATTTTAAATTAATTTTTTAATAAAAAAAAAATATAAAAAAAAAAAATTTAATAGTAATTTTATTTAATTAAAATAAAAAAATAAAAATAAATAAAAAAAAAAAAAAAATATTAAATAAAAAAAAAATAAAAAAAAAAATTTAAATAAATAAAAAAATAAAAATAAATAAAAAAATATAAATAAAATAAAATAAATAAAAAAAATAAAAATAAAATAAAATAATATAAAAAAATAAAATTATAAAAAAGAGTTAAATCACATATAAAAATTTAAATTAAAAAAAATAAAAAAAAATAATATAAAAAAATAAATTTAAAAAAAATAAAAAAAACAAATAAAAAAAAAAAAAAAATATTATAAAATAAATATAATAAAAAAAATATTAAAGTTAAATTTTTTAAAAAATTAAAATAAAATAAAAAATTTAATTAAAAATTTAAAAAAAAAAAAAAAAAATATCATTATAATAAAAATAAAAATAAAATTAAAAAAAAATAAAAAATAAATAAAATATATTAATAAAAATAAATAATAATAATATATAAAATTAAAAAATAATGTAAAAAAAATTAAAAATTACTAATAATAAATAAAATAAAAAATTAAAAAATATATATTAATAAATAATAAAAAATAAAAAAAAAAAAAAAAAATAATTAAAAAAAATTTAAAAAAATAAAAAAAAAAATTAAATAATATTAATAAAATAATAAAATTAAAATAAAAAAAATAAATATTAATATAAATAATAAAAAAAATAAATAAAAAATTTTAAAAAAAAATAATAAAAAAAAAAATTATAAAAATAAATTAATAAAAAAAAGAAATATTATTATAAAAATTAAAAAATAAATATTATAATATATAAAATATCTAATAAATATAATTTTTGGTAATTTAAAGTAATTTATAATAATATATAAATAAAAAAAATAAAAAATTTAATTTATTTAAAAAAAATAAATTAATTTAAAATAAAAAAAATAAAGAAAAATAAATTTTAATATAAAATAAAAAAAAAAATAAGAAAATAAATATTTATAATTAAAAAATAAAATATATAATTAAAAAAAAAAAAAAAAAATTAATATATTAAGATAAATAAAAAAAATTAATTTAAAAAATAATAATAAAATATAAATTATAAAAAAATATAAAAAAAATTATTAATAAATAAAAATAAAAAATATAATAAAAATAAAATAAAAATTATAAAAAAAAATTAATTTTAATTAAAATAAATATACAATAAATAATTAAATTAAAAAAAAAATTTTTTTAATAAAATAAAAATATAAAAAATAATAAAAAATATAAAAAATTTTAAAAAATAATAAAAATATAAAAAAAAAATAATTAATTAAATATAAAAAAAAAAATAAAAATTATAAAAAATTAATATTAATAATAAAATAAAAAAAAAAAAAAAAAAATAAATTAATTAAATTAAAAAAATAAATTAAATAAAATTTATTAAATGTTAAAATAAAATATTGATTTTTAAATTAAATATAAATAAAAAAAAAATAAAAATTAAAATTTAAAAAAATTAAAGATTAGAATTAAAATTATAAAAATAATAAAATTAAAATTAATAATATTAAAAATAAAATAAAATTTATAAATTTTAAAATATAAAAATAAATATTTAAAAATAAATATTATAATTATAAAATAATAAATAAAAAATTAAAAAAATAAAAAAAAAATAAAAAAAAAATAAAAAAAATAAAAAAAAAAAAATTAAAAAAAAAATTAAACATTAAAAAAAAAATTAAAAATAATAATTAAAAATATAAATAAATTAAAAATTAAAATAAAAAAATAAAAAAAATTTAAAAAAAAAAATAATTAAAATAAATAATAATTTTTATAAAAAAAAAAAATTTTAAAAAATAAAATAATAAAATAAAAATAAAATAAAAAAAATACCCAAAAAAAAAAATTATATAATAAATTAAATGAATTATAAAAATATAAAAAAAAAATAAAAATAATTAATTAAAAATTTAATTTAACAAAAAAAGTTTTTATATTAATATTAAAACTAATATTAAAAAAATTAAAATTATAATTTTTAAAAAAAAAATTAAAAAAAAAAAAAAAAATTAAAATTAATAATAAATATAAAAAATAAATTAAAAAAATAAAAAAAAAATAAAAATAAAAAAAAAAAAAATATAAAAAAAAAAAAAAATTATAAAAAAAAAATAAATACTAAATATATATATAAAATTATTTAAAAAAATAAAAATTATAAAATTTAATGTAAATAAAAGAATATTATATAATAAAATAAAATATAAATAAAAAATAAAAAAATTAAAATATATAATATAAATATAAAAAAAAAAAAAAAAATTAAAAAAAAAATAATAAATAATTAAATTAAAATAAGATTTATTAAATATTATATAATATAAAATAAAAAAATTAAATTTTATATAAAAAAAAAAAATAAATAAAAAAAAAATATAAATACAAAAAATAAAAAAAAATATAAAAAAAAAAAAATATAAAAAAAAATATTTAATATAATAAAAAAAAAAATAAATTAAAAAAAAAAAAAATTAATTAAAAATTTTTTATAATAAATTTATAAGTAATAATAAAAAAAAATAAAAATAAAAATTAAAAAAAAAAAAATATAGAATTAAAAAAAATAAAAAAAAAAAATTATATAATATAAAAAAAAAAAAAAAAAAAAAAAATTTTTAAAAAAAAAATAAAAATAAAAATTTAAAATTAAAAATATAAAAAAAAATATTAAAAAATATAAAAAATAAAATAAAAAAATTAAATAAAAATAAAAAAAAAAATTAATATAATAATAAAATAAAATAAAAATAAAAATTTAAAAAAAAAAATATAAAAAAAAAAAAAAATACAAAAAATTTATTTAAAAATAAATAATAAAACTTAATTAAAAAAAAATAAATAAAAAAAAAAATAAAAAATAAAAATATAAATATAAATTATAAATAATTATTAATAATAATATAAATATATAAAAAAAATAATAATAAATAATTAAAAAAAATTAAAATTAATAAAAATAAAAAAAAAAAAATTTATAATAAAAAAAATAAAAAAAAATAAAAAAAAAAAATATTTAAAATAATAAATAAAAAATTTTAAACTAAATTAAAAAATAAAAAGATTTTTTAATAAAAAAAAAAAATATTTATAAAAAAAAAATAAAAAAAAATAATTAATTAAAAAAAATAATAAAAATTTTAAAATTTAAAAAAATAATTTTATTAAATATAAAAATAAAAAAAAAAATATAAAAAATTAATAAAATAAAAAAATACAAAAAGTAAAATAAAAAAAATAAAAATAATAAAAAAAATAAAATTATAAAAAAATACAGTCTCTCTGCTGCACACTTTAAAAGAAAGACAGAGTTTATTCTGTTGGAAACAATTTTCCTTCAAACGCATTGGTCTCTCCAAACAAGTGATTGTACCTGAATCACATCGAGCCGAAACCAAACCTTTTTGAAAGTAAAACAATACAGGTTCCACTCCTGATGGAATTTTACATTTAATAAGAAACAGGACCTGAACTTTATATCTGTGAAGGCCACAAAGCTGCAGAAAAACATGGTGGTCTTATTGTTGATGAAAAGAATTCATCACCGACTTGCATTGTTCTTGGTGCCTCCTGAACGGAAACCCCACCGTGATGACGGACAGCAACAACACAAAGCCATGTGCATGCAAGACCATCAAACAGGTAAGAACTTTTCATTACCGTTTGACAGTGGGTGAACACACTGGGTGCAAACACAACCACCCAAGAGCAAACCACAAACCAACCCCAAGATCAAAACATTAATGAAAAATTTTTACTTGTCTTCACGACGATTGTTTATACTTGAATTACTTCCTTCGATGAAGAAAGAATATCCTTAACTTGTGGAAGAATTGTAATATACTTTTCGTGGAAGGTAACTTATGTAACATGTCATCCTCATGGCAGAATATAAAACAGAAACCTTTAACGCCCTTCGATTGATGAGATCACCTGATTCACCTTTTCATCGATTACCTGTTCCATCCATGCATTCCTTTTGCCTTTTCTGAACAAGTATCAAAACTGATGAAGATATCAATGTATTTAATCTTTCATATTTCTGTTTTGTTTTCAAAGACCCGCAGAAGAAGGTGCTCCTTACTGCTCACCTGAAACCATCCTACCGGGTTGAACGTAAGTTGCCAAATTTTGTCTTACATCACAAAATTATTCCAAACTTTGTCTAAACTACATGTTCTTCACGTGGCATCATGTCCCATTTTGTCTGTGCCTCAGAAGTTTTGAGGACAAAGAAATATTTTGCTGAACTCGAATCCAGAGAGCAAGAAACAAATCTTCCAGGTGGTAGAAGTCTGGCTGAGTGTTAATTATCCGTATCAAAGTCATTGGTACACCTGGATGACATTAAATTAATTGTTTGAAAAATCCAGTGGGGTTTGTGATGAAGAAAATAAAACTGAAATGAAGATAAAGAAAGAAGAGAATTTAATGAGATGCAGAAACAATGATTGTGTTGGAAGGTATGGATATGATGGAGATGAGATTGCATGCCATGAGGGATTTTGACTTCCTTTTGTTATGTGGTGTGCAGAGAAGAAGTTTCAGTACGGCCACTGGAGGAAGAATGTGATTTTGGCAGTGGATCCTTCATCACTCCGTAGTACAAGCTCCAGGAAGTAAGATGAACATCAGGACGTCTTACAGACGGGGCTGACCAAAATTTAAAAAAAATAAACATCAGTCTCCAGAAGTTACAGGTATTTAAACCTTCATACCGATTATTAATTCACACGTGCACGACTTCATCACTTACAGCTGCGTCACTTCATTACTGTACAAACGCATTACACTCCAACATTGTCTTTCACCTTTTTTGTTCTCCTAGGCAATCCTTCAGCTAACAGACCCAGTGTTACGAGTTACCTCGATGACCCAGGTACGAGTTGTATCTTATGACTCAGTGTACGAATTGTACCCGATCCCAGTTGACGAGTTGTATCTTTCATGACTCAGTGTTACGAGTTTTACCTCGATGACCCAGGTACGAGTGTATCTTCATGACCCAGTGTACGAATTGTACCTTGATGACCCAGTGTACTGAAGGGGGGGGAGAGTGAGGTTAGTGGTTTTTTTGCGTTTTAAGTTTTGTTTTTTAGTTTGTTTTGATTTTTGTTTTGTGGGTGTTAGTGTGAGGGGGGGGATTTGTGGAGGGGGGGGGGACTAGGAGTTTAGAAGTTAGGAAAGTTTCGTTTTTGAGTTAGGAGGTTTCTTAGGTTAGTTTTTGTTGTTTTCAATGGAAGGGAGAGTTAGAGTTGAGTGGTTTTTTTGTTGGTTTTTTTTTTAAGTTTGTTTCTTTATTTGTTTAGGGAGGGTAGTAGTTTGTGTAGTGTTGGATTTTAGTTTTTTGTTTTAGTTGTTTTTTAAGTTTAGGAGTAGTGAGGGGGAAACGAGCGGGGCGAGTTTTTGGTAGTTGTTTATTTATCGTTTGGGAGTTTTTGTTTTATTCCGTTTGTTTGGACGTTTTGTTTTTTTTGTGTTCCACCTTGATGGACTCTTGGAAATTCTTCTTGATGAGTTTTTTATTGTGAATTTTGATTATTTTAATTCCTGTCGAAATAAATTTAACCTAAATCTTTCTCCTTCAAGATCATCAGGTAACAAGTCAAAGGGAAATGGGGTGTGCCAAAATATTTTTTATGAAAATGCTCCGTGGATTACAAACTTGGAAAATTCAATTGTTTTCTGTTCTTTCACTCGAAGAACACCGAAGCAATGTACCACGTAATGCGATTTATGAAGCACGACAGCTGAGACCAAGCCACAGAGTGATTTGGGAGGTAGCCTCAGGTAAAGACCCCAAATGGTCTCACGTTAGAATTGGACAAAAGATTTAAGTGAACGCATGTTGACTTGAAGGCCGTTTTTGAGACTCAAAGGCCACGATGACGGTGATATAGGGAATAGTGGGGAAGAGCAAGCACTCAAAGAGTAACACCAAAAGGCCAATAACTCCAAAGCGTTCAATTACAACACCTCCTGAAACGCCACTTTCTTATGAATTATTTTACATATGTGATGTACTCTCTTTTCCTCCTGCAGTACGCCAAAACCCTAATCACGAACATTTATCATGATTATTCCTACTTTAACCTTTCTCACAAAGGGCTGACCGCATGTAAAAATAAGGTTAAAATTCCGCAAACCGACCATCGGAGATGGGAGAACCCCCACCCCCCCCCCCCCCCACCCAGTCCTCTTCACTTCCTCGCACACAGCCACCGATCCTTTCTATCGCACCTCCTTTTCTTTCTTCGCATTCCTGTCGCAACCATGACATATGATATTTTGTGTCGGATTTGCTCGCATATACAAAATGAAATCATGACAGTCAGCTTCCGATCCGCACTCGCCGACATGGCAGGGAGTGGGTCCGCCGGAGGGGGGTGTCTTATCACGCTAACCTGAGTACTCCAGGTCGTTTGGATATTTGGTGGAATTATGCCAGCCATTTTTAGCTCACCTGGAAACAAATTGTCCAGTGCAGTTATAACCATTGTGTGGTGTCCATTAGTCAGTTAGCTATATGTAAACACTTGGTAATTCTCCAAAAATACACACACGAAACTTGGACCCACATCTTCATCACCAGGTCAGGTTCAAGGTATGGGTATCGCGCAAACAGCGTGTTGCTGCATCCACTTTCTGCTGGTATCCAGGGACCTCCGGCAGGCCATCCCCAGGCAATGTCTGGCCCAGCCCCATCACTTGACGGATGTTGGATCAATCCTGCTTGAACACGAGTGACTCGTCAGGCCTATTGGCCTCTCCCACTGCGAGCTCCTTCGCTGAAAGAAATTGGTGAGCAGGATCAGCGTCAAGAAAACGAGTCAACATGTCCATAACAAGCTGCAGCTGACGATCAGGATTTAGCAGGTAACAAATCTCATTTGAGTCTCTCTCAGCAACGCTCGTTGGACACAACGTCGACAGGCGATTAGCAGGATCTCCGAAGAGACCGTTACCAAAGGAATGAGTTTCCGTCTTCTCCTGACTCCCGGTCGCAGTCCACTCTCGCATTGCAGAGAAACTGAAGCACCAAGAATGAAGACCCAGACTTTCTCCTCCCGCACAGGTACTGCATTGCACACGCCATGATCCAGTGAATCACAGACTCCCCAGGCCGACCCAGCCCAGACATCGATTGACCTCTAGCTCAAGCCAGCAAGACAGAATATCACTGCGAGTAGGTGAATCTCTCCGTGATCTCAACATCCTCACCACACAACAGGCACAAGACAGGAACAGCAGCATCTAAGATTGTCAATTGAAGCCTGGATCTTAGTTTTGACCCAAGGGAACCCTTAATCCCAGCAGCTCCAACTCCTCATTCAGCCCTCGAGAGCCCCCAAAATTATATCTTTAGTCTCAGCACAAGATGACGCATCATCTGCGGAAACAAGGTCAGAGATCTTGACATCCCAACCGATGCACTGGCAGCTTGATCTCTCCAACACCCTTCGTAAAAAATTCTCCACGCAAGCGCTTGGAAAGTGTGGGGGCCAGTACACACCCCTTGATAACTCCAGTAACAAGCTGGAAACAAGTCAGACGCATGGTATCACCACATCTCACAGTACTCTTCACTGTACCAGAGTGTCGTTTCAGAAATCAGATATATTTGGTGGCACCATTGAAGACAAGAATCCTCCAGGAGAATATCCTGATTTCACTGAATCAAACGTTTACAAGATCAACACAGGCTGCAAGCAGCCCCTGCCGAAACTCTCGTCAGATGTTTGGTGAGGACCAAATGGCCAAGGATTACGTCAATCGTGACCTCTTTGTGCAAAGCCTGACTGCTCTGGGTGATGGTTGCTCAAGCAGGATGGGTAACCCGATCAAAATTATCCGAGCAAACAGCTTGCCCGGTATTGAGAGCAGTGTCACCCCACGGTAAGTTGTTCGCAGTCCATGGCGATCAACCCCTCCCTTGCAGAGGGGCACAAGGCCCACTTCCAGCAGTTGGGTTGATGCCTGTGTTCCAGACAGAGCACAGAACTGCATGCAACACGACATGAGTTACAGCATTCCCACCTTGAGAAGTTCAGCAGGATGCCAAGATCCAGACTTTACCCAATTTGACGGTCAAGACACCTGCGTTTCCACAAACGAGTGGACCACAGTTGATTGGAGGGTCAGCAAAAGGGATAATAACATCACCAACATCAAATGAACAGCATGCGGGAATCAGCCTGGTACAGCCGCTCAAAGCAACCGCCAGCTGTGTTCACTTCAGAATCCTCTGTCAAGAGCCACCACCCTACGCCGAAACTGCAGTACACCTAGGGATGGGCTTGGAGGAACGCATGCGCGAATATCCTGAAGCAGACAAGAATCACCTGTCCACAGGTGATGCTATACTCCCTTACAGATTCCTCGCACATAGGTCTCCTTGTCACCCTCATGAGCGCCGTACAGTTTTATACATCAACTCCCTTCACAGCTCAGCTCTGCCATTAAGCCTGGCCTGTACTGGTCAATGGTCTCCACTGTCCATGAGCAATATTCTCTTCACCTCAGGTGAGTTCAGAAATCACCGCAACATCAAGGATGGTGATCGTGAAGGCACTCCGCAACTCCTCAGGATTCCCAAAGCACCCAGACCCCCCCAATCCCCACTCAGCCTGTCTCAAACTCTTCAGCGACCTCTCTTTATTGAGCTTGCCAACACCAGCGAGGCTGGGATGGTTCATTTCTCCGGATTAAGTGCAACTTCAGATTGCTACCACAAGCCTGTTGTCAGTGTTGAGGAACTGAGCACTCCTGAAACCCTGTAGTTTCGATCATCATCCGGACCATCAACGATCACATTGTCAATCTCTTTTGGCACACCACCAGCGTTGGAATACCAAGTCCAGCGATGACCTGTGGGTGCTGAAACCATGAACCAGCCAACCCCAATTCATGACTTCTTGCAAATCAAAGAACTTCGTGCTATTCTGGTTCAAATTTCCAGACAAAGACTAACACAGTCTCTTAACCACCCTTTCAGTTCCAGTCGATGCATTGAAATCCCCAGACTAGAAAGAGTATCTCGCCTGGGGCACTGATCAACCACAGCACAAGCCTGACGTCGAATGGGCATCCTTCGAGCATTCTTCACAGTGAGATCACGTGCCTCAGTTCGAACATCCAAAGAGACTAGGTAACGACAACCAGTAGTGATGAACCTGGAGTCTCATAATACGCTCTTTGACTGGAGTTACCTCATATCATTGACACAGCTACAGCAACTCCTGGGCATGGTAACAATCAGAGCGACCAGACCAATCGTCGGTTGGAACCAGCTGCCATGATACACCACAAATCCAGTCTCCAACCTCAGAGAGTGCTGCAATACCGATGTCAAACGCTTGAGCTCAGATGATAACAGACAGGTAATCATCCTCTCTTAGGGGATAGACATTCCAGTCACCACCTGAAGGGACCACCTCATCTTAACCCAAGGAGACCACTATCAGGTGGACTGCACACTGCACAGGAGTACTCATGGAGTGCGTTTATGGAGTATGGAGTACTGCTCTCCCATTTGGAATGAGGATCTGTCTCATACCGAGCACTTCTTAAGCTGTGGGAAACATGACCTCAAAAATCTGGAACTCTGGCAAGAAGTCGAGTCTCTGGCCTCACTTTCACATCCCAGACAGTTGTGTCCTTTCTCTCTACTGCTCTTTTTGGTCTTGCACCCTCCATCTTATCTGTGCCCTGTCCCCTCAGGTTTTGAGCTGCAGTTTCTTCCAGTAACCCAATTCTGTAAACATCCAAAATTCAGGTCACTTCTTCATCTCCACTCATTTCATCCTGTTTTTCTCATCTGGCCAACCAACTTCCTCAATCGGTTCAATCCCATCCTTCCTTCAAGCTTCAGGACAGCGGTTCACCACAAACCTCAAGTCATCCCTACAAGATCTTTCTCCCCCAACTCTCCAATTACATCCTTCCTTTCCAGGTTATTAGTTTTTCTCTCCCTCCCCTCTGACTTTTTTTGTTGTTGTTGTTCAATTCTCTTCATTCCCTGTCACTCGTGCCGCGACACCCGCGTGCCTTTACGGGGATGCGTTCCGTGAGCCCCCACCCGCACCGCAGTGGACACGTCACCTCAGACGTGCTTCAGCACGCCACGCAGCACATGCTGTGCACCACGCGGTCACACTGGCTTCCAGACGGCACATCTCGCACGCTCCACGGTCTGTGTGTACACACCCGGGTCCCCACGTGGACCCGACCTGCAGTGCACGTGCTCCGCTCATCCCCCAATTAGGGGGAAACCGCGGATTTTTCTAACCAGCTCCCCTTTCCTCCAAAAGCTCGTGTGGATCCTATTTACCCAAATTTACCTGTTCCCGTCCCTCTTGGAATGGTTTACCGGCTGTGAAACGCACCCAACTGGCAGCGGTTTCTTATAACCGCCAGGTTCGATATAAAACCTGACAGTGTGTATTTACAATCACTCGTTCTCTGCAAGTGGCGGCAGCATGCATGCTCCAACTGCAGCGCCTCTGCAAAATCCTCGGTCGGGCTCGTTCCGTCGGGCTCGAATCACGATTCGGCATCCGGCTCGCTAGACGCCGCACCATCTCCACTACCCTCGACCCGTGCCGCCGGCTCAGGTGCAAGTTCGGATGGAGCACCGGCAGGACTTGCACATGCACACGTGCCTCCTCACACACAACACATACACACCCCATGAGAGGTTCCTCATGACCCATGTTCACCACCTGTACCGTTGGGTGGTACGTACCTGTATGAGGCACATTGCCGACTCCACTCCTTTGATCGGGAACTCCAACAGCTCCCGCCACGGAGGTGCATACCTGTGGGGTCACGCGTTCCCTGCACGAATCCCTCACCGCACGTGCCCAATCTCCTCTCTTCCCATTTTCTGTTGTTTGTTTTGTTTGTAAATATATTCTCACGATCCGGCTCCATTAATAATACTAACTGACGCGTGTTCCGGCTTTGTACGTCTCCCTCAATCCTGCTCTCCCGTTACCCTCATGGCGCTGGCCCAGGGTTTCCCTAAGGTTACCCTTGGCTGACCAGCCGCCATTTCACGCTGTGCTCCCTCACGCAGCCTCGTTCTTTCTCTTTCCTCGTTCATTTCCTCCCCAATCCTTGATCTCGTCTGCCATCTCCGATCCATCGTTGCATATCACCCTTTACCTCACCAACTCCACTCCATTCTCCTTCTGACCTGCCTTCATCTCCTCCTTCATTTCAATGCTCATTTTGTCTTGTCCTAGTTCCACCGTTCCATCACCTGTTTCATCATTTCCATAAACTGGTCGTATCCAGTGGCTTGTGTGAGGCCAATCTGCGACGATCCGGTGTGGATTCCCGGGAAGCTCCAGTAAAGTTGGCGTGGGGGTCCCGAACATCATGAGTCTCTTTTCCCTGTAGTTATCTCTTGCTATTCCTCCAAGGAAAGATCTCCCTGAAAGCTGCCATCCTGCGACATGGATGTTCTAAAATTTCTACGCGAGCGTGTTGTGAAGCTCCGACGGGCAGAGAACATGTGTTCGTGTGGGGAACCCCTCGAAACGCGAGCTTGTTTTTTGATGCGCAGGTGGTCATGGCTCACGTGTGGTTGGAATCCGGCAGAGGGTGAATCCTGCCGGATGTGCGTCCAGGAGAACGAGGTACAAGGTGCGCAACAGCTGCATGACGTCACGTAAAAGAGCGGCATGTTGCGAGTTGCCGCGCTGGTGCACGCGCATTAAAAAAAAAAAGCAAGCCTCGCTTCGGGTGAACAGGGCACAGGACCACTAGTAAGGGGGAAAGGGTAGTGATAGCTAGACCGGCTTCATGGGGCAGGGATAAGTCCTGCATGGGGCCGTGGAATGGATTAGTACAGGGATTGTAGTTGAGATTTAGATGGAATATGGGAATTGATTTTTTGGATTTGAGGACAGAACAGATGTGGATGGTGTAGAGGAACGTAGCTTAGCTATAGGTTAAATGGAACGTGCTGTGTTTAACGACGACGAAGGGAGCACGAGTTAGTTGAGGGATTTAGCAAGCAGAATGGCTGAGTTCAGCGATGGAGTGTTGAAGAGTAGAGTGGATGAACATGATGAGTGAGTGAGGCCAGCGGGTCTAATGTATGGAGTGAATGGGAATGCATGGTGCGATGAGTGATTGGGGGGAGAGTGATTCCCGCCCAAGGGACCCGGGTTAGAATAATGTGATTAGTGGGTAAGTTAAATTACAAAATGAGGTCGTTTTGCTGTTGTGGAGCGTAGCTCGAAACCCATTTGGAGGGGTGCAGGGCCTGTTGACGGTTGGGAGCGTGGCTGCGAATGGTGAGTATCGCTGAGGGTACCCGCGGCACCGGGCTAGTCGGCCGCGGTGGCCAAGGTCCCATGGGGCGGGATAGTGTAGTGGCACGGGTGACCCGCATGATGCGGGCCCGGGCGCCATATGCCACGGGGCAGTGTACTGGCACGGGGACCCTCGGAAAGGACCCGGGGCCAACACGCCACGTGGGCATCGAGGGGAGTCGCCGAGGGAGGGACTCCCGTGTTTTAGGAGCTGGTAGGCCGGAGGCAGTGTAGTGCTGGGGTGCATCGTTGGGAACGCAGAGGGTAGTTCCGCCAAGGGAGCCACGCGTCCAGCCACGAAACCGTGCAAGGCACGAAAGAAAATTGGGGGATGGCCCGAGATTTGAGAGGACACCAACACAGGCGACGGAATCTGGGTTTTTAGAACCAGTAGTTTAAGCAAGAGGCGCTTGTTGAAAGCCCCGGGTAGTTTAAAAAGTTAAATGGTTTAGGTAGATAGGGAGTGAACCCCTCCGCACCATCATCCCTTCGCTCTCTTGTGGGCCGCTGGACCCACCTTGGGTTGAGATCGCTGAAATCCGAGGAGGCATCCTGAGGCTTGAGTTGGGCCTCGACACAGACGCTAAACTCTCCCTTATTCCCCTCCAGGAAGGGAACGTAGGGGTTGGAGTAGGCTAGGAGACAATAGGTTAGTCGAACAAGACGATAAAGGGGTTAGGAGACGAATTCATAGTGGGGAAATAAAGTGAAAATAAAAAAAATAAAAAAAATAAGTGGGGCTAATTGGTTTGACAATTAAGGGTGGTATGGACAGAGACAGGCAAACGATAGGTTGTGAGGGAGACAGTCAGTAGGTCGAGCCCCGCTTCTGAGTGGCCAGCACCACGCGACTTCCTCCACCAACCTCCATTCCAAGGCAAGGTGCTGCAACTTCATCTGCTGGCTGTTTTACTGCAAGGCCTGTGCCGGCCACTTTATCGGCTGGCTGTTTTGCTTTCAAGGCCTGTGCCGGCCACTTCAACGGCTGGCTGTTTTGCTTCAAGGCCTGTGCCGGCCACTCCATTTCATCTGCGGCTGTAGTTTGCTAAGCGGCCTTGTCACGCCATGCCTTGCATGCCCATTTGCCATCCATGCCTGCTGCCTCGATTCTGCGTTTTGCCCCGTTCTGTTTGCATTTCCCCCCCCCCCTGTTCATTACCATGTGCGCCAGGATCCTCGCGCAAATTGCAGGGACTGCCCTGATTGGCAGCTGCAACACGGGACTGAACCGGCGGCCCGTGCACCGTTTGTTTGTTCACTGCATTCATTTTAAGAAGGGGGAGGCCTTGGACTGCGCTTAAGCAGCCTGGCTCCCTGCTTGTGACTTTTACTCTTTTTCCACAGAGTCCATTGATCCTGGGCCATGGTTAGTGTAAATTTATAAGTTATAAGTTGTACTTGTAAATGTGTTTTGCGGCTCCCGGCATGTTTGTCTTAGCGCCGGCAATTATTTCAGTCGGTCTGTATGAGGGTTTGTTTAGTTAGTTACTCAGCCCGTAGGTTATTTTTTGGGGACACGAATAACACTGAATGTCGCACTCAGGGATCCGAAGGTAAAACGTATTAGGGGAGAACTACACATGATGACACACGAAAATTCGACGACTCGGACGAGTCTGTAAAAAAGGGAGGGGGTAGTTGTTACGGCTGTGGAAATTCTGAATACACCATAAAGGTTCCTTAGATCAGTTATGACGCTAAAGTTTATGTGCAGATAGGTCCCACGTTGTTTAAAGGAATTCTTCGTGTTCACGGGCTGCGACTCTTTTGAGATAGCCGGTTTTCTTTTTCTATTGTTATTTTGAACAAACTCCACGCAAAACAAGCCACGTTGAAACCGTCGAACGCAAAAGGAAACCAGAGGAGTTCCGATGGGCGCGGCGATTTTCCCGCCTGTTTCTCCGAGGAGTGTGACGGAGTGGGGTGGGCGCGCTCGCCCCGATTGGTGGACGTGCGGGGTGATGCGGTCGGGAATGAGGACGCCCCCTTTTCGGGAACCTTCTCGAAGGAAGGTGGAGCCGAAAACGGGAGGAGCGAAGGCGGAGCCCCGCGCTATATAGGGCGGACGCGCACGAGGCTCGCTCTCTCTCTCTGTCCTGAAGCCCCTTCTGCCCTTCAGTCTTTTCTTGTTTGGTCGGTCGTGAAAGCACCAGCAGCAACGCCGGAGAGAGCTCGCTGACCACGCCAGGGCCCGAGTCAGGCACGGCTACGCAAGGCCGTGGGAGGACGTCGCGACTGCCCACCGGCGCGCCACGAGGCGCGGGTAAGACCCCGTGCTCTGGGCCTGGCCATCGACCAGGTTCCACGCCATTCGGTCCACGGACCCTGTCTGCCACCCTTGTCTGTGAGGGTGGCCATTTCTTTCTTTTGGATGACTGCTGTGGCACCGTGTCTCTGTGAAGTAAACCTGTGTAAGTGACTGTGCTTGTAAATAATAATTATAGTCGGTCGTATTGCTTTTGCTTCTATGTGCCTGTACATTGCATGACTGCCTTACTTGTGTTTGTGTGTAATAATAATGTCCTTGTGTGCAAGATATCCCGTTCGTCGCTCCTCCTTTCACCACATTGAAAGTGCCATCTTGCATCGTGGAATAAGTAGTGGGTTTTGAACACCCGAGTAAGAAGAATCGAAACCGTCGAGGTTGCGATAACACCGCTCGTTATCCCTGTAGCACGGAACAAACCGCTTAAGGTTCGTGTCCTAAGCCGACCTGCGGCGTGGTGCAACCCCTTGGTAGGTTACCCGCGCGGGTATTTAGGTATATCGACATTCGGCGATTCACCCTATTTCGCGCGGGTCGAATGCAACTGTTGTGGTGAGGTTAAACCCCACCCGTGACTGGCTCCTGGCGGTAGTTCCAGGAGGTCCGACTGAATTGTCCGTCCGGTGGGCGACGCGGCTGCCATTAGAGGTACGCGGCGATCGCACGCCAGGCGGGCCAGAATCGTAACAATATGTATATTGGGCTGTTTAATAAAATTAACCGAAATGATTTATGGATTTGGGGATAAGCGTTTTCATTTGAGGGTTGGTTTGAATGTGAGGTGTGGGTTTAATGTGAGGTGCAACGCAATGGAGGGTTCTCCACGGGGTTTGGTTTCGATGATAATAATTAGATCTCAACAGATACCTCTTGTTATGTTATCACTGAGCTTGGTCCTCTCGTGCTCACAGTGATGTGACAGAGAAGTGTGAAACTCCAACCTCTTGCCTTAAAAGGATACATCTGTTGAGGTCATGATTTGAGGTGTGACGTCATTGCTTCTTTAATTATTTGTTTGCTGAACTTCTTGCAAATAAAATGAACTTCAAACATCTTCATCATTCATATCATATAATTTACAATCCAAGAAACTGTGTAAAATATGAACGATTTTTAAAAAACTCATCAGTCTATCTTTTGGTGAAACCTTTTAAAAATGTGATTTCCACTTGTAAATTCTTACAATATCACCAACCTGAAACTTTGGATTTCTCGAGTTCGTCTCCTTCTCATGTTCTAATTACCTCCATCAGTGAATGTGGAAAGAGGTTATGTTTTCACTCCTGTCTGTCTGTCTGTCACACGATTTTTCATCACAGTTTCCACCAATCGTTCTGAATTTTATTTTACTAGTGCGGGCCGTAGGTGCGGCCGTAGGTGCGTGCCCGTAGGTGAGTGCCAGTATGTGCAGCCCTCTCCCTCCTCTCGTCTCTCACCCCTCTCTCTCGCCCCCCCTCTCTCGCCCCCCCCACTCTCAGCCCTCCTCTCTCGCTCCCCCCTCTCTCTCCCCCCCTCTCTCCCCCCTAGTCTCGCCTTCCACTATCCCCCCTCTCTCTCGCCCCTCTCTCTCTCGCCCCCACTCTCATCCCCCCTCTCCCGTCCCCCTCTCTCGCAGATATTGGTCGACAGATAAATGCCGTAACTTGGGAACGCTCGTCGATAATATCAAACCTGAAAAGCACATCCGCGGGTCCCAGCAATATTCCTGGCAAGTTTCATTCAGATCGGACCGTCAATCGTGGCAAAAAAAAAATAAAATAATAAAAAATAAAAAATAAATAAATAACTTTAATTGTGACGTCATTCGTGATGTCATAACACCGTGTCTTGTCATTGTCGACAGATAAATGGCCGTAACTTGGGAACCGCTTATCCGATTAATATCAAACCTTGAAAAGGCACATCCCGGGTCCCCAGCAATATTCCTGGCAAGTTTCAATCAGATCGGACCGTCAATCGTGCAAAATAAATAAATAAATAAACATTAATTGTGACGTCATTCGTGATGTCATAGCACCGTGTCTTGTCATTGGTTGACAGATAAATGGTCGTAACTTGGGAACCGCTCGTCCGATTGACATCAAACCTCGAAAAGGCACATCTGCGGCCCCCAGCAATATTCCTGGCAAGTTTCAATCAGATCGGACCGGCGGTCGTCGAGAAACTGCGGTCGCAGACAAACAGACAAACAGACAGACAGACACACACACCACAGAGATTGCTGGAATTATAGATAGATGTTTGTAGGTGATCAGCAATGGACACAACGCTTAATTTGGTGAACATCTGAATCGGATCCGGATCTCAGAATCATGTCAGTGATTCTTCACTATTGAGAGATCGGGCCAAAAACGATGTGTAGCACAATATCTCACAAGTTGTGGATGGATTTGGACGAAAACTTGGTAGACACGTTGGGTGTGTCACAAGGAGGAATCGATTAAATTTTGATGAAGATGCGAATCTGGATCTGGATACGAGAATTATTTAATTTTTAAGTATTCTTCACCATTGAGAGATGGGCTAAAAACAGATTGCATGATATCTGAAAAAGTTGTGGATGGATTCGGATCTTCTTCTTGCGTTGGTTGGTTGCCGGGTTGCTATCATTTTGTTGAGGCACGACTGTGCCATTGATACTGTGTCCCCATACCAGTACAGGTACTCATTTCGGACCTTGGAGGATAACAGGCTGAGTAAACTCCACTTGGTATTAATTCAGAGGCAAAGGAGCTCGAACTCAGGACCCTAAGATGGCGTGGTCTCACAAGATTCGCCGGTGGAGTAGCCCCATTGTCTGGGAGGGAGGAGGCCTTGCCTTCATTACTCCAGCAATTGGGAAACAAAGGGTCCACACAAAAGCTAATTACCCGACTCTGTTATCTCTAGGCCGCAGACATCAAAAAGGTACAAAGGGGAGAAGCATCCTACTCTATCCTCATATCAACAAAACACGTTCATTTAATTTTAACCTCCCTCTACTGTGGTTTTACACAACCAGTTTAACAAAGCTCCAGCTGTGTGGGTTCTCACATTCAAATTTTCTGTTCTGTGCTCCTGCGCAATTTCCTGGCCATGGTGTGGCTCCCCTGCAGGCTCACTCAAAATGGAGCATCCCACTCAACAACAAGCTCACACGAATATTCTCATCACCCTCAACATGTTTGAACTCCAGCATGGATAAACTACTGACAGTAAATCAAATTCGTTCGGGGAGGACGTTCGGGTATTATCATTGAAATTCCTCATATTATCATGTGATGGAAATGATAATGAATGTCCCCGTATGGAGGAACCTGAATCAAATTGAACCCGCACATCCCCCTCCAACTTTACCTTGCTTTCATCATTGATTATATCCGAGTCGCTGAGCAGATCGAGATGCCACCGATACGCCAACGTGAAGAGCGCATCAACAGACCATTAGATTGTAACATTTCTGTTGCTCCGACTCAATCTCCCCAAAGTAGACCTTGCCACCACCAATCTTCATTGTCACTACTTTTGAGTTTCCCTACATTATGACAATATTTGGTCACAATGGGCTCTACTCCACAAGTTGTTGTAATACACAACTGTAAAACAGCCCAATGGTAAACTGTGAAAACGTTGAATCAGAATTCAATACGACGCGATGAAACAACTTCATCAACGTTCTTTCAGATCACCCCTTGTTTAAAGGTCATTTATGAACCAGCTGGGTTTATACTACAATTAAATCAGCAATTTAAGAGTAAACAATTCTTCTGAGACAAGCTCAGTTTCTGAACCCCAAAAATCCAATCGATATTTTAACCTTTCATCTAAATTAGAGCTCACAACCTCTGGAATTACAATACAGGTGTGTTCTCATCCCATGGTCACTGGATACCGCCAATCATTTATCTCAGGAGTTTTAGAAAGGGAAGGTTCTACCTCTGGAGTCCCACTGATTGGAAAGTTATCGCACCAACCATTCTTGCTGGTTCAGCCTCCTCGCAAATCCCACCAGATAACTTACATCATCATCATCATCATCATTTATTATTATTATTATTATTACTATTATTATTATTATTATACACAATTCCAGTTTTCGCAAAGCCAGATTGAATGCTTCTAGATTTATTGACTTACAAGTCAACGCTCGTGGAAGAGCGGGGAACATGAACAGTTCAGGATGCAACAGAGCAGAGAACAAAGAAAAGGGGGTGGGTGGATGGTGGTGGTGGGGGGGGGGGGCAATAGTTTGGTTGAAAGATAAAATGAGTTGAACAAATAAGGGATGAGGGGAGGAAAGGACACATGGGGTGGAGAATATGCAGACGGAAACAAACTCTCAGGAAGAAAAAATTGGGAATTTGAAGGAGATGGACTTGGGGAGGAGGGAGAGGGTGTTAACGGGGAAGAAAATATCACAGTTTGGATGGGGATGATCTGAGATGGTGATGAACAGCTGTCTTGAAGACCTGGAGGGAAGAGTGAGATTGAAGGCAGTGTGGCAGTTTGTTCCAAAGGCGGGGAAAAAGAGGAATGAAAGAATGAATGTGAGCAGTGATTCTTGATTTTGGTAGTTTTACAAGAAGGGGTTGATGGCAGACCTTGGGCACCCTCGCAGAAATATGGGGCGAGGGACAGATCGCAGTCATAGCGGGGGGGGGGGGACGAGGCCAGAGAGGAGATGGGAAAATCTTCCCACTGGTTGCTGTGGGGGTTGAAGCTCAAACATTTTCCATTCTTAATGATTTGGAACAAATAATTATCACCCACCATACCCAATCCCAGATCGTCATGACGACACTGCCAATACTTTGGATTTATTCTTCACTTCCAATCGTTGCATTACAACTACACAATTTCACCTCCAATTGTTCTTCTGACCACAATCTTGTGAACATCACTTTACTACAAACCACCTCCTCTCATGCGACTGCTCCGATGAAATGCCAGTTTGCATTTCAATAATGCTGACTGGACTGGTTTACAAAACTTATTTTCTGACTTTCCCTGGAAAGACGACAGCCTGTCCTCCTTGAGCGATGCCTCTATCTCTGCTGAATGTATAGTTGAGTTATGCTTGCAGAAAATGGAGACTTGGATCCCTTTCTCTTTCAAATCCATCTCTCCAACCAATTCTTGGTTCAATGTTACGAATCTGGAAGCCATGAGCACTCAAAATACAGGTCCTATAGCTCAGTTATTTTGATAAGTAAATGTGGATAGATAGCTCCCTTTCCCTTGTTAAAGTGGTAATTAAATGTTCATGAGGCTGCGGAGTTATTTTGATCGTCAGGGTTTTCTTATTTAAATCAACTATAACTACAACAGCAGCATCACCCTCACCTTCACCTCGCTTCCTCACACCGACGCCATGGCCTACGTGCGTGTCGGCACGTTACTGGGCGGAGTCCAATGTGCGAGGCGGGGTTTCTTTGGGGCATTGGCATCTTGGATTTCACTCCAAATACGGGTATGGCGCCCCTCTCAGCCAATCGGAGGGGTGTGAGCGAGATTGCCGTCGGGCAGCCATTGAGAGAGGGCCACGCCTGAACGGACGGCACGAGAGAGAAAGAAAGGAAAGGAGAGCCGAGGACAAGTGCGGCGGATCTGCTGGAAAAAAGAGGAGAGTTTTGGTTGTCGGGACGAGCGCTGAGCGGAGCTCTGGACTTTGATCGCTCTCGCTGG
>CM068956.1:150956395-150970154 GCA_035128595.1 Eptatretus atami | reverse complement strand
CTGTTTCTTCGGGCCGTTTCCTCGAGCGCGTGTTCTGGGCTCTAATGGTCCCGTCGCTGGTGCCTGATTCTTCGGGCCGTTTCCTTGAGCGCGTATTCTGGGCTCTGCTGGTCCCATCGCTGGCGCCTGGTTCTTCGGACCGCTTCTCGAAGCTGGCCTGGTGCGCTCGTGTCAGCCAACACACGAGGTGGACAGGTCCATGTCCTCCATATACACATATACTTCATGAAATAACTAAACTTGGACGCTGACTGTCTGTGTTGCAACAGGCTTCCAAATCCAAACAATATAACATGTCTGCAATGATTTCTGGGGATATGAAAGCTGAATGTGAGCGAGGAAGAAGAGTTTTCCATGTCTGATATGTGGATCCCTGAACTAATTGCCACAGAGCTGAATTATTGTGTTGCGGGCGGATCGGTTGCGATCACGACCGCTAGGTGGAGCAGTTAGGGTCGACTCTGCGAACACCGGAATTTATAGGTCGTCACCCGGATAACTCGGAGCCGACGGGTCTCTTGTCGACCGAAGATCGCCAATAAGTGTCCCACGTGGATAGGGTCGATTGCCAATTCAACTTACCTAAATACCACGTCATCCAAATTACCGGGGAATTCACCCTCGCGGAGCGTCGAGCAACGACCTATCCGTGCTCGAACCGCGCGTAACCGAGCGGATGGTTCCGAGATCTGTCGGTCCAAACGTACATTACGGCAACAACGGCCTTTCTAATTCCCCAACACGCACCGTGTTAAACCAATAAAAGAAACACAAAAACGAGCTGATACATTTAACAAATAGGGTATTTATTAACAGTAGGTGGGAAGGAGGGAAGCCACGTAAGGGCAGAGTTATCACGATTAATAAGAGATGCAAGGCAAAATGTACAGCGAAGGCACTTTAACAATTATTACATTAAAGACGGGCACACCGACAGCACACACACACAGATACCCGGAAGGACAATGGACCTGTCACTCGTGTGTGGCTGACACGAGCGCACCAGGCCAGCTTCGAGAAGCGGTCGAAGAACCAGCGCCAGCGGATGGACAGCAGACGCAGAATACGCGCTCAAGGAAACGGCCGAGGAAATCAGGCACCAGCGACGGGAACCATTAGAGCCCAGAACACGCGCTCGAGGAAACGGCCCGAAGAACAGGCGGCCAGCGAGAGCGATCAAAGTCCAGAGCTGCCGCTCAGCGCTCGTCCGACAACCCAAAACTCTCCTCTTTTTTCCAGCAGATCCGCCGCACTTGTCCTCGCTCTCCTTCCTCCTTCTTTCTTTCTCGTGCCGTCTTCAGGCGTGGCCTCTCCCATGGCTGCCCGACGGCAATCTCGCTCACACCCCTCCGATTGGCTGAGAGGGCGCCATACCGTATTTGGAGTGAAATCCAAGATGCCAATGCCCAAAGAAACCCCGCCGCCATTGGACTCCGCCCACGTACGTGCGACACCACGTAGCCATGGCGCTCGGTGTGAGAGCGAGTGAAGGTGAGGGTATGCTGCTGTTGTAGTTATAGTTGATTTAAAATAAAAGAAAACCCTGACGATCAAAATAACTCCGCAGCTCATGAACATTTAATTACCCATTTAACAAGGGAAAGGGAGCTATCTATCCACAATTTACTTATCAAAATAACTGAGCTATAGACCTGTATTTGAGTGCTCATGGCTTCCAGATTCGTAACAATTGAACCAGAATTGGTTGGAGAGATGGATTTGAAAGAGAAAGGGATCCAAGTCTCCATTTCTGCAAGCATAACTCAACTAATAATTCAGCAGAGATAGAGGCATCGCTCAAGGAGGACAGGCTGTCGTCTTTCCAGGGAAAGTCAGAAAATAAGTTTTGTAAACCAGTCCAGTCAGCATTATTGAAATGCCAACACTGGCATTTCATCGGAGCAGTCGCATGAGAGGAGGTGTGTTTGAGTAAAGTTATGTTCACAAGATTGTGGTCAGAAGAACCAATTGGAGGTGAAATTGTTAGTTGTAATGCAACCGATTGGAAGTGAAGAATAAACCAAAGTATTGCAGTGTCGTCATGACGATCTGGATATGGTATGTGGGTGATAATTTTTGTTCCAAATCATTAAGAATGGAAAATGTTTGAGCTTCAACCCCCACAGCAACCAAGTGGGAAGATTTCCCATCTCCTCTGTCCTCGTCCTCCCCCCCCCCCCCCGCTTATGACTGCGATCTGTCCCTCGCCCCATATTTTGCAGGGTGCCCAAGGTCTGCCATCAACCCCTTCTTGTAAAACTACCAAAATCAAGAATCACTGCTCACATTCATTCTTTCATTCCTCTTTTCCCCGCCTTTGGAACAAACTGCCACACTGCTTCAATCTCACTCTTCTCCTCCAGTCTTCAAGCAGCTGTTCATCACCATCTCAGATCATCCCCATCCAAACTGTGATATTTCTTCCCCGTTAACACCCTCCCCTCCCTCCTCCCCAAGTCCATCTCCTTCCAAATTCCCAATTTTTTCTTCCTGAGAGTTGTTTCCGTCTGCATTTCTCCACCCCATGTGTCCTTTCCTCCCCTCTTCCCTTATTTGTTCAACTCATTTTATCTTTCAACCAAACTATTGCCCCCCCCCCCCACCACCACCACTCCCACCCCACCCCCTCTTTCTTTTGTTCCTCTGCTCTGTTGCATCTGAACTGTTCAATGTTCCGCTCTTCCACGAGCGTTGACTTTGTAAGTCAAATAAATCTAGAAGCATTCAATCCTGGCTTTGCGTAAAACTGGAATTTTGTATAATAATAATAATAATAATAATAATAATAATAATATAATGATGATGATGATATGATGTAAGTTATCTGGGTGGATTTGCGAGGAGGCTGAACCAGCAAGAATGGTTGGTGCGATAACTTTCCAATCAGTGGGACTCCAAGGAGAAACCTTTCCTTTCTAAAACCTCCTGAGATAAATGATTGGCGGTACTCCAGTGACCATGGATGAGAACACACCTTATTGTAATTCCAGAAGTTGTGAGCTCTAATTTAGTGAAAGGTTAAAATATCGATTTGGATTTTTGGGGTTCAGAAACTGAGCTTGTCTCAGAAGAATTGTTACTCTTAAATTGCTGATTTAATTGTAGTATAAACCCAGCTGGTCTAAATGACTTTAAACAATGATCTAAAGAACGTTGATGAAGTTTGTTTCATCGCGTCGTATTAATTCTGATTCAACCGTTTTCACAGTTTACCATGTGCTGTTTTACAGTTGTGTATTACAACAACTTGTGGAGTAGAGCCCATTGTGACCAAATATTGTCATAATGTAGGGAAACCTCAAAAGTAGTGGACAATGAATTGGTGGTGTGCAAGGTCTATTTGGGAGATTGAGTCGGAGCAACAGAAATGTTACAATCTAATGGGTCTGTTGATGCGCTCTTACGTTGGCGTATCGGTGCATCTCGATCTGCTCAGCGAACGGATATAATCAATGATGAAAGCAAGGTAAATGTTGGAGGGGATTGCGGGTTCAATTTGATTCAGTTCCTCCATACGGGACATTCATTATCATTTCCATCACATGATATATGAGGAATTTCAATGATAATACCGAACGTCCTCCACCGAACGAATTTGATTTACTGTCATAGTTTATCCATGCTGGAGTTCAAACATGTTGAGGGTGATGAGAATATTCGTGTGAGCTTGTTGTTGAGTGGGATGCTCCATTTTGAGTAGCCTGCAGAGGAGCCACACCATGCCAGGAAATCGGCGGAGCACAGAACAGAAAATTTGAACTGTGAGAACACCAACAGCTGGAGCTTGTTAAACTGGTTGTGTAAAACACAGTAGAGGAGGTTAAATATAAATGAACGTGTTTTGTTAGATATGAGGATAGAGTACGGATGCTCCCCCCTTTGTACCTTTTTGATGTCTGCGGCCCTAGAGATAACAGAGCGGGTAATTAGCTTTTGTGTGGACCCTTGTTTCCCAATTGCTGGAGTAATGAAGGCAAGGCCCTCCTCCCTCCAGACAATGGGCTACTCCACCGGCGAATCTTGTGAGACCACGCCATCTTAGGGTCCTGAGTTCGAGCTCCTTCCTCTGAATTAATACCAAGTGGAGTTTACTCAGCCTGTTATCCTCCAAGGTCAGCGAAATGAGTACCTGTACTGGTATGGGGACACAGTATCAATGGCACAGTCGTGCCTCAACAAAATGATAGCAACCGGCAACCAACCAACGCAAGAAGAAGATCCGAATCCATCCACAACTTTTTCAATATCATGCAATCTGTTTTTAGCCCATCTCTCAATGGTGAAGAATCACTAAAAATTAAATAATTCTCGTATCCAGATCCAGATTCGCATCTTCATCAAATTTAATCGATTCCTCCTTGTGACACACCCAACACTGTCTACCAAGTTTTCGTCCAAATCCATCCACAACATTGTGAGATATTGTGCTACACATCGTTTTTGCCCGATCTCTCAATAGTGAAGAATCACTGACATGATTCTGAGATCCGGATCCGATTCAGATGTTCACCAAATTAAGCGTTGCTGTCCATTTGCTGATCACCTACAAACATCTATCTATAATTCCAGCAATCTCTGTGTGTGTGTGTCTGTCTGTCTGTTTGTCTGTTGTCTGCGACCGCAGTCTCGACGACCGCCGGTCCGATCTGATTGAAACTTGCCAGGAATATTGCGGGGCCGCAGATGTGCCTTTCGAGGTTTGATGTCAATCGGACGAGCCGTTCCCAAGTTACGACCATTATCTCGTCAACCAATGACAAGACACGGTGCTATGACATCACGAATGACGTCACAATTAATGTTTATTTATTTATTTATTTTGCACGATTGACGTCCGATCTGATTGAAACTTGCCAGGAATTATGCGGGGACCCGCGGATGTGCTTTTCCAGGTTTGAATTAATCGGATAAGCGGTTCCCAAGTTACGGCCATTTATCTGTCGACAATGACAAAGACACGGTGTATATCATCACGAATGACGTCACAATTAAAGTTATTTTATTTATTTTATTTTTTATTATTTTTATTTTTTTTTGCACGATTACGGTCCATCTGAATGAAACTTGCCAGGAATATTGCGGGACCCGCGATGTGCCTTTTCAGGTTGATATTAATCGACGGCGTTCCCAAGTACGCCATTTATATCTGTCGACCAATATCTGCGAGAAGAGGGGACGGGAGAGGGGGGATGAGAGTGGGGGCGAGAGAGAGAGGGGCGAGAAGTTGAGAGGGGATATGGAAGGGCGAGACAGAGGGGGGAGAGAGGGGGAGAAAGAGAGGAGGCGACGAGAGGAGGACTGAGGTGGGAGGGGGAGCAGGGGGGCGAGAAGCAGAGGGTGAGAGGAGAGGGGCGAGATGGAGCAACAATACTGGCACTCACCTACGGGCACGCACCTACGGGCCGCACCTACGGGCCCGCACTAGTAAAATAAAATTCAGAACGATTGGTGGAAACTGTGATGAAAAATCGTGTGACAGACAGACAGACAGGAGTGAAAACATAACCTCTTTCACGTTCACTGATGGAGGTAATTTAAACATGAAAGGAGACGAACTCGAGAAATCCAAAGTTTCAGGTTGGTGATATTGTAAGAATTTACAAGTGGAAATCACATTTTAAAAGGTTTCACCAAAAGATAGACTGATGAGTTTTTAAAAAAATCTCATATTTACACATTTTCTTGGATGTTAAATAATATATGATATGAAATGATGAAGAGTTTGAAGTTCATATTTATTTGCAAGAAGTTCAGCAAACAAATAATTTAAAGAAGCAATGACGTCACACCTCAAATCATGACTCACAGATGTATCCTTTAAGCAAGATTGGAGTTTCACACTCTGTCACATCACTGTGAGCACGAGAGGACCAAGCTCAGTGATAACATAACAACAGGTATCTGTTGAGATCTAATTATTATCATCGAAACCAAAACCCCGTGGAGAACCCTCCATTGCGTTGCACCTCACAATTAAACCCCACCTCACATTCAAACACCAACCCTCAAATGAAAACGCTTATCCCCAAATCCATAAATCATTTCGGTTAATTTTATTAAACAGCCCAATATACATATTGTTACGAATTCTGGCCCGCCTGGCGTGCGATCGGCCGCGTACCTCTCAATGGCAGCCGCGTCGCCACCGGACGGACAATTCAGTCGTGACCTCCTGGAACTACCCGCCAGAGCCAGTCACGGGTGGGGTAACCTCACCACACACAGCCTGCTGCATTCGACCCGCGCGAAATAGGGTGAATCGCCGAATGTCGATATACCAAAATACCCGCGCGGGTAACCACCAAGGGGTTGCACCAGCCCGCAGGTCGGCTTAGGACACGAACGCTTAAGCGGTTGTTCCGTGCTACAGGGATAACGACGGTGTTATCGCAACCTCGACGGTTCCGATTCTTCTTACTCGGGTGTTCAAAACCCACTACTTATTCCACGATCTGCAAGATGGCACTTTCAATGTGGTGAAAGGAGGACGCGACGAACGGGATACGTTGCACACAAGAATTTATTATTAACACACAAACACAAGTAAGGCAGTCATGCAAATGTACAGGCACATAGAAGCAAAAGCAATACGACGACTATAATTATTATTTACAAGACACAGTCACTTACACAGGTTTACTTCACAGAGACACGGTGCCACAGCCAGTCATCCAAAGAAAGAAATGGCCACCCTCACAGACAAGGGTGCAGACAGGGTCCGTGGACCGAATGGCGTGGAACTGGTCGATGGCCAGGCCACAGAGACCGAAGGGTTTACCCGCGCCCTCGTGGCGCGACCGTGCATGGCACGTCCCGACGTCCCCACGGCCTTGCGTAGCCGTGCCTGACTCGGGCCCTGGCGTGGTCACGACGCTCTCTCCGGCGTTGCTGCTGGTGCTTTCACGACCACGACAAACAAGAAAAGACTGAAGGGCAGAAGGGGCTTCAGGACAGAGACGAAAGAGCGAGCCTCGTGCGCGTCGCCTATATAGCGCGGGTCCCCTCGCTCCTCCCGTTTTCGGCTTCCACCTTCCTTTCGAGAAGGTTCCCGAAAAGGGGCGTCTCATTCCACCGCCATCACCACCGCAGTCCACCAATCGGGGCGAGCGCCCACACCCACTCCGTCACACTCCTCGGCAGAAACAGGCGGGAAAAATCTGCCGCCGATCCTCGGAACTCCTCTGGTTTCCTTTTGCGTCGACGGTTTCAATGTCGGCTTCTCTTTGGTGGAGTTTGTTCAAATAACAATAGAAAAATGAAAAACGGCTATCTAAAAGAGTCGCAGCCCGTGAAAACACGAAGAATTTCCTTTAAACAAGTGGGAACCTATCTCACCATAAAAATTAGCTCTAACTGATCTAAGGAACCTTTAATGCGTGTTTCAGATTTCCACAGCCCGTAAAAACTACCGCCCTCCCTTTTTTACAGACTTCGTCCCGAGTCGTCATTTTCGTGTGTCATCATGTGTACTTCATTCCCTAAAGTTTTACCCTTCGGATCCTGAGTGCACATCAGTGTAATTCGTTACTCCCCAAATAACAAACCTACGGCTGAGTAACTAATAAACAAACCACTCATACAGACCGACCTGAAATAAATTGCCGCGCTAAGACAAACATGCCGGGAGCGCAAAACACATTTTACAAGTACAACTTATTAACTTATAATTTTACACTAAACATGAGCCCAGGATCAATGGACTCGTCTGGAAAAAAAAAGAGTAAAAGTCACAAGCAGGAGCCGGCGCTATAAGCGCATTCCAGGCCTCCCCCTTCTATTAAATGAATGAGTGACCAAACAACGTGCCGCGCCGCCGGTTCATCTCCGTGTTGCAGCGCAAATCAGGGCATCCTGCAATTTGCGGCGAGTATCCTGGGCACATGTAAATGAACAGGGGGGGGGGGAAATGCAAACAGAACGGGGCTAAACGCAGAATCGAGGCAGCAGGATGGATGCAAAGTGGGCATGAAGGTCATGGCGTTGACCAAGCCGCTGTGCAAACACAGCCGCAGATGAAATGGGTGGCCGGCACAGCCTTGGAAGCAAAACAGCCAAGCCGCGGAAGTGGCCGGCACAGGCCTTTAAGCAAACAGCCAGCGATAAATGGCCGGCACAGGCTTGCAGTATTAAACAGCAGCAGATGAAGTTGCAGCACCTTGCCTGGAATGGAGGTTGGTGGAGAGAGTCGCTGTGCTGGCCACTCAGAAGCCGGCTTCGGAGCCTCACTCGTGACTTCTCCCTCCCAACCTATCGCTTTGCTGTCTCTGTCATACGCCACCCTTAATTGCGTCAAACCAATTTCCCCACTTATTTTTTTTATTTTTTTTATTTTCACTTTTATTTCCCCCACTATGAATTCGTCCTCCTAACCCCTTTCATCGTCCTTGTTCGACTAACCTATTGTCTCCTAGCCTACTCCAACCCTACTTCCCTCCTGGAGAGGAAAAGGGAGAGCTTTAGCGCTCTGTGTCGAGGCCACACTCAGAGCTCAGGATGCGCCTCCTCGGATTTCACGATTGCTCAACCAAGTGGGTCCAAGCTGCCCACCAAGAGAGCGAGAGGCGATGAGGTGCGGAGGGGCTTCACTCCCTATCTACCTGAAACATTTAAACTTTTTAAACACCCCGGGCTTTCAACAAGCGCCTGCTTGCTTAAACTACTGGTTCTAAAAACCCCAGAATTCCCGTCGTCCTTGTGGTGTCCTCTCAAATCTCGGCCATCCCCCATTTTCTTCGTGCCTCGCACGGTTTCGTTGGCTGGAGCGTGCTCCCTGGCAGGAACTACCCTCTGCCGATTTCCCACGATGACACCCCAGGCACCTACATGCCTCCGGCCTACCAGCTCCTAAAACCGGGAGTCCCTCCACCTGCGACTCCCCTCGAGCCCCACTGGCGTGTTGCGCCCGGTCCTTTCGAGGGTCCCGTGCCAGTACAACTCCCCGTGATATGCGCCCCGAGCCCGATCATGCGGGTCAACCCGTGCCCAATACTTATCCGCCCCATGGACCTTGGTCACCGCGCGACTAGCCGGTGCCGCGGGTACCCACTCACGATACTCACCATTCCGCAGCCACGCTCCAACCGTCAACAGGTCCGCACCCTCCAAATGGTTTCGATGCTACAGCTCCACGAAGCACAAACGACTCCATTTTCGTAATTTAACTTACCCACTATCACATTATTCTAACCGGGCTCCCTTCGCGGGGACACTCCTCCCCCCAGTCACTCATCGCACCATGCATTCCACATTCACTCCAACACTTAGACCCGCTGCCTCACTCATCATCCATTGTTTCATCCACTCTACTCTCAACACTCCATCGCGAACTCAGCATTCTGCTTGCTAAATCCTCAACTAACTCAGTGCCTACCTTCGTCGTCGTAAACAACAGCACTTCCATTTAACCTACGTAGCTAAGCTACTTCCCTCTACACTCCACAGGCGATCTGTCTGTCTCAATCCAAAAATCACAATTCCCATATTCCCATCTAAATCTCAACTACATCCATGTACCTTAATCCATTCCACGGCCCCCATGAGGACTATCCTGCCCAGTGAACCGGTCTAGTAATCACTGACCCTTCCCTTACTAGTGTCCTCTCCCTGTTCACCCGAAGCGAGGCTTGCTTTTTTTTTTAATGCGCGTGCACCAGCCGGCATCGCAACATCCGCTTTTTACCGTGACGCATGGCAGCTGTATAACGCAGCACCTTGTACCTCGTTCCTCCTGGACCACCATCCGGCGATTCACCCTCTGCCGGATTCCAACCACACGTAGCCATGACTGTCACCTGCGCATCAAAAAACAAGCTCGCTTTCGAGAGGTTTCCCAACGAACCACGATGTTCTCTGCCCGTACGGACGCTTACAACACGCCTCGCGCTAGAAATTTTAGAACATCATGTCGCTAGGATGGCAGCTTTCAGGAGATCTTCTTGGACGGAATGAAAGAGATAAACTACAGGCGCAAAGAGACCTGATATCGGGACCCCCACGCCAACTCTTACATGAGCCTTCCCGGGAAATCCAACACCGGATCGTCGCAATTGGCCTCACAAAGCCACTGATACAACACAGTTTATGGAAAATATGAAACAGGTGATTGGTAACGGTGAACTTCGACTAAGAAAAAATGAGCATTGAAAATGAAGGAGGAGATGAAGGCAGGTCAGAGAGATGGAGTGGAGTGTGTGCAGGTAAAGTGGTGATATGCAACGGATGGATGGAGATGGCAGACGAATCAAGATTGGGAGGATATGACGAGAAAGAGAAAGAACGAGCTGCGTTGCAGGCGACGCACAGCGTGAAATGGCCGGCTGGTCAGCCAAGGTAACCTTAGGGAAACCCTGGGCCACGCGCATGAGGTAACGGGAGAGCAGGATTGAGGAAGACGTACACAGCCGAACACACGCGTCATTAGTAATTTACTTAATGGAGCCGGATCGTGAGGAAGTATTTAACAAACAAAAACAAACAACAGAAATGGGAAGAGAGGAGATTGGGGCAACGTGCGGTGCAGGGATCGTGCAGGGAACGCGTACCCCACAGGTAATGCACCTCCGCTGCGGGAGCTGTTGAGTTCCCGATCAAGGAGTGAGTCCGGCAATTGCTATACAGGTACGTACCACCCAACGTACACGGTGGGAATCATGGGTCATGAGGAACCTCTCCATGCGGGTGTTGTAATGTGTTGTGTTGAGAGGCGCTGTGGCACTTGTGCAGTCTGCGTGCTCATCCAACTGCACCTGAGCCGGCGGCACGGTCGAGGGTAGTGGAGATGGTGCGCGTTAGCGAGCCGGATGCCGGGAATCGTATTCGAGCCCGACGGAACGAGCCCGCGGAGGGATTTCAAGGGCGCTGCAGTGTTGGCATGCAGCTCCGCCCCATTGCAGAGACACGAGTATTGTAAATACACACTGTAGGTTTGTATATCGAACCTGGCGGTTATAAGAAACGCTGCAGTTGGGTGCGTTTCACCGCCCCGGTAAACCACTCCAGAGAGGCGGAAGGAACAGGTAAAATTTGGTAATAGGATCCACACGGCTTTGGAGGAAAGGGGGAGGAGTTAGAAAAATCCCACGCGGTTCCCCCTTAATTGGGGGATGAGCGGACACGTGCACTGCAGGGCTCGGGTCCTCGTGGGGTACCCGGTTGTACACCAGACCAGTGGAGCTGTGCAGATGCTGCGTTGAAGCCAGTGTGACGCGTTAGGTGCCAGCATGTCTGCGTGGCGCTGGCTAGCACGTCTGAGAGTGACAGTGACTCATCTGCGTGTGCGCTGGGGCTCACGAAGATCCCCGTAAAGGCCGCGGGTGGTGCGGCCGAGGACAGGGAATGAAAGAAATGAACAACAACAACAAAAAGAAGTCAGAGAGTGGAGAGAAAAACTATAAACTGGAGAAGGAAGAGATGTAATTGGAGAGTGGGGAGAGAAAATCGTTGTAGGAGACTTGAGTGCTTGTGTGACACCGCTGTCCTGAAGCTGAAGGAAGATGGATGAACCGATTGGGTAGTTGGTTGGCCAGATGAAGGAAAAAAGGATTGCAAATGACGTGAGAGATTGAAGAAGTGAACCTGATTTTGGATGTTTTTACAGATTGGTGTTACTGGACAGAAACTGCACCTCAAAACCTGAGGGGACAGGAGCACAAATAAGAGCTGGAGGGTCAGACCAAAAAGAGCAGATAGAAGAAGGACACCAACTGTCTGGGAATGTGAAAGTGAGCCCAGAGACTCATTCCTTGCCGAAGAGATTCCATGATTTTGAGGTCATGTTTCCACAGCTTAAGAGTGCTCGGTATGAGACAGTCCTCATTCAAATGGAGAGCAGATACCATACTCATACAACGCACTCCATGGTACCTCTGCTGCGTGTGCAGTTCACCTGATAGTGGTCTCCTTGGGTTAGATGAGGTGTCCCTTCAGGTGGTGATGAATGTCTATCCCCTAAAGAGGATGATTACCTGTCTGTTATCATCTGAGCTCAAGCGTATTGACATCGGTTTGCAGCACTCTTGAGTTGGAGATGGATTTGTGGTGTATCTATGCAGCAGTTCCAACCGACCGATTGGTCTGTCCTCTGATTGTTACCAGCCAAGAGTTGCGATTGCTGTGTCCAATGATATGAGTAACTCCAGTCAAAGAGCGTATTATGAGACTCCAGATTCATCCTAACTGGTTGTCGTACCTAGTCTCTCTTGATGTTCGAACTTGAGGACGTTGTATCTCACTGTGAAAGACATGCCAGAAGGATGCCATCTCGACGTCAAGGCTTGTGCGTGGTTATCAGTGCCCCAGGCGAGATACTTTTCAGTCTTGGGGATTTCAATGCATCGATGGAACTGAAGGAATGTTAAAGAGACTGTGTTAGTCTTTGTCTGGAAATTTGAACCAGAATAGCACGAAGTTTTTGACTTGGCAAGAAGTCATGGATTGGGTTGGCTGGTTCATGGTTTCAGCACCCACAGTCATCGCTGGACTTGATATTGCCAACGCTGGTGGTGTGCCAAAGAGATGACCAATGTGATCGTTGATGGTCCGGATGTGATCCGAAACTACAGGGGTTTCGGAAGGCTCAGTTCCTCAACACTGACAACAGCTTGTGTAGCATCTGAGTTGCACTTAATCCGGAGAAGAACCATCCCAGGCCTCGCTGGTGTTGGGCAAGCTCAATAAAGAGAGGTGCTGAAGAGTTTGAACGGCTGAATGGGGATTGGGGCTCTGGGTCGCTTTGGGGAATCTGAGGAGTTGCGGAGTGCCTTCACGTCCCTCCTTGATGTTGCCGTGGGATTTCTGGAACTCACCTGAGGTGAAGAAGAATATCTCATGGAAGTGGAGACCATTGACCAGTACAGGCCAGGCATTAATGCAGAGCTGAGCTGTGAAGGATGATGTTAAAACTGTACGCGCTCATGAGGTGACAAGAGACTATGTGCGAGAATCTGTAAGGGAGTTATAGCATCACCGTGGACAGGTGAATTCTTGTCCTGCTTCCGGAATATTCGCGCATGCGTTCCTCCAAGCCCATCCCTAGTACTGCAGTTTCGGCATAGGTGGTGGGCTCTTGACAGAGGATTATTGAAGTGAACCGAGCCTGGCGGTTGCTTTGGGGCTGCAGGCTGATCCCAGCTGTTCATGATGTTCGTGATGTTTTATCCTTTTCTGACCCCAAATCAACGTGGCCACCTTCGTTTGTGAACAACTGTGCTGAACCGCTTAATGGTTAAGTCTGGACTATGCATCCTGCTGAACTTCTCAATGCTGGGAAATCGTAATGTGTTGAGCATTCTAGTGTCTTGAACACAGAATCAACCAATGTGGAAGTGGCCTGTTGCCCCTCTCTGAAAGAGTGATCCAGCTGCAACAACACGGGGTTCACTGCTCTCATACCGGCAACATCTTTCTCGTATTCTTATCGGGTTCTCCACATATGCTTGAATCCATCCCCAGAGCGTACTTTGCACCAAAGGTCAACGAATTACGTTCCTTGATTTTGTCTCACCAACTCGACAGAGTTCGCAGGGCGCTTGCAGCTGTGTTATCTCTGTTAAGTAGCGTTTATCAGTGTCGCTTCTTGGATTTCTGCTTCATGTTCACCAACTATTGATCTGACGCACTCTGGTACTGAGGTATGTGAATGTGGTCATCTCTGATTGTTTCCAGTTGTTACTGGGAGTCATCAGGGTTACTCCCCCATTTTCAGCTTGCGATGAGATTTACGAAGGATCTTGAGGATCAACTGCAGGGCATCGTCTCTCCT
>CM068956.1:150927870-150939708 GCA_035128595.1 Eptatretus atami | reverse complement strand
GTTCCTCCCCCCAACACCGTCCAGGTCCTTCCATCCTCATCCGTCCACGTCTCTTCGTCCTCCTCCGTCCTCCTCCGTCCACGTCTCTCCCTCGTCATGTGTCCAGGCCTCTGTCCTCATGCGCCAAGGTCTCTCCGTCCTCCTTTCTGGTTCCTCCCAACCACACCGTCCAGCTCCTTCCGTCCTCCTACGTCCTCGTCTCTCCGTCCTCCTTCCACGTTTCGCCGTCCTACTGTCCACCTCTCTCCGTCATCCTCCGTCCTCGCTTCACACTCCCTCCTCCGTCCTCCTCCATCCAGCCCCCTCTGTGGCTCCTCCGTCCAGGTTCCTCCGTCCTCCTCCATTCGTCAGCGTCTCTCCGTCCTCCTCCACGTCTCTCCGTCTCCTCGTCACGTCTCTCCGTCCTCTCCGTCCAGCGTCACTCGATCCTCCTCTATCCAGGCCATTCCGGCCTCCGCCCCGAGTCCCTCTGTCCTCCTCTCTCCAGTTCCCATATCCTCCTCCGTCCAGGTTCCTCCCTCCTTCACCATCCAGGTCCTTCCGTTCTCCTCCGTTCTCGCTTTACTCCTGTCCGCCTTTCCACGTCTCTCCGTCCTCCTCCGTCCACGTCTACTCCGTCCATCCTATCCGTCCAGCGTGATCTCCCTCTTCACCATCCAGGTCCTTCCGTTCTCCTCCGTTCTCGTCTCTCCGTCCTCCTTCCACGTCTCTCCGTCCACCTGTCTCCGCCCTCCACTATCCAGGCCTCTCCGTCCACCTCTCTCCGCAATCCATCCAGGTCTCGCCATCCTCCTCCGGTGGTAGAGGGTAGGAAACCTGGATCCTAGGAGGACGGAAGGACATCGAATGGAGGTGGAAAAGGAAGAATGGCGAGACTATATTGGACGGAGAGAGGGGACGGAGAGACCTGATAGTTGGAGGGCAGCGAGACAGGTGGATCGGAGGAGGACGTGAGGAGACGTGAGAACGAACGGAGAGACTAGAACGGAAGGACTGGATGGTAAGGAGGGAAACCTGGATGGAGGAGCGGAGAAACGTGGACGGAGGAGGCGGGAGATGAAGTGAACAGGCGGACGAGAGGGATGGAAGACGAGAGATGGAGGATGAGAGACGACAGAACGGAAACCATGCATGGTGAAGGAGGGAGGAACCTGGAACGGAAGAGGTAAGAGGACTGGAGAGAAGAAGGACAGAGGGACTCGAGGGCGGAGGACGGTGGCCCTGGATAGAGGAGGTCGAGTGACCTGGACGGAGAGGACCGGAGAGAGTGACGGAGGAAACGGAGAGACGTGGACGGAGGATCGGAGAGAGCCTGGAAGGAAGGAGGACGGAGGAACCTGGACGGAGGAGCCACAGAGGGGGCTGGATGGAGGAGGAAGGAGGGATGTGAACGGAGACGGAGGATGAGGAAGAGAGAGTGGACAGAGGAAGGCGAAACGTGGAAGGAGGACGGAGAGACGAGGACGTAGGAGGACGGAAGGAGCCTGGACGGTGTGGTTGAGGAGGAAACCAGAAAGGAGGAGGGAGAGACCTTGGCGCATAAGGACAAGAGGCCTGGACACATGGACGAGGGAGATGACGAGGACGGAGGAGGACGGAGGAGGACGAAGAGACGTGGACGGGATGGAGGATGGAAGGACCTGGACGGTGTTGGGGGGCCGGAACCTGGACGAAGAGACGGATGGACATGGAGGAGGACGACGAAGGGACATCGGTGATGTGGACGGAGGAGGACGGCGAGAACGTGATGGAGGACGGAGATACGTGGACGGAGAGGCCTGGACGGTGGGGGCAGAGAGAGGTGGAACGGAGGAGGACGGCGAGATGCTGGAAGGATCGAGAACCTGGAAGGAGGAACGGAGAGACGACCAAGAGGAGACAGGAAGGACCTGGACGCAGTGAAGGAGGACGGAACCTGGACGGAAGGATGATTGGAGGGACCTGAAGAAAGGAGGACAGAGGAAGGGACAAGGAGGAGACGAGTGGAATGGAGGACTGGAGACGAGGACAGGTGGAGGTCAGAAGGACCTGGACGGGTGTGGAGAGGGCGAACCTGGACGGAGAGAATGGAGAACACCTTAGGCAACATGAGGAACAGAGAGACATTGGACGGAGGAGGACGGAGAGACGTGGACGGAGGAGGATAGAGACGTGGACGGTGGAGGAGGAGAGACGTGGACGGAGAACAGAGAGACATGGGACGGAGGAGGACGGAAGGACCTGGACAGTGTAGGATGGAGGAACCTGGAGGAGACGGAAGGACATACGAATGGAGGTGGACGGAGGAGTACGGCGAGAACGTGGATAAGGAGGACGGAGAGACGTGGATGGAGGACGGAGAGACGTTGGAGGAGGACGGAGAGACTAGGAGAGACGGAAACGTGACGGAGGAGGAAGGAAAGGACCTGGAAGGTGGCGGAGGGAGGAACCTGATGGAGGAGGATGAAGACTGGAGAAGGAGGACGGAGGACGACGGCGAAACGTGGAGGAGACGGAGAGACGTGGACGGAGGGGCCTGGACGGTGGAGGGCGGAGAGAGTGACAGAGGAGGACGGCGAGATGTGGAAAAGGAGGAGACGGAGAGAACGTGGAAGGAGGACGGAGAGACGTGGAGGAGGACGAGAGACGTGGACGGAGGAGGACGGAAGAGACGTAGGACAGGAGGAAAGGACGGAGAGACGGGATGAGGACAGAGAGACGTCGAAGGAGGACGGAGAGACATGGACGGAGGGGACAGAAGGAGCCTGAGGTGTAGGAGGGGAACCTGGACCTAGGAGGAGGAAGGACATCGATGGAGGTGGACAGGAGGAGGAATGGCGAGACCGATAGAGAGAGTGCGGAGAGAGGTGGACGAGAGAGGCTGGATAGTGGAGGCGGAGAAGGTGGACGGAGAGACGTGGAAAGGAGGACGAGAGACGAGAACGGAGAGAAACGGAAGGACCATGGATGGTGAAGGAGGAAGGAGACCTGGACCGGAGGAGGATAGAGGACCTGGAGAGAGGATGACGGGACCATGAGGAGCGGGGAAGGAGGGACCTGGATGAGGAGAATCGAGTGAACCTGGACGGCAGGAGGAGAAGGAGGACGTGGATAGAGGAGACTAACGGAGAAGACGTGGAAGGAGGAGGGACTGGAGAGTTGTGGAGAGGACGGAGAGACGTGGACTGAGGAGGATGGAAGGACCTGGAATGGTGAAAGGAGGGAGGAACCTGGACAGAGGAGGATGGAGGGAACTGGGAGAGAGGAGGAACAGAGGACTGGACGGAAGAAGGACGGAGAGACGTGACGGAAGAGACGTAGGAACGGAGGAGGACGGAGAGACGTGACGGAGGAGAACGAGAAGAGATGATATACGGAGGACGGAGAGACGATGGATGAAGGAGGACAGAAGGACTGGACGGTGTCAGAGGAGGAACTGGACGAGGACGGAAGGACATCGATGGAGGGGAAGGAGAGGATGGCGAGACACTGGATTAGAGTACGGGAGGAGATGGACGGAGACGCCTGGATAGTGGGGGCGGAGAGAGTGGACGGAGGAGACGGAGAGACGTGGAAGGAGGAGGAGGCGAGAAGGACCTGGAGGTGGAGAGGGAGGACTGGACTGAGGACGAAGGACATCGATGGGCGGTGGAACGGAGGAGGATGGCGAGACCTGGATGGATGCGGACGAGAGAGTGGACGGAGAGGCCTGGATAGTGGACGAGGCGGAGACAGGTGACGGAGGAGACGTGGAAGGAGGCCGGAGAGACGAGGAGACGGAGAGAGAACGGAAGAGGACCTGGATGGTGACGGAGGGAGGAACCTGGACGGAGGAAGGACGAGAGGACGTGGACGGAGGAGGAGCGAGAGAGTGGACGGAGAGACGTGAAGGCGGACAGAGAGAACGAGAACGGAGGAGAACGGAAGGACCTGGATGGTGAAGGAGGAGGAACCTGGAACGGAGGAGGATAGAGGAACTGGAGAGAGGAGGACAGAGGGACCTCGAGGGGGGAGGACGGATGGCCCTGGATAGAGGAGGATCGAGTGACCTGGACGGAGAGAGACGGAGAGACGTGGCGGAGAGAGAACGGAGAGACGTGGACGGAGGACAGGAGAGACTGGAAGAGGAGGACGGAGGACGACTGGAGGAGGAGAGCACGGGGGCTGGATGGAGAAGAGGACGGAGGGAGTGACGGAGGAGCGTGAGAGGCAGGAGACGGTGACAGGGAGGGAAGTGAGAAGAGGACGGAGAGACGAGGACTAGGGAGGAGAAGGACTGGACACGGTGGGGAGGGAGGAACCAGACAGAGGAGGACTGGAGGACCTGGAGAGGGACAGAGTGACCTGAGAGTGGAGGACGGATGGACGGAGAGATGGGGACGGAGGACGAGAGACGTGAGGATGAGATGGAAGGACTGGACGGTGTGGGAGGGCGGAACCTGGAAAGAGAGAGGAGAGACGGAAGGACAGGGAGGCAGGACGCGAGGGACTAGGAGTGGGAGATGGACGGGAGGAGGAGGAGAGACGTGATGGAGAGACGGAGAAACGTGGACGAGAGAGGACTGGACGGTGTTGAAGGGCGAGAGAGGAGGACGGAGGAGGACGGGAGAAGACGTGGAAGGGAGAGAGACTGAAAGGAGGACGGAGAGACGACAGAGGACGACAGGAAGGACCTGTCGGATGAAGGAGGAAGGAACCTGGACGGAGGAGGATGGAAGGACCTAATGAAGAAAGGAGGACAGAGGGACCTAGAATGGAGGAAGGACGGAGAGACGTGGATGAGAGCATTGGAGACGAGGACGGTGGACGGCTACAGAAGGACCTGACGGTGTGGGAGGGCAAAACCTGGACGGAGGAGAATGGAGACACTCTTGGACATGAGGACAGAGAGACTGGACCGGAGGAGGAACGGAGAGACCGTGGACGGAGGACGGATACGAGAACGTGGACGGTGGAAGGAATGGAGAGACGTGGAACGGAGAAACAGAGAGACCTGGACGGAGGAAGGACGGACAAGGACTGGACAGTGTAGGATCGAGGACAGGACGGAGGAACGGATAGGACATCGAATGAGGTGGACGAGAGGAAGAGGCGAGACGGGAATGAGGACGGAGAGAGTGGATGGAGGACGGAAGAGGACGTGGATGGAGGAGGACGGATAAACGTGGACAGGAAGGAGGAAGGACAGGACCCTGGAAGGTGGCGGAGGGAGGAACTGGGAGAAGGGGATGGAAGGAACGATGGAGGACGGACGAGGAGGAGACCGTAGGAATGGAGGACGGAGAGACGTGGCAGGAGGGCCTGGACGAGTCGGAAGGGCGGATGAGAGGTGACAGAGGAGACGGCGAGAGTGAAGGAGGACGGAGAGACGTGGAAGGAGAGACGGAGAGGACAGTGGACGGAGAGGACGGAGAGACGTGAGACGGAAGGACGGAACGGAGAGACGTGGATGCAAGGACAGAGAGTACGTCGAAGAGGACGGAGAGACGTAGAGGAGACGGAGAGACATGGCGGAGAGGACAGAAGGACCTGCACGGTTAGAGGGAGGAACCTGGACCAGGAGAGAGGAAGGAATCGAGGAGGTGTGACGGAGAGGATGGGATGATGTGTGTGAGCAAGAGGTGGACGAGAGAGAGCTGGATAGTGGAGGGCGGACGAGAGGTGGACGGAAGACGTGGTAAGGAGGACGGAGAGACGAAGAACGGAGGAGAAACGGAAGGACCTGGATGGTGAAGGAGGAAGGGAACCTGGACGGAAGGAGGATACGAGGGAGCCTGGCGAGAGGATGACAGGGACATCGAGGGCGGAGGAAGGAGGGACGCTGGATGGAGGAGAATCGAGTGACCTTGGACAGGAGGAGGAAGGAGAGGTGGATGGAAGAGTACGGGAGACGGAAGGAGGAGGACATGAGAGTTGGTGGAGAGGACGGAAGCAGACGTGGACGGAGGAGGATGGGAAGGACCTGGATGGTTGAAGGAGAGGAGAACCTGGACAGAGGAGGATGGAGGGAACACTGGGAGAGAAGGAGGACAAGAGGGAACGTGGACGAGAAGAGGACGGAGAGACGTGGACGGATGGAGAGGACGGAGAGACGTGACGGAGAGACGGGCGTGTATACGGAGGACGGAGAGAGAGTGGAGAGGAGGACAGAAGGACCTGGACGGTCGGAGGGAGGACCTGAGACGGGGACGGAAGGACATCGATGGAGGTAGGAAGGAGAAGGATGCAGCGAGACCTGGATAGTACGGAGAAGTGGACGGAGAGGCCTGATAGTGGAGAGGCGGAGAGAGTGAAGAACGGAGAGGACGAGAAGACGGGAAGAGGAACGGACGGAGGACGGACGGAAGGAACCCTGGATGGAGGACGGAGACGTGGATGGGGGAGAAGAGGAGGAGGAACGTGGAGACGGACATCGGATGGAGGTGGACAGAAGGAGACACGTGGAGGAACGTTGGGACGTGGAGGACACGGATGGAGGACGATGGACGGAAGGGGAGCCCTGGCGGGGAGACGCGGAGAAGGGGAGACAATGAGGAAAAACGGCGAGCGTGGAAGGAGGACGGAGAGACGTGGAAGAGGAGGAGGAGAGACGATGGACGGACGGAGGACGGAGAGGACACGTGGAGGACAAGGAGTGAAGGAGGAGATAAGACGATGGACCTGGACCGGAGGAAGAGATAGGAAGGACCTGGAAGAGCGGACATGGAGGAACCTGACGGGCGAGAAGGAGCGTAGACCGGGACGAAGGAGGGACGAGGTGAGGACACGTGAGGAGACGTGGACGGAAGACGTGGATGGAAGGACGGAGAGACGAGACGAGAGGAACGGAAGGACCTGGATGTGAAGGAGGAAGAATGGACGGAGGAGGAATGAGGATAGACCTGAAAGAGGCGGGACGCAGGAGAACCTGACGGAGGGAACGAGGATCCAAGGGGAGGACCTGATCAGGGAGGATCGATGACCGAGACGGAGGAAGGACGGAGGATGACAGTGTAGAGATGCGACGGACTGGAGGAGAGACGGAGAAGGAAGCGATGGAGTGGAGCGAGGACGGAGACGTTGTGAGAGGAGAGACGTGGAGGAGGCCGAGAGAGGGGATGAGAGGAAGGACGGCGATGTGGAGGTAGGAGAGAGACGTGGACGGAGACGGGAGAGACTGGATAGGAGTATGGCGGAGAGCGAATGGACGATTGAGAGACGTAAGAGAGGACGTCGGACAAGGAAAACGAGACGGAGAGAACATGGACGGAGAAGGAACAGAGGACAGGAGGGTAGGACGGGAGACGGTAACCTAGGATGACGAGGGAGATGAATGTATCGGAGGGAGAGAGACGGGTGAGGAGACGAGCGACGACATGGAGGAGTTGGAGGAGAGGACTGGACGGAGAAGGACATCGGATCATGGAGGTGAGGAGGAAGGATGGCGAAGAGCGGAATGAGTAGCGAGGAGCCATCGGATACGAGGAGGAAGAGGACGGATGAGAAGGGGACGGTGACGGACGGAGAGAAGAGGGACCGTGGAAGGAAGAGAGCGAGACGAGAACACAGAAGGCGGAAGGGAAGGAGGGAACCTGGATGGAGGAGGAGAAACGTGCGGTGACCTGGACGGGAGGAGCTGAGGAGACGTGAATGGAGGAGAGCGGAGACGTTGTGGAGAGGACGGAGAGATCGTGGACGGAGGAAGGAGGACAGAATGGAAGGACCTGGATGGTGAGGAGAGGAACCTGGAACGGAGGAGGTGAGGGACTGAGAGAGGGGACAGAGGGACTGACGGGAACGGAAAGAGGACGGAGAGACCAGTGAGGAGAGGAATCAGTGACGAGCAGAAGGACGGAGGAGTGTACGGAAGGAGTAATGGAAGGAGCGTGAATACGGGACAAGGACGGAGGAGGAAGAGGACCTGGACGGTGAACGGAGGGAGGAACCTGGACAGAAGGAGGAAGGACATCGTGGACGGGAAGGAGAGAAGGCGAGACGCTGGAAGACGGAGGAGGGAACGGAAAGAGGCCTGGATTGGAGATGGAAAGGACGGGACGACGAGAAGCTAGGTATGAGAACGAGAGGATGAGCCAGGACGGAGAGACGTGATGAAAAAGGAACGGAGAGACGAGTAATATGGAACTGGAATGGTGAGAGGGAGAACTGATGGAACGGAGAAACTGGACGGAGGACAGTGACGGGGAGGACGAGGAGATAACAGGAGGAACGGCGAAGGAGATGAAGACCGGGATGACGGACGGAGGACGGCCTGGACCGTGAGACGGACAGAGGGATCTCGAGGACGGCGGACCTGGAAGAGGAGGATCGAGTGAACTGACGTGAGGAGGACCGGAAGAGACTGGGAAGTAGGGATGGGAGAACCTGGAGGCGGAGGACAGGAAGGAAATCTGAAGTGGGTCGAGACGGGAGGCACTGAACAGGGGACGAGACGTGGAAGGAGGGACGATGGGACTATGAGTAGACGAGGAGGCGAGACGTGATGGAGACGGAGAGACGGAAAGAGGAGGAGGAAGGACCTGGACGGTGAAGAGAGGAGGACCTGGACGAGGAGGGAGCCTGCAGAGGGGACAGAGACTCGAGGCAGAGGAGGAGACTGATTTGGAGGAGATCGGTGCGTACGAGGAAGGAGGATACGGAGAGACGAATGAGAACGAGAGACGTGGAACGGAGGAATGGAGACCTAGGACGGTGGTAGGAGGGAGGACCTGGACGAGAGGAGGAAGGAGTTGGACTGATGAAGGACAGAGAGGACGTGATGCGGAGAGAGAGCAGACTGGACGAGGAGAACAAAAGAAGGAGTAAAGAGGTGGAAGGAACAGGGAAAAAAAGAAAAAGAGAAGACCGTAAAAGAACAAAAAGAGAAGGACGGAGAGACGATGGTATTGGAGGACGGAGAGACGTGGATGGAGGACGGAGAGATAGTGGAACGAGGACGGAGAGACGTGGACGGAGGAAGAAGGAGAAACATGAGGAACGGTAGGAGGAAGGAATGAAGGACTGGAAGGTGTCGGAGGGAGAGAACCTGGACGGAGAAGGACAGAGGGATTCAGAGGGCGAGGACGAGGGAACCTGGACATGCGGAGGATCGAGTGACCATGGAACGAGAGCGACGAAGGACATGGACAGATGTAAGGATGGAGACAATGGACGGAGCGAGGACAATCGATGAAGTGGAACGAGGAGTACGGACGGCCGTGGATGGAGGACGGAGAGACAGTGGATAGGAGGAGGACGGATAACGTGGAACGGGAGGAGGAAGGAAGGACCCTGAAGGTGGGCGCAACAGGAGGAAACCTGGATGGGAGGAGGAGGAAGGACCTGGACGGAGGAGGAAAGGAGGACGACGGTCGTACTACGTGGAGAGGACGGAGAGACGTGGACCGAGGGCCTGGACAGTGGAAGGGCGGAAGAGAGGATTGCAGAGGAGGACGGCGACGAATGTGGAAGAGAGGACGGACGAAGACGTGGAAAGGATGACGGAGAGACGTGGAAGGAGGACGAGAGAAGACGTGGAAGAGGCGGAGAGCGACGGAGGCGGAGAGACGTGGACGGAGGACCGGAGAGACGTGGAACACGGAGGAAGGACGGAGAAGACGTCGAAGGAGGACGGAGAGAACGATCGAACGAGGACGGATGAAGAGCCATGGACGGAGGAGGACAGAGCGACCTGGACGGTGTAGAGAGGGAAGGAACTTGGACCTAGGTAAGGAGAGAAAAGACATCGATGAGGTGGAAGGAGAGGATGGCGAGACCTGGAATGGAGTGCGGAGAGAGGATGGAACGGAGAGGCCTGGAAAGTGGGGGGCGGAGAGAGTGTGGAGCGGAAGACGTGAAGGAGGACGGAGAGACGAGAACGGAGTGAGAAGGTAAGGACTATGAATGGGAAGGAGGGAAACCTGGAGGAGGACGGAGGGACGTGACGGAGGAGGATGGGGGGGACATTCGATATGGAGGTGGACGGACGAGAACGGGATGGAGGAACGGAGAGATGTGACGAGAGGAGGAGAGACGAGAAAAGCGGACGGAAGGACCTGGATGGGAGAGGATGGAGGGACCTAGGAGAGAGGAATGAGACACCTGGAGAGATCAGCTCAGAGTGGCGGAGGAAGAGAGGGACTGGAGGAGGAGTACGGAGAGACGTGGATGGAGGAGGAAGGAGTTGTGAGAGAGGACGGAATGAGACGTGGACGGATGGAGAATGGAGGACCTGGATCGGTGACGAGGAGGAGGACCTCAGACCAGAGGAGGATGGAGGCGAACTGGAGAGAAGGACAGAGGGACGGGACGGACAGCAGGAGCGGAGTAGACGTGAGACGGGAGAGACGTGGACGGAGGAAGGACGGAGACGTGGTACGAGAGGAGAAGGAAGATGTAAATACGGAGACGGAGAGAACGTGGAATGAAGGAGAGACAGAAAGGACCTGGGACGGTGTGGAGGGAGAACCTGGACGGAGAACGGAAGGACATCCGAATGGAGGAATGGAAGGAGACAGGAATGGCAGACTGGAATTGAGTACGGAGAAGAGGATGAAAAGAGAGGCTAGGATAGATGGAGGCAAGGCGGAGAGAGTGACGAGGAGGACGGAGAGAGCGTGGAAGGAGGACGGAGAGACGAGAAGGAAGGAGACCTAGGATGGTGAGGAGGGAGGAAACCTGGATAGAAGGACGGAGAAACGTGGACGGAGGAACGGGGGACATCGATGGAGGTGAACAGAGGACGTGGAGAACGTGGAATGGAGGACGGAGAGATGTGGACGGAGGGGGACTGGCGTAAGAGCGAGAAAGTGAAAGAGAACGGCGAGACGGAAGGAGGACGAGAGACATGGATGAGTGAACAAGGAGTGGAGAGGAGACGAAAACGTGGACGGCGGAGGAAGGAAGGATACGGAAGGGCAGACCTGGAACGGGAGGACAGACGGTGAGACTGACGGAAGGCGGAGCGCAGAGAGTGACGGGACGGGACTGGATGAGAGAGAGACGAGAAAGGGGACTGATCGGTGGACGGACAGGAACGGAGACGAGGGGCTGCAGAGAGGGGACGGGACTCGAGAGGCGAGAGAGCTGGATGGAAGGAGGAACCGGCTGGACGGGAACGAAGTAAGAGATACGTAGGGAGAGGAAGGAGACGTGATGGAGGAATTGTGAGAGGACGAAATGAGGCCTGGATGGGTGAAAGGAGAGGAGGACTGGACAGAGGAGAATGGAGGGAACCGGAGAGAGGAGCAAGGGACGTGGAACGGAAGAGGACGGAGAGACGGAACGAAAGACGGGACGGAGAAGAATGGACGGAGAGACTGTGATACGGACGAATGGAGAGATGTAATCGGACGGAGGAGAGCTGGATTGCAAGGAGGACCAAAGGACATGAGAGGTGGTCGAGGAGAATCGATCTGGACGGATGGGAACGGAGAGGGATAACAATCGATGAGAGGTGGAAAGGAGAAGGATGGGAGACCTGGATTGAGTATAGGAGAGAGGATTGGACGGCGTTGGGATTGAAAACATGGGGACGGAGGAAGAGAGAACAGATGTTCGGAATAATATTCCACATTCACAACTGCTATCACAATTTATCCAATCCCTATGAGGACTTTGAAATGAAACTTCAACACTTGCTTCAGAACCGTCATCTCAAGGAGGAAACACACATTTAATAAACCTTCCCTGTAGGTAAAGCACTGACATTACCAGATATTTTAATGTTGGCCCGATTTCAGAGGAGATTCGTGCCCCTTGGTATTTTTTATCCAGCACCAGCAAGTGGCCCCAAAGCCAAATGGTCTCATCATGAGCCAGTAACACAAACACGAACAGAGCCAGGCTGCTTATTAACCCCTCTGCCTGAAGTTTCGCACATAT
>CM068956.1:150910369-150922842 GCA_035128595.1 Eptatretus atami | reverse complement strand
CGTCCACGTTCCCTTCTTGTCTCCTATCTTCCATAGGTCCCTTGCTCTCTCTGTCTCATGGGTTCCTCCCTTCCTCACCTGTCCAGGGTCCTTCCATTCCTCTCCGCAGGTCTCTCCGTCTCTTACTATCTCGTCCTTTTTCATTTCCTACTCTTCCTTTACTCCTCCTCCATGGTCCTCTTCTCCGCCCTCTATTAGGTCCTTTTGTCCTCCTCTTTTAGGTCCTCATCCTCCTCTGTTTACGCGTTCTCCTTTCTCTTCACCGTCCAGTCTCTTTTCATGTCCTCCTCCTTGTGCCACGTCTCTCCGTCCTCTTCCAATATCTCTTCCGTCCTCTTTCCTATCCATTCGTCTCTCCTGTATCCTCCTATCATGTGTTCTCCGTACTCTCCGTCCAGTTCCTTCCCTCCTTTTTTTCACCCATTGCAGTCATTCCGTTTTCCTCCATCTTCGTTGCTCTCCGTCTCCTTCATCTTTCCCTTGCCTCCTCCTCCCATCCCTCACCCTCATTTGTCTCAGGTTCCTCCCTCCTTCTTTGTCTAGGCTCCTTCAATCCTCCCCGTCACGTCTCTCCGTACTCCTCAATCCACGTCTCTCCGTCTGCTTCTCTCGTTTTCACGTTTCTTTCCGTCGCTTTTCGTTCCACGTCCTCTGTCCTCCTCTTGTCAGTCCCTCCCTCCTCTCTTCACGTCAGGTCCTTCCACCTTCCCCGTCAGTCCTCTCTCCGTCCTCTTCTCCACAACTTCTCCGTCCTTTATCCATTTGATCTCCTCTTTCTCCATGGTCCTGTTCCTTCCTTCCATCTAGGGTTCCTTCCGTCCGTCCTCAGATTCTCATCTCTTCCTCCTCCGCTCCACATCTCTCCGTCCTCGTCCACGTTCTCGCGTCTCTCTGTCCACTCCATTGATGTCCCCCCGCCCTCTCCGTCCACGTCTTCTCTGTCCTCCTGTTCCGTCCAGGTTCTCCCTGCGTTTCACTCATCCAGGTCCTTCGCGTCTCCTCTGTTTTCCACTCTCTCCGCCTTCCAACCGTCGCAGGCCCTCTCTTCACGTCTCTCGCGTTTCTCATTCCACGTCTCGCCGTCGTGCTCGTTCACCTCCCATCGATGTCCCTCCGTCCGACACCTTCCAGGATCCTTTTCTTTCCTCCTCCGTTCCAGCGTTTCTCCGTTCCTCCATTTTTTCGTCTCTCCGTTCTCCTCCGTTACCACGTCTCTGCCGTTCCTCCTCCATCCAGTCTCTCCCTCCTTTCTCCGTGCACGTGTCTTCTCCGTCCTCTTCCGTCTCATACGTCCTCTGGCTCCTCTTCCAGTTCCCTCCATTTCTTGCATGGTTTCTCCCTCCTTCACCGTCCAGGTCCTTTCCATCTCCTCCTCCGTCACGTCTCTCCATCCTTTCTCCACAAACTCTACGTCCTCTCTCCAATCCACGTCATCTCCGTACACTCTCCATCACGTCTCTGTCCGTCCGCGTCCTCCGTCCAGGTCACTCGATCCTCCTCCATCACAGGTCCCTTCCTTCCTCGCCCTCGGGTCCCTTCTGTTCTCTCCTCCATGGTCCTCCATCCTCTCCGTCCAGGTTTGTTCCTTCTTCCTCACACCGTGCGGTTCTTCGTCCTCACCGTCCAGGTTCTTTTTCCTCCCTCTCGAGTCTCTCTGTCCTCACTCTCTCCTTCCATTCCTCCTCTGTTCAAGGTTTCTCCCTCCTCATTCAGGTTCCTTTCCATCCTCCTCCGATCCTCTGCTCCACTCTCTTCCGTCCATCTTCCTCCACGTCTCTCTTCTTGCGTATATCCTCTGATCCAGGTTTCTCTCTGTACTCCTCCGGTCCAGGTTCTGGCTCTTCCTCATACCCCTGTCTCTCTGTCCTCCTCGCTCCTCCTCCAGTCTCGCCGTTTAGTCCCTCCTCCACCTCCTCGATTCCTTGTCCTCCTCCGTTTACTCCCTTCCAGGTCTACTTCTTTCTCCTACGCGTTCACGTTTTCTTCCGGTCTTCCGTTTTTTTCGTCTCTCCGTTCTCTCCGTACACGTCTTCTCGTTTCCTCCATTTTTCACGTTCTCTCCTCCTTGCCTCCGTCCTCATGTCGTCGTCCAGGTCACTCGATCCTCCTCCATCCCAGAGTCCCTCCTTCTCCTCGCCTTTCTTTTGAGTCTACTCTGTCTCTCCTTCACGTCCAGGTCTTCCATCCTCCTCGTTCCACGTCTTCTCGTCCTTCTCCACCATTCTCTTCGTCTCTTCCATCCATCGTTCTCTCGTACCTTCCATCCACATGTTCCGTACTCTCCTATTCCTCATTCTCTCCATAACTCCTTGTCAGTCTCTCCGTCCTCCTCCAGGTTCCTTCCCTCCTTTTTTCTATCATTCAGTGTCCTTCCGTTCTCCTCCTTCTCATCTCTCGGACCTCACTTCCAACCGTCTCTCTTTTCTTCCTCGGTTCCTCAGTTACTCTCTCCGAGGTTCCTTTCTCCTTCACCATCCAGGTCCTTCCTCCTCCTCTGTTCTGGTCTCTCCTTCCTCCTTTCCACATCTCTCTGCCCTTCCATCCACGTCTCGCTCGTCCTCCTCTGTCCATCCTCCATCGACGTCCCCCTGTCCACCTTCCGTGCCAGGTTCCTCCCTCCACACCATCCAGGTCGCTTCCTTTCCTTTCTCCGTCACGTTTCTCTTGTCTCTTCGTCACTTCTTGTTTCTCTCCGACCTCCTTCCACATTTCTCGTTTTCCTCCTTGTGCTGTCTTTTCTCCGTTCCTTTTCCACGTTTTTCCCATTCTCCTCCTTCACGTCTCGCCGGTCAATCCTCTCTCCGCCCTCCACGTCCAGGGCCTTTCCTTCACGTCTCTCCGTCCTCCATCCACGTCTCGCCGTTTGCCGCCGTCTGCTCTCCGTCCTCCTCCATCCAGGTCACTCCGCGTCCTTCTCTCGTCCAGGTCTCTCTTCCTCTTACACCCATGTCTCTCGTCCTCCTCTTTCCATTCGTCTTTTCTCGTCCTCTTTGTCCACGTGGGTCTCCGTCCCCTCCATCCACTTTCTCCGTCCGTCCTCCGTCCAAGGTCACTCGATTCCTCCTCCATTCATGGTTCTTCCTCCTTCCTTCCGCTCTCGAGGTCTCCCCTCTGTCCTCCTCTCTCCTTCCCTCCATCCTCTTTCTCGTCCAGGTTCCTTTCCTCCTTATTTCATCCATTCCAGGTCCTTCCGTCCTCCTCTTCTGCTCTCTCGTCCGTCCGTCCACGATCTCTCTGCCTCCATCCATTCGTCTCGCCTGTCCTCTCTGTCACTCCATCGACGTCCCTGTCCACCTTCCGTCTCCAGGTTCTTCCCTCGGACTCAATCCATCCAGGCCTTCCTTCCTTCTCCGTCACCGGTTTTCTCTTCCTTCCTCCGTCCACGTCTCTCGTCCTCCCTTCCACCATCCTTTCTTTTTCCTCTTTATGATCACGTCTCTCCGTCCCTCTTTCCACGTCCATCCTCCTTTCTCCACGGTTCGCGTTTTCCACTCTCTCTCCGCCCTCCTACCGTCAGGCCCCTTCCGTCCATATGTTCTCGTCACTCCATCCACGTTCTCAGCCTCGTCGTGCCTCCGTCTCCTCCTGTCCTCCTCCATCCAGGTCCTCGCTTCTCCGTCCAGGTCTCTCCTTCCTATTTTACATTCCATGTTCTCTCTGTCTCTCCGTCCACGTCTTTTCGTCCTCTGTCCTACGTGTCTCTCCTTCCTTCCTTCCATTCCACGTTCTTCTCCGTCCGTCCTCCGTCCAGGTCACTCGTAATCTCTCATCCATGGTCCTCCTTTCCGTTCCGCTCCTCGAGGTCCCCTGTCTTCCTCTCTCTTCCTTCCGATCTTCCCGTCCAGGTTTCCTTCACTCTTCTTTCCATCCAGGTCCTTCCGTCCTCTGTTCTCTCCGGTCTCTCATTCCTCCGTCCACATGCTCTCTGTCCTCCTCACGTCCTGCCATCCTCCTCTGTCCACCTCCATTCATGTCCCCCGTTCTCCTCGTCCACGGTCTCTCCTTTCCTCCTCCCCAGTTTCCTCCCTCCTTTTTTTAATACCGTCCAGGTCCTCCGTCCTCCGTCAAGTCTTCCGCCTTCCTCCGTCCACATCTCTCTTTTTTCCTCCGGTCCACCTCTCTCTGCCCTCCACGTCGGTCCCTCCGTCCTACGTCTCTCCGTTCCTCCATCAGTCTCGTTGTCCTCCTCCGTTCCACCTCATCGATGTCCCTTATCCATCTCCTCCTCATCCATGTTCTTCTCTCCTATACCTCCAGGTCCTTCCTTCCTCCTCCGTTCACGCTTCGCCGTCCTCCCTTCCACGGTCTCTCCGTCTTTCCAGTCTCGCCGTCCTCTCTGTCACCCTTCCGCTCGTCCTTCCGTCCAGGCCCTTCTCGTCCACGTCTTCTTCCGTTTACTCATCCACGTCTCGCCGTCGTCCTTCTCCTCCTCATCCACGTCTCTCCGTCCTCCTCCGTCCACGTTTCTCCATCCTCTTCCCGTTCCACGTCCCTCTTGTCTCCTCTCTTTCCAGGTCCCTCCATCCTCCTCTGTACAGGTTCCTCTGGTCCTTTCACGTCCAGGTCCTCCTTCATTCCTCCTCGCGTCACGTCTCTCCGTCCTTCTCCCATCTTCCTTACTCTCCGTCCACGTTTCTCTCCGTCCTCCGTCCAGTTCCTCCCTCCTTCACATTCATTTTTCGTTCTCCTCTTCGTTCTTGTCTCTCCGCCTCCTCTCACGTCTCTCCGTCGTCCTCGCTGTCCATACCTCTCTCCGCCCTCACATTCCAGGCTTCTCCTCCAGCGGTCTCTCCGTTTTTCTCCATCGATGTCCTTTTTTCCGTCTCACCACTTTCCGATGTCCTTCCGTCCTCGTCTAGGTTCCTCCGTCGCTTACACCGTCAGGTCTTCCATTCCTCCTCCGTCCACGTCACTTTTTCCGTCCTCCGTTTCGTCTCTACCGTTCGTCCTTCCCGTCGACCGTCTCCTCCATTCTCTCCTACACGTCTTTCCGTCCTCTTCCGTCCACCGTCCCTTCTGTCCTCTCTTCAGGTGTTTCCGTCCTCCTCGTCCTATGTCGTTCTCCGTCCTCGTTGCATCTCTCCCGTTCATTCCTCCTTCCACCTCTTTCCTTCTCCTCTTCCAGTCTCATCGGTGGCTCCTTGTGGCACCTCTCTCCGCCTCCACCGTCCAGGCCTCCGTCCACGTCTTTCTCGTACTCCGATCCACGTTCGCCGTCCTCCTCGTCTCCTTCCTCCGTCAGGTTCCTTCCTGTTCCTCCTCCGTCACGTTTATTCGTTCCTCCTCCGACCACGTCTCTCCGTCCGTCCTCCATCCATCGTTCTTCTCCAGTCCTTCGTCCAGGTCACTCGATTCTCCGCCGCTCAGGGTCCTCCGTTCCTTCCGCTCTCTCATGATCCTTTGTCCTCCTTCTCTTCAGCGTCCCTCCATCTCTCGTTCAGGTTCCTCCCTCCTTCACCATTTCAGGTTCTCCGTTTCCTCCTGGTTCTCGTCTCTCCGTCTCCTTCATCGGTCTCTCCGTGTCCTACGTCCACCTTCTCCGCCCCTCCACCATCCAGCTCTCTCGTCACGTCTTCCGTACTTCCATCGGTGTCCTTATTCGTTCCTCTCCGTCCTTACATCGTGTCCTTCCGTCGGCCGTTCCATGTTCCTCCTTCCTTCACCGCCAGAGTCCTCCATCCTCCTCCGGTCCACTTCTCTTCCCGTTTCTTCTCTCCAACATCTCGTCGTCCTTCTTCCATCCACGTTCTCTTCCTTGTATCCTCCGTCCACGTCTCTCGTCCTTTCGTCCAGGTTCCTCCCCTCCCTTCACCATTCAAGGTCCTTCCGTTCTCCCTCCGTTCTGCGTCTTCGTCCTCCTTTCCACGTCTCTCCTTTGTCTCCGTTCACCTCTCTCCGCCCGTCACCATCCAGGCTCTCCGTCCACGTCTCTCCGTTACTCCATCGATGTCCTTTCGTCCTCTTCACCGTCCACCTCCATCGTTTGTCCTTCCGTTTCCTCCGTCAGGTTCTCCGTGCTACCCGACTCAGGTCCTTTCGTCCTCTCCGTCCACGTCTTCTCCCGTTCTCATTTTCGTTCTCCGTTCTCCTCCGTCGAGTTTCGTCTTCTCATTTCTCCTCTGTACACGTCTCTCTTTCCTCTTCCTTTCAGTCCTACTGTCCTCTCTCCAGGTCCTTCCGTCCTACTCGTCCAGGTTTTCCTCCCTCCTACACCGGTCCAGGTCTTCCCGTCCTTCATGTCTTTTCCGTCCTCGTTTCTCCGTCGATCTTCTCTTCTCTCCGCACACATCTCTCCGTTCCTCCTCCATCCACGTCTTCGTCCTCCTTCCACGTCTCTCCGTCCTCTCCGTCCAGGTTCCTCTTTCGTCTCTTGCCCTCGAGATCTCTTTTGTCTCTCTCTCTCCAGGTCCTTCCTCTCCGTCCAGGTTGCCTCTTCTCACTACACCGTCAGGTCCTTGCATTTCCTCCTCGTCCCACGTCTCTCCGTCCTCTTCTCCGTCCTTCACATCCATTTCTACGTACTCTCCGGACTCCTCTTCATTCACGGTCTCCCCGTCCTCCTCCGATCTCATGGTTCCTTCCTCTTCACCATCCAGGTCCTTCCTCCTCCCCATTCTCGAGCTCTCGTTACTCTTCTTCTTTCGTCTCTCCGTCGTCCTCCGTTCCATCTTCTCTTCGTGCCCTCCACCATCCAGGCTTCTCCGTCCACGTTTCTCCGTTACTCCCATCGTGTCTTTCCGTCACCTTCATCCTTTTTTTCCTTTCCGCTCTCTTCGTCTTGGTTCTCTCCTCCTACACGTCCATGGTCCTTTTTCCTAGTCACGCTCTGCCGTCCTCCGTATTTCGTTCTCCGTTCTCCTCGTTGACGTGCTCTTCCTTCTCCTCCGTACACGTCTCTCCGTTCCTCTTCGTCACGTCCCTTGTCCTTCCTCTCTCCAGGTCCATTCCGTCCTCCTCACGTCCATGTCTCTCCGTCCTCCTGTTTTCATCTCTTCTCTCCGTCTCACCTCTTCTTCTCTTCCTTCAGTCTCCCCGTGCATCCTGTGGCCACCTCTCTCTTCCTCCTTCCATCCGTCTAGGCCCCCTTCTTTTTCACGTTCTCTGCTGTCGTCTTCCCTCCTCCGTCCAGGTCCTTCCTATCCTCCTCCGTCCAGGTTCCTCCCTCCTTCACATTTAGGTCCTCCGTTCTCGCTCGTTCTTGTTCCCGTCCTCCTTCCTTACGTCTCTCGTCGTCCTCGTCCAACCTCTCTCCGCCCTCCTATTCATTCCAGGTTCTCCGTCCACGTCTCTCAGTACTCCATCCGATTTGTCCTTCGTCCACCTATCCTTCGATGTCCTTCCCGTTCCTCCGTCCAGGTTCGCTCCCTCTACACTGGTCCAGGTCCGTTCCTCCTCTCGCCACGTCTCATCCGTCCCTCGCTTTCGTCTCTTCCGTTCTCCCTCTGTCCGAATCGTTTCTCCATTCTTCTTCTTCGTACATTCGTTCTCTCCGTCCTCTTTCCGGTTCACGTCCCTCTTGTCCTCTTTACTCCAGTGTTTCCGTCGTCCTTCCGTCCATGTCTCTCCCGTCGTCCGTTTTCAATCTCTTTCCGTTCTCCTCCGATCTACCTCTCTCTCTCCTCTTCCACGTCTTCATCGTGCTCCTGTGGCCAACTTTTCCGCCCTCATCTTTTCCAGGCCCTCCGATCCACGTCTCGTCCGACTCCATCCACGTTTCGCCGTCGTCCTCCGTCTCCTCCGTTCCAGGTCCTTCCTTCCTCCTCCGTCACTGTCTTATTCTTCATCCTTCCGACCACGTCGTCTCCGTCCTCTCCATCCCACGTCTCTCCGTCCTCCGTCCTGGTCACTCGATCCTCCGCTCGCTCAGGTCCTCCGTCCTCCGCCCTCTGAGATCCTTTGTCCTCCTCTTTCTCAGGTCTCCTTTCCTTTTTTCCTCTTCTGTTCATTGTTCCTCCCTCTGTCTTAAACATTCAGGTGCCTTCCGTTCTCCTCTTGTTCTCGTCTCTCGTCCTCCTTCCAGTCCTTCCGATCGTTCCTCGTCACCTACTCTCGCCCTCCACCATCCAGGCTTTTCGTCCGTTTTACGTCTCTCCGTAATCCATCGTGTCCTTCTTCGTCCTTTCCTCCGTCCACCCTCCAATCGATGTCCCTTTCGTCCTCCTTCCGGATTTTTTCCACCTCATCGATGTCCTTCCGTCTCGTCAGGTTCCTCCCTCCTACCCGACCAGGTCTTCCTTTTTTCCTACGTCTCTTTCCGTTCTCCTTTTCGTCTCGTTCTTTGTTCTCCTCCGTCGATCGTTCTCTCCATTCTCCTCTGTACATTTGTCTCTCTGTCCTCTTCCGTTCCATTTACCCTTTTCTTGTCCTCTCTCCAGGTCTCCTTTTCGTCTTTTCTCCGTCCAGGTTCTCCCTTCTCACACCGTCCAGGTTCCTTCTTCCTCCTCCATCATTGTCTCTCCGTCCTCCGTTCTCCCGTCCGACGATCTCTCCGTTTCTTCCGTCACATTTCGTTCTCTCCGTCTTTTTTCCTCTCCATTTCCAGTCTTCTCCGTCCTCCTTCCACGTCTCTCCGTCCTTCCTCCGTCCAGGTTCTCCTCCGTCCTCTTGCCTCGAGATTCTTTTGTATCTCCTCTCTCCAGGTCGCTTCCGTCCTCCGTCCCAGGTTCCTCCCCTCCTTCACCGTCCAGGTCCTTGCATCTCCTCACGTCCCATCTTCCTCTCTCCGTCTCTCCATCTAGTCCTTCTCCGGAACTCCTCCATCCACGTCTCTCCGTCTCCTCCCGTTCAGGTCTTCTTCTGGTTCTATCTCATCTTCCATCCTCCTCCTTTCTCGTCTCTCCGTCCTCCTTTTCCACCTCTCTCCGCCTTTTCTTCTCCGTCACGTTTCTCCGTACCTTCCATCGATGTCCTTCCGTCCACCTCCATCGATGTTCCTTCCGTCCTCCGTCCGGTATCCTCCCTCCTACACCGTCCAGGTCCTTCCGTCCCGTCTCTCCCGTCCTCCGTTTTCGTTCATTCTCCGTTCTCCTCCGTCGAACGTTCTCTCTCAGGTCTTCCTCACGTTAACGTCTCTCCGTTCCTCTTCCGTCCACGGTTCCGCTCTGTCCTCCTTTCTCCAGGTCCTTCCGTCCTCTCCGTCCATGTTCTCTCCGTCCTCCTTTCATTCTCTCGTTTCTCTGATCTTCACTTCCTTTCTCCTCCTTCCACGTCTCGCGTTTGCTCCTGTAGGCACCTCTCTTCCGAGCCTTTCCACTCTTCCAGGCCCCTCCGTCCACGTTCGCCGGTTCGTCTTCTCCCTTCGTCCAGTCCTCTTCATCCTCCTCCGATCCAGGTTCCTCCCTCCTTTTCATCCATTAGGTCCTTCTCGTTTCTCCTCCGTTCTTGTCTCTCCGTCTTCTCCTTCAGTCTTCCGTCTTCCTCCGGTCACCTCTCTCCGCCCTTCCACCATCCAGGCTCTCTCCGTCCACGTTCTCTCCGTTACTCCTCGATGTCCTTTTCCACCTCCTTCGATGTCCTTTCCAGTCCTCCGTTCCCAGGTTTCCTCCCATTCCTACTTTCGTCCAGGTCCATTCCATTCCTCCTCCTTCTCCACGTCTTTCTTCGTTTCTCCTTGCTTTTACGTCTCTCCTTTCTCCTCGTCGACGTTCTTCATCCATTCTCCTCGTACAACGTCTCTCCGTCCTCTAATCCCGTCCACGTCTCCTCTGTTCCATCTCTCCAGGTGTTTCCGTCCTCCCTCCATGTCTTCTCCGTCCTCTCCGTTTTCATCTCTCTCGTTTCCTCTCTCGGTTCCACCTTCTCAATTCTCCTCCTTCCAGCGTCTCATCGTGCTCCTTGTGGTACCTCTCTCCGCCCTTTTCTTCTCACGTTTCCATTGCCCCTCCGTTTCTTCCATCTAGACTCGCCGTCGTCCTCCTCCTCCTTTCCATGTCCATTCCTTCCTCCGGTCCATGTTTTATTCGTCTTTTCCGACCACGTCTTCCGTCATCTCCATCATCGTCTTTTCCCCGTCCAGGCTCACTCGATCTCTCCGCGCTCATAGTCCCTCTCTGTCCTCCGTCCTTCGAGAATCCCTTTGTCCTTTCCTCTCTCCAGTCCCTCCATCCTCCTCTGTTCAGGTTCTCCCTCCGTTCACCGTCAGGTCCTTCATCCTCCTCCATACCACCGTCTCTCCACAATGCGCTCCGGTCCTCTTCCATCCACGTCTCTCCATACTCCTCTGTCCACGTCTCTCCTGATCTTTACCAGGTTCCTCCTCTCACCATTCTCTGTCCTTTCCGCTTCTCCTCGTTCTCCTCTCTCTCGTCCTCCTTCAGTTTTCTCCGTCGTCCTCGTCACCTCTCTCCGCCCCTTCCACCATCCAGTGCTTCTCTCGTCCAGTCTCTCGCGTACTCATCAGATTGTCCTTCGTCTCCTCTCGTCTACCTCATTCGATGTGTCCTTCCGTTCGTCCGTCCAGGTTCCTCCCTCCACACCGCCAGGTCTTCTTTTCCTCCTCCGTCCACGTCTCTCCGTTCCCTTTTTCGTCGGCGTCCGTTCTCCTCCGTCGACGGTTCTCTTCTCCTTGATACACGTCTCTCTGTCCTTCTTCCGTCACGTCCCCTCTGTCCTCCTTCTTTGGTACCTTCCGCTCCTTCTCCGTCCATTGGGTCTCCTTCTACAACCGAACCAGGTCCTTTCCGTCCTCTCCGCACACGTCTCTCCGGTCCTCCTCTCATCCAAGTCTCCCCGTCCTCCTTCCACGAGTCTCTCCAGTGCCTCTCCCGTCCAGGTCATCTCCGTCTCTGCCCTCAAGATCTTCTTTTGTCCTTCCTCTTCTCCAGTCTTCCGTCCTTCTCCGTCAGGTTCCTCCCTCCTACACCGTCCAGGTCCTTGCATCTCCTCGGTCCACGTCTCCTCGTCCTCTCTCCGTTCCATCCTCCATCTACGTCTCTCCGACTCCTCCATCCACGTCTCTCCGTCCTTTCCTCCGTCAAGGGGATTTTCCTCCCTCTCACACCGTCCAGGTCCTTCCGTTCCTCTCACCATGTCTCTTCCTGTCGCTCCGATTCTCCGTGCGACGTCTCTCCGTTCTCCTCCGCACACGTCTCTTCCGTCCCTCACTCCATCACGTCTCTCCGTCCGTCCTTTCCACGTCTCGTCCGTCCTGCCTGTTCCGAGGGTCCCAGTTCCTCCGTCTCTGCCCTTCGGAGATCTCTTTGTCTTCCTCTTCTCAGTCCTTCCGTCCTCCGTCCAGGTTCCTCCCTCCGTACACCGTCCAGGTCCTTGCATCCTCCTCCGTCCACGTCTCTTCCGTCCTTCTCCGTCTCTCCATCTACGTCTCTCGCGACTCACTCCATCCACGTCTCTCCGTCCTCCTCCGTCCAGGTTCCTCCTCCTTCACCATCCAGGTCCTTCCATCCTCTCATTTCGTCTTCTCCGTCCTCCTTCCACGTCTCTCCGTCGTCTCCGTACACTCTCTCCGCCCTCCATCCATCCATGGCTCTCTCGTCCACGTTTCTCCGTATCACTCCATCGACTGTCCTTCCGTCCACCTCCAATCGATGTCCTTCCTTCCTCCGTCCAGGTTCCTCCCTCCCTACACCGTCCAGGTCACTTCCGTCCAGTCTCCTCCGTCCTCCGTTTACTCGTTCTCTCCGTTCTTCCTCGTCGACGTCTCTACCATTCTCCTCCGTACACGTCTCTCGTTCCTCTTCCGTCTTAACGTCCCTTGTCCTCACTCTCTCCAGGTCACTTCTCTCTTTCCTTCCCCATGTCTCTCCGTCCTCCCGTTTCATTTCTCTCCGCTTCTCGTCCACCTCTCCATTCTCCTCCTTCCACGTCCTGTCGCCGTCATCCTGTGGCACTGCTCTCAGCCTCTCCGTCCAGGCCCCTCCGTCCACGTTTTCCGGTCGTCCTCCCTCACGCCGTCCAGGTCCTTCCATCCTTCCTCCGTCCCAGGTTCTCCCTCGACACCTTCCGTCCCTTTCCTTTCTCCTCCGTCCACGTTTCTCCGTCTTCCTCGTCCACGTCTCTCCGTCGTCTCGCATCCACGTCTCTCCGTCGTTCCTCGTCCAGGTCTCTCTGTCTTCTCATGCCAAGGTTCTCCTTGTCGTCTCCGTCCGGTTCCTCCCTCCCACACCGTCCAGGTCCTTCCGTCCTCCTTCTTCCAGGTCAACGCATCCTCCCAGTCAAGTCCCTCGCCCTCGCGCCTCGAATCCCTCTTGTCTCTGTCCTCCTCCGTCCAGGGTCCTCCCTCCGCCACCTTCCAGGTCCTTCCTTCCTTCCGTCCTCCGTCCACGTTTTTCCGTCGTCCGTCCACGTCTCTCCGTCCTCCTTCCACATCTCTCCGTCCTCCTCCGTCCACGTCTCTCCGTCCTCCTCCGTCCACGTCTCTCCGTCCTCCTCCGTCCAGGGTCTCTCTCCGACACCTTCCAGGTCCTTCCTTCCTCTTCCTTCCACGTCTCTCCGTCCTTCCACGTCTCGCCGTCCTA